>CM054136.1:43530616-43635616 GCA_028751875.1 Rapana venosa
CACACACACATGCCATCACACACCACAACACGCACACTCACTCACTCACTCACATACACTCACACACACACTCACACACACACACTCACACACACACACACTCACTCACACACACACACTCCACACACACACACCCCACACTCACTCACTCACCACACTCACTCACATCACTCACACACACACACTCACACCACACACACACACACACACCACACACACACACACACACTCACTCCACCCACACACACTCACTCACATTCACACACACACTCACTCACATTCACACACACTCACACACCATACGTCACCTTCCTGTCTTCACATACCGATAACAGATAGACAGCAGGTTAAAGCCAGGTCCTGTCCGCCATAAAAGATGAATTACGGCTTTAAAAACAGCCACACTATTGTCAGGAACAGTTAAAGTGGGGATTGGGGGGGGGGGGGGGGGGGGGGGGGGGCAGAGAGTTGAGGATTTGCACAGTGTATGGAACTGAAACATCCTACGCCTTGTGTGTGTGTTTTTCTACTTATCGGAGTGCTACAGTATAATATTTGCCATTATTTCGGTTGCAGTCGAGGAATATAGATGGGTAGAGAGAGATAGGGGAGCGAGAGAGAGAGAGAGAAAGAGTGTGTGTTTGTGTGCGTGAGAGAGAGAGAGGGGGGGAGGTAGATTGGTTTAAAACAAAACTAGCAACAATAAATGGAAAAAAAACCATATTCCCATTAAAAATAAACAAAAATTCCACAGCAAGTACAAAATACTTGAGTAAATTTTTAAAAATTTTAACACTAAAACACAAATTGCACACATACAAGTAGAGACTACCAAACTACTATAGATACCTAGTGATAAGAATGTAAACTCACGACAGCGCAAGGCTCTTCAGTCATGGTCGTTTTAAATGTGTTGTAAAGTACAAACAAGAACAGCACGTTAAAAAGTTTTGAGATCTCTACACGGAAGAAAGGGTAGGACTATTAGGGGTATTTTCACCACAAACACAAGCTGAATTGACATCGACTTTTAACCGGTAAATAAGACAGCTCAGTGGTCAGAGCACTCGCTATCTCCCCCAAGCTAAGATTAAGCAGCATTGAGCGTGGCTACCAATTGGATGGGTGACCGTTTGCGCGCCTTGGCTTCGGTATAGTCCCCCAGTTCACCCAGTTGTAAATAAACCTATGCTTGCCCTATGTAGGGTCAGGGAAGGTAAAGCAGCGAGGGAGAGGAGATGGGCGCCGCCCTCAAAATGCTGACCCCTAGAGAAATTGAGGTCTCTGACGCCTCGCTCCCCTACGACCTTATAGGTTATGGACACCTTTACCTTTTATCATGCTCCCCGCCAACCGCTGACCTTGCCACAACAAGGGACCCCACAGTCAGCATTGTTTGGGGCTAGGGCCACTAGCCGACACACAGATGTGACCTGCCCTGACTGATAGCCTAGACCAGCGTGGTGACACGCGCCTCACTGATACAATGGCGGTGAGTCACAGAAGCAGGGATAGTAAAAGGAAAGGAAGGGTGTAGGGGCCAGGAGATTAAAACTATAGAAGGGTGTAGGGGCCAGGAGATTAAAACTAGAAGGGTGTAGGGGCCAGGAGATTAAAACTATAGCTCCCGGTACAGGAGGAGCTCTCCCACGAAACACCCTGACCTGAAGCTACTGCAGAGAGGCGGTCAGAGCTGATCTGCGTCAGAACAGAAGGTCCGTCACCAAAGCCGCTGCTGCCCCCATAGGCCGCAGAGCAGGAGGAAAGTACACGAAAATCAATCCTCACAGCCCGGGCCCTCTGAAGGCCAAAACTATGATAAAATCTCGATAAAACTGGAGCACCCACGCCTCGAGATTCTTTCTCCAGTCTTGAGATTCTACCACCTGCCTCCTCCTGCAGTTGATGAAAACAATATGACCTGTCAGCTTTTTTTGCTTTTTTTCTCTTTTTTGGGGGGCAGGAGTTGTGATCATAATTGTTGACTACGTTCCAGCGAAGATTTCCTATTTCGAGACATGTAGGCAGCAGAGTGAGGGCCAGTCTACTTATCACAGGAGTGGCTAGCTAATGGCGGGTGGTTGATACAGGTCTCAACCAGATACCTGCGCTGGGCCTCTATGATAATCAACACACAAACAAGGCGATTTCATTATCTCCCTCAAGAGCGCTTGGGAACTGTCACGCGTGTTTCTGATCAGGAATTTGTGTGTGTGTGTGTGTGTGTGTGTGTGTGTGTGTAGTGTGTGTGTGTGTGTGTGTGTGTGTTGTGTGTACAATGCCTCATGCCCTATCCTGATTCACACCCTTACTTCATTAACGCATCCACCACCACCATCACCACCGTTATCATTATCGATTGAAGTAATCTGGAACTGTCTAAATCACCCTTAAGTGAACAAACAACCAAGAGGGCAGAACCATTATCATTATCACTACTATCGTTATCAATATAATCATTATCATTATTATTTATATGATGATTATTATTATCATTAATAATATTATCATCATCATCACTGTCATTTTTTTAGTAGTAGTAGTAATGGCAGCACCAGCAGCAGTATCATCATTATTAATTAAAACGATTATTTGATAACAATAATTTGAAAAATGAGTGTCTAGATCACCTCGAAGTGAACTTGTAGACATTAACTAAGCAAGCAAGCAGAAGAGAATTATTGTGTAGTTCCATGATTCTTCTCAAACTCATTTTCCTCTTAGATTCCTCATGTAGACTCGCACTACACGTATGTACATATATCATTTTTTTTACACTGATTGGTAAGATCTGTGAATGCACATGAATCTACTGAAAAAGGAATCCGTATAATAGAGTTTCACAAGAATTATTGCAGCATTCATGTGTTAGGTCATCGGAAGCTTGCTTCACGGTGCCCCTATGAATCGACAATGAAAGTTCATTCATTCAATGTCCCCAAAGAGAAAATGTCCCTAATAGGCAGATGCAGTCATAAAAATTTGTATTAATTTTTACACAACATGAACATCAGATTTCAGTTGTACGTAGATACGTCTTGAAATCGTAATACTTTACGCTGTAAGAATTAAGACGGTTAAAAATCGCACAACGGACGCCATTTTGACAGTCGGATTTTTATCTTCGTATCTAAACGAAGCGTTTTGTGTCCCCTGTACCTTAAAAGAATTGTATTACGTTAACGGCTAATTTCAACTAATACCACAAAAAAATTACCAACATGCATCGTCACCCACTCGGGAAGAAGTGTGGTCCTGACAAAGACCTGATGACGACGACGACTTTTGGCAACTACTTACATTTTTTTCAATCAAGGCACTCTCTCTTCTTTCGCCGGAGCTTCCTGACCTTGGTCCGAAACACGAGTTTTCTGGCCCGAAACACGAGTTTTCTGGCCAACTTCTGTCGTTGCAGCAGCGTGGGGTCGTCCTCCAGCCTTTCTCTTCTATTCCCAGAGAAGAGGAAAGCTCTGATGGTCAGAGCGACCTGAAGTACGCCGGTCTGGCTGATACAAGGGTGGAAAATTTTGTACCATCTCAGCGTTCTGAAAATGATGTCCAAATCGGTAGGATTCGGATTAAAGGAAACCTTCAGACACTCTTCCGGACAGTAGGCCAAGACACTGCGATCAAGCCCCATTGCCTCAAATCTACCGACGTGAATCAGTCGACATAGCGGCATAAATCGTTCATCTTCCATTACAGGAATCATGACTTCACAGCGGCGATTGTTCTTCTTCAGTTCAGCTGGGGTGGAAATGACAGGAAGGACATGATGACGTCACTTATATACCTACCTGCAGTCACATGAGGTCACGTTACACCGATGATACCTAAAGAAAGACAAAAACATTTTCTCATCGTGTACTTGTACTAAGTTTCCCATAATGTAGCCTTTCTGTAATAAAAATTGTCAACCACCATTTTATTAAAAAAAAATTTTAAAAACCACACCCCCCTCCCCCACTATTACGAAGAAGGAGAGGTCGTCTTTGTGTGTGTGTTTAATCGGTTCTGGTATATCCTACATACATACACGAGTGTATGGGGTGCTGGATGGAAATGAACACATGTACAACAGACTGACTGGGCAGAACGAGAATCAGAGATGGACAATCATCCCTACCTTGAAAACTATTGTAGATTGTATTATATTATATATTATTAGAGTATTATATTATATATTATCAGAGTCCCAGCAGAATTATCCAATTTAGGGGTCGTGGAATTCAAAAAGCAAGGAGTCCCCTCTTTCACTCAGACAGGCTACCAAGCCAAGCGAGCAAGTCCAAAGTTCGTGATCCACAACTACATTGATGTACTACAGCTGTATATAAGATGTTATTAATTCATGCTTTTGTGTATAGCCCAACCAACAAAAAAGCACAGTACCACATTCTCTTAGCGCTGAATTTGTTTGGCAGTGACACTGTGGCTACCTTGCTGGTGGTAAACAGTCAGATATACGGAGTCTCACCATTGGAGAAACTGGGATGTCTGGCTGAGGAATGGGAAAAAAACCCAAAGAAAAACAAAATTCTAGTCAATGGCCCTTAGCACCAATCTTCAGAAAAAATAAAATGCCAAAAGAAAAAAACAACAAAGATAATTTAGCAAAAGTGAGCAATTAATATATATCATTTATTCTATGCGCATAAACAACATTTTCTAATGAAATAATCCTACGGGACCATGGCCCTTTTTTAAAGGTAAATGGATTTGCACGATAAAAAAGAAACGACTGACAATTTGGGGGAAAACCCCCCAAGAAAAGCTGAAACAGAAGAGAGGTGAGAATCACATCAATAGTACATTCATGTTTGCTCTCGCGCACACAAAAATCAGGCGTTTCAGTTTTGTTTCATGTCATCTGGATATTTTATTACCATAATTACATTACATACTTCATACAAAATATTTATGCAGATTTCTTGCGAGTCAGTTTTTCAGTACATATAATTGAAGCTTGTGTATAGTTTGAGTTGCTGTCCATAAATATTATATAACAAAATGGTAGTAACAAAAGGATAATCTCATCGATACAGAAAGGAAAGAAGGTCATTATTTTTGCACAAAAAGGTTATTATTTTTGCACAAAAAGGTCATTATTATTTTTGCAAAGCATTCTTCATGCTTGTTTAGAAAAAGCTGCACTATATACAAATCACAGAGACAAGGAAAGGATGGATAGTTTTGGATCACACAAAACGTCAAAACCATACATTTTACTTGTGATCATAGCATGACGTTATTTTCCTTGAACATTTCTTCTCTTTTATTCCTTAAGAGTTTACACTTTATTACTGCAATTATTTGTATATCAATAACAAAAAGTGATGGAAGTAAACAAGTGCAGATAACCAATTACTTCTTCATCATTACAAGAATGATTTCCAAAGTTTCAAATAGAAAGCACACACACATACACACAAACCCAACGTCTTTTATATCTACATTCATCAGTTCTAACATATTTTGAAATATACTTGGCAACAGAAACCCCCCCAAAATCAGACAATATTTTTTTCAAATAAATGAAATAAAAAATTAAAATATCTTTAACAAACAACTTTGTTGCTGTAAGTAAATCCATAATTGCTGAACACAGTGTAGCCATTTTGGTAATAAGTGATCATTGTGGTCACACAATTTACTGCATATTTTGTAATATGGAAGCAATATTATTTTCTGTATGATACAGATAAAGTCAACAACACAACAAAATATAGTCAGGTATGTCGCATCACACACTTCTGGTCAACAATATAACAAGCATATTTGTACTTGTAACACAATAATACAGCTCAGCAAATATAGTAGGCACACTTATATTTGTGATATAATACACATCTGCTCAAAAATACAGGCAACACTTTTTATATATGTAAACTGATATATAGTAACACATCATTTCATCAACATAGTTATTATATTCATGACATTATCCAGATCAGCACAACAACAACAAAGCAGACACACCGACTCATGTAACAAACTGTATAGTTTGGAACTTGCTTTTCACTAAAGGAGGTATTCTCAAATGATATTATAGCAAGACATTGTCAAATCAGAATTTATACTAAGGAGGGAGGGAGGGACAGAGAGAACTCAATTTATTCGCTCAAAGGCTGACTGTTTCAGTGTTTCAGTGAAGTTGATTTGTAACAAGAATCATTAGTTACCATGACTGTAAATAAGATAGAGAGAGAGAGAGAGAGAGAGAGAGAGAGAGAGAGCGCAAACATCACCAAAGCAAAACAAGATACAACAAAAATGATATGCACAATGTACATAACTTTCAATAATGCATTCACAACTTAAACATGTCATTAAGCTTGTCAACAGTTTGCGTAACGTAAAGCCGAATGCTTGTCAACAGTTTACATAGCACAAATCCCACAAAAGATATAATAATACTATATTAGTATCGAGCATATCATGTGATGGTGAAATGATGGACAGCACTGGGGATGAATAGATGCGGCATTCTCATCCCGCCACTGAAACTAGAAAATGTTCAAACTCTCAGCACCAGCTGGTTCTTCTACCATGTGCCAGGTCACGTAATGTTCAGACCTGCCAGTGCCTAGGTATGTGCTTGCAACTGATGGACAATAAGAGTTGTAATGTGATGTATACAGTGGATTACAGAGAGAACCACCAACATGCCCAGCATGTTACAGACACTTGACCAGTGCTTCAGCTCTGCATAGGTCTTGCCTTAGGGGAGGGGTTCTATTGTATTGTCCCAGCGTTCACAACCATTCATTCATCAACAGGGCTGGGGTGTTCATTTCATCCATACCACTGGCCAAAGCCAGTCAAAGTGGATTTCTGGGTGAATGTGTAGCACATAACGAATGTTCCATACGCACTGTTGCAACTTTGGGAAACAAACTATCAACAGAAAACAGATGTTGATACAATCTTTTTTGTTGTTTTTTACAATCATTTTTATGTACAGATTTCTGACTCTTCACAGGGATACGGGCAGGTATGAGCTCTCAGAGTTGGACAGTATGTATTAAGTTTTTCATTTGGAACTGCTACCAGTATCATCCAGTTTACAAGACCATCACCAGTGCTGTTCATTCTAGACTTTTTTAAGTTCTCGAGGGGGATGGTCCATTTGTGTTACCCTTTTCAAACATCTCTAGGCCATATGAATGTTTAAGTTGGTCCTTTTTTTTTTTCTTTTTTTTTAGGGCATATGAACAATATTTTAGACTTTTCAAAATTTTAGATTCTCAGGAAAAAAGGGTTTTGTTTCAGTGTGGAACTCCAGCACACATTGTCACTTTCCCAGACTCAATACTTTTAACCACAAAACCAACAAAAACCAACACAAAAAAATATATATCTATATCACAACTGAAAGAATATGTTGAAATTTGCATTCTCCCTGCCAAGAAAAATCAGCCTATATTATCTACAGTATTCAGAAACTGTGTTCATCACAATCACTGATAAAACTAGTTATCTCCATCCATTCTCAGATAAAACTACCTCTATCCATTCTCTGATAAAAACTAGTTTCATTATCTGATAAAAGTAGTTATCTCCATTCATTCTGTGATAAAACTAGTTATCTCCATCCATTCTCTGATAAAACTAGTTATCTTTATCCATTCTCTGATAAAACTAGTTTTCTCCATTCATTCTCTGATAAAAACTAGCTATCTCCATTCACAGATAAAGACCTCTATCCATTCTCTGATAAAAACTAGTTATCTCCATCTATTCTCAGATAAAACTACCTCTATCCATTCTCTGATAAAACTAGTTTCATTATCTGATAAAAGTAGTTATCTCCATTCATTCTCTGATAAAACTAGTTATCTCCATCCATTCTCTGATAAAAACTAGTTATCTCCATCCATTCACAGATAAAACCTCTATCCATTCTCTGATAAAAACTAGTTATCTCCATTCATTATCTGATAAAAACTCGTTATCTCCATTCATTCTCAGATAAAACTATCTACATCCATTCATTCATAAAACTATCTACATTCATTCATTCATAAAACTATCTACATTCATTCATTCATAAAACTATCCACATTCATTCATAAAACGATCTACATTCATAAAACTGTCTACATTCATTCATAAAACTATCTACATCTCAGCTTTTTGGCAGAAAATGTTCACCCCACCAACAATAATAATTCTTGACCACACCCCTCGCCCAAATGAAATCCCCACTTCAAGCAACCAGCAACAAAGGACATCCTAGAAAACCACATCTGTGCCGAACCCCAACATTCTTCTGGGGTAGTGATTTCTTTCACCCGAGATCTGAGTTGGATGTCAACTGCACCATCACCAGAAATATGTCAGCTTTAGATGAAAATGCAGAATCCCTTCTGTGTCCTGCTATATTTTTATCTATCTGAAGCTGATGCATCGGTTGGATTTGAAATTTCCACACCTGCAGCAGGTTTTGAAACAAAGAATGGAGGGGTGTGAATTACAGAGAAAGCAATCGAAGTACTACAAGAATATTCTACACTGATATTTTGACTCTGCTCTTCAATTGCACATCGTTAACAAAAATAATTTTTGTCTTCAAATCACGTTTATTTTCTGGCCATTTTCTTTGTTTTTGCACATTTCCCACATAAGAACAAAAAATGTTTTGTCTACAATCTACTACTATCTCACAAAGAGTTCAAAATCTGTTTTTCTTTGTCCAAAGCCTCAACAAATTAGGTGCTAGATTCACATAAATACCTTAGAGAAGTATTATAAATGATACAACAGGTGATAATGACTTTCCAACATCACAAAAACAAAATCATAAGTATATTTAAAAACAATCATAGAATTGCATGTTTTATAGAAGTGCATGTTTTATTTTCATATTAACACAATTCAACAAAACCAAAGTAAAGGAAGCAGCCTAAGGTTCACCATATAAAGCCACCCATCAGTCATCTCCACCTTCGCTATCACTAACATCACAATAGACACCTACAGTACAAGCAGGCTTTGCCATAGCGCTGAAGAAGCCAAATCTGTCAAACCAAGTCCCAGTAATAAAAACAACAATAATAAATTACCATCATCAGATCAGTTAGTAGCTACTTTCAACAACATTTTCCAACAAACAAGTGATCAGATGAACAATTGAACAAGAAGTTAATTTTTTGGTTTAAATAGACGGTGCCTCACAGCAAGTTCATTTTCCAGTGTTCAGATAGCACAAATGCAAACTTTAGTGAGAGTGATGCTCCAAAAAATCCCAACAACAACAAAGTAAAAGAATGAATAAACAATATAGAATATAAAAAAGTAAAAGAATTCATAAACAATATAGAAAATAATAAAGTTGTCTTAACATGAAGAAAGAAAAAACCCATCAGAAACTTGGTGCAGTAAGCAAGTGGAGGCTGTATATGTCGAAGATTTCTCATTGTCTTGCCAGTTGACAGCCCATTTCCCTTGTTTTCTTTGTTTACTGGTCACTGAGAGCTGCAGTTCTAAACCATCACCTCGTACATCTTTCACAGTGTTTCAAATTCTTTCTCGTGTAGTATCGAAGAAAACAAAAACAATACAAAGAAAAAATTCAAAACAAATTAACACCCCCCCCCCCCCCCACCCACCAAAGAAAAAGGAAAGCAAAGTTGTCTTTCTTGCTCAATAGTTCTTGATTTGACAATGATCTAAAATCAATTCTCCTTTGCCAGCTTGAAAAGGTTTATATCAGACTTCCATTGGCTCCACACACCACACCACACCACACCACACCCCCAATTCTGATTTCAAGGCAAGACAGACTTGAAAAGAAAACAACAAAATCTGTAATATTGGTTGTTTTTTTTAAGTTCACCAACAGTCACTTCAAATATCACCAACAGTTACCTTAAATATCCTTGATTATCATAATTGAAAAAAAACAACCTCTAAATAAAATAGCATTTCAAAATTCTGACTCTCTTCATCATATAGTAATATTACGTATAACACAACACCACCATGATTATGAGAGAGAGAGAGGAAAAAAGCACCTAATTATCACAACAACTTTGGTCAGATAAGGGTACAGGGCTGGACAAGTGACAACAGTAAGTTTGGTAAAGGTTTGGTGAGGGGGGACAGGAGGGAACAGGTTTGGAGAGAAAAGAAAAATCCTAACAGCAACTTTGGTAAAGCTCTGGAGAGTGATGGGGTGAATGGCTTTAAAAAGTATAACAGGATCCATCATGTCATCCAAACAGTCCTAACTATCTTTGATGATTTACTTTCACCTATAGTCTTGTAAAGGTGTCCCATAACCTATAAGGTCATAGAGGAGCCAGGCGTCAGAGACCTCACTTTTCTAGGGGCCAGCATATTGAGGGCGGCGCCCATCTCCTCTCCCTCGCTGCTTTACCTTCACTGACCCTAAAGAGGGCAGGTACCCATTTACAGCTGGGTGAACTGGGGGAACTGTACTAAAGCCAGGGCGCGCAAACGGTCACCCATCCAAGTGGTAACCACGCTCGACGCTGCTTAACCTTAGCTAGGGAAAGCGAGTGCTGTGACCACTGAGCTATCCCGTCCCCTTCGTCTTGCAGTGCCCAGCAATGACTCCACTGACAGGTCTAGGAAGGCAGCTACTGCTAGCCAGACTACATACAGCAAAGCATAAACACAGAATCATCACAGTTCATAGTCACTAACAAGTATTCCTCAGTACAAAATTTTTAACTTGTGAACAATTTCTCTGTCACCAAAGCTTTCAAAATATGATGTATTCCAAAAGCTTCAATATATTTAAACTGATAACGCTTTCAGCTGAACATATATATACTAGCAGTTATAATCATGATGCAGACATAAACAAAAAATAACAAAAAATCAAAGATAAATATCCCTTCCAAATGTTTAAAGCTACAATTTCGCTACATCACTATAATATTACGACAGCGCAAACATTACAATACACCGTCAATAAATGTTATTTTAATTGCACACGATATGTAAACTGCAAATCAAAATATAAGATAAAAAAGATTGTTGCATACATATTTGATTTTTGATGACTTTTTCAATTATGCTATACAGTAGTCTTTGTTGTTATGTAATAATCACAGTCTTGATATTTTGTGTATAAAAAGAAAGGTGAGGGAGGGGTGCTATTTTGGGGTTTAGGGCTTTTTTTGCTATTGGTTTGTGTTTTTTATAGCTAGGGTGATGAATGCCTACAAAAAGCTATGGGCCCAGTGGTTAAGAGGATAGGTTCTAATCTTAATGGTTGTGACATCACTGGCTGCAGCAGATTAAAATCACGGCGCATCTGGTTAACTGATTTCTTTGTAAAACTGAATAGTAGCAGACCTGCCTGCCAAAGCCTTACTCCCTTCATGTACAGATATATATATATACGTACACATACACATATGCAGAAGATGAAGGAGGAGGGGTGTCGGAGATGCGTGACTCAAGCAGCAGAAATACACAATGGAACGGTCCGCACAGTGACGCCCTGAACATTGTGAACAGTGGGTGGCCTGAAAGCTGAGGTGGGTAGCTAGCTGTGGTGAATCGTCCACCGGTCAGCTGGGTCGATTCCCTAGTCAAGCCTGGAACGTGGTTTTTTTGCCCCTACCAAACATGTCACTTAACATCTTAGAAATCGTTTCACTAGATCCCTCCGTGGGTATGCTGGGGGCCTTTAGTATGAATAGCACCCCCACCTCCCTCTTTTCTGTCCCTCTCTTTGTTTCTGCCTCATTTCTTTTCTTGCTTTCGTCTCCTTTTTCTCTATTTTCTGAATCCTTGGCCCATTCTCCTGTTGTTGTTGTTGTTGGTTTTTTCCAGAAGGACTTATAAAAAGATAACACTTCTCTCCCACACCAAAGTTGGATGCACTAGGCCTGACCTGTCTGTCAGACGCTTGATTTAATGACAGAGCATAATTTAATGACAGAGCATAATTTAATGACAGAGCAACGCATTTTCCTTCATTTAACAAACAACCGAGGTTGCTGTCTGAGTGTTTTAAGATAAAAGTTTACTGGATACAAAATATACACCCCAAATCTCAGAAAATAGTTTTGCGGATACAAACATATCACCAAAAATCTCAGAAACTGCTGTGGATACAAAACGCACAACTAACACTGCATACAACAGATCACCAACAATAACCAAACACGTTCATTTTCAAAAGGTTTTTTCTTTGCCCAAAAAAAGGGTTCTTGATTATAAGATATTTGTGGTAAGTTTGCATTTTCTTCGTACAATGATTAATGATTCTAGGTGTTGTTTTTAACACCTTTTATAATTAGAAAGTATTTCAAGTGGACAGTCTTAGTCGAAGGCACAGAACAATTTTGCCGATACAAACAAGACATTGAAACATTCATCACCGTCTTCCACAACGATAATGTACATTTAGACACTAAGTCCACAGGCTTTTTGGTTTGGTTGGTTTTTCATAATTATTATGAGCATGTAAGGGGGTTATTCAGAGCATTCAAGTCAGATCATACATACTATATGCCTCTCCTATTCAAAAAAAAAATCACAACATAAACACACACCAGCACAAAGCAACTTGCAGTAGTTAGTTGGTTATCTTGTGGTAGTTAGTTATCAGACGATATCCAGCGTCATAAACAACAACAAAACTTCACTAACCATGGCACTACACTATATCAACCACAGCTAGCTTAGCACAAAGATTCAGTTGACGACGTCCCAAAAATTTCTAGAAAAGTAAATCACCTCTGTAGTTTAACGGAAGTTGCAGTTCGCTGATGAAACATAAAAATATGTTGATGATGATGTCGAGTCGTCCAGAACACAGCATAGCATGTAGTGTAGTGTGATGTGGTGTAGTGTGATGTGGTGTAGTGTGATGTGGTGGTTTGTAGTGTAATGTAGTGTGGTGTGGTGTAGTGTGGTGTAGTTTGTAGTGTAGTGTGATGTGGTGTAGTGTGGTGTGATGTAGTGTAGTGTGATGTGGTGTAGTGTAGTGATGTAGTGTAGTGTGATGTGTGTGGTGTGTAGTGTAGGTGTAGGTGTGATGTGAGTGTAGTGTAGGGTAGTGTAGTGTAGTGTATTGTAGGTGTGTAGTGATGTAGGTGTTGAGTGTATGGTGTGTAGTTTAGTGTATGTGATGTGTGTAGTGTGTTAGTGTAGGATGTGGTGGGTGTATGTAGTGTGATAGTGTGTGTGTAGTGTTTAGTAGTGTGTGGTGAGTGTAGTGTAGTTGTATGTGGTGTGTAGGTAGTGTGATGTAGTGTGGTGGTGTAGTGATGTGTGGTATGTGTGTGTAGAGTTGGTGTAGTGTGGTGTGGTAGTGTGTGTAGTGTATGTAGTGTGTAGTGGTGTAGTGTTGTGTGAGGTAGTGGTGTGGTGTAGTGTGTGATGTGTGGTTGGTGTAGTGTAGTGTGTGTGGTGTAGTGTGTGTATGTAGTGGATATGTGATGTGGTGTGTTTGTAGTGTAGATGGTTAGTGGGTTGTTGTGTGATGTGTTGGTAGGGTGTGTGGTGTGTAGTGTGTGTGGTGTAGTGTGTTGGTGGTATAGTAGTGTGGGTTGTAGTGTAGGTGGTGTAGTGTGTATGAGTGTAGTGGTGTTGAGTGTGTAGTGTGTGTGTAGGTGTGATGATGTGTGTGTTTAGTGTAAGTGTGTGGTGTAGTGTATGATGGTAGTGTGGTGTAGTGTGTGGTGTAGTGTGTGGTGTGTAGTGTAGTAGTGGTGGTGAGTGGTGTAGGTAGTGGTTAGTGTTGTGTGAGTGTAGGTAGTTGGTGAGTGTAGTGTGTGGTGTAGTGGTGGTAGTGTAGTGCAGTGTAGTGCAGTTGTAGTGTAGTGAGTGTATGTGTAGTGGTGTGTAAGTGTAGTGTGTGTGGTGTGTGTAGTGGTGTGTAGTGTAGTGTAGTGTAGTGCTAGTGTAGTGTAGTGCAGTGTAGTGTGGTGCAGTGTAGTGTAGTGTAGTGCAGTGTAGTGCAGTGTAGTGCAGTGTACAGACAGGTAGGCAGGCAGACCCAGGTCAGCGCTTCTGTCTGTTCATGTTGGACATGAGGAGGCTGATGTAGGACGTCAGCAGATCGTCCATCTTGTAGCCCTGGGGGGGACACCACACAACATGCACACACACATTACATTACTGACAAGTGAGACTGTTGTCTCGTCATCATGATGATGATATCAATGTATGGAATTTATATAGCACTCAAGAGATTGACACATTACACTCAATCTTGTAAAGCTGCATTCAAATCATTTACTTGCGTGCAGTCGCATATTAATTCTTCAATAGATTGTCCTAGAATTAAAGAAGTCGTTTCTATGACTTTGAAAGATCCGTTACTTTTAGAATCATCTATAACTCTTAAAAGCATCCTAAACAAGTATATACTACTTTGCAGAATTTCTGAATGTCTGCTACACAGCCCAGTCGGTATCTTCCTGTGATTGATCACCTCGTTTTAAAGCTTGTCATTTAATGAATGTTCTGTAAACCTCTCTAAATGCCCTTTGTTTTTTACCCCATACTTTGTGCTAATATCTACGTAGAAACTTTTTGGCTAGTTATAGTATATATTGTTATTTTTCAGAGTTTTTCTTGTTCTGTTTGTTATCCTTGACTGGTTGAAGATTTAGAAACTTGTTCTTGATTATAGTTCTTTCAAATAGTAAGGCCCTAGGTTCTTTATAACCGTTTGTTGCTTAGGTCATTTTATTGGCACACAAACACACTCACACACGCACGCAAGCCTCCCACACATACTTGCATGCTCACACATGCACACACACGCGCGCACACACACCCCCTCTCTCATCCACACAATATCACGTAATGTGAAAACACACACACACACATTAACTGTCTTCGCATATTAATAATATCAAATTTATGCGCACACCACATGCACACGTATGCGCGCACACAGCAGGCTTAGGCAGGGTGGTGGAGACGGGGGTTGACTGTTAATGAGTATGGACAGATGATGCCGGGGAAATAAGAATGAAACTGAATGTTTAAAAAACATTACCCTTAATGTTTAAAAAACATTACCAGCTACCAGGTAGTAAGCATAAGACTTTGCTTCAGTGTCTTCACTTACTACCCCACATTACTTTCCTCTTTTCTATCACTCTCTTTCCTGTATCAGTAATCTTTAAGTGGTGCTGGAATGACCAAAGCAGTGGTTCACTCGCACAACAAACACTTCTCAACTTCAATGTTTTGGGGGTTGGGTTTTTTTTTTTATTCAGTTTCAGTATTCTTCACAGCAATACATTCAGTTCAGTACATCCAAAAAAAGTAACACCCCCCCCCCCCCCCCCTTCCTCTCTCATATCAGGAGGGGGGGGGGGGGGAGAGACACACACTTCTCCCTCCCCCTCTCCCCTACCTCTTTCCAAAGAGAGGGGGGGGGGGGGGAGAGAGAGAAGTGTGTGTCTCTCTCCCTCCCCTACCTTTTCCAAAGAGGGGGGGGGGGGGAGAGAGAGAGAAAAGTGTGTGTCTCTTTGGAAAAGGTAGGGGAGGGGAACACACTTCTCTCTCTCCCTCCCCCCAAAGAGGGGTGGGGGAGAGAGACACACACTAATCTCTCTCTCCCTCCCCTACCTCCTTCCAAAGAGGAGGGGGGGAGAGAGAGACACACACACTAATCTCTCTCTCTCCCCTACCTCTAGAGGGGAGGGGGAGAGAGAGACACACACACTAATCTCTCTCTCTCCCCTACCTCTAGAGGGGAGGGGAGAGAGAGACACACACACACTAATCTCTCTCTCTCCCCTACCTCTAGAGGGGAGGGGGAGAGAGAGACACACACACTAATCTCTCTCTCTCCCCTACCTCTAGAGGGGAGGGGGAGGGGGAGAGAGAGACACACACCTCTCTCTCTCCCCCCTACCTCCTTCCAAAGAGGAGGGGGGGAGAGAGAGACACACACCCCTCTCTCTCTCTCTCCCCCTAAGGAGAGGGGGAGAGAGAGACACACACACTAATCTCTCTCTCCCCTACCTCTAGAGGGGAGGGGGAGAGAGAGACACACACACTAATCTCTCTCTCCCCCCTACCTCTGGAGGGGGGGGAGAGAGACACACATCTCTCTCTCTCTCTCCCCCCCTACCTCTAGAGGGGAGGGGGAGAGAGACACACACACACTCATCTCTCTCTCCCCTACCTCTAGCTGGAGGGGAGAGAGAGACACTCACTCATCTCTCTCTCCCCCCAGGGGGGGAAGGAGAGAGAGACACTGTGTCTCCCCCCCCCCCCCCCCCCCCCCCTCAGAGAAGGGGGAGGGAGAGAGAGAGTGTGTCTCTCCCCCCTCCTCCTCAGAGAAGGGGGAGGGAGAGAGAGAGTGTGTCTCTCCCCCCCCCTCCTCAGAGAAGGGGGAGGGAGAGAGAGAGTGTGTCTCTCCCCCCCCCCCCTCCTCAGAGAGGGGGGAGGGAGAGAGAGAGAGTGTGTCTCTCCCCCCCCCCCTACCTCAGAGAAGGGGGAGGGAGAGAGAGAGAGAGAGACAGACTCCCCCCCCCCCCCCCCCCCTTCTCAAAGGGGGAGAGTGCGTCTCTCTCCCCCCCCTCCTCCTCTGTCTCTCCCCCCCCTCCTCCTCCTCCTCTGAGGGAGGAGGGGGGGGGGGGTTGACTGACGTGTCTGTCTGCTTACCAGGGAGGTCTCGCAGAGGAGCTTGTTGCCACGGACCAGACTGCCCAGCGTCATGTGGAAGTAGGTGTTGCCGCTGCTCCAGTTGGAGATCTTGGTGAAGGGGTGGCTGGCCAGGATGGCCTGCAACACAACACAACATCACACGTCACATCACATTACACACACAGAGGTCTTGGAAATAAATAAAGGCATACGAAAAAAGAGAATTGGATTTCGGACTTGGATTTCGGACTTTTGTTTGTTGGTTTGGTTGTGTGTGTGTGTGGGGGGGGGGGGGGGGTTATTATCCTATTTTCATGGGGGAGGAGGGTAGCATACTAGTCTACAATGAATGCTTTTAAATGTTACTACTGTATGACAACTGGACTTCTGTTGTTCGTCGAGGAATTTTTGCAGGCACCTAATGGTGAGATTTTGCATATGTGACTGATTTTACCCACCATGGCAGTAACCTCTTTCAACTTTGGGGATGATGTCTAAACGTGACACCTTTGTGCATGCATTCTAACAATTAAAAAAAAGTTTTGAAAACGTGACACCTTTGTGCATGCATTCTAACAATTAAAAAAAAGTTTTGAAAGCCAGATTGAGGTATAAACAAGTTCTCTGTGTACTACATACACAGGGGAGAAATCTACTCACACAGGTGGGTGGCTCAAACCTGATCTGTCAGATCATGAACTCACTGCTTTAACCACTTGGCTCTATAATAGTGCCTACTTGTATGGAAATCTGCCATCAAAGACACAAATACAATATGTGGTTCGAAATACCAAACGTTTTTAAAGCAAATGCAAAGAGACCGAGTTTGGAGCAGGGACAGCAGTAATACACTAGGAGCGATTTTTTTTTCATACAGATATTTTGGCAAGATACAGACAGCATTACATAAATTATTATGATATGAACAGCAGTGTCTTGTACTGACCTTGGTCTGAGGGTGAATGAGGTTGACTCCGTTCTTGTTGATGGCTATCAGCAACATCTCAGGGTAGCTGGGTTCCGTCGTTTGCTGCACACACACCAACACACCAACACATACACACACACACACAAAGATTCCACATTTAATTCCTTTCATCCCTTTTGGGCTAGGGAGGATTATGAACGAATTCAACAGGAGAATTAACCTCAACAGGAGAATTAACCTAACTGTAATACACCCAAAAATAATATCAATACTAACAGGAACTGAAAAGCAAGAGCTCATCGCAAAATGATAAGCAAACAGTACTCAAAACTTTTTTTTTTTTAAAGTGTCTAAATTCCTTTAAAAGACACAATCTACACTTGTGAAAAACAAGTGAAATTTCAAGAAATACCTGCAAATCTTATCACACACACCATGCACTCACCCTCCCCCCCCCCCCCCCCCCCCCCTCTACACACACATACACATATGAAGTGAAACAATGACTTCTGAAAAATACAAACAATAAAAATGAAAACCAAAGCCAGTGACCACACTATGAAGGATAAGACAATATTCACACAAGGATAAGACTATTATTCAAACAAGGATAAGACTATTATTCAAACAATGACAATATTAAGACAATATTCACACATGGGTAACACTATCATTCACACAAGGATAAGACTATTATTCACACAAGAATTAACCTAACTCCAGACAGAATACCCTCAGACTGCAATCAATTCTCTTTTTTTCCCACTGCTCGGCAAGAGTTCCAAAGATGGTCAGGTTTTGCGTATGCGATCACATTCAAATGAAACTATTTGCCTCGAATGAGAGATAATCTCCCTCCAACTCTGTGACATAATTTTACTGTTTCCTACCCCCCCTTCACCCTCCCCCTTCACCCTCCCCCCACCACCCAGGTTTTTGCTTTGTCGGCTACAAAGTCCACTCTCAAAGCCATTTTTTCGCCGGAGCGTGTATGCATCCACATATACACCCACTACTTTCATCTGTCATGCAATTCCTTCTTCTTCTGCATCATTAACTATGCTGGCTTTCAACTTCTGCTAACATACCAAATCTAAGGAATTAAAAACATATATACATACAAATACAAACATACATATCTAACTTTGAAAAGAGATTTTCTTTTGGAGGGGGGGTGCACTATAAAGTCAACCTTTTCACAAACAAAAGTTTGAAAATAAATATGACCAAGAAGGGTGAAGACAATACCAATGCAGGAAAGGAGGAGCTAGAATTTGAACAAGGGAAGACAGAAGTGGTAGACAAATTCTGCTACCTGGGAGAGATGATGAGCTGCGAAGCAAAATCTGAGTTAGCTGAGTTGCGAGTGCTTGGAAGAAATGAAAGAATGGCAAGTCTGCTTGGAAATCAGAAATCCACTGGAGAGCGCTGTTGATATACAAGGCCTGCATTAGACCTGTTCCTGTATGGTTCGGAGACTGGTTTACACAAACCGTCGAACGTTTGTTGAAGAGCTGTGAAACCGAAATGCTACGCTACATGAAAGATCAAAGTGGAAGACAGATCACGAATGAAGAATATGGCATGTGCAAAGTTGATGATTGAAGTCGTAGCTTTTAGCAAAGACTGCGTTGGTTTGGGCACGTTCAAGCCAAAGATGCACCACATAAAAGATCAATGAAACTTCGATGGATGGAGAAGACCAAAGGGATAGACCTAGCAAAACCATAGGCTGCCTGTATTGCAGATTACTTAGAAGAAAGGCATAAATAAGAGGAAGCTCTAAAACAGAGAGAGATGAGAAGGCTCACAAGTAACCTCTCCTGGGAGACATGATCAAAAAAGGAGAGAAGATAAAAGAAGATCCGGTATTTCTTTACAGGACCTTTTTTTTTTTTGAGTGCTTCAAAACTGACTGTATAATGTTAAACAGAGATTCAAGGAAATGTTTAACACACACACACACACACATATATATATATATATATATATATATTACCCCATGGGAATGCCAGGGGCCTGTCAGTATATACACACACACACACATTCAAAGAATAAAACCAAGGGCCACTTACCTTAACCTCGAAAAAGGCAGAACCGAAGGTGGGCCACTTGTAAACGATTTTGAGGAAGGCCACTTTGGCATCAGCGCTGGTCATGCCCCCATCACGATTGAAGGCAGTCACTATGCTCTGATACAGACAACAACAACCATAATGTTCACTTTATACAACAGTCACTATGCTCTGATAGAGACAACAACAACAACCATAATGTTCACTGAAGTGAAACAGTCACAACAACAACCATAATGTTCACTTTATACAACTGTCACTGCTCTAACAGACAGAAACAGCAATTTTCACTTTGTACAAATGAAACAGTGCTATGTTCTGATAGACCAAAAACAGCAATTTTCACTTTGTACAAATGAACTATCAATGATAGACAACAACCCTTTTTTCTTTATACAACAAAGACAACAATTTTCACTTCATACAACTGAAGCAGTGACTACACTCTAATAGAAACAACTAATTTTGTTTTCACTTGTACAACTGAAAATCATGATAGAAAAAACACAATTTTTTCTTTATACAACTGAAGAAAGTATGATGAGCATCACATGTCAATAAAACTTTATATTCACATGTATAGCACATATGTTGTTGTTGTAATATATAATTATATATATTATAAGACCAACATAAAAAATAAAAATAATATAAAGTGAAATTTGTATACGCTGATACTTGCAAGACAAATCAAAGCACTTGCACTCAATTCATCTTAACAGTCATGCAACACAATATCGAGTAATAGTTCTAACAAGTCCAAATGCACACAACACACAACACACAACACACACACATCACAAAAAACATCACACACACTTATACACTTTGCAGGGTATGAATTTTTGGGTATGTTGAAAAGCAGGGATAGTTTATGAAATGAAACAGAGAGGATATTTCTTAGTTGAAACAAATATGTCTTGAGCAATTGAAAAGAGTCACAAGAAGCCCTTTTGCTAAGAGATAGGGAGGCCATTCCAAAATCGATGACCAGAACAGTCAAAGACGACAGCAACATGATGGTTGAATCTGGTGTTTGTAAGCACAAGGAAGCAGCAGAGCGAGAACGAAAGGTGTTTACAGTGTAGACATTCAAGAGGGACATACACACTCATAAACTAAACAATAAGTGCATAATGTGTTTTTTTGTATAAGATTTAACCTCTTAAATGCCCAGTGCAATTGCACTCTATATACTGGGGAATAAAATTCTTATGTTCATGTCCCTCCTACTCAGAAATTACTAAATGAATAATCCTGATAGTCTGCCCAATGACAGTATATATATCATAGACTGCTTTGAGGCAAGCTCAAATTAGTTACCATGATATTTCACTAGGAAAATATATTTAAAATGTAAAAAAATTGACCAAAAATACACTTTCTTCATCACCACTTTCATTCTGTGTACCCCCCATCTCGATAACGTCAAACATAAGTCCAGGCAAAATGTCATTATTATTTTTTTTTTTAATGCACTATCTCCTGAATCATACACGATCATTTTCATCACTGTCAGGATTATCTTAAGTTTTATTTGCCCCTTTTTCAGCTGTGTAAAGTTATTGATACCTTCAACGAGAAGTGTCAGCCATTTTGAACAAGAACTGCCCAAGCAGTCATGCATAAAAACACAAAATACACGCTAAAAAAATTATCGTTTTTGCAGCTGGATGTTGCCAAGCAACAGGAGAGTGATCTTCACTAATTTTGGAGTTCTTTTCCTGTAACTATAGTCAAGGAAGCTGGCTTGTTTACTTCGGTTCGAAACCCTGGAAACTTTCCGGGTTGTAAGGCGTATAGAGTGCACATTTAGCCCTGGAAAATTTCCTGGGTGGGGCAGTCTAGTGGTTAATGATGAAAGGGGCAAGAACTAAGCTGGATCAAGGAAAGACTGAGATGTGCATTTCTTTTCTTCTCTTTTTACCCCCACCCACATTTTACCTGTATCACCTGTTCCCACTCGATGTATATGGACTCTCTGTGTGTGTGACATTTGACTGTAAGTATAAACTAGGTGGTTGGTTGGTTTTTCTGATGATTCACATCACATAATTACAACAAGTATAGCCTACAGTCTGATCTTATCACTTCGGAGTTGCGCAATGGAAAAACGGAAAATGTTCCCTCACAAAGAAAAACAGAAGAAGGATAGGACTGCCAGCCTACCTACCCTCTTCCAGTCTTCCGGAGACATGGTTCTCAGCAGGTCCACTGGCAACAGGCGTTTCAGCATAGTTCTGCAACACACACACACACACGCTGCATGAGCTGTGCTCTTCCCATAACCTTTTTTTTCCTTGAACAAATGTCCGTCGCTCCCTTTCTTTCACTCTCCCTTTCTCTCTTTTATCCCCCGTTTTTCATCGGCATTTTTTTTCTCTCTCTCCTTTTCTTTCTTTAAATTTATCCCTAATTTTTCATCAGCAGTTTCTCTCTCTCTTTTATCCTGCATTTTGCATTCTCTCTCTCTTTCTCTCATACCCAATTTTTTGTCAACATTTTCTCTCTGTCCCTTTCTTTCTCCCTTTTATCCCCAATTTTTCATCAGCATTCTCTCTCTCTCTCTCTCTTTATCCCCAATTTTTCATCAGCATTCTCTCTCTCTCTCTCTTTATCCCCAATTTTTCATCAGCATTCTCTCTCTCTCTCTCTTTATCCCCAATTTTTCATCAGCATTCTCTCTCTCTCTCTCTCTTTATCCCCAATTTTTCATCAGCATTCTCTCTCTCACACCCCCTTTCTCTCTTTTATACCTTATTTTTTTATCTGCATTCTGTCTCTCTCTCTTATCCACAATTTTTCATGAGCATTCTTTCTCTCTCTTTCTTTTTTTCATCCCCAATTTTTTCTCAGCATTTTCTCTCTCACTCCTGTTCTCTCTTTTATCCCCAATTTTTCCCAAACCATTTTTTCCATAACAAAAAAAATTCCATGACTCCATTTCTCTCTCTCTTTCATCCCCAACGTTTCACCGGCATTTCCACATTCACCCCCCCCCAAGCCGGCACACTCACGGAATGTTGGCCAGCTGCTGCTTGTTGTCGCCAAAGTTGACGCGATAGACAAGGGCACCCAGCATGGCCGCCTCCTCCCGAGAACACCGATGGTAACCCCGCAGGTATTTGGGCAGCTCCTGTCCAAACCATCCCCCATTTCATGGAAGTCACGGTCAATAACGACATGCAGACATTGGTGTAGCAAACAGTCATTGCTATCATCGCTCTCACTACACTATTTGGTACAGGAACCAGGAACGGGATAGTCTGGAGGTCAGAGCGTTGCACTTGCCCAGGATTAATCCCAGGTGTGAGCTGCCACCTAGACACACACCCGCTCAAGAGGATTTTTCCCCTGGAGTTAACGCCAGTGCTGACTCCACTTCCCGCAAAAGTCCTTCGGTTGAGACTATAAACCAAGGTCACCTTATGTGATCACGTACAGAACATCTTGCAGACATTTTAAAACCCGTTCTGCCTTTCGGAAGAGCAGGCCATTGCGAACGAATGGCAAAATTAAACAAGCGCATGTACACTGATGTTGTGTTAAGGCATCATTCCCGAAGTCAGAATGCAGCTACATTAATGGTGGGCAAAAACGGTCGCTTACACAAAAGTTAACCATTGTCCGTGAACCTCAGAGCCCCTGCCAAAGAGCAAAGACAAAAAAATCATAAAAGTGTGTGTGTGTGTGTGTGTGTGTGTGCATGCGTGTGTGTGTGTGTGTGTGTGAGTGTGTGTGTGTGTGTGTGTGCATGCGTGTGCGTGTGCTTGTTTGTGTCAAAGAAGACACACATGTGGAGGTAGGGAATATGAAGGTGGAAGTGAGATGGAATACCCAGAGGTCAGACCATCAAGCTGTCCATCTGAAGGTATTTTTCCTTTGGAGTTAACATTGGGCTTTGACGCCATTCCATTCTTCTGCCAGTCCTTGAGATGTGACTATCGATCAAGGCTGCATGTGCACGCATGCGCACACACACACACACATGTAACATTCTATGGGGACAGGATAGCCTGACGGTTCAAGTACTGCACGCTGCGTTTGTGATCTGATGGCCTGGGTTCCAGCCACCAACAAGCCGCCTGTTCAACAAGAGCCCAGGACTTAACATCAGTGCAGACTCCACTCTCCCTAAAAGTCCATCGGATAAGACTATAAACTAAGGCCCCGAGTGCAAAAGCACACAGAACATCTTGCACACACGTTAAAACCCGTTCTACCTTTCAGAAGAGCAGGCCATTTGTGCCGATGAGAACGGATGACAAAATCGCATGTACACATGGACTGCATGTTAAAAAATACCAACACGTGAGCTCTTAAAAAGAATAAATGAAAATAGATAAATAAATATGCACACGATAAAGACCCATCCAACTGTCATACAAATGTAAGCCAGCGATGGCCAGTGGTGTGGTTGCTATTCATGCACATTCTCTCAACACACGGTCTGTGACCTGGAGACACAAGAGCTCTGTCAGGTTCCCCTTGACCAAGGAAAACTTATTTCAAAACTTCAGTGCTGAGCGCAACTCCTAATGAAGTTTTGGAAGTCCAGTCATGTCATCTAAAGAAGTACAGGAACATATCAACTATTTAACCTATCACATGAGCACTCACACACACACACACACATGGGGATAGCCTAGTGGTTAGAACATTGCGCTTGCAATCTGACAACCCACGTTCGATTCCCGTTCAAGGGAATTTTTCCTCTGTAGTTAACATCAGTGCAGACTCCACTCTCCCCAAAGTCCTTTGGATGAGACTATAAACCGAGGTCCCGTGTGCGAACGCACGCAGAACATTTTGCGCACACGTTAAAACCTGTTCCACTTTTCGTTAAGAGTAGGCCATTGTGTGCTGGTGGGAACAGATGACAGAATATACACACAGGGCCTAGATGTAAAATTAAAAAAAGCACATAAGTGCTTATTCCATTATCCTTGATATAAAAGAATAAAATTTAAAAAACAAATGCACACACACACACATACATACATACACACAAACCGATGACTGACAAAGTCATCACCTTCCCCCCTTGGTGATTGTAATAATAAATAATGGAACATATAGCACTATATCTTGCAAGGACAAATCAATGCGCATGCATTCAATCTATTTTTACACAGTCATGCAACAAATAACAAACAATCAATAGTTTAAACAAACAGATATTACAAACATGGTACGCTGCAGACCACATCTATGAAATAAAATTTCAATAGTCAAATGTTTTTCAAAAGCACACACACACACACACACACACACAGGTCATATACTTTAGCAGGATGATGGGACATGGGTTAGTGAAGGTGGGATAGTTCTAATATGAAACAGGAGGGGGAAAATCTTAGGTTTTAAATAAATATGTCTTGAGGCTGGATTTAAAAGTGTCATAGCTAGGCTTCTGGCGAAGAGAGAGGGGGAGGTCATTCCAGCTCGCCAGACCCGAAATAGAGAAAGAGCCAAAGCCCCTACGTACCTGGTGGAAATGGAAGATGACGTCAGCATTGATGTCCTGGCCAGGTACTGTGTTGGTCCACAGCTTCTTCATGAAGAACACCTGGTAGGTAAACTGGGGGACCACACCTGAAATCACCACACACATCAAACTATGTGCACATGCACTCCCATACAAACCCTCCAGCTCTCTGTCTCGCTGCACGAAGAACTAAGAACTTGAATACAATTCACATTTCAACATGCAGACTGACCTTTCACCGCTTGACTGCCCCACCCCGGAAATTTTCCGTGACTAAATGTGTACTCTATACGCAAACAACCCGGAAAATTCCGGAGACCTTGAAGTTTGGGGATTTTATAGCATACAATACTGCCTTGGAGTCAACACAAAGCAAGATATGAAAGAAGGAAAATGGAAAATCAAGAATATAGTTAGAAGCCACAAGAACTGCAATAAGTTCAGCTGTAAATATTAAACGATGTTTACCAAGATAGTATGATTTCTCAATTTTAAGTGCTGGTATGACAAATACAGAAGCCTGTGTCATGACTTTCTAAAACAGATCCATCTGTATAAACTTTTAAGCAGTCAGCATACTTATTTCCAATAAATGCGACTGAACATCTGCAACCATGATGTTTTGATTTTCATTCTTTTCTTCATTAATATATTCTATATCAAAACAGGCTTTATCCATCTCCCATGAAGGACATGGTAAAGCTTTTTTGTGTGTTTCTAAGTCATATTCACGGTATTATTTTTTAAATTAAATATGTCATACACCTCCTAAGTTTAAAAGGTATTCCTGTTTCTTTTTGTTGGGTGCCTTCTCATGTTGGAATCGTTTCAAATGAGTGGGCTGACAGAGCTGCAAAAAAGGGGTCAAGACATGACATGGAATCGATAGAACTGGACGTTCCCTTATCTATAAAGGAAGGATATCGTATATTAGAACAAACTTCATGGGGTAAGTTTAAAGAATCTGATCAATTCAAGGAACGATATTTTAAAAGTTGTCTGACCACTGCCCATATTTCTTGTTATATGCTCCTTCTCAAATTTTATATCCGTGAGAAGGGTTAGTTCACTATAGTTTAGAATGAAGTTAAATGCATTCCTTACAAAATTTTGTAAACATGTCAGATGTCTATGTGGGGATCATATTTCCAATACTCATATCATATTTGAGTGCCCTATTGTAAAACCTTTTTTACCTACATTTTCTGAACAGTCTCTGGAAAATGTATTTGAAAATTCAAAGCTAGCCTTTGCCATTGCCAGATGTTTATTGCATAGTCCACTTGAATATTTATTGGAGTTATTATTATTACTTCATGTTTCCACATTGTTGAGTTTATATTTTGCTCCTGTTTAAAAGTATTATCCTTACTTTTCTAGGGTTTTATTTTTTTCCCTCAGCACAAAATACCAACACTGATGCTATTTCTTAACCTTTTCTTTCCCCTTCCTCTCCCTTCTTTAACTTCCCTTACACTTTCTATTTCCCTCGTCTAATATCACTTAAAGTGAAAAGACGTTAAATTGAAGACAACAACAACAACAACCCGGAAAATTTCCAGGGTTTCGAACTGAAGTAAACAAGCCAGCTTCCTTGACTACAATTAAAGGGAATGTGGGGAAAAAATTAACTCTTATTTCACGATGGAATTCCAATGGTAACATTCATTATTCAAAATGTCCCTACAGCCATTCTCTTTATCTTAAAGTTAACAAAAATAAACACTCTTAAAACAAAATCAAACTGTTCCCAATATACTCTACTTCAGTTTCAAGCTAAACATCTATTTCATGTAATCCCGCTTTTTTCACAGGCATGTATTCAGAATCAATATTCATCTACATACACCGGCCAAAAAACAAAATTCGAAAGTGAACGACAATGAAGCGCACTATACAACAGTGATCATCTATGAGCGAGACCCACTCCCTGAAAAAGACAGACAGGAAAAACGGCGATGAACTCTTCCTTACCGTCTCTTGTGGGGCGAGCCTTGCGAATCCAGTCCGTCAGTGCCTCACAAAGTCGAAGAAGAAATCGCCCTCTGGGACACTGATCACTGCCAATCACAATATATACGAGTCAAAATCAAACTGAAAAAAGCAAGTGTACTTATTGACGAGTGTTTCATTACAAAACTGACTTTACATTCCCCCTGTCTTGTGGACATGCTACCCACCTATCAACTCATTCCCCAGTCTTTCCATCAACAACCTTGAATTGAGGTGACCGTCTTCTCCGTGAATTCCTTGAGAAGTTAATGCGTCATTAACAGAAAACAGGCGGCGATGTTAATCTGGATTTGAATTCACTTTTCCTCCGTGGGGATACCAGGAGCCTGTCAGTATATACAGCACCCCCACCTTCTGGAAATTCTGTGCTAGAAATTCCCTTTTCTATCCCTCTCTTTGTCTTGTTGCTTTTCTTCCGGTCACTTCCTTCTTGTCTTTTTTCTGCCTTCTTCATCCATTCTTCTGCCTTTCTTCCAAAAAGACTTTTTTTTTCTTTCTTAAATTTTAAATCTCCCATGCCAAAGTCGAATGCTTAGATCCTTACTTGTCAGGCATTTAATGAAGTACAACGTGATTTCACTCAAATGACAGACAACAATAGTTTTCTGTCTGAGCGTTCAATGAAGAAGAACTGATTTTTTTTTTTTTAAATCCTTTCATGCACTGACATGGACCAGGAGATCTTGGTCATGATTATGGACTCACAAGGTAAGATTTACCTGACTGCCAGATACAAAGGAAAAACCCCAAACAAAATAAAGCAAGCCAGCCACATCCGTATTTATTCTTATTATTTTTTTCTTTCTTTATTATTTTGAGGATATTGGAATAAGCACTCATGTGCTTTTTTAACATCCAAACCCCTTGTGTATGCAGTTTTGTCAATTTTGTCATCCATTTCCACAGGTACACAATGGCCTACTTTTCCAATTGGTAGATCAGGTTTTACCATGTGCGCAAGATGTTCTGCATGCATTTACACACAGGACCTTGGTTTAGTCTCATCTAAGTAAAGTATGTTCTTTCGAGCCAGAAGGCCCATAGAGTCGGAGCTTATCCCGGTTTCTGTAGCGTTAAGCGAACTGATGGTTTTTCACCACCCCTGTGACAGGACGCTAGTCTGTCGCCAGATACTTCCCCAGCAGAGCTGGTACCCACTTGTACACCTGGGTGGAGTGAGGAAAATAGGAGTAAAGTGTCTTTCCCAAGGACACAACACCGAGCCGAGCGGGGATCGAACCCGCGACCTCTGGATCACGAGTTGACCGCCTAAACCACTTGACCACGGTGCCTCCAGTCTCATCTAAAGGACATTCTTTTGGGGGGAGTGGAGTCGGCACTGGTGTTAACTCCAGAGGAAAAATCCTCTTGAACGAAAGTTGAACCCAGGCCAACCGATCACAAGCGCAATGCGCATCACTCTAACCACCAGGCTACCCCGTCCCCCTCTTCTGCAGTTTCCAGCACATTCTAGCTGGGTTATAAAAAAATCCATCATGAATGTAACAGTCAGTAAGAATGCTGTTCAGCCTGCTGGAAAGTATTCTGTTGATCCTATATATTAAAAGTCCTACGGTCTCTGTCGCTGTTATCCATGGAAGGAGCTCCACGCAATGCCACCAGGGTTCATCATGTCTCTGCCGAGTTCTGCGATTCCTTGAAGCCCTCCTCCCAGACCAATGACCTCAGTGATGTTGACAATGCAAGATGTTGGTGGTCTGCCTCTTGTATTGTATTGTATTGTATATCACTTTAAGTCATAGCAGATTTCTCAGCGTGAAATTCGGGCAGCTCTCCCCAGGGAGAGCACGTCGCCACAAGAGCAGCACCACCTTTTTTTTTTTTTTTCCGGTCTACAACTGTATTTGTTTCCCTATCTCTTCCTTCTGCACTCAACCTTACAGTGTGGAAAGCTATGGTTCTTCACATTTTTGGGGGTGTTTCTGTTAAAAGTACTCTTTAAAAAAAACACAACAACAACCAGTAAAGTAATGCTGGATATAGGTACCCCCCCCCCCCCCCCACCAGAGACTTGCCTTTGTCGGCGATTTTGACGAAGAGACTGAAGCCCTCAGCGGTGCGCAGCCTCAGCCTGTTGGCGATGTTGTGGCAGAAGTCTTTAGCCCTGGTACTGGAGTCCACCTCAAAGGCCTGCACAGTCACACCACAACACCACCACAGGTCATTACACTCCATGCCACGTTTTTTACAGCCCTACCCACCATGACAGCCATACCAGGGCTGTCTGTCACCTCATTCAGTTTCTGTATGTACCTCCAGTAACTTTCACTTCATGTTCAAAACCAACACCTCCTAGTACCTTCAAATAGCTAACACTGTTCTGAAAGGAAAAAAAACCCAAACCAACATTAAGTGACACAATGCCTAAATCCTTTCATTCATCAAGGCTGATAAACCAGGCTGTGCTGAGGACGCCAGCCATTCCGCTTAATTTATCATCCCCAGATTACAAAACAAAAAATTAAAAAACGAAACATTTTAAAGTACAAAAATATACATAAAAATTGCCATATGGGAAAATACCACTGCAGAATGGACATCCTGTGCCCATCCTAGTGTTTAAATAATAATAATAATAATGTATGGAATTTATATAGCGCTGAATCTTGTAAAGCAACAAATCAAAGCTCTCAATATCACTACCTGGCTACCAGAACAAAAGAACACACGCAAAACGTCATAGAATGAAAACAGAATATTTTTTTAAAGATTTGCTTGAAAAAGGCACAAGAGTGGACTGGGAAGGCAGAAAATAAGCAAGAGAGATGACAGACAGGTAAGGAGAAAGACAACACCGGTCATCTGGGGACGAGTATCAAGGCTGTGGATGAAGGAGGCTTCAACACAGAACTGAACGACTGCGTGACAAGTCATCCTCCAACAGATAGATAGACAAGCTACAGTGCAGTGAGCTGCTGTGTTTGGGGTCGTGATAGGGGATGCTGCTGCTGCTGCTGCTGCTGCTGCTGCTGTTGTTGTTGCTTGCATATTTAATAGTATGTACCCTTTTTGGTCAAGCAGCAACACAGGGATCAGTCTTTTTTTATGACCTCTCTTTCTCTCAAGATTCAAGATTTAATTCCTTTCACCCCTTTTGGGGTATGGAGGATTACAAATAAATTGAACAGGAGAATAAACCTAACAGCAATACACCCAAAAATAATATGAATACTAACAGGAACTGAAAAGCAAGAGTTTATCACAAAATGGTAAGCAAACATCATTAAAGACTCAATACTTTTTTTTTTAAGTATACACATTTTTTTAAAAGACATAATCTACACTTGTAAAAGACAATTGAAATTTCAGCATTTCATTAGCCTACAAAAATTATAACTGGATATGTGTTGAAAAAAATGTCAGGGAATAAAATCTTGTCGTAAATGTTTGAAGTGGGTACATTCCATGACAAAATGAAATTCATCCCCTAAAACAGACATACTGCATTTTGAACATATTGTTTCTTCCCGTGGTATGTTATGGAAATGTCCAACCTCAATAGGAAGCTTTTGACAACTACAACGAAATTTCATAAGAGCATAAACATATACATCTGGTAGACAAGTTATATATTTTTCCATACCAAAATCGATCTTATAGTTTTTTATAATAAAGGCATCTACTGTTATTCCACAGCTCAGTTCTCCATTCATTAACAAAATTTTGTTTTAAGAAGGCTTTGATATGTAAACTTGTAGAATGAATACTTGAACAAAACTGTCTCTCCCACAAACAGTCAAATCCGCCTTGCACTAAAATATTTGGTACATTATTTAGCCATGATGATTGAATGATTTGTCATGTAAATCTTTCATCATCTGATAAACATTTGAGGATAGCTTTTCAAACTGGATGTCAAGCAGCTGCATCCAGAAAAAAACAATTCAAACAGAGACCAAAATAGACAAAGGATATCTGTCCGTTTCTCCATATACTAGCAAAGTTGACATACGCTTTAAACAAAAAATATACACACACACGCACGCACACACACACACTTTCTTGCGCACACATTAAAACCTGCTCCACTTTTTATAAGAGTAGGCCATTATGTGCCGGTTGGAACAGATGACAAAATCGACAAAACTGCATTTAAAATGTAAAAAAAAGACAAAACTGCATACACACGGGCACTAGATGTAAAAAAGCACACGAGTGCTTATCCTATCATCCTCAAAATAAAAGAATAATAAATAGATGAATAAACACATATAAACACAGAAAAATTCTGCCATAGACAACAGCGCAGAGACTGTCAGCTGTACTGTGACTCCCAGTGTTACGGTTCACCATGAACAGGGTGTATGGCTGGCAGTAACAAGTGCTTCTCCATGCATCTCGCGTTGACACACGATATGCATTGTGTACATGTCAACATAATACGCTATGAAAAAAGGACATGCCCACTTGTTGAACTTCATCAGACTACTTAACAGCGACAAAAGAAACGTCAGGAATCCTGTCACTCACAAATATGTGGTACATTTATTCTATTCTTTTATTTCCAGGGTAATGGAATAAGCACTCATGTGAATTTTTTTTCACAACCAGTCCCTGCGTGTACGCAGTTTTGTAAATTTTGTCATCTGTTCCCACCAGCACACAAAGTCCTACTCTTCCCAAAAAAGGGAATAGGTTTTAACGTGTGCGCAAGATGTTCTATGTGGGCTTGCACTCAGGACCTCAGTTTACAGTCTCATCTGAAGGACTTTTAAGGGGAGTAGAGTCTGCACTGATGTTAACTCCAGGGAAAAATATCCCCTTGAACGGGATTTGAACTGAGGTAAACATATCACGCGCGCTATGCGCAACACTCTAACCCACCAGGCTATAGCAGTAAGGAGGAGCCCTCATACACACACACACACAACAAAAAAGCCGCTGCACCACTTGCCTCGTCCGTGTCGTTGGGGAAGTAGACCTTGTGCAGGATCTGCGTGGTCTTGTGCTGAATGGCCTCCACCTCCACCTGGTGAGGGGGGTACTTGCGCGTGCCCGTCCTGCAGACACACACACACACACACACACACACACCACACCACACCACACACACACACACACCGCTGCCCTCTTAATGCCAGCTTCCACACGTCCCCTCTGTGTACCTTCTCTTCTCTCTGGTTCCTTACTTCCTTTTTCTTTTATTCTTTCTTTTATTTCCAGGATAATGGAATAAGGACTTATGTGCTTTTTTTGTGTGTATGCACTTTTGTAAATTTTGTCATCTGTTCCCACTGGCACACAATAGCCAACTATTCCGAAAAGCGGAAGGGGTTTTAACGTGTGTGCAAGATGTTCTACATGCGTTTGCACACGGGACCTGGGTTTATAGTCTCATTGGAAAGACTTCAGGGGAGGGTGGAGTCGGCACTGATGTTAACTCCAGAGGAAAAATCCTCTTACTGGGTGGAATGCATGTATATATGTATACGTGCCTGGTCTTTTCCTGGGTCTGTAACTCTACAAGCTAGCTTGCTGGCCTCAGTCTGCCATAGACAACGGTGCAGACACTGTCAGCTGTACTGCGACTCCCAGCATAAAGGTTCATCATGAACAGGGTGCTTTATGACTGGCAGTAAAAGGTAATTTTTCATAACTGTCACAGGATATCTATTGTATACATGCCATCAACATAATAAGCTATGAAAAGAGGACATGCCCACTTCTTGAACTTCACAAGAGTACTTAACAGCTTAACTTAACATTCCAACTTCAGTGCAGCTCTTATTTTGTGTACAGGATGCATGCTGGGTGTGTTTGTGTTTCCATAACCCTCCGAACCCTGGTATGAAAAATGAGGATCTTTAATGTGCATTTGTGATCTTCTGCATGTGTATATCCATGAAGGGAATTAAGGCACTGGCAGGTCTGCACTGTAAGTTGACCTGGGAGACGGCAGCAGCAATTGCAACCCACGACTTCAAGGACCCATGGTCTGAACCACTCGGCCGTACGTCCAGCGTCACCTCTACTAGAAATATGTCTGATCTCATCTCATCACATTCATGTTTTCAGTCTGTTACATTTTCTCATATTGTATTCAACTCTATGAGTATCAAGTACCTCTAAACTCACCTCACCAGCCACAGTCATACCTGACAACACACCTTCTCCTATCCTCCACTCTCACCTCACCAGCTACACACCTGACAACACACCTTCTCCTATCCTCCACTCTCACCTCACCAGCCACACACCTCACAACACACCTTCACCAGCGCACAAACCCAGCATAACTCAGTCACGGGTCCAGGGCTAAAATCAGCACACCCCTTCCTTTTACTAAGTCCTAGCGCAGCCAGTTCTTGCTGTAATCAGCACCAGCTGGGATGGGCTGGATAGCAGCTGAGAGCAGCTGAAAGTGAGGGAAACCGACAGCTGTGTGTTCGCCAGGTATCTACTCACCTGAGATATACCACACCTCCACCAGGTATCTGCTCACCTGAGATATGCCACACCTTCACCAGGTATCACCTCACTCGAGATAAACCATAGTATCTACTCACCTGAGACATGGCATACCTTCACCAGGTATCTCTCCGCTCACCCGAGACATGCCATACCTTCGCCAGGTATCTCTCTGCTCACCTGAGACATGGCATACCTTCACCAGGTATCTCTCCGCTCACCCGAGACATGCCACACCTTCGCCAGGTATCTCTCCGCTCACCTGAGACATGCCACACCTTCGCCAGGTATCTCTCCGCTCACCTGAGGGTTTTCTGCAGGCGATCCATGCAGTCGGCGGCCAGGGCGTGCGCGTGTGTGCGCAAGAACGTCTTGAGCTCCTGCAGGAGGCTGGTGTTGGGGGCCAGGCAGCCCGTGGCCAGCCACATCAGCTCCCAGCCCCGCTCACTGCTCACCCTGCACACCCCAGTCAGTGAGTGTGTGAGTGAGTGAGTGAGTAAGTATGTTCTTTCGAGCCAGAAGGCCCATAGAGCTGGAGCTTATCCCGGTTTCTGTAGCGTTAAGCGAACTGATGGTTTTTCACCACCCCTGTGACAGGACGCTAGTCTGTCGCCAGATACTTCCCCAGCAGAGCTGGTACCCACTTGTACACCCTGGGTGGAGTGAGGAAAATAGGAGTAAAGTGTCTTTCCCAAGGACACAACACCGAGCCGAGCGGGGATCGAACCCGCGACCTCTGGATCACGAGTTGACCGCCTAAACCACTCGACCACGGTGCCTCCAAGTGAGTGAGTGACAGCTGTTATTGATGGTGGTGGTGTGGTGGTGGTGGGTGATGGTGGTGGTGATGATGATGGTGATGATGTTGATTATAGCAAAAATACTATCATCACAGATGATGATAATAGTGATAGTGGGAGTGTTGACGATGATGATGATGATAAAAACTATGACAACCACCACCAATAATAATAATGATGATGATGATGATGATGATGATAAAAACTATGACAACCACCACCAATAATAATAATGATGATGATGATAAAAACTATGACCACCACCACCAATAAAATTTAAAATTAATAAAATAAAACAATACTAACACTACTACTTCCACCACCACCATCATGACTACTACTGCTACTACAATCTGATCTCATAAGGAAAAACTACTACCACCACCACCACTACTACTACTACTAATACCAAAACAATGTACACTAAATCCTGCTCAACGAATGACACATCAACACAACAGAATCACATAATATGTGCAATATACTACACTGACTGAAAATTTCTTGCCCATAGGCTACATCTGAAAAGTGAGTGAGGCTCTGTTTCATCAAATAGAAATGTGATTAGGTAACGGGTCATTTTGGAATTTCACATAAATCAATGACATACTGCATATCATGAAAGAACCAGATGGCAAAACATACCAAAAGGATAAAGAAGACATAACAAAGCAAATAATAATTCCCTTTCTTTCAATATTTTTCTTGCTTCATGATAATGTAGTTGTGTACAGGCTGCAACTTGTAATCAACACTCCCCCTGAGAGATGTTGGTATAAACACCACCCCCACCTTCTGCAAAATCTCTGCCGGGAATTCCCTCTTTTCTTCTGCCTTGTTCCTTTTCTTCCTGTCACCTCCTCCTTTCTGTCTATTTTCTGCCTTCTTGGTCCATTCTCCTGCCTTTTTTTCCTAAAAGATTCCAAAGATAGCAATTCTCTCGCAACCTGAAGTCCGATGTGCTGGGCCTGACTTGTCAGGCGCTTTATGGCAGCGCAATGCATTTTCACTCATATGACAGGCAACAATAGTTGCTGTCTGAATGTTCAACAAAAAAAGAAGAAGAATAAGAAGAAGACTACTTCTATGAGTCTGCTGTGCATTAACTCAAGGATTCTGCACTCCTCTGATGAAAACCAGCACACAGAACTTCTCCGTTTTCCGTTTCTATGAGTTTCACCTGAGCCAGTGAATGGTTCCACCCTCCACAATCATTATTTCTATCTTCTTCTTCTCTCATTCGCTTTTTACACTGTCAGATGTGTTTGGGAGAAATAGTGGCATGTCCTTTCCAGCTCCTCTCTCTCATGAGCCGTACAGCTTGATTTGCAGGGTTATCTCTGTCAGCCACACCATCTTCCTCAGGTCGCTGAATTGCGTGCATCTCTGAAGGATGTGCTCGCCAGTCTGGTTTTCTTTACCACAGAGGAAAATGAACGAGTTTCAGCTTTGTGGACATGGAGTGATTTAGCCTGTTGTGCCCAAAGTGAAGTCTTAGAATGATGACTTGTTCTTCTCTTGTGAGACAGTGGTAGTGGTCCTTCTCTACTCTGGGTTGGGCCTTTGATTTGATGATCGTTTTATTATTTCTATGACAACAAGTCTTCCGTGCAAAACTGTGCAATACCTCTAGGCTTCTGCTCCAACCAGTTGCAGTCAACACTTCTGTGCCTCTTAGTGCTTCTGCCTTAATTAACTACTGAAGAGCATTCTCCTCCCAGCCGCTACTCACATGTGTCTGTTGTCCGTTAACTGCTTCATCAGCTGGCAGTAGATTTCATCACGCAGGGTTTCCTGAAAGCATTGGAACACAGCATCGCTATAGTCACACACACACACAGCTCCCTAGTCTTCAAAAGTGTCACATCATGTGTGCACACACACTCACACAGAGCTTCCTATTCTTCAGTAGGGTCACACACATACACACACACACGCGCGCACACACACACACACACTCAAACAGAGAGCTCCCTATTCTTCAGTAGGGTCACACAAACATACAGAGGGGATGGGACAGCTTAGTGGTTAGAATATTGCACTTGCAATCTGACGACCAGGGTTCAAATCCTGTTCAAGGGGATTTTTTTCCCCCTGGAGTTAAAATCAGTGCAGACTCCACTCTCCCCGAAAGTTCTTCAGATGAGACTATAACCCGAGGCACCATGTGCGAATGCAAGCAGAACATCTTGCACACATGTGAAATCCTGTTCTGCTTTTCAAAAGAGTAGGCCATTGTGTGCCGGTGGGAACAGATGACATTTACAAAACCGCATACACATGGTGACTAGTCGTAAAAAAGCACATGAGTGCTTATTCCATTATCCTCGATATAAAAGAATAATAAATAAATAGTTCTTCAGTAGGGTCACACACTCTCATGCACACACACTGTTCACTGTTTTTAAAGAAAAACAGTCACATTTATATCTGAGTCTATCACAAACATAGAACAATGTCCTCTAAACTTCTCTGCATTCAGTATTAAATTTATATATATATATATATATCTGTATAAACGGAACACACATTACAAACAATTTGCTTGTTGTTGCTCTTAACGTCAATATGTATGCAATGAATGTTTCTTTCTAAACAACTATTTACCTAAACCAAATGGAACACATCACCAATAAAATCTCTCATACCTGTCAAACACGTAAATCCAATTAAAGCCTTACTTTATCTAGCAGTATGCAAGGCTAGAAGTCTTCTACAATGTGTGACAGAAAAACAGTAAAAGACAGGAGCATGACATCAACTTATCAAGTTATCACAGAGCAATGCATTCAGATAATGGCCAAAAGTTTTACAAGTTTCGAACCATTAAAAAAAAACAGAAAAAAAGAGAAAGATATATTGAAGAAAAAGAAACATTAAGAACTGGCACTATTCACTTTGGTGATTTTATTTTACAGTCTTTGCTACAGAGTTCATTTCTATACTCACGTTTCGAAGAGGAGCTTCAAATATCTGATCTGTGAACTCATTGGCTGAGCGACTTTTCCTGCTAGGGTGATCTCCCATGTACTTCAGTATCGGTGCCAGCAGTTAAGAAAAATGGAGCAACTACTTTCATGCATTTGAGTTAGTGGATATCAATACACATCTGTACAATAATGCATTCACACATCACACACTTCTATGCACACATAGATACAATAAAGCTACCAGGATCACACACATTAGTGATAACTTCTAAACACACACACACCCCCAAACAGTCGAAACCCAAAGAGAAAGAACATCAAAATCTCCCACATGTAGTCTTACTCCATGACTCAGTGGTCAACAAAGTCAATGACGAAAGATTGGGGCATTCCTGTGGTTTCGAAGCTGTCTCTCTCAAAGTTTCTTCTACAGAGAACATTGGCCCCACCTTTGACACAGTGGTTTCTTCTCTAGAGAAGCCAGTGGATGCCATTGTAATCCTCTGTGGGGTTAATGATCTGGAGAAAAGAGACACAGAATTGTCCAGAAAACTGTTCACAACAAGCGTCAGAGATATCAGGACAAGACACCCTAAACTGAAATTAGCAAAGTTGCACCAGTGAAGAACATAATCTGAACACTAAACAAGAAGTCTTTATGCCCTTGTTATAAGCGATCTTTCTGGTACTGACAATGTCTCTTTTGTCAGTCATGCCGATCTAAACACCAGGATGCTGAGGGACTGTATCATAAGCATTTTTCTTGCATTTTGCAAAACTGCCACTCTTACTGAAGTCAATTCCCAAATATTTAAAACTATTGAACAAATTCCAACGCTTTTCCACCATACGTAAACATGTTACGAGATCTATTGCGGCCGAAAACCATGATTTTTGTTTACACTAGATTCACAACAAGTTTCCACTGAGAACAGTAAGCATATAAATTGTCTAAAGCATCTTGTAACTCCTTCTTTGTATTAGAGAATAAAATAGTATCATCAGCATAGCATGTTTTTCCATTTGATGAAAGTTGAACATTCAACGACAAACAATTTCTATCTGTCAAATATTGTTCCAAATCATTCAGAAACAGAAAACAAAACAGAAGACTATCCCCTTGACGAACACCAGTAAAACTTTTGAAATAGTCTGAACAGGCTCCATCATTAACAAAAACACAAGATTTTACATTTTCATACATGTTCATGATGACTTTTCCGTTTACATTTTGTTTTGCCAGTTTATACCATAAGGCACTATGCCATACAGAATCAAAAGCCTTCTGATAATCAAAAAAAGCACAGTATAACAGGGCTTGTTTACTTAGAAAAATAACCAAAAGACATTTTAAAATCAAACAATTATCTGTAGTAAAGTGAAACTTTCTGAAGCCTGCCTGATTTTCCAAAAGTATCTCGTTTGTCTCAAGAAATTTTGACAACCTGATGTTTAATACATAAGTGAAAAGTTTTCCAATACAACTGAACAAAGTTAGTCCTCTATAATTATCACATTCGTATTTCTCTCCTTTCCCCTTATAAATAGGTTTTATAAGGCCAACCATCTGGTATCTTTCCAGTATCCAAAACTCTATTACAGTTTGCAGTACAACGTTTTAAGCACTGATTTACTATACTTGACATAATCAGAATAAACATTATCTATTCTTGCTGCCTTACCACTTTTCATTACATCAAGGGCAGTTTCCACTTCTCGTTCAGTTACAGATCTGTTAAGATCATCTGAACTGAAATCTGGAAGGTATTCAAAGGAACTAGTATTGTCTGTAAATTGAGGACTGACCAGATTTATATCATTTAATGTTTGAAAATGTTCAAAAAGAGTAGATAAACTAACTGGACAGTCATCATCTTTCCAAAAATCTTTAGTATTGCTTTTTTTCATTTTCTTTAAATGTTGACACCATTTTTTCTTTGCTTTCCGACATGCTTTTCTGATGGTATTTTTGTATTCTTTACTGGCTGTTTTCATGAGAAAACGTGTTTCTGGAGTATCTCTGCGTTTACATACAGCTTTACTTTTCAGATACAAACGTCTTCTTATAGAGCATTCTGCATTGAACCACACTTTTGATGACTTTTTAGGACTATGTTTTTACCTGTGAACTGGTTTTGTACCAAAAGTAGATTCTGCCGTAGTCAGAATCATTGACGTCAACTCATCATTAATTTCATCAACAGTGACATCATTCTGTTCGGTTTTAGCAATTAGATCTATGACATTTAGCTTTGAAAGCTCGGAAATGAAGGAGTCTTTCAGACTATGTTTGAATCGCTTGGGTCGTTGTTTTCCTAGGTGGTCATGCGCTGTATCTGGAATATTTGAACTAGTGCCTGAATCAACTTCTTGTTTCTTTATGCTAAGTGTTAGTTTTATTGGACAGTGTACATCAGACATAACAGCGTCAAAGGGTGCAACATAAAAATCATCTACAAATGGGGAAAAAAATCGCCTGTACCAAGAACATAATCAAGTACAGCACAACCACAACTTGTGTAATTACCAACCCCCTCATCCCTTCCATAATGACCATTAAAAATGTACAGACACGGGACTTTACACAGATCAAGCATCCAATACCACACACACACTATCTCTCCCCACCCACCCCACAACCTAACACACACACACTCACACTGTTTGTCCTCTCTCTCTCTCCCTCCCACAACCTAACACACACACACACACACTCACACTGTCTGTCTGTCCTCTCCCTCCCTCCCACAACCACACACACAGACACACACAGAGTCACCCTACGACAACCCTTCTCCAGCCACCACCCAGTCCACCCTCAAGGATATCCATGAAGCAGAGGCAGGCGTCAGAGCTGTTGTCTTCGTTGCCCATCAGCTTCTTCAGCAGCGGCTGTTTCAGCGGCTCTTTGGAGTAACGCCACAAATCGTCGCTGGCTTTGCGTCGTGTGGTCTTCAGCGTTCCACTCAGTGTGCGCTTGGCTGGTGGCCTGCCAACACCAGTGGCAGACGTGACTTTAGACGAGGCCAATGGGCCAACAGAAGATGATGACATGACATGAGGTCAGTGCCAAGTTGAAGACAATGAATGACTTGAGGTCAGTGTAAAAAGAAGACAATGGCATGGCGTAAGGTCAGTGTCGAGTGGAAGGGAATGGCATGACACAAGGTCAGGGTCAAAAAGAAGACAATGACATTACCTGAGGTCAGGCTCAAGTGGAAGGCAATGACATCAGAAGAGATCATGACAAAATGGAAGACAAGGCACGACATCAACTCAAGTGGAAGACAATGGCATTACATAAAGTCAAGCGGAAGACAATGACATTACATTGGCTTTAAAATTTTTTTTTACAAAAGACAAAAAAATGACATTTGATGTGGCCAGCGTCTAGTGGAAGGCAATAAGTGACATGAAGTCAGGGTCAAACGGAAGCCAAAATGACATCAGGCAAGGTGAAGGTCAAGCAGAAGGTGGACCACATAAGATGAGGCTACTTACTAAACTCTGCAATACTATTGTTGTTAAGAAAAAGGGGGGTTGGGGAATGCAGAGTCTGTGTTATATTTCACCCCCATTTTCATCTTAGCGTTCAATAAGATCCTGATACTGTTTTCATATTTTTAAAAATCCCCACCTTGCATCTTCTAGGCACTATTCACGGGTGTGAATGATTCGAATGTGAGCGCTTTGATCTGTTTGCTTTACAAGATTCAGCGCTACACAAATTCCATACATTATCATTAATATTCCGATAACTTCAGAACCATTCAAATTAGTGGTCCAGTGCAAGCACTTTGATCTGTTTGCCTTAAAGGATTCAACGCTGTTGAAATTCCGTATATTATTATCATCAATACTCTGACTGACAACTTCAGGACCATTAGGACAAGTCCCCCTCCCCCTTATCCACTCCTGACTGCTGCTGTGTACCTGCCTAACTCACCTGAAGTGATCCACAGCATAGGCTTCCAGGGTGTGTGCAGGTTCCTCTGACTTCACCTGTTCCTCTGGACTGGTGGGGGACAGGGAGCGGCCAGCTTTGTCCACTGACTGCATGAACATGCTCTGGAACCACACACACACACACACAGACACACACACAGACACACACACACAGACACACACACACACACACACACACACACAGACACACACACAGACACACACACACACACAAAACACACACACACACACAGACACACAGAGAAATATCAATCAGCACACAGCACTTTTTTCCAAAAAATTTTTGTTCCTCAGCTAGTTCCAAGGTTCACCAATAAAAAAAAAATTTTTAATGATGGAATCTTCTATAACTGTAAACGGCTTACAATACAAATAAAAAATTTAAAAATTTAAAAAATACAGTGCCACATATGACTGATCTGTTATTGTTTGTTACTCCTGCCTTGTGCTTGAGTGATCTGTTGGCACTTGTGTTGTACCTTGCTTTGAACACTTTGGGTTCATACTGGCTATCCATTGGGTAGATAACAGCGCCATTTTGCCATCTTTTTCTCCCATGCTATCTTTATCTTTGATCTCCAAACAGGAATTCTTGAAGTATTCATGTTCTCAAAACATACCCAGACAAACAAAAATGAACGCACTTATGCACACACACGCACACACACACAGGGACAGGATAGCCTGGTTGTTAGAGTGATGTATTCATGATCTGCTGACCCGGGTTCAATTCTCGTTCAAGAGGATTTTTCCTCTGGAGTGAACATCAGTGCCGACTCCACTCTTCCCAAAAGTCCTTCAGATGAGACTTTATAAACCCGAGGTCCCGTGTGCAAACACATGCAGAACATCTTGCACACATGTTAAAACCCGTTCCACTTTTCAGAAGAGTAGGCCATTGTGTGCCGGTGAGAACGGATGACAAAACTGACAAAACTGCATACACACAAGGACTGGATGAAAAAAGCACATGAGTGCTTATTCTATTATCCTCGAAATAAAAGAATAAAATGAATAAATAAATAAACACAGACACACTTCACTGATCCTGGCCATGCTCCTATTATCAGCCCAGTCATGCAGATGAAGTCTGCTTTTTTCCTCAGGAGGGTCCTACAATGGCTCTCTTCAGAGCTCCACATTTCCAGCCACACTTGACGTCAATCATCTTGGTGAGCTGCATATTCTGAGAAAGTCTTTGGAAGTTTGTTGGGGTTTTTCTTCCCTGTACAGTTTATGGTTTAGAGCCACGCAGACATCTGGTAGTGTTTGATTCATTTAACCCTTTCACTGCCAACATGCTTTGCTATGACACATCTTGCCCAAATACAAAGTGAGCATTGTGTATTGATGTAATATGGTGTATGTCAACACGGCGGTTGTGGCAGATAAATCCTGATATACACTGTAAACCAACGACACAGTCAAAAGGTTAACTCACTCACTCCTGGCTGATTTTTACTACACCTATCTCTGTATACTGGCCGTATGAGTTGAAAAGTAGAAAAAATGTCATACCTAAAAAGAAACTCAACACAAGTACATGACATTTTCAGGGTTTATTGTTGACATGTAGGGGGGAAAGTCAAAGTCCAAAGCTAGCAGCCAGATTTTCATACAAAAGTTGACGTCAATGAGCTAAACAAAAGTCTGACGGTCAAATCCTGCGATCCACAGTTGATCGTAGGGAGTGAGTTAACCTCTATCCATGCGATAAGAAGAAGGCAGCAAATTCACTTAGAAAAAAACGCAGTAATATTTTTTTCATTCCAAAACAAACAAAATTTGCTTTGAGGTGGAAGTGTCTCTCATGCAGACCTACCAGGATGACATCCGGGGGCCGTGTGATGGTGGGCAGGACGTAGACGCACTCTGCAGGGAAGACGCCTTTGCTGCTGGAGCGAGCGTTCTGCCCCGAGCACCAGCCCGCGGTCATGAAGGTCTCTCCGTTGGCGTGGTCCAGAATGATCAGGTCCCCCTTCTGGAAGGGCAGGAAGTTGGGGCCATCTGAAACAGGGTCGCGTGACAGCGTCAACACTTGGCACAGTAATAATGAATAATAATAATAATAATAATAATGTATGGAATTTATATAGCGCTGAATCTTGTAAAGCAACAAATTAAAGCGCTCAGATGACTTTTTTTTTTTTTAAATGTATGTATGTGTATGCGGGTTTTTAAATGTTGTCATCTGTTCCCACCGGCACACAATGGCCTACTCTTTTGAACAGCGGAACAGGATTTAACGTGTGCGCAAGATGTTCTGCATGCGTTCGCACACGGGGCCTCGGTTTATAGTCTCATCCAAAGGACTTTGACATTCAGTTCGATCTTTTTGTCAAACTGGGAAGAAAGGGTGAGGCTGGGAATTGAACCCAGAACCTCACGGTTTACTTGTTGGCAGGTAAACGTCTTAACCATCCTGCCACCTTCCTCCACAGTACCCCAAGAGTGCAGCTGCACTGCAGTCTCTGTGGACCAGCCCTGCAGCAGCTGAGTGCAGTGTGCACTGGGTCATCGTAGTAAAATCGTCATATCTTTTTTCTTGGTTTAAAGCCCTGTTTCTTATGAAACTCTGGTGTTGTGTGGAGGAATGATTGCTTATTGCGCATGTGAATTAAGATGGAGACTGCATAAAGATAAAATAATGTCTTAATCATGGTGGAAATCACGTCACTGCTCAAATTTCACGTGGTGACCCATCGGACACCAGCCCACCCTCCCAACCCTTACAGCTGGTCGACCTCTCTCTTCAAGTGGCACACAGTTCCTATCACCAGGCTCAACGTTCGCACTATCCCCGGTTGAAAAAACTGTCTTCATGGGCACCATCATAATTCATTTAAAGTTCTGTTGCTTCTTCAGCAATGAATGCCTGACGTGCCAATACTGCAAACATGTGACACACGACAACAACAACAAACACACCAAAAATATACACAATTCATACACAACTCAACTGTGAAGAACATACCACCAACATGGTACTAAAGCTAAGATAAAACGACCAAGTGAGATTAGAGAAGAACAGAAGGGCGAAAGTCAAAGTAACTGCTGAGGTATGGATACGCCTGTACTCCATCCACAGGAGATAACTGCATGAGACGGATAACTCCACACCCCAGCCACTAAGTGTTGCGGGGGCGGGCGAACAGCCTGGAGATCAGAGGATCAAGACTCCTGACCCAGGGGCTTGAGTTCGAGGAGTCGGTTTGAAGGATTTTCTTTCTGGGGTGAATTGTTGTTTTTTGTTTGTTTTTTCTTTCTGGGGTGAATTGTGGTTCTGACATCATCCTCCTGCAAGCCTTTTCAATGAGAGTATCAACTGAGGTCCTGTGCGTGAACACATGCATATCGTCTTGCACTCTCATTACTGCTATGGTGGATAGTACAGATGACACAACCATATTCAGCATGCTATCTACAACGTGGAGAGGTATGGGTTCCACTTCAGGCAAAAACAGGCTGCCCTGATGTTTCAGAGCAATGTCCCAGTGACTCCATCCAGGATGTACAGGAAATGTCACATCTGTCACAATCAAAACCACACTTTCACAGATAACATCAGTGAAGGCTGTTAAAGAGAGGAATAGAAAAGAGGGAATACCTAGAACAGAATTTCCAGGTGGCAATGCTATGTATACTGACAGGCCCCTGGCATCCCCACAAGGAAACTTGGGAGTTCCAAATGAGGCCTTCCCTTTTTCACTACTTTATTCTTTTCCATTGCGTGAATGACTACATACATTTTGCTCAGTTTCATTGAGTTGACTCACACCATGACTAGACCTTCTCTTTCATCTCCACAGAAAACCGACACAGAATGGAAGCAAACACCGGGGAATTTCCAAGACGCGTACCTCGTGGAGAATAGTCCTGAATGGCGATGACGTACTTGGATCGTTTCTTCAAACCCTCTAGGAAGGTCAGCACAAGGTCACGGATGTCCTCAGCGTTGGGAGAGTTGAATGTGTACTCATCTCCTTTGACCAATGCCAGTGTGAAACTCTGACCGTGAATCTTGCCCAGTCTGCACACACACACATTGGACACAGACCTTCACTATTACTAAACACGTAAAACATGTTTTAGGCGTAACAGAAACAGGTAAAGAATGAGAAGATTGCATATCCAGTAGAATTCATAGCCAGTTTAAGCAGTTAGACTCATGGCCAAGGTTATGGGCAGTTAACTTAACACAGTCAAACTGATGGCCAGTTAAATTCAATAATTCACAACCAGTTAAACTGATGGCCAATTCAATTCAATAATTCACACTAGTTTAACTCATGGCCGGTTACAATCAATAATTCACACTAGTTTAACTCATGGCCAGTTAAAATCAATAATTCACACTAGTTACACTCATGGCCAGTTAAAATCAATAATTCACACTAGTTACACTCATGGCCGGTTAAAATCAATAATTCAAACTAGTTACACTCATGGCCGGTTAAAATCAATAATTCAAACTAGTAACACTCATGGCCAGTTAAAATCAATAATTCAAACTAGTTACACTCATGGCCGGTTAAAATCAATAATTCACACTAGTTACACTCATGGCCAGTTAAAATCAATAATTCAAACTAGTTACACTCATGGCCGGTTAAAATCAATAATTCACACTAGTTTAACTCATGGCCGGTTAAAATCAATAATTCAAACTAGTTACACTCATGGACAGTTAAAATCAATAATTCACACAAGTTACACTCATGGCCAGTTAAATTCAATCATTCACACCAGTTACACTGATGACCAGATAAAATTAATAATCCAAAACCAATTGAAGTCATGGACAGTTAAAATCAATAAATCCACACAATTAAACTGATGGCCAATTAAATTCAATAATTCACATCAGTTAAAGTCATGGCCAGTTACACTCAATAATTCCTATCATGGCCAGTTACACTCAATAATTCCTATCAGTTTTAAAACTGACGGACAGTTACATTCAATAATTCACACAAGTAAAACTCATGGCCAGTTAAATTCAATAATTCACAATCTGTTCAACTGATGGCCACTTAAATTCAATACTTCACAACAAGTTAAACTGATGGTCAGATAATTAAGATGAATAATTCGCCATCATTTAAAACTCAAGGCCACTGAAATCCAAACTACCTCCACCTCTCCTCCTCCTCTGAACTTACCTGCTGCTGGTGATCGCCGTTATTTCAGGGAAAGACAACTCCAGTAAGACCTGTTCCTGATCGTCAACGACGTACACGCCAGTCCAGTTGATGGCGATGATGACCTCGTTCTTGGGCAGGCTGGGCCCAGAGAATTTGTAGGCTTCGTAGAAACGGGAGAAGAGCAGAGGCCACTTGTATTTGGCGTAACTGACCACGTCCTCCTTCACCTGAACAATGACATTTAAGCAACTGAATCTACTAGCTAATAAAACTAATACATTGCTGTTTTAATAATAATAATAATATATGGAATTTATATAGCACTGAATCTTTCTATAGAATGTATTAGTTTTATTCAAGGTTACTAGTAAAAACAAAACAAAGATATATACATATATATATTTTTACCCTTCAAGATCTAAAATATATGTTTACCCTTCAAGATCTAGTCTTGGTATGTGTACTTTCAGTTCAGAGGAACAAGTCACAAGCTGTCCAGTATAAAATTTCTTAAATAATTATGAATAATGTTTGTTTTTACTATAGGACAGACTCTGCCAAAGGCTGGTTTCATTTCACTTCTGAATACCACATATATAAAGATCTTTCAAACGAACACAGAAACATAAGAAAGTTACTTTTTAAACAAAATACCATTCTCAGTAATAGTAAACGCTATAAAATAAATCTACAAACATTCAAACCCACTCACACACGAACAAAGAATGACTCGTTTATATGTATGCAGACCACAACAACAAAACACACACACAGACACATACCACACACACAAACACAACACACACACAACATACGCGCACACACACAAAACACACACAAACGCACACATACACACAAACACAACACACACACACAAACGCGCAGGCACGCGTGCACACACACACAAAACACACACGCACGCACACACACACACAAACACAACACACACACAAAACACGTTAAATCCTGTTCCGCTTTTCGTAAGAGTAGGCCATTGTGTGCCGTGGAAACAGATGACAGAATTGACAAAACCGCATAAACACGGGGACTGGATGTAAAAAAGCACATAAGTGCTTATGCCATTATCCTCGATATAAAAGAATAAAAAATAAATAAATAAATAAACACACACACAACACACCACACACACCTTGTCCGGCTTGAGTCTGTTGTTGGTGAAATAGGCACTCTGCAGCTTGCCCACGATCTGCTTCACCCACATGTCTGTGGCTGAGGGCTTCTGCAGGCAGGACTCTGGAATGTACGACGGAAGCAACGTCTGCATTCGGTCAGCTACCACGCTGTTGCCGTACTCCAGAAAATACTGCTGAGCAGCGATCATCGCCAGGTCTTCGTCCTGCACACACATGGTCGCAGCTTGTAGTCTTCTTCCTTGAAAGCTTAAACAGCAACTATTGTTGTCCGTTGTGTGAGCAAAAATGCGCTGTGCTGCTGTTTAGCGCCTGACAAGTCAGGCCTAGCGCATCTGGCATTGGAAAGAACTGTTATCTTTTAGGTCTATGTGGAAAAAAGGCAGGAGAATGGACCAAAGAGGAAGAAAATAGACAAGAAGGAGGTAGTGGCACCCCCCGACAAATACTGTCATCACAGCTGAAAAATGGCAAATTTCCTGTCTTTTCACTTCCTTATTACTCCGCTTCTGTTTTACTGATTAAAAAACGCTGTATACCCACACAAAAAAGTTAAATCTTTCTTCTTTTCATTGAGTGCATTTTTATTTCTGTGGCTGGTGTGTTGTGAATACACAAAGCATGTGAATGAGGTGTGTGTTCCGTTAAAAACCGCTGCGCGACTGCCATTTTTGCGCACACAGACAAGGCTTCAAAAAGACAGGATCCCTTAGAATCCGATACATATTCGCGACAGACAACTATTGTCACTATATTGGGTATCATTGTGTTCAGATTTCATTATAGAATACCAAGATGGGTGAACACCAAGAAGGGTGAAATTTTTTCATACTTGGCCAATTTTCGCGAAAAACTGCGTGTGCACATGCATGTGTGTATGTTTAAGTAGGGAGGGGTGACAAGAATGCACAGATACAGATTCTGGAAAAGAAAGACAAGAAAGCCTCTCAACAAACACACACACACACACACACACACACACACAAACACAAACACACACACAAACACATACACACACACAAACACAAACACTCAAACAAACACATACACAAACACACACATGAGACTATAAACCGAGGCCCCGTGTGCGAACACATGCAGAACATCTTGCGCACACGTTAAATCCTGTTCCGCTTTTCGAAAGAGTAGGCCATTGTGTGCCGGTGGGAACAGATGACAAAATTTACAAAACCGCATACAAACGGGGACTGGATGTAAAAAAAGCACATGAGCGCTTACTCCATTATCCTCGATATAAAATAATAAATAAATTAAAAATAAATTAAAAATGAACACACAGACACACACTTACTGACCTTGTCACAGCGGTACTCCCCAAAGCGGATGCCTCGTATGACCTGCTGGAAGATGAGGTTGGTGGAGGTCTGGTCTTCGCTGGGGTCGTGCCAGGGAGCGAAGATCTCCTTGCGGAAGAAGAGGCGCCAGGGGGCGTTGCGCTCCTGGGCCCCCTGCTCTTTGGCGTACTGCTCACACTGGGAGATGGCGTCCATCACGTGATCCCCCCCACTCCCCAGGGAAGACACCTTCACACGCACAAACACAGTCTCTCAACACTACCCCTACGGGAAACCTGCTATAGGGTAACCAACCATCTACTAACCCTTCCCTTCTGTATCTCCCACTACTGGGTTACGGTAGCATACCAATGTGCACAGTGCAGGTGTACTGGGAAAGAGGGGTTCTCTCCCTTAATGTAGGGATAGTATTTAAAAAGAGTCTTCAATGATCCTCGCTGGCGTTTTGCGATATGAATTGACATGATGGTGTGGTGCGGTGGAGGAAAATATACACAACAAACCAGTTACAGCCTCTCCAACATGACAGAAATGATTTTTCAAGGATCAAAAGATTTTGTTCAAAAATCCGTGTTAGTACCAAAAGTAGCCCCCATCCCCACCCCCCATCCACCCCCCAAAAAACCCCACGCTTTTAATGCAGAATTTCTTTATTTAACTTCAAATTTCTATGACTCTGACAAAATTTGGAGAATAAAATCATGGAATTTCTCAATCAGTCAGCACAAACCAATTTATTTTCTAAGAAAGGGAGGAACCTTCCAAAAACATATCACATTCATGAACAACACACAAAACAAAACAGAAATGCTGGAAGTTTCAAACATTTTCTCTCTCCATAGGCACACACACACACACACTAGGAAGGTGGCAGGATGGTTAAGACGTTTGCCTGCCAACAAGTAAACCATGAGGTTCTAGGTTCGATTCCCAGCCTCGCCCTTTCTTCCCAGTTTGACAAAAATATCAAACTGAATGTCAAAGTCCTTCGGATGAGACTATAAACCAAGGCCCCGTGTCCGAATGCATGCAGAACATCTTGCACACAAGTTAAATCCTGTTCTGCTTTTCGGAAGAGTAGGCCATTGTGTGCCGGTGGAAACAGATGACAAAATTTACAAAACCGCATACACACGGGGACTGGATGTAAAAAAGCACATGAGTGCTTATTCCATTATCCTCGATATAAAAGAATAAATAATAATAATAATAGTGTGTGTCCCCACACTCACTTTATCGAAGAGGGCGATGTAGAGGGAGAAGCCAAACTGGTCCTTCAGGCTGATTTTGTCCGCCAACTGCTTGCACAGTTCGCGGGACGTGGTGGCCGAGTCTGCAGCCAGAGTCTTGGTGGTCCCATCCATGAAGGTTATCGGCAACAGCAACGGTTTCTTGGATTTGGAGGCCTGTGGAGTACATTGGAGAAAAAAACAACAACTGTCGGTTGTTTCTTTGAATATTAACAATACAATTGCTATCCAGGACTTCTTCGTTATGTAACAACTTTAGCAGGGGGAAAAATATGAGGAGTTTCTTAAAATGTTGACAATACAAATACAATCCAGGATTTCCTTAATCTGTATAAACTTTAGCATTGCTAACTTTTTACTGACAAGCTGTCTGCTTAAAGAAAAAAGAAAAATGACAACTCCTTTCATTCAGACGTCAGCCAACCAATGTCTCCTCAATTTTTAATGTTGCAAGATCAATTCCTCACCTTTTCTCTCCAAAACGCTTTGGATTATTTCATTATCTATTTGCTAGAGTATATATTCAGCCAAGATAATCGATAACTTGTTGACATACCCAGTCACATATACCTTGGTCGTCATTCTTCAGATTTTCCATTCAAATCAATCCAGACCTTTTCACAATTCTGCATTTTTTTTAAAAATCACATCTCTCTCTCTCTTCCCTACTGAAAATTTGCTGTGAAAATCACTATACATAAATGAATAAATGTTATACCATCACAAAAAGTCTTTAATCTCTTTTAATGCTAATTACTCCATTACTCAATACCACGATAATTGCAGTTACTGCTACTTTCATTCTCCATCAACTGATACCATAATTATCCCATTTATTGTCGTTGTTACTTTCATTCTAATAACAGTAGTAATTGCTATCATAACTACAAAATGAGGACATATTGCATTCTTGTTTTTCAACTGAAACAAACTCAGACAGTATATTAAAGTCCTAGCGTAGTTACAGCTTAATGCATCTTACAATTACCGAGACATTAGGTGCAGTCACATCAAACATGTTATGGAAAGTTAGCAGAAGGACAGGCATTACAGAAACACAAAATTAACACTTCATGACACAGCACGTGTCCACACAATCAATCCACTACACAGCTTGTTATAAAAGATCCTTTCCTACACTATAACTAAACGATGTACAGACAACTTTCAAAGGAAGAACAGAAATAAATACAAAGATGAAAAACATGGAGATTAAAAGAAAATCTGAAAATCTAACTCAGTACTAGAGACAGGATACGTTCTCTCCAGCATCCAGCGTACAATAGGGGGGGTGTCATGTGAAGCGAAAGGACACATCTCATCCTATAAAACAGCTGGACTTACATCATTTCAATCACTTCACTCCTTGCCCCAGGCCAAACGCCGTGTCAGTTATTGACGTCAGCTAACAGCCAAGGCCTACATTAGACTGTTGTTATGCTTCAAAACAGTATGTTGAGATTGTCTTCAGTCATAACAAGCTTTCTGTATTGTACTGTATTGTATTGCATTGCATTTATACCACTTTAAGTCACAGCAGATTTCTCTACGTGAAATTCAGACTGGGGAGAGTGTGTCACCACAAGACCAGCTCCACCCATTTTTTGTTTTCTTTTCGTGTCTGCAACTGTGTTTGTTTCCCTACCAGGGTGGCTTTTTTTCTTTTTTTTAAAAACATAATTGTACCAGGGACAACTCTCTTGTTGCCATGGGTTCTTTTATGTGCGCTAAGTATGTGTAACATATGGGACCTTGGTTTATCGTCTCATCTGAAAGACTAGCTTTTAGTATGACAAATTATAGGTAAAGGTGTCCCATAACCTATGCAGTCATAGGGGAGCGAGGCGTCAGAGACCTCAGCTTCTCTAGGGGCCAGCATATTGAGGGCGGCACCCATCTCCTCTCCCTCGCTGCTTTACCTTCCCTGACCCTAAAGAGGGCAGGTACCCATTTACAACTGGGTAAACTGGGGGATTGTACTGAAGCCAAGGTGCGCACAGTCACCCATCCACTTGGTAACCACGCTCGATGCTGCTTAACCTTAGCTTGGGGAAAGCAGGCACTCTGACCACTGAGCTATTCTGTCCCCTTTACCTTAACCAAACAAATTATACTCTCCTTCAAAAAAGAGAAAAAAATCCTCTGAAGTTGGAAGTCGGAATATGGCTGCCTATATGGTGGGTATATAGTGGGGACGGGATAGCTCAGTGGTCGGAGCACTCGCTTTCCCCCAGCCAAGTTAAGCAGCGTCGAGCGTGGTTACCAGTTGGATGGGTGACCGTTTGCGTTTGCGCGCCTTGGCTTCAGTACAGTTCACCCAGTACCCCCAGCTGTAAATGGGTACCTGCCCTCTTTAGGGTCAGGGAAGGTAAAGCAGCGAGGGAGAGGAGATGGGCGCCGCCCTCAATATGCTGGCCCTAGAGAAGTGAGGTCTCTGACGCCTCGCTCCCCTACGACCTTATAGGTTATGGGACTCCTTTACCTTTACCTTATATGGTGGGTACTTGAAAATAATCTTACAAGCAAAGTTCTGAACCAGGGTATTCACAATCTCGCAATGATTCTCAGGTGGGATGAGTGAGACTGGATGCCTGTTCTGGACGGCCACTGGGCATTGCGCTGGGGAATGCACGACTTAAAATAGACTGAGGAGCTCAAAAGCTTGCTATCTGACACTGCCTAGCAGCAGTCACATTTGTATGAAAAATCACCACAAAGTCAAATGCTCCTTTGTTGTTCTTGTATCTGACCAACTATATATGTTTTGTTTTTCATTCCTCAGTTAGAGCTCCAAGGTGCACCGCTGGTGAGATTTTTGCATATATGCAACCGTTTTGCCTAGCATTAAGGTTCTAACTATGGAAATCTACATGGTTGTTCACTGCAGAAAATAAAACAAACAAACTTTCAAGGGGCTTTGAAGGTACATGCTAGCAAGTCTTCTACATGTGTGAGAAACAGAGATTTGCCCTCAACGTGGTATAAACTCAATCACCCCCTCCTACTATTTCAGACGACACAATGTGACTTCATCATTGGCACTGAATTGTCTTAACCCATATTCATCTACTGTCAAATACAATGTTATAAAAGATGAAATCAAGTACACGAATTTTCTCAGTAAGTGCAAAATGTCTGGTAGTTGAAGTCCTGTACAAGAAATGTTCTCAAGTGCAAAATGTCTGGTAGTTGAAATCCTGTACAAGAAATGTTCTCAGAAGAACTCCTGTACAAGAAATGTTCTCAGAAGAACTCTTGTACAAGAAATGTTCTCAGAAGAACTCCTGTACAAGAAATGTTCTCAGAAGAACTCATGTACAAGAATTAATATTCTCAGTAGAACTCGTGTACAAGAATTAATGTTCTCAGAAGAACTCGTGTACAAGAATTAATGTTCTCAGAAGAACTCATGTACAAGAATTAATGTTCTCAGAAGAACTCATGTACAAGAATTAATGTTCTCAGTAAGTGCAACATGTAGTAAGTTGATGTTACAGGACGCCATGAATGGTACTTGTTTTTCAGAGTTATGTGATGTGGACAGGTCTCGGACAGAGAGAGAGAGTATCACTGTTAGCACAGGCCCCAGACATCAGAGGTATTTAAACAGGATTATGATGGTGGTGTTAGCCGTGTCGCTTCTCTACAGCAGGGGTTTACCAGCACATCCTTGAAAGACAGAGTGAACGCTGACTCTGTTCCACAGCAGATGAACTGTGTGACATGGACAAGAGTTTCTTTTCATAAGATACTGACAGACATCGCTGCTGCAATGACAGCACACACATGTATATATTGTTCTTCTACACATGCTCACGCATGGATGCAGACACAAACATGTTTTCGAGTTCTGTGTAATCTACAACTATGTTTTGCTTTGTCTGTTCTTTTCATACACCCCCTTATCTTGAACACATATTCAAGGAACAGAAAGCACATGAGTAGCCTACGTCAGCTCTTAAAATCATCAAATACATGTATACGCTCACGAGCATTCTTGTATAAAATGGAAAACAGTACTCGCACAAATGTAGATCTTTTCATGTCGCAGGTTTCCTTTATAAACTGTAAAGTAACGGTAAAAAGTACATATAATCCCATTCTCTAAATGATGTAAACTAATTGAACGATAATACACACCGAACAGTTCATGACTCATTGCTTACAGGTGAGTCATCAAGAGAACTTGTTCTCAACTGACGACTGTGGCTAAAATCAACACTGCTGTCTGTAAGGGTGCAGCAGGTTTGCACACATCAAAAAACAACAACAACAAACCCCACTAATGCAAGCTTAGTTGTACACTTGTTTTTCTTAACAAGACAGAACCTATTTAAACACTTCAAATGAATCAGCTGAAATGGATATCTGTCATAAAAATAGCCCCCTCTTCATACCATCATGCCACACACCAGTCACAGTACAACACACAGTCCACCTACTTTAATTCATGACCCACTGCCAATCTGTACCACACATACACTCGCTCGCACAAATACGCATACACACACAAACACTTACAGAGTGCTGATTCCACTCTCCCCAAAAGTCCTTCGGATGAGACTATAACCGAGGTTCTGTGTGCGAGCGCACATAGAACATCTTGTGCACACGTTAAAATTTGTTCTGCTTTTTGGAAGAGTAGGCCATTGTGCGCTGGTGGGAATGGATGACAACATGTACAAAATCGCATACACACGAGGACTGGATGTAAAAAAGCACATGAGTGCTTATTCCATTATCCTCAAAATAAAAGAATAAATGAATAAATAAACAAACACACATACTCTTAATGCACACATACTTTCCACACCTATTCATTTTGTTTTAGTGATTTACTGGGATAACACACACACTCACTCACCCACACACATACATAACACACACACACGCCCACACACATGCACACACGCACCCACACACCCATACACGCATGCCTATCCACCCACATCCACACTCAAACACACACAAACACACACACACAAACTTGATCCATGATAGACAAACACACACACGGAAACATACGCCTCCATATCCATCATGCAGACAGTAACAACCAACAACATTTACCTGCAGCTCCAACCAGCTGGGTGGCTGGTTTCTGGGGCCATTGTGGAAAGTTCTGCGCAGTCTCTCCTCACAATATGGAGAATAGCCAGGGGGACCACTCTCGATGAAGTTGAGGAGATAATTCACCAGCTGGGCAGGACAATAAAGAGAAAGACAGACCGTGACAATCAAGTGTAAGAAATCAATATCATGAACAAAAACTTTTTTTTTTTTTTTTTTTTTTTAAAAACATGAATTAATTACAACAAATTTATGAATAAAATCTGTTGATTTTGGAAAACTGTGGAAATAAAAATAGCATATCACAAACGTAATAAAACAGCAGATTAGAAGGCAAGGTAGTAAAAATGGCAGATCATAAACCTAGATAACACAACAGCAGCTCATAAATTAAGGTAATAAATGGAAAGCTTATAAACCAACAGAACAAAGTGTCAGAAGACTATGATGAAAACTGACAATGCACATCCACCTTACAAAATTTTTATTTTAAACAACACATTACTAAATCTAGATAATAAACCGACAGATCACAACAGAAATCAACCCAACGTACAGACAAAAAATTTTCTTTAAAAAAAAAAAAAAAAAAGAAACTGAACATCAAGCGTACACATATGTTTAGTCTTTCCACACACGACAAAAAAAAAACCCACCAAAAATGACAGATAATGGCCTAAAATACCACAGAACATAACCTCGGGTAATGAAACATCCCAAACTGCGGTGTGCTAACCTTTTCTGAGGGGGGGAAGCAGCCCACACACAGGCAGAGCAAAATCCAGCCGCGGGCGTGACTGCTTCGAGACGGGTTCTGTGTCAGCTGCTTGCAGATCTGGCAGTAGATCTCATCCCTGTACATCACGCAATTAACAGCCCATTGCTAAATCCTCCTCTACAGTCTTTGTTTTGTCGTATTTGTTTGGGGGTTTCTGTTGTTATTTGTTTGTTTTTGTTTGGATGGAGCTTTTTTGGGGGCGGAGTTGTTTTTGGTTTTTAAGGGGGAAGGTCTGTGTTCCACTATAAACTGTTGTTTTTTTGTGGTAGTGTGTGTTGTGTGTGTGTGTGTGTGTGTGTGTCTGTATGTGTGTGTGCGAGTGTGTGTGTGTGTGTGTGCGCGCGTGAGTCAGATTGAGTGTGTGTGTGTGTGTGTATGTGTGTGTGTATGCGTTTGTGTGTGTATGCGTGTGTGTGTGTGTGTGTGTGTGTGTGAGTCAGATTGAATTCCTGAGCAGCCAAGTGGTTTTACCTTCAAACAAATCACGCTTCTTACTTTGCAGAAATTGCACGCCAGACGTTTAGTGTAAATGAAGTAATCCTCAAAAGTCCTTCGGATGAGACTATTAACCGAGGCCCTGTGTGCAAACGCACACAGAACATCTTGTGCCCACATTAAAACCTGTTCCGCCTTTCGGAAGAGTTGGCCACTGAAAACCAGTGGGAACAGATGACAAATGTACAAATACTGCATGCACACAGGGACTGGATGGGAAAAAAAGCACATGAATGCTTATTCCATTATCCTCGAAATAAAAAAATATAAAAACAATTTTTTTTAAAAATCTTTGTTCAATACCATGCATGTTGCAAGTACATCAGAGATCATTTTAAGCGTGTTTGGTGGGGTCAAGTTCCCTCTCATAACTAATGCAAAAATAATATCATGCAGCCTAAAAATATTTCTTGGTACAAGACATTCAATTCATCTACCCAAAACTGCTGCCAGTTTTCAAACAACGAAAGAGTGCCGACATAATGGGGGCAAAAAAATTAGAAAAAAATCTAAAAATGCTACGTAGGCAACGTTTGTGCAAAAGCGCACAGTGCACATGTACTAGGAAAGAGAGGGATTCTCTCCCTTAACCTGGGTATAGTGTGAAAAACCCCAAAGTCCCCTGTGGGGATGCCAGGCACGGCTGCTCAAAACAGGAAAAACCGACTCTTGAGTTGGCGGCTGCAACTTTCACTCCCTAACCTAAATTCCATCTGGCTGCTATCTAGGCACCGCGCGGTCAGGGGTCCAAGTCCAGCGTCTCGCGGTGCCAGCACACATTCCTTCTTTGCTGTCTATTAGCGACTGGGCAAATTTTTATTTGAAAGGCTTTTTTATCATACGCTGCCGGATTTCCTATATCTTTTACAGTGTTCATACTTCAGTGAAAGAAACTTCAATACTTGGTTTACTTGTTTGAGGTGACGGTTATACCGCTTGTTTTGGTTAACTATTTTTAAACTTTTTTTTTTTTTACAAACACTGTGTCTCCCAAGAAACGAAGGGCTGGGTGTCGGCATGTTCCTGATTTTCAGAGGCAAAGCATCTTTATCTGTGAGGAATTCTGTGGATTTTTCTTTTAACCAGACTGTTCTCTTCTGTATGTGCCGTTTGTATTGTATGACCCTTCTACTTGATGGTGTAGTTTGTTAACAGTTTGTTTATTTGTTTCAGTGGTACTGTGTTTTCTTGTGCTTTATTGGTGTTTTTTTAAGTTCACTTACTTTGTATCAGTACTTGTCTGAGCGTCAGCAAAGTGCCTATATATATATATATATATATCCGTGTGTCAGTGCATTTTCTCTGTGTGTATGTGTGTGTGTTAGTGTGTGTTAGTGTGTATGTGCGGGCAGGGGGGTGCATGTGTGTTTGCGCGTATGCATGTGTGCGTGCGTGTATGCCTATGTGCCCGTGTGTGTATATGAGAGTGTGTGTGTGTGTATGTGTGTGATAGGCCACAGCACCTACATGTACACAGGTACCTCCTGGCTGTGTCAGTTTCAAGTTGTTAGTTTTCTCAAGCACATGTGTGCCATGTGCATCTTCTTGTAGTTACATGTGTGTGGTGTGCACACGCGCTTGCGTGTGAGTATAGGGTATGCATGCATGTGTTTGTGCCATTTTGTGTGTGTGTGTGTGTGTGTGTATATGTGCACGTGCACTCATGTGCGTGTGTTTATTTTGTTTATTCTTTTAATTCGAGGATAATGGATTAAGCACTCATGTGCTTTTTACATCTAGTCCCCGTGTATATGCATTTTTGTAAATTTTGTCACTCGTTTTGTGTGTGTTTTCTTTCTTTCTGCCTTTTTTTGTGTGTGGGGATGTCAAAGTGTAGGCCTGTGTGCAATTTGTTCTTTTTTAAACAACACAGTAGATAATTTTTTATCACAATTTCTTAACATGATCATAAAATGCTTTTTGTATAGTATCAGAAACATCAGTGAAATACAAACCTGAGCCATTTGTGAGGAATCTTTGCTTGATGACAGTGTAGGATACTGACGAGACATCTGTTTTCTACTATGTTCTTGGGGGGCTATAATTATGAGCTGTACTGGAATTGGTTCATGAACAAACCTTCAGCTGTAGCAAGGATACCGCTAAAAGCTGATGAAACAGTAGACTGTGTACGTGCTGTAACGCCTGACCAGCACGAGTGTTTATAGAGAAGTCAGATAGCTGACACTAATGACTGCCCCAGACTCTCTCCCCACACTCTCCATCACCCTGCCTCTCACACTGCTGGCCGCGCGTGGTAGCCCCTAGGGTGTGTTTATTTATGGCCTCGTTCTGCCAACAGGTTTAATGTAACAGCCCCCCGAAAAAGGTTAGTCTGCATGCAGACATGTTCAATGTCTTTTCCATGTTCATTGTTTATATAATATAAATGCCTGCTTTTTTAGAGAGAGAGTTAGAATGTCTTATTTTTGTGATTGTGTTTCTGCCTGCACCTCTCCTGTTTATCTTCATGTCTGTTTGAGCTGCTGTCACATCAACCAGTATGAAAGAAAGTACATGGAGTTTCGAGTCAAAAGAAAGCTCGTTTAAAGCTCATTTTAAAGAGTGCTTTGCTTGTCGTTTTTTGACAATTCACTGTGCAAGAGGATGTGTGAAAGACACAAGGGTAATTTACGGCTGAACACCGCTACAGCTGCAAGCGGCTAGTGCTGCCTTTCCTTTTGCCCTGTTTATTTATATCCACGCCCTGCCAGCTGTGGGTCTTGAACTTTGGCTGGGGAACTAAACGGAGGCAATGAGAAGCAGTGCGGCAGCCTGTCAGGATAAATACTATCCCCACATTCTGGAAATTTGTTTCTGCCTTGTTCCTTTTCTTCCTGTCACCTCCTTCTTTGCCTATTTTCTGCCTTCTCCTGCCTTTTTCCCAGAAAGACTTAAAAGATAACTGGGCCCGACTTGTCAGGCGCTTAACGGCAGCATGACAGGCGTTTTCGCTCATGTAAACAGACAATAGTAGCCAACAAAATATCTTCTTCGGTTAGATTTACCTGCACTGGTTCTCCGCAGGGTTGCGTCCTCTCACCACTTCTGTACATTCTATACACAGATGATTGCAGAAGCAACTATGGAAATTCCTTTCTGGTAAAGTTCGCAGATGACAGTGCTCTGTTATCTCTATTATCCGGATCAGTCTTAGACCACGGTCCATCCCTCACCGAGTTCGTACGCTGGTGTGATGAGGCCTATCTGGAGCTAAATGTTTCTAAAACTAAGAAGATCAGAAGATCAGGGCATACTCCTAAGAATATTATTGTTCATAATCAAGAAGTTGAAAACGTTTCAAACTATAAGTATCTGGGAACTGTTTTTGACCACAAGTTAAACTGGGACGTTAACACTGACGCTATTGTCAAAAAGGGACAACAACGTCTGTATTTTCTGAGGAAACTGAACTAATTTTTTTGTAGACAAAAAGATTCTTTCCTTGTTTTACAAGTCTTACATAGAGAGTGTTCTAAGTTTTGCTTTCATTTGTTGGTACAACAACCTTAGTGTTAAAAACAAGAATGGCCTGCAGAGAATTGTAAGAATCTGCTAAAAAAAATAATTGGAGAAGAACAAAGAGATCTCATGTCGTTCTGCAATCAGCAGCTTGTACGCAAAGCCACAGCCATTTTGGCTGATCTTTCCCATGCTTTGTTTCCAGAATTTCAGTTGTTGCCTTCGGAACGCCATTTTCAGTGTCCCATCAGCAAAACTAACAGAAAAAGAAATTCTTTTGTGCCAGTAAGCATTCGAATTCTGAATTCACAATGATGTTGACTACCTAGTTTTTACATTTCTCTGAATTATTTGCCTGATTGTCATTGTTATGAGTGTAGTCAATACATAATTATGTGTGTGTGAAATAAGTCTATGGTCTAGTCAATGGTCTTAAAACATTGAATTCATACACTGGTGTATGGTGTGGGTGTGCGTGGGTGTGTTTGCACACGCACGCATGTGTGTGTGTACATGTTGCGTATGTGTGTGCGTAAATAATAAGTTTTATGTCTTCTAGTCAATGTATTTTTTTATTTTTTTAACATTGTGTTCACGATTGGTGTGAGTGTGTGTGTGTGTGTGTGGTGTGTGCGCGAGTGTGTTTGTGTGTATGCGCACGCGCATGTTTGTATGTGTTCATGACATTTTTATTTGAAGTCATTTTGGAATGTTTTAACCAATATGAAATGTAGCTTTTTCGTGTCTTTTCAGATTTTTGATGCATATCAATCTGCCTGTCAATACTGTAATTGCCCTTCATGGGATGATTAAAGTGCTTTTGACTCGACTTGACTTGACAAGATAACAATTCTCTCTTATGCCGAAGTCGAATGCACTGGGCCCGACTTGTCAGGCACTTAACGGCAGCATGACACGCATTTTCGCTCATATAAACAGACAATAGTTGCTGTCTGAGTGTCCGTCAAAGAAAACGAAAAGAAGAAGAAAAGCCGTAAAGTTTGATCCTCTCTGTACCTCAGGTCAGGTCTGAGGATGCCGTGGCCGATGATGAAGTGCAGCTTCTCCAGGTTGGACATGGGCCGGTCCTCCAGCAGGGCGTTGAACCCCCCCCCGCCCCCTGCCCCCCCCTCATAGTCCTGCAGCAGCTTGCCCTTCACCTCCTCCGTCAGCTTGGACTTCTTCTTCAGCGTCAGCGACACCATCTTCCGCTTCTGCTGCCTGCGCACCGAGCTGTGCGAGTAGGGGGAGCCACCGTTTTCCTGTCGTGAGAGGGGGAAAAAAGGAGAGAATTTTCTGTGATGTGGCTGAGAGAGGTACTCAAGGTTGGGGTACATAATAATAATAATAATAATGATAATAATAATAATAATCTATCTATCTGTCCCGTAGTCTAACGACCGTGGGGGCACCCTCAAAGACTCAACAACCAGTTCCCTCCATTCCTCTCTCTGTTCTGCCTTTCTCAGGGTTTTGTTGAGTTCTAGGCCTGTCCATTCGCTGATGTTATCCTCCCAGCTCTTCCTTGGTCTGCCTCTTCTTCTTCCTCCTTGGACAGTGCCTTGTAAAACTGTCTTCTTTTTTTTTCACGATCGTTAGAAGGTTCTCATAGGGTCCAATGGTTTGCTGGATTCTGTTATGCACGCTTTCGTTGCTTATGTGGTCTTTGTAGGAGATGCCAAGGAGTCTCCGAAAGCATCTCATCTCCACCGCCTGTACTCTTCTCTCCAAATCTGCAGTCAGGGTCCATGATTCACAGGCATACAGAAATATGGATATGACAAGGGAGCGCATTAGTCTGATCTTGGAGATAAGTGAGATATTTTTATCTCTCCAGATGGTGTTTAGTTTTGACAAAGCTGTTATTGTTTGTGCAGTCCTGTATACTACTTCTGGCTTGGATCCCTGGTCTGATACAATGGCTCCCAGGTAATAATAAATGGAATTTATATAATGCTATATCTTGCAAATACAAATCAGAGCGCTTGCATTCAATCCGCTCCTACACATGCAACCAACAATGATTAACAGTATTTTAACAAATTCCAATGTACACACACACACAGGTTATACATTTCAGCAGGATGGTGGAATTTTGGCTGTTAAAGGCAGGGACAGATATGAGATGAAACAGGAGGGAAAAATCTTAGGTTTGAAATAGGTATGTTTTGAGGCTGGCTTTAAAGCTGTCGTAAGTAGGCTTTTCACGAAGGGAGAGAGGGAGGTCATTCCAGACTGATGGACCAGAAATAGAGAAAGAGCGACGGTGGATTGGTTGAATCTAGGTATTCGTCAGCACAGGGTATCTGCAGCAGAGCGGAGGGAACAAGAAGGAGTGTATAGGTGAAGACACTCACAGAGATAGGAGGCTGCTGTTTTGTATAGGCATTTGTAACAGAGGGTACTGATCTTGTACTTTACTCTGGGTGATGAATTTTTGCAAAGCGAGTGTGTTGTCGATAACAACACCTAGATACCTGACTGCAGTGGATAGCGGAACTGACGTATTGCCAAATTCTATTGAATCTGCTGTGATGGAAGAGAGTTTGTGTTTGGTCCCTACAATCATGGTACACAGGGTCATTTGTAGACAGAGATTTATACACACGTGGACTTTTTCTGCAAAAAATTGTTCCAAATTGTATTATTCACATACACTCATATAACATAATTATGCGCACGCACACACACGCATACTCATATAAACACACACATAAGTGTACACACACACTCTCTCTCTCTCTCTCATATTGTTATCCTAAGTCATATTTTAGTAGCTGACTTTTTGTTATACAGTAACATGTTGTCGTTACTATTGCTTTTACCCCCACCAAAATACTAAGCAGTTTGGCAACCCCCTTCATGTATGGGCCAATGGCCTTTTTGTGAATAAATCCTTCGAGTTCGAGTTCTCTCTCTCACTCACTCACACACTCTCTCACTCACTCACACACACACATTCTCTCTCACACACTCACACACATGACAGCGAACAGGCATCAGACAAACCACGTTAATCTTATCTTTTTTCACAGACCAAACCAAGGAACAGACAAACACACAGATACCCAAGTGCTCTCTAAGAAAGAAAGAACAGACAGACAAACAAACACACCAGTAAGCTCTCTCACAGACAAACAAACACACCAGTAAGCTCTCTCACAGACAGACAAATACACCAGTAAGCTCTCTCACAGACAAACAAACACACCAGTAAGCTCTCTCACAGACAAACAAACACACCAGTAAGCTCTCTCACAGACAAACAAATACACCAGTAAGCTCTCTCACAGACAGACAGACACACACACACCAGTAAGCTCTCTCACACACAAACAAATACACCAGTAAGCTCTCTCACAGACAAACAAACACACCAGTAAGCTCTCTCACAGACAAACAAACACACCAGTAAGCTCTCTCTCACAAACACACACACCAGTAAGCTCTCTCACAGACAAACAAACACACCAGTAAGCTCTCTCACAGACAGACAAACACACCAGTAAGCTCTCTCACAGACAAACAACAACAAAAAACACCAGTAAGCTCTCTCACAGACAGACAAACAAAAAACACCAGTAAGCTCTCTCACAGACAGACAAACAAAAACACCAGTAAGCTCTCTCACAGACAAACAAACAAAAACACCAGTAAGCTCTCTCACAGACAGACAAACAAAAACACCAGTAAGCTCTCTCACAGACAGACAAACAAAAACACCAGTAAGCTCTCTCACAATCTCCTCTCCCATGCGCATGGCCTCGTCCAGGTCTTTCTTGTTGAACTTGCGGCCCAGGGTGGAATAGATCTTGGTCATCACGGGGGTGCTGTCCTGCAAACACAACAGCCACACCTCACTTCTTTCCCTTGTCCATCTTTTCCTGTTTGGTGTTCCGTTTGTTCCTCGGCTAGAGCTCAGAGGTTCACCAATGGCGAGATTTATGCGTTTGCAACCAGTTTTTTTCCCTCCCATCATTTAGGTGACCGTTTGCGCGCCTTGGCTTCAGTACAGTTCCCCCAGTTCACCCAGCTGTAAACTGGTACCTGCCCTCTTTAGGGTCAGGGAAGGTAAAGCAGCGAGGGAGAGGAGATGGGCACCGCCCTCAATATGCTGGCCCTAGAGAAGTGAGGTCTCTGATGCCTCGCTCCCCTACCACCACATAGGTTATGGGACTCCTTTACCTTTACATTTAGGTAGCTGCATTCCAACTTCAGGCATGGTGTCTAAACACGACAACACCTGTGTGTATAGTAAAAAAAAAAAAGTATGTTCTTTTGAGCCAGAAGGCCCATAGAGCCGGAGCTTATCCCGGTTTCTGTAGCGCTAAGCGAACTGATGGTTTTTCACCACCCCTGTGACAGGACGCTAGTCTGTCGCCAGATACTTCCCCAGCAGAGCTGGTACCCACTTGTACACCTGGGTGGAGTGAGGAAAATAGGAGTAAAGTGTCTTTCCCAAGGACACAACACCGAGCCGAGCGGGGATCGAACCCGCGACCTCTGGATCACGAGCTGACCGCCTAAACCACTCGACCACGGTGCCTCCCTTGTGTGTATAGTGTTGGGGTTTTTTTCTGTCATCCGTTCCTATTGGCACACATTGGCCTACTCTTCTAAAAGGCAGAACTGGTTTTTAAGAGGTGCTCAAGATGTTTTGCGTGTGTCCGCACACAGGGCTTCAGTTTATAGTCTCATCCGAAAGACTTTCACGTTCAGTTTGATTTGTTCATCAAACTGGGAAGAGAGGGCAAGGCTGGGAATCGAACCCAGAACCTCACGGTTTACTTGTTGGCAGGTGAACATGTTAACCATTTTGTCACCCTCCTTGTTTTTCCTTCTAAAAGATTTGCACCATACAATTTTTTTATGAATCTTCAACAAATGACTTTTTTTTTTCATTGTTGAGTATTTTAAGATTTGATCCAGCAACGTTTCTCTCTTTCATTTTTTTTATTATTGTAAGTCCTTTTGCATACAGTAGGGGATTATTTTCTTATGTTGACTATGTTCATAAATTTGTTCTCCACACTTCTAACTCTTTTGTATTCATTTCTGTCACTTTCGGCTGGCCAGAACTTGTCTCTAAATATTCTTTTTAGCTGATTTCAGCCACACCTTGAATTAGGCCTGACGGTACTTTTGTTACGCAATAAACTCTGCCTTGTTACAGACGCTCACACGGTGTAACTCCACCCTAGGTGTAATATGACAGTAGTAACCCTATGGTACCATGTGTGCCTAGAAAGGTATTTTCTTGAAAATATACCCAAACAATTCTGAAAACTAGGAAGAGGTTGTTTTCAGTAACATGTGTGAATGCAATAGGATTAAAACCCAAAAGAAAGCATGTAATTTCACTAATGTTAGGAACATGTCACAGCATGCTGAATGTGTTGTTCACCATATTACACCAAATCTGCCAAGAAATCCATACAACACACACTGCACACTTGCACACTGAAACTGGTCTATAAGCAGAATAAAACATTAACACACTGCACACTTGCACACTGAAACTGGTCTATAAGCAGAATAAAACATTAACACACTGCACACTTGCACACTGAAACTGGTCTATAAGCAGAATAAAACATTAACACACTGCACACTTGCACACTGAAACTGGTCTATAAGCAGAATAAAACATTAACACACTGAACACTTGCACACTGAAACTGGTCTATAAGCAGAATAAAACATTAACACACTGAACACTTGCACACTGAAACTGGTCTATAAGCAGAATAAAACATTAACACACTGAACACTTGCACACTGAAACTGGTCTATAAGCAGAATAAAACATTAACACACTGAACACTTGCATAACTGGTGTTGTCACGGTTTGCATATTTCTGCATGTAATTCCGTGCATATCTCCGTGCTAGTGTCTTTCTGTGTTCACGTGTGCATTTTTCACCGCACATTCCCTTTTCTCTGCAATTTTGCATGCAGGTTAGCTTCTCGTGAAGTTCCTGGCCGTGAGTTAGGGTTTGTTTCATCAGCTGAGTAGCAGCAGCTTTAAATAGGAGGAGGTCTTGACTTGAGAAGGAGGAGGAGGTTCAGTCTTTGGCTGAAGAAGTTTGTTGGTCGCCGTTCCAGCGTGGGCTGTTGGGCGCCGCGTGGTGTTCTATTTGGAGAGCAGGGGGGAGCAGCACTTGGAGTAGTTCAGGCTCCTGTGAACCCGGTCTTCGTTCTTCGTTGTTACGTCGTGTCCGTCCTGTCAACGTCTTCCTTGGGGGTGCAGGAGTGCACCGTACTTCTTCTTGGAGAGCAGAGGGCAGCAGTCATCTTTGAGAGGTTCGGACTCCCGGGGTCCAGTCTACGTTCTTCATTGTGCTGTCCGTTTTGTCAACGTCTTTCCTGGGGTGCAGGAGTGCACCTTATTCTTTCTCAGTGACAGGTGAGGGATGTTCCGTAGATATGATTGAGTTCTGTGATGGTTCATTGTGCCATTGTGGTGGTGGTTGTTGAATGTCTTGTGTCAATGCAGTGCTTGGATGGTTGGTTTTTGAATAAATTAATGTAGAATGTTTTCGAGGGAGGTTTCCTCTGTAGGTTTACGGTATATTGGGTCGGCTTAGGTTTCTCCTTTAGTGAACAATAGGATACGTTCTATGTTTTTAAATGCTAATGTCTTGTCTAGAGAGAGTTCTCACAAGTGTTTAGAACACTCAGTATTTCTTAAGGTTAATTGATATGGGCGAGTCCTGAGCGATTCAAGATTTTGTGCTATGTTGCATGTTAAGCAGATGTGTGTGGTTATTATTATTTATCACCTTTTTCCCCATGACCCGTTTCTTCTCCCTGCTGCCCTGTCCACCCGTGACCCTCCTTGAGGACTTCAGCCTTCCTGAGCTATCCTTCAGTGACTGTATGTGGGAAGTAGGTTGTGACTATGAGGGAAGTGGGAGAAGAACATTCCTCAGGCTGGTTTCTGAACTGTGCAGGAGAGGGGAGGGTATTATAGACAGAGTTTAGAGTATGGTCGGTGACTGAATCTGTGTAACTGTGTGGAAGTGAGTTTAAGTATTTGTCTGATGTGATTTTGATTTTTTGGAAAGTAAAGTCTGGAACTTTTTCTTCGGTGTTCAGTGTTTGGTGATGTCGGGAAGACAGAGAGGGCATGGGTGTGGGTTTGGCCACAATCCCTTATGAAGCGTGACAGTTGTTTTTTTGTTATTGTGTTTTTTACAGTTGTTGTTGTTGTTCCTAGGCTTGGAGCTCATCAATGGTCAGATTTTGCATATGCAACCATTTTTACCCACCATGAACATAGCCACATTCCAACTTCAAGGGTATATATATATATGCTGGGTATGTATATGTTTCCGTAACCCACTAAACACTGGCATGAATGACGGGATCTTTAACATGGACATATGATCTTCTGCATGTGTGTAATACACACAAAGGAAATTAAGGCACTGGCAGGTCTGTACGTGAAGCTGACCTGGGAGATCGTAAAAATCACCACTCTTTAATTCATCAGATACCACCCACCTAGATAGGAACCCACAACTTCACGAGCCCACGGGATTGAAGTCGGACATGTCTTCACCACTCAGCTATAGCGTCCTTCACTTCTTCTTCTTCTTCCTTTTTTGTCATGTTTCTCCCAGGGGAGGTTTGACATTGATGAGCCTTCTCCATCTCTCTCTGTTTTGAGCTTCCTCCTTATTTATGCCCCTTTCTCTAAGATCATCTGCAATACAGGCAGCCCAGGTCTTGCTAGGTCTTCCCATTGGTCTGTGTCCCTCACTTGCACACTGAAGTTGGTCCATACGCAGGGGTAGTCACTAGGCCAACATGGAACAGCAGTCTAGAGGTAACCACATGCCTAGAAAGCGAAAAGTCCAGGTTGGAAGTGCGTGGTGGTTCGATCCCCATTCATGCCCAAAACTTTTCCCCCCATCCGTGAATGGTGGTCTATGGGGTGCTAGTTTTTCAGATGACATGGTAGACCTGAGGTCCCATGTGTTACACATAACTATTTAGTGCATGTAAAAGAACCCACGGCAACAAGAGAGATGTCCATGGCAAAAATTCTGAGGGAAAAAAGCCACTCTGAAATAGATAAATAAATAAATAAATACAGTTGGAAACAGGAAAAAAAAATAATGGGTGGCACTGATCTTGTGGCGAAGCGCTCTACCCCGAGAGAGCAGCCCAAATTTCACGCAGAAGAAATCTGCCGCAACTTAAAGCGGTATACAGTACAATACAATACCATACAATACAATACCATACAAGACAACACAAGACAAGACGAGGACATGCCAGCAGCACTGGCTCACCTTGCGTTCAGCCATGGAGCCCAGGTACCTGGGTTCTGGGAGGTCCCCATGAACCGCAGGATGACAATCCACACTGCCAGGGCAGCCTGCATCCCATAGCATAACAATAACCGTAACATTAACAACAACACTATAAACTGTGATAATGGCAATGATGATGATGATGAGGGTAGGGGTGGTGGTTGTTGTGGTGGTGGAACTGCTGGTGGTGGTGGTGGTGGGGTGGTGGTGGTGGTGGTGGTGATGATGATGATGATGATGATGATGATGATGATAAAAATAATAATATTAATAATAATGTATGGAATTTATATAGCGCTGAATCTTGTAAAGCAACAAATCAAAGCGCTCAGATGACATTTTTTTAATATCGAGGATAATGGAATAAACACTCATGTTCTTTTGTACATCCAGTCCCCGTGTGTATGCAGTTTTGTAAATTTTGTCATCTGTTCCCACCGGCACACAATGGCCTACTCTTTCGAAAAGCAGAACAGGATTTAACGTGTGCACAAGATGTTCTGCATGCGTTCGCACACGGGGCCTCGGTTTATAGTCTCATCCGAAGGACTTTGACATTCAGTTCAATTTTTTGGTCAAACTGGGAAGAAAGGGCGAGGCTGGGAGTCGAACCCAGAACCTCACGATTTACTTGTTGGCAGGCAAACGTCCTAACCATCCTGCCACCTTCCTTGATGATGATGGCGGTAGTTGTGGTGATGATGATGGTGGTGATGGTGGTTGTGGTGATGGTGGAAGTGGTGGTAATATAAAAAATCCTTTTTTTTCATCAACTGCACAATCTTACCACTAGCTACTCACTGCAGTGTGCTGACATTTTCTGCTCCAGCATATCAAATTACCCAATGACATGTTGTTAACATGTATACACACACACACTCACACTCACACACACACACACACACACACACACACTCACACACACCATAATATTACCCACACTCTCTCTCTCCAACCACGCAAAAACACACCCATGCACCCAATCCAATCACGCTGTTTAAAACCCTGCTAACCACAGAGGTATATCACTGATCAGGGCTGTCACCTCATACCATTTTATTTTTTTTGTTAAAGAGGAATTCATGTTTCCTTTTGCTGGATTCCTTCACATTTAGGATTATTTTCTAATGAGTGGGCTGATCGGGCTGCGAAGAAAGGTGCATGTAATATAAAGATGTCTACAGTACTGCATGTCCCTCTATCCATTGCAGAGGGTTATCGGTTGTTAGAAGAAGCTTCCTTAAACAAATTCATAGAAAAGCATCAGCAAAACAATCCGCTTTCACGTTCAACTCCGCGTGAGAAGAGTGTAATTGAATGCATTGATCAACTTAGAGATTCATACAAATGCTGTCAAAGAAAGACAACTCAAGACATTATTTTTCAGGATAAGATTAACCCTAGTGGCGCGGTTCCCGGAATATTCCGGTAAAGGCGGGTCTAGGCTGTGTGGCGGATCCCGGAATATTCCGGGATGACGTGGGTGGTCATAGTTGAAAGCTTACTTTCGCTTTCAAAGGTCAGCCAATGAATGTTAAGGCCGTTGTAGGCCCGCAGAAAGGGGTGAAGGTCGTTTGACACACACAAGCAACGAAGAATCTGATTGGTTAAGAGTGTATTTTAATTATTTTTCAGACCAGCCGAGATCGTCTTCAACAAAAATGGCGGCCAGCGTTTGCACTAGAATTTCTTCAAGCGTTTTTCGAGCTTTTTTACAAAATTGACAGCGAGGAGGAGTTTTAGAGGCTGGGTTTGGTTGAAATAAACAATGAGAGAGACGATGAGGTAAGGATTGTGGAATATTTTTGAAAAACTTGGATCACATGAAATCAAGCGATCTTTGTATTTTTGTCATAGAAAGCCACCACTTCGCACATTCCACCATGACGGTCGCAATGGCGTCCATCCTGTCGCTGAACTTTTCCGAGTATTTGGTGACCGATAAAGCGATACAAACTCCTTATTTTTTGAAAACTAATGTCAAGAAATAGTGTTTACCTAATCATGACATTTATGCACCGCAAGAACTTTGCTTATCGTGTTAAAATCGATCCGGGGCCCTGACAGTGGAACAGTGATCGGTAGTGCGAACATGATTTTTTTTTTTTTGATTTTTTTTTACATAATCATAAACACTACACACTATTATAAAATTATACTCATTTAAAAGCATATTATCTCTTCTTTCCAGTGATCTATAGCTTAACACATTTAAATCAGTTTTATATATCAATATCAAGGGTTGTTTGAGCCCACCCTGCTCAAAACGATGCTAGCCAATGTTAATTCAGCCAATAGAAGTGAGGCTTGTTGCTGTTTATTTAGCGCTACTAGGGTTAAATGCATTCACGACAAAATTCAGCAAGGATGTTAAATGCTTATGAGGTGAATATATTTCAAATACCCATATCATACTTGAATGTGAGAATTTAAAACCTCATCTCCCCGTCTTTTCTAAGAATACCATTGATGAAGTTTTGAATAATGTAAAGCTAACGTTTGACATTGCTTAAGGTTTATTGTTAATTCCTATAGGGCACTTATTGTAGTTGTAGTTCTCTTTGAATTTCATTTTTATGAAAAATGTTCTTGATCCGTTTATGTTAAGAATACTATTTGTGTATTTCCCTTGTTATTACTCTTTATTACACACACACACTCACACACACAGGGTAGATCTCTCTATCTATCTATATATCTGTCCATCTATCTATCTATCCATCCATCTCTTTTATTCAGTCTATTTTAGGGCTGTCTGGTATCACTTAAAAGTGGAAAGACATTAAAATTGAAGACTTATGTCAAAATTTTAAATCTCACAACAAAACTGTGCAACTATATACAAATTAAAACAGGGGTATAAAACCAATCTATTGTCCTTCCTTGTATCAACACCCTGGTCAACCATAAGGGTCAACCCTGGACAATCACCGCGTTATGGAAGAAACCACATCAATCACAGGTAAAATGACATAAAACCAAGACCATGCATATGCACACACACACACAAACCACACAATCACACCCTCCCCTTCCACCACCCCAAACACCCACCTCCCACCCAAACCTCCCAACAACACCCACCCACCCACCCACCCACCCCTACCCACCCCACCCCCACACACTCCCCACCAGTTGATCTCCTTCGCTGCGCAGAGGCAGCAGGGGATGTCGGAGAGCGCGGCGGATGTAGGTGTTGGAGGCGTTGTGCTGGAAGTACATGGCAGAGAACTTGGAGAACTTGAACTGGGAGAGGTCCACGCGCTCTCGCTCCACCACCGGCACAGCATCCACTACCTCCCCGTCTGTGGGCGGTGCATCCTGCATCTGTACGTCGTCACCACACACACACACACACACACAGACACCAGACAGACACACACACACATAGACAGACACACACACACACATACATAGACACACACACAGACATACACACACATATACCACACACACACACACACACACATACACACATGCACACACACATACACACACACAGACACACACACACACCACACAGACACAGACCACACACAGACAACACCTGTCAGTTTCCCTTCACCTGCTATCCATACCGTCACATCTCAGGCAACAGGATAGCCTGGGTGGTTAGAACTTTGCATATTGCGCTCGTGATCTGCTGACCCAGGTTTAAACCCGGTTCAAGGGGATATTTTCCCCTGGAGTTAACATCAGTGCAGACTCCACTCCCCCCCAAAAGTCCTTTGGATGAGACTATAAACCGAGGCCCTGTGTGCGAATGCATGCAGATCATCTTGCACACATGTTAAAACCTGTTCCGCTTTTTGGAAAAAGTAGGCCATTGTGTGCCGGTGGAAACCAATGACAACATTTACAAAACTGCATACACACGGGAACAGGATGTAAAAAAGCACACGAGTGCTTATTCCAGTATCCTCAACATAACAGAATTTAAAAAAATAAAGCCTAACTGGGGCCATCTGGTGCCGATCATAGCAGGAGCTGATTACATCTCAGTGGAAAGAGGCAAACTAAAGTGGTGCGGGCACGTCACACGAACATCTGGACTGGCCAAGACTGTCCTACAGGGAACAGTACAAGGAGGGAGAGGAAGAGGCAGACAGAGAAAACAATGGGAAGACAACATCATGGAGTGGGATGGCCTTGAGTGATAAGCTGCTTGCAAATCTTTATTGGCACCCCCCATAGTTCATGGGACTGCAGGAGAGGTGAAGGAGGGAAGGAAGGGAGGACTACACCTGGATCTAGGTAAAAGGAAGGGGGCACACTAAATTTTAGCACTCTTGACTGAGTGATGTTGGATTTGCGCACTGTGACTGGAGAAGAGACCTCAGGGAATATAAATACACACACAGACCAAAAAATAACCCACAAAAAATCCTCACAAAAAGAAAAACAGCAAGTGTTGTGCTTGTGGCGACACGCTCTGCCCAGGAAAGAGTCGTCCCAACTTTTACACCGAGAAAAACTTAGTGACTGACAGTGGTATACACTACATAACACTTCACTGCTGTCCCTGGCAAAATTCTGTAGAAAAAAAAAAGCCACTCTGATTTGGAAACAAATACAGCTGCAGAAAGGAAAAGAAAAACAAAACGATGGCGCTGTTCTTGTGGCAACGTGCTCTCCCTGGGGAGAGCAGCCCGAATTTCACGCAGAGAAATCTGCCATGATATAAAATACAATACAATACTGCAGTGTTGATTGTAGGGTTTCAAAATAAGGGACCCAAGGGACCCCTAAAATGAAAAAAAGGGGGCACTGCCCCCACTCATAAAAAAGGGGACAAGTAGTATTTGCTTACAGTACCCTCAGTACTCTTAGTTTCTGCTGTATTTTCAAGGAAGAGAAACAAAGCAAACAAGCAGTTATGTACGCAGAAAGGATTAAATATTTACCTTAAATGTTGCAGTTAGTAAGGGGAGGGGGGGGGGGGGGGGGGGGGGGCAGAAGTGGGGGTGGAGGGGAGGAGAAAGATAGGGATGGAGAGAGAGAGAGAGGGGGGGGGAAGAGTCAAAGTCAAATTTGTATTTCCACAGAGTTGGGGAGATAGATGTAGATGAGACTAGAGGTAAAAACCAATATCAAAGGGTTTTCTTCTCTCGCCTAGATGGTACACTGAGACAGACAGAGAGAAAGCGAGAGAGAGAGAGAAAGAGAGAAAGAGAGAGAGAGAGAGAGAGATAGTTGCCTAACTGATCGAAGTCTTTTTGAAGGGTTTCATCTTGTACAGCCTCCTGGTTCAAAAACACGCTGTCCAGGATTTTTCTGTGTCCGTCAGGGCGCACTGCCCACATCGTTTTGCGGCAATTTTGAAAAAAAAATGCGGGAATCCCGCAAGGGCGCACCCTAGAATCAACACTGTTACTGCATCAGTGCATGATCAGGTATGGACACAGGGGATGGATCAGTGGTCTAGTGGTAAAACATCTGACATGACAGTGAAAGGTGAAGGGTTCAATTCCCATCTCAAGTTGGACTCCCCACCACCACCCCACCCCTGTCTGGGTGTTACTCATTCAGATCAGATGATAAACGAAGTTTCTGTGTACAGCAAACTAATTTACAGCATGGAATATAACCCAAACAACAAGAGAGTTGTCTATGGCAAAATTCTGTTTAAACACAAAAATAATAAAAAGAAATAGCTACTCTCATAAGGAAACAAGCAAGCCGACAGTAAAAGTAACCAAAAAGATAGGTGACACTGCTCTTGCAGCAACGCACCCTCACTGGAGAGAACAGCTCCAATTTAGCGCAGAGAAATCTGTCATGATTGAAAGTGGTATAAAATCCAACATAATACAATTGTTTTGCTCAGGTCCGCTTGTATTTCCACTGAAAACCTCAAATGAATATTCAACCCTTTGTAAAAGCCTGTGCTTATCACAGGGACAGATGCTGATTATGGGGACAGGACAGCTCAATGGTCAGAGCACTCGCTTTCCCCAAGCTAAGGTTAAGCAGCATCGAGCATGGTTACCAAATGGATGGGTGACTGTTTGCGCACCTTGACTTCAGTACAGTCCCCCAGTTCACCCAGCTGTAAATGGGTACCTGCCTCTTTAGCATCAGGAAAGGTAAAGCAGCGAGGGAGAGGAGATGGGCGCCGCCCTTAATATGCTGGCCCCTGAAGAAGCTGAGGTCTCTGATGCCTCGCTCCCTACGACCACATAGGTTATGCGAATACCTTCATCCTTCCCCGTGATAATCACATAAACCATTTTTGTCTTTTCTCTTTCTGTCTCTGTCTCTGTCTCTCCTCCCCCTTCCCCCCCAGCCCCTGACACACATCACTCGGTGTTCCCCCTCACACTCCCTCCTCACCCCAAAGGCCCTGGTCTTCTTGATGGGCGGCGTCTCTCCATTCTCCGCACCCATGTTGAACATGTCGTCCAGCTGTAACCACAACAACAAAAACAAAACCAGCAGCAGCGTTCAGCGACAGCCAGTATCGTCAACAACAACAACAATACACAACAAGGAATACATAAAGAAATTAGTAAAACGGTGTGTTCTCATTTTCTGTCCCTTACTTTCTTTTTCTCAAAGCTTTCTGTACGGTTTTGTTAGGGAGTTGTTTTTGTTTTCTTTGGGGGGTTGGGGGGGGGTTGATGTTTGTTGTGGTGGGGTGGTGGTGTGTGTGTGTGTGTGGGGGGGGGGGGGGGGGTTGTGTTTGGGTTTTTTTTTGTTTGTTTTTTCGGTTGGTCATTTCTTTTGCTATTGGTGTGTTTTTTTCAGGGGGAGGGGAGCTGTTGTTGCATTTTTGTTTGGGTTTTTTTTCTGGGTAGGGTGGAGGAGAATAATTTGGTTGATTTGGTTTATGGTGAGGGCTAAGGGGTGTTATCTGGGAGGTTTCTGTTGTTGTTTGTTTGTTATTTTTGTTGTGCAGAGCAGCTAACTGTTGTTCCTACACTGCTCATTCCAATCTCTCTGCATTCAGCCACACCCAGGCGCCAGTTCTGTCACAACCTCAAAACAGGGAGCTGTAAACATTGGGCCACTTTGGACCACCGTCCAGCGAGGCCCTGCCCTGTAGCTTCCTCACTTCAGAGATGATCAGAGGTCATGTTCTGATCCAGCATAGGCAAAGCACCATCTATGTGACCATACTGGTCTGAATGTGTAGTGCCTGGTCTTCTCCTGGGCTTGTCACTCTGCAGGAGGTCTGCCCAATGGCCTCAGCCGACACATTCTGAATTAAGGGCATCTCATTAAAACATTCATAGGAAAACTGCTGGAAAATATTTGCAAGATTTGCTTGAGAAAGGCCGGAAAATGGAGTTGAGAGGCAACAAAATAAACAACTGATAGAGAGAGGGAGGGAAAGGAGATAGAAAGGTCAGGAAAAAGACAGCCACAAAGAGAGTGATAAGAAAGGGAAATTTCAAGCTCAGCTAACATTCATAACCATATAAAAGCTGAACAAAAGAAAATGTTCAAAGCAAACTAAGACATAAACTACATATCCAATATGATAAACAACAATGAGTAACAGTAAGCATTAGCCACAATATATTTTAAAACAATTAACTCTGTCAAAATAAAAATGAGAGATTCCATTGAAAATACCAAAAAGAAAAAAGAACAAAAATCATATTTTCCCCAAAAAATCCCATATCAACTATATGGAGAAAACATACTGACAAAATACAACACACAATCAACACCATGAACTCATTCCAGTATTGAATTCACACTCTACCTGCCATGCACATTAACAAACGTACACGCAAACACACACACACACACGTACACGCACGCACGCACGCACATGCAAACATTAAATACTACCAGGCAGACAAGCAAACAATTCTAGACTTTGCAGGAAAAATATGCATTGACAACAGAATGATAAAAAGCTAGAGCCCAAAAGAAAAACAGTACAACATAAGCCTATAACAGAAAGAGATTACTGCGTTTGTGGCAGGTAATCATAACAGAGATTACTGTGTTTGTGGCATGTGATCATAACAGAGATTACTATGTTTGTGGCAGGTAATTATAACAGAGATTACTGCATTTGTGGCAGGTAATCATAACAGAGATTACTGTGTTTGTGGCAGGTAATTATAACAGAGATTACTGCATTTGTGGCAGGTAATTATAACAGAGATTACTGTGTTTGTGGCAGGTGATCATAACAGAGATTACTGTGTTTGTGGCAGGTAATTATAACAGAGATTACTGCATTTGTGGCAGGTAATCATAACAGAGATTACTGCATTTGTGGCATGTGATCATAACAGAGATTACTATGTTTGTGGCAGGTAATCATAACAGAGATTACTGTGTTTATGGCAGGTAATCATAACAGAGATTACTATGTTTGTGGCAGGTAATGATAATAGAGATTACTGCGTTTGTGGCAGGTAATCATAACAGAGATTACTGCGTTTGTGGCAGGTAATCATAACAGAGATTACTGCGTTTGTGGCAGGTAATCATAACAGAGATTACTGCGTTTGTGGCAGGTAATCATAACAGAGATTACTGTGTTTGTGGCAGGTAATCATAACAGAGATTACTATGTTTGTGGCAGGTAATTATAACAGAGATTACTGTGTTTGTGGCAGGTAATCATAACAGAGATTACTGTGTTTGTGGCAGGTAATTATAACAGAGATTACTGTGTTTGTGGCAGGTAATCATAACAGAGATTACTATGTTTATGACTGGTATTTATAACAGAGATTACTGTGTTTATGACAGGTAATTATAACAGAGATTACTATGTTTATGACAAGTCATTTTTTTAATGCATAGAATTGTTTTCAAAATACACATACACAGGAAAGGGAAAATCAAGAAAAGTCAGATAGGTGCCACACTTCAACAATGACTGTGCATTCCCTATCACCAACACAACAGTCAGATTTTGAGAACAAGAGTACAGACTACAATGATCAGGATGATGATACTATGCAGTGCAATGACGTACACAAGAAATCATGCAACCGGATTCAAACAAACTGTGATGCTACCTAGGTAGGTCAATGTATCAGCTTAGTGGCAAAGTCACTGTGTAAGTAATGCAACACAGCCTGTCAACAAGAAGAGTTTTCCTCTGGAGTTAACATCAGTGCTGACTCCACTCCCCCCGAAAGTCCTTCAAATGAGACTATAAACCGAGGTCCGGTGTGCAAACCCATGCAGAACACCTTGTGCACATGTTAAAACTCATTCTGCTTTTTGGAAGAGTAGGCCATTGTGTGCCAGTGGGAATGGATGACAAAATTTATGCAACTGCATACATACGGTCACTGGATGTAAAAAATCACATGAGTGCGTATTCCATTATCCTCAAAATAAAATTAAATAAATAAATAAAATGAAATAATTTTTTTTAAAACATTGCAACCTAACTCAAACAAATTGTGATGCTTTACAACATAACACAACACAAAGTAATACGACACATACATGAATAAATACAACATTACTTGCACTACACTGTTATTTTCCAAAGAAAGATACAAGGAAAGTGATATGGCTGAAGTTCTTCAGAGAAGAAACATTCTCCATGGGAAAGACAATGAATATATAACAGGGTGAAGGTGGAGATTACAACACACTCTATCCCTTTAAACATTAACACATATTTGTCATAACAGAGATGATTGAATCATAAGGTTAATTAACTAACTCGCTGAACCAGTCAGTACTCCCAGGACTACACATATGATTCTATCACATCGTAGTTGCTGATAGGAAACACTGAAAATCTTATCTAAAAATACAGAAAAATTCAAAACAAGAAAACCTTGATGAACCTTATCAGTTGAGTGATATACTGGTTATATAAGAAGGGATCCATTTGTATGATTTTTTTGGCATATATGCACATACTGGTGTGTGTGCAAACACATACATACACAAACACACTCACACACATATGCACACACACGCAAACACACACACATGCAAAACACACACAACACAACACACACACACACACACAACACACAAATACAAACAGACACACATACAAACACACACACACAAACTCACACCACACACATCAACTTTTCACATAATGTTAATAATGATGGGTGCAACAAACAAACAAAGACAGAAAAGGGAAAAAATATAAAATAACACATGCAGTATATACTGGTTACATCGCTTGGGAACAAAACAATGTGGGCATGTAAGCTGGAGATTTGGGAGGTAAAAAACGGAAGACATGAAGAAAAAGAAGGAACAAACATTGAGCTGTAGCTACAGTCACATGTTATTGAATACATAACAAGGGCTCAAAATAAACAAAACAGAAAACAACACTATGTGTCAAACGTTCCCAAACAGTGGAACAAATGATAAAATATCAGGCACAATTAAGACCCTCCCAAAAAACTTTTTTTTTTAAATCACAAAGTTAAAAAAAATTAAACATGTCAGATTATTATAAAACCACTGGGAGACACGCAATGTAACTAAATAAAAGAAAAAAATTCAGCAGAAGCCATTTTCATTTCCAGGTTACTAAACTGCTTCTATGACTGCATAGACTTTTCCTCCAAAGCATGTTTAGGTTTTTTTCCCTTTTTTCAGTTCTTTACATTTTTCCTGTTTTTCTAAGTCAAAAACGTCCATGTTGTTCTTGCCAGAGTCTCCTTGAAGATGGAGAATAGCTGCCTTAATGTCAACCAAGTATAAACACTAAGATTTTCCCACTCTCCACGAAAGCAGGTAGGGGTATGGTCAATATATGAGCTTAGTGGCATGGTCACTGTGCCAACATTGTATGTCAACATTGGCAGCAAGCAAACAAACACACACAAAAATGCTGAAAGCAAAAATACCCCTGCAAAACTAAAACCTTTTCCTGAGCAAAACAATTACTCCACTTCATTATTTTCACAGTTCAACTGAACACACACTCTATCTATATATATAATATGTAATTTGTATAGCGGTGAATCTTGCAAAACAGCACTCGCTCTCACAGTAGCCATATCACTACTGTTGGGATATGTCGGCTACTCTTTCTCTCAAGGTGATCTTCCAACAAGAACTGGTTAACTTGATGCATGACTCTGTCGTCATCATTGGCAAAATAAACACCTACAATAATCCTACCATGCTGCAATGACATGTACACCATGCAGAGTGCAAAGGGGTTAGATTTCTGCACACAATTCAAGCAGGAAAGGGGAAAAAAGTCTACAGCAATGGAGAAATGTAAGATATGAATACAACATATACATGGGGTTTGGGTACTGAAAACATGATGAGACTGTCAAGAAGCTTACCATTCTGGACATGTCCTGCATCAGAACAACAGATCCTTCTATTGTTTGTCTCTCTACTAACTGATGGCTAGTCATGGAATATCAAGGTAAATCAAATCATCACCCCAAAATGATCATTTGTCTGAGACACCATAGTTTTCAGTTTATTGGGAACACCAATGTGTAAGCCACACCACATGAACTTAAAAAGAATAAAAAATCAGAAAATTCACATATAAGCTGCTTTCCCAAAGTAAACCCCACAAATCCAACACCATAACGACTAAACAGGCCACTAGTATCACTGTGGTTGTAGATTTGTGTCTTACATATCTAGCTCTTTTCCTCAACCACTTGCTGCTGTCTCTTTGCATGGATGACATAAACATGCCTGGCATGCAATCTGTAGCCTGAGAAGAATGGGCTCCACCAGGTTCAATTTGCCCATGGCAGATACACTGGATGAAAATTTCAGTGCAGTGCCCCAGTGGCTCCTCAAAAGTCGGGAAAGAAGAAAGAGCAAGGAAGAACTACCACTAGTTTAACACAAAACTGACAGATTCAGCCTGAGGGAGTCATAACTGAGGTCACTCATAGATTCAAGAAAATAACTGGGACTTGAGAACAAAACTGATTCATAAGCAGCATTATTCAGTCTACAAAAAGAGAGGGAGGGAGTAATGTGGCTTAAAAACCAGAGAATAAAACCCCCAAAGTATGGTAATGCAGCCCTGAAAGTAACAAGGACCATCCATATAAGTATTGCATTTCTTATTAGTGCTTTACTTGTACCGTGTTTAACAATTATCAAAACAAAACAACAACAAAAATAGATTCCACATATCCATGAACCTCTCGGCCTGATTTTAAACAGTGAACACATTTTGAATATCATGAAGAAACTCTCTGTATGGTATGGGTTTTTCAGATTAAAGAACCCACGGCAACAAACTGTTGCTCCTGGAGAAATTCTGTGGAATAAAACTTTTCCTTGATCACAAAAAAATAGTGTGATATTAAGGTGACATGCATATATTAAACCCATGATATCCTCAACACTAGAATATGTTTTAAAACACACAAAGCTGCACCACAAAACATATGGCACACACAACAACACATCAAAAATCACAAAAAAATAAAAAAAACAGCACAACAACACAGGAAAATTTCACAAAAAATAACGAAAACCACAGCCCCAACAACACAGTGCAATATCCATAAAATAAAGAAAACAGCACACACAACAAAGCACAGTACAAAAAAATTAATATAAACCATACACCACCAAAAAAAACCTTAAAATGAATGACCCAACACATTTACTTTCCCAATGTACAAGCATAAAAAATAAAACAAAACTAAACACCTACTTTAAAAAAGAAAAAGGGGGAAAGGAATTTTAAACAGCACCCATTCACTATACCCCTCCCCCTTTTCTTCATAAACCAATTTCGGGAGATTTTTTTGTCACAAACTGATTTTAAAAAGCTTTTTTTAAAAAGCAAAACTTTCTAAGCACACTGCACAAATCTAACTCTCCAACTAGCAAAGCAAAGCAGGGCGGAAAATAATGAGCAACACATCAACCCAAAAAAAGGGCAACAGAAACTTACAAAAACAATAATATAAACACACAAAAAAAAAAAAACTGCCAATCCCCGGCCAGAAAAAAACAATAATAAACTTCACCTCTTTGATTAAAACCACAAAAAAAAAAACATAATGATCATCTCTCCCCCCTTTTCCCAAAACACTCATTACTTCTTCAAAAACAAAAGTTCTAATCCCTGCATTAAATGCTGTTATACTTTGTTTTTTTTTTTCCCCCTTTCTAGCCCAAAGGGTTGAACAATATCGATTTTGCATATTACTTTTTTTACCCACCATACAGGTGCCACATTCCAACTTCTGAACAGTATCAAAACCGACACCTGTGTGCAAGCGTTTTTTTTTTTTTAAATTTTTATTTTGTCATCCATTCCTACCAAAGGGAAGGGCCAAACTTTTCCAAAAGGTGAACGGGTTTTAAATGTTGCGAAGACTTTCTATGTGAAATTTGCACACGGGGACTCATTTTTTAAACCACTGAAGACTTCTACCTCTGAAAACTATACAAATTTTTTTTTGTCTTCATCCAAAAGCCCAAATACAGCGGCTTTTTTTTTTCCAAGATGGAACAAAACGGACTAATTGCCTTCGTCAACCTCCTAACCGCTGGGCACCATCACCTACATTTCACCCTAGCCTTTTTAATCCATCCCCGTGGTATCATTTGGGAAATTTTCACTGTTTCCCACCGCACACAACGGCCTACTCTTCTAAAAAGAGGGAACAGGATTAAACATTGCGAAAGATTTCTAAACGTTCGCACACGGGCTTTCGGTTTATATCTCATCTGAAGGACTTTTGGGGAGAGTGAGTCTGCACTGATTTTTAACTCCGGGGAAAATACCCCTTGAACAGGAAAAAACCCGGTCGAGTTGCAATGCAATGTTTTTCCACAGCAACCCTGGGCGGAAATTTAAACTAATGCAGTATGACCAAAATGTCAAAACCATTTCTAATGACCCTCAACAGACAGCTCACCACAACGAAACGTTGATCGTGTGTCTGGGGATTTTTCAGCAACTGGGGCTTCTCTCTCCATCATTTTGGCCTTGACCTCTGCCGCTTTTTCCTCGTCCATTCTCCACATCGCTTCCAGGGCCAAATCGGGCCTGAGGCACAAAACAGTTTTCCCCTTTTTATTTTTGTTTATGACGAGGGGGGGGACAAAAAAGGTGGTAAGTGTGGTTGTGGTGTGTGGTTTTTAAAAGTAAGTGTGTGTGTGTGGTTGGGGAAAGTTTTTTGGGGGGGGTTTGGGGAGTGGGTGGGTGCTCTGGGTTTTTGGTGTGTGTTTTGTGTGTTTGTGTGTAAGGGGGTTTGTGGTTAAAGGTGTGGTTGGTGTGTTGGTGGTGTGGGTTGTGATTTTTTGTATTTGTTTTGTGTGTGTTTTTGTGTGCATGTCTATTATTGGTGTTGTGTGGTGTTTGTGTTTGTGAGTGTGTTTTGTGTGTGTGTGTGGGGAAATGTGCGTATGCAGGGGGTTTGATTCGTGTGTGTGTTTTGTGTGTCAATTTTTGCTGTTTGTGTGGCATGCCTGATGCATGCATGCTGCTGCGGAATTGTGCACGGCGTGGCTGCTTTTTCTTTTTTTGCTTGTCTTTTTCTTTCTTTCTTTTTCTGTCTTTTTTTGTTACAGCAAGAAGATAGGGTTACCTGGTACTGTCCCTCCGCATTGTTTCTGTCGTCTGTCTGTTTGTTGGCGATAAAAGATGGGGGTTATCTGTCTTTCCTTCTTGTGTGCCAGTCTTATTCTGCCTGCTACAACGATGGCAGGGACCGGGTACTGTCGCTCACCTTTGGGTTGTCTGCTGTCTGCCCTGTTTGTTGCAAAAAAAGAGTCAGGGTTATCTTCCCTGTTTTGTCTCGTCTGTCCTGTCTTTGTGCCTGCCCCTGCCTGCTCAGTGAGGGGCGGGGTACCCGGGTACGTCGCTCACCTTTTGCTTCTTCTGTCGTCTTCTTTTCCCAGATAAAAATCGGTTAGTTGTCTTTCCTGTCTTGTGTTCTTTTTATGCCTCCTGCTACAGTGACGGCGTGGTACCTGGTACGTCCTCAGCCCCCTCCTTGCTCCTGGTGTTCATCCTCTTCCCAGCCCACCTCCTCCTGCCCTTCAGCTTCTCCTCCGCCTCCATCCGCTTCTGGTACTGTAACCACACACATCGCACGTGTTTATTTTTGATCATCGTTAAACACACCACACAGACTTTTTATGTGTTTATAAACTTTAAAAAACACACACACATGCAGGGTTTTATGTTTTCGTCATCGTTGAACACACACACACATGCACGTTTTAGTGTTGGGGTCATCTTTAAAACCACACACACACCATTTTTATGTTTTGGGTCACTTTAAAAGACACACACACACTTTCATAAAACTTAAAAATACATATAAACACTTGGATAAATGCAAACACCGTGAATGCTCTCCCTGACAACCACAACACCCAAAACTCGGGACAACCACACACACACACACACACAACCGACAACCACACACCAACACACACAACTCTGACAACCACAACACACACAACTCTGACAACCACACAACACACAACACACACACAAACCGACAACCACACCATCACACACACACTACACACTGACAACCAACACCACACACACACACAGCCCATTTTTCAACAGTTCTCTCAGGGGGTTTTTCTGATTTCCGAGCAGACTTCAATTCTTCCATTTTTTCCAAGCACTGGGAATCCTGGTTCTGACAGCTAACTGGGATTTTGCTTTACAGCTCACATCTCCCCAGTACAGAATTCGTCGACCACACTATCTTCCCTTTTAAAATTTCACCCCTTTTTTCCTCTGGGTATTGTCTTCACCCTTCTGTCACACATCTTGCGCACATTTTAAATCCTGTTCTGCGGGGGGATGGATTAAAAAAGCACATGATGCTTATTCCATTATCCTCAAAAAAACAAAACAAAACACCCACAAACTCTGACAACAAACAACACATACTCATCCCCTAAGAAACCGAGTTCTCTGCACCTCACCCCCCAAATGACCAATGGGTTACGGGAATACCTTTACCCTTTTAACAACTTGTGTGAATGAAAAAAATTCTTTTTTTAAAAAGGTGGATGTGTATTTAATGCATGCTTTTACTACGCTTTTCACACATGTATGAAAAACCCTAAAACAGTACGGGAATACGGAACTGCCCCAAATGCGCTTTCTCCGCAGCGTTTGCGAGCCCCCACATCGCCGCCGCTGCATCTGCACAGCCACATCTTTTTCGCCCCACTCCCCGCACCAAACCCCCGCAGTGCCTTTTTACAACACAACAACACCTTTACATCCCTCCTTCAACACTCCCTTCGGCCTTGTTTATCCTCAAAACCGCCCAATGCAAGTGCACCCTATATGCCGGGAAAAAAAATTGATGTACCACTGCTATGCAATCCCCTTACTCAATACACTTCAGAATATTCCTGATTGCCCTACCCAATGACATAAAAAATATCAAGTTTACTTCAACAACCCAAAATTTAGTTACTTTTTTTCACTGCGAAAATATATTTAAAAAGTAAAAAATAAACCAAAAAAAACGATTTCTCATCACCACGTCATTCTGATCCCCCCCTTTCCAGAAACCCAAAAACAAAAGTCTACCCAAAAATCTCATTCATTTTTTTTTTAAAACCACGATCTCCCGAACATACGCATCGTTTCATAACTGTTAGGTAAATCACGTTTTATTTCCCACTTTTACACTTGTAAAGTTTTTGATGCCTTCAACAAATGCACCCTTTTTAAACAAGAACTTCCAAGCATACCTAAAAACACAAAATACGAGCAAAAAAAACCCCCTTTTTTTTTGCACGAGTTGCCAACAACGGGAGAGTGATCTCCAAATTTTGGAGTTTTTTCCTTTTTAACTGTAGTAAAGGGAAGCGGCTTTTTACTTGGGTTTTCGACCCCCAGAAATTTTCCGGGTTGTATGTGTATTTCACTTTTACCCCGGAAAATTTTTGGGTAAGGCATCTAGGGGTTAAGGAAGAACCCCCTTTTTCCCATACATTTGCACTGGCGCATTTGTATCTACCGTAGTGGGATACATGAAGGTTTGGGAGACGGTTATTACCCTACAGCGGGGGGTTTTACCCTAGGAAAGGGAGGACTGTGTGGGGATCACGGGGCCTTGCCTTTGGGCTTTTCAAAAATATTCCTCGGTTTAGGCTAAATGCAGAAGAGAGGAGCCATGCTTTCCCCACACAACCACACAACAAAACCCTCCCAAACCACTATAAACAAAATGTTCCCTTCAAAAAAAGATCAATTCCAACAATTAATAAGCTTTTACAGGAAGAAGATATCCCGGGGACAGAAATGGCTCCCTTTCATCATTTTTCCTCTGGAGTTACAGTGCCACCCCCCCTAAATCCTTCGGATGAGACTATAAACCAAGGTCCGTTGCGAACGCAAAACACCTTGCCAACTAAATCCTTTTCCCTTTTCAGAAGAGTGGCCTTGTGTGCCAGGGGGGAATGATGACAAAAAAACAATCTGCATAATACGGAACTGACAAAAAAGCACACAGGCTTTTTCCCATTATCCCAAAATAAAAGAATAACTAAAAAATGGCAAAAACGGTCGCAAATCAAAATTTCACCTTGGGTAAACCCTTGGGAGCCTACCAAGAGCGGGGAAAAAAACCCCAAAAAATACATACCCCCCAAAAAAAAAATGCTAACAAGTTTTTTGTTTTATACCAAATGAACAATAAACAGACAAGCACTTCATCATACCAACATATATAACTGTAACTTGCACCAATCTACATCACAACAATGAAAAAGGAAATAAATCAACAGAACGAGTTTTTTCACATCAGAACAATATGAACAATCAATACAACCATCACATCCAGAAAAAGATTAAAACCGCCCGAAAAATTTTCAAACAGAAAAAAGCTTCCATCACATGCTAAACATCCACTTTGCTTTTTTTCAGAGGGTTTTTACCTTTATCAGTAAACAATACTTTCCCCAAGTTCAGGCACCCATTTTTCCATTTTCGCAGCAGGGTACCATTAAAAAGGGACAAAATGTTCACTCTCCATCTCTGATCTTTCAACACAAAAACAATTGAAACACAGGCAGGCGGGGCTGAGTGTCCAAAGATTTTTAATTTACAAGGGCCGGGAGTCATAGGTTCAAAACCCTACTCACCACCCGGAAGGGACACTTCCCCCACAGCCAACGTTTATGCAGAACACCCCCATCCCCTCACACTAGGGATCAGAGCCCTTTTTATCCGCCACCAAAACCTATGCCGAGGGTTCAGACGTCAACTTCAATCCCAGGGGTCCTAAGTCGTGGTTTCAATCTTGCGATGTCTTAAATTTAAAGGGGGGGGGTTTTTTTTTTATTCCCGGTCAATTTCAATGCAACCTCCGTCCCTTAAATCCCTTCATGTATATACACACCGGGAGATCATCTAAAAGACCATTAAAACCCCAAAATTTCATGTCAACTTTTGGGTGGGTTTAGAAACCGAAAAAAACCCAGAAAAACACCCCAAATTTTTGCAGTGCTACCTTCTCATGAGGCAAAAAGGGCACCTACAAAAAACTGACCTTTGGTGAACCCTTTGGAGCTCTACCCAAAGGAATGCAAAAAAATTCTACATCCCCTGTGTTGATTGAATAAATCCCAAAACATAATGGTCAAATTTTCCCTTCCCCTTCTTTGAGAGAGAGAAAAAATTCGCAGTCAGGGAAAAACACAGAACATAAAACACTTCCCTTTAACAACTGTTTTTAACATACTTTCAAGGAAATGTGTACTTTAATTTGGGGGGGGGGGGGGTTTTTGGGGGGGTTTTTTTTGTTCCCGGCAGACTCAAAATTTTCACCAAATGCCCAATTTTTGCATGGGTCCCCTTTTTGCCCACCATTAGGTACCAAATCTGATTTTGGGGATAACGGGGGGAATGAGTAGCACATACAAAAAACAAAAATCATGACCTCTGTTTCTTCTTCCCCCAAAAAGCCCCCAGACGAAAATCACCAACCCACATCCATGCCCATCCTCGCAGAACACTAACGAGCGGAAACAAAAGGGGAACAAATAACAGCCTAATCCTTGTATCCTTTACGAAACTAAATCCACAATAAAATACTGCTAGCTCACACAAACCAAACAAAAACCAAAAAAACAGAAACAAAAAAACAGCAGAAAATATAAAACTAGGATTTTCAAATCTAAATCATTTTTCATTTTGGCAAATAACAACGCGAAACATCTTAAAAAAAATTTTATGTTCTTTTTCTTTAAATACCAAACACAATTATCTTTGTCCATTACATGAGAAAAAATGCTCCGCGCATTAAGCACCTGCCCAATCACCCCCTATCGACTTCGCATAAGAAAGAATTTGTTATCTTTTAAGTTTTTCCGGGAAAAAACGGGAGAAGGGTTCAAAAGCAAAAACAGACAAGAAGGGGGTGTCGGGAAAAAAGGAAAAAAGGGGAAGGGATAAAAAAGGGAAATTTCTAGCACATCTTTGCCCAGGGGGGGAGCCATTTATAGACGCCCCCCGGAAATCCCCACGGGAAATTTCATGTTCCCTTCACGTGAAACACAGCACTATGGCCCAAAAACATGAAAACATAACTCAAAGACTATACACCCCTTTTTTTCCCTCTAAAAACACTGGAAAAAAATTTAAAGTCCAAACATTAATCCCTACACAACCACAACACACCACACACACACTTACACACACAACACATACACATTACACAAACACACACTTACCACACACCACACAACAAAAAAAAACCACACAACACACCACAAACACAACACACCCAAAACACAACAGAGCAAAAACCCACCCTGGCAAGCCTGTCCCAGCGAAGGCCGAGACGGTCGCAGGGTGACATGGCCCCGCATACGCAGGAAACGTCCCGGGTATGCCACACCTCACCATCTTCGGGATGATCAAATCTTGGGGGTCAAGGTCAGCTCCCTCTGCTGCTCCAGAACTTTTCCTAGCATCCTAAAAATAAGAAATCGAATCGGGGCGCGGGGGCCCGATTTTCGGGGCTTAAACGCGCACGTATTTTCACTCATATAACAGAAACAAGGGGTTGCTGTCAGCGTTAAAACGAACAAAGAAAAAAAATCGCTCCCAAAATTTTTTTTTTTTTTTACTTTTTTCCCCTTTTGATCATAAAAAGGGTTTAAAGAAGGAGGGGGGGCGGAGGGTTTAAGATCTCTGCCAACGAGAAACTTGAGATTGGGGTTCGTTTCCCCACCATCCTTTTTTTCCGGGATACAAAAACATCAAACTGAGAAAAGTCCTTGGGATAACTATAAACCAAGACCCGTGCACAAATGCACCAGAACATCTTTGCACATTGAGGGAATCACACCTAAATAGGGGGGGATGGGGGGGGGGGGGGGGGGGGGGGGGGGGGGGTAAAAAAATCCACCATTTGAACCCAAGCTCTAGCCGAGAACAAAAAAACACAAAAAAATGAAAAAAAGATAACAAAGGTTTTCTGCTTTATCCGTTTTTTTACAGTCTGACTTTCATTGGAAACTCGGGCTGAAACACACATATAACAATATATAAAATAATATAGAACATTTTTACCTACAGATGTACTTATCACTTCGCAGTGCACAATAGACGACTAAAACTAAACAAAAAAAAAGAAAGAAGATTCTCTATCCTTCATCCCAAAACACCCTCACCCTGTCTCAAGTGCCTAAAAAGGAACATCTTCAAAAACACCTTCAGAAGAATAAAGTTTGTTTGCTTCTTTTTTTCTTTGTACTCTTCAATGGGTGGACAGCCAGGGGTCAAAAAGCACTCCCTTTGCCCTAGCAAAGGGTTTAAACACATAAGCGGGGTTCCCCAGGGATCGTGCCCTTTTTTGCGCTCTTGCCTTCATCAGTCCCCCAAGTTCACCCACTTAAATAGGCTGCCCTCTTTAAGGTCGGGGAAAGGGTAAAGTAGCAAGGGAGAGATGGGGCCCCCCTTTAAAATCTGTCCCCTAAAAATTGAGGTTCTGTCCTCCTTCCCAAACACCGCATACAAAGACCCCTTTTAACCTTTTACTGTTTCAATACATTTAAAAGTTCTTTTTTTTGTTTTAAATAAATATTGTTCCCCTCAAAAATTAACCTGATTTACATCACACTTATGCTATTTTGGTCTCCCAACACAAACATTTCAAATTCTTTTTTATAAACCTCACCACAATTATTTTTCATTAAAAATTATATAATGAACTTCATTTGATAAATCACTAAACTTAAATGGATCAGAAACTTATGATGCCCCCCAAAAAATTACAAAAAAACCACCATCCTTTATTTCACCAAAAAACAGACAAAAAGGTACACACTTAGTATTTAAACGTAAGACCGGGGTAAACTCATAATATTAAAAAATATATATAATTTTATAAAAAAGATAATAATTGTGTATATATTTTGGGGTTTTTTTTCTTTCCTCAGCTAAGCCTGATTTTCACCTAAGGTAGATTTATTTTATCGATCGTTTCCCCCCCCCCCCCCCCCTCCTCCTCCTCCCCCCACCATTTGGGTAGCCATTCCAATTTTCGGGGGGCACCGTGGTCGAGGGGTTTTTTAGGCGGAAACCGTGATCCAGGGGGCGGGGGTTCATCCCCCTCGGTGGGTTTTGTGTCCTTGGGAAAGACATTTTACTCCTTTTTTCCCCTCCACCCGGGTACAAGGGGGTACCACTCGCGGGGGAAGATCTGGCACAGACAGCGCCCTTTCACAGGGGGGTGAAAAACCCTTTTTATTCCCTTTAACGCACAGAAACCGGGAAACCCGGCCTAGGGGCCTTCGGGCTCAAAAACATATACTACACTTTTCCCAATTTCGGGAAGGGTCAAAACACACACCTTGGCATGCTGGGGTTGTTTTTTTTTTCTGTCATCCTTTCCCTACACAACAATGGCCTACTCTTCAAAAAGGGCAGGGGGTTTTTTAACTTGGCAAGATTTCAGCTGATTCGCACAGGGAGCCTCATTTAAACCCTTAAACCATTCGCATTTCTTACAGAGAAACTCTCTGTATATTCGAAAATTTACTCCTTTTTTTTTAAGAAAAAAAGGTACCTCAATAACATAGGCTGTACATTACCATTGTTCGCAGAGCACATTTTTGGGCCCAAAGTTTTCATAATTCTACTTTGTTCTGACCCCCAAGATTTGGGGTTCTACCTACAGTGCCCATGCGCTCCCCTCTTTGCCCCAAACATACAGGAAACTTGCAGTCACATGCTGTTAGTCTACAACACCCCTAAAACCCAAATATAGTAGGGAAATTAAAAAAATAATAAGTGGGTCCTGCCTGAATGTTCCCCATGCTTTCACCGTCAGGGCAACCAATCAACTTCACACTGTCACAAAAAAAACTGTCACCAAAGTCTACATTTTCTGAGTGGAAATTTCAAACAATTGAAAACACTTTGACAAATGCCATTAACATTATTTGAAAATATATGCTCACGCCACTATTTACAAAGACACAGTGTGCCCTTTTCACCAATACCATTACATGGCTGTCACAATCGGGTGTCACAGCCCATTCATGTCCATGTGTTGGGGTTTCAGTAAAATCGTTTAAATTTTGAGAAATCTGTTTCGTCATAATATTACTGACCGGACTAAAAATCTCAAATCGAAACCCATAAGATAACCCTTTGGGCAAACGCTTAAAACCCTATCAGATCAAAACGCGGGTAACCCTATTTCCTCAGGTGTTGTTTCTGTCCAAATGGATCATGACTAAGGCCTTTCAGGGCGATCTTTTCCGGGCATAATTTTTATTTCATCCCTGCATTTTTGAAAAAAAGTTGGGGCACAAACAAAACAAAGAATCAAGGGTTTGGCATTCTGGGAAGTTTTGGCCGGCCCATGGCACGTGAAGTTTTGCACGGCAACACTTGTGCCCCCTGCCAGTCGTCGCTAAAAAACCAACAAAATGTTATCCTCAGCATCACTTTCCAACTCACTACCTTCCCCATTTCATCTCTTTCTTCTACAAATTTTAACATCGATTCAACTTTTTATTCTCTTTTGAACGTTCCACTTGAGCCAAAATAGTTTCTATTTCCACATCGTATATTCCCCCAAATCGTATGCCAATCTTGCTGCCATTTTTAGCTACAGAAACAGGGGGAAAAAAAAGCCAGTCACTGGCCAATTTCTTGTAAACGGGGCGTGTAGCCTAAATTTGGGGTGCCTATTTCTTCCTTGTTTATGCGACCCAGTGAAATTTTTCATTCATAGTGTGTGGTATGGGTAACGTAGTGCATGAGGAATTCCCCACTGGGCTGAAATGACGTCCGGGGGGGCGCGCGGGTATAAATATATCGGCGGCGAAAGGGGCGGGAAAACGGCGGGAAAAATTTTGGGGAAAGGGGAAAAATTTTTTTCCAAACTACTTATTTTCAAAGACCTCTGAACTTCTGATACAGGATCTAAACTCTGAGACATTTTGATTTGTGCACGGGGTTTTTATACTGTTCAATACTTAACAGAGTATAATTACTGTTTTTGCTTATACACATGTTAAAAAAATTTTGGGCTTATATAGTGGTTTTGTGTGTGTGCGCCGCAAAGCATTTTTTACTGGCCACAGATTTTGTTTTTATTTGGGGTGATTTATGAGGGCTGATGTTTGCTGATTTGTGGGTGCATTTTATTGATGTTTTGTTGTGTGTTTGTGTGTGTGTGTGTGTGTGGTGTGTGTTTGGGGTGTGTGGGTGTTGTTGAGATTGTGTTAGATTTTGTGATATTAGTTTCATGTTTATTGTTTTTAGGGCCGGACCCACCGAAATTTCTCTGCCCTCTGAGATAAAAATTTTTTTGAATTGAATTGAATTTGACCTGTTGACCGGGCATGAACTTCTGATACGGGACATGCCCTTTCAGACAGGATCTGAACTTCCGCAACACGTATGAGCTTCGAACATGGTGCGACCTTCTGAGACCCCGGGATAACTAACAGAATAAAACTTCTGAGGGTACTGGTTAACTTATCCCCACAGATATACCGATGACAGGGACTGAACTTCTAATGACAACTATGAATTTCTGATGACAGACACCTAACTTCTGATACAGAGACCTGAACTCTGATGACAGGACGCTTCTATGACAGACCTGAATTTCTGATGAAGGATCTGAACATCTGAGACATGACCTGAATTTCTGATACGGGGATCTGAACTTCTGAGACAGGGATCGAACTTCTAGACAACCTGAACTTCTGAGACAGGGATATTACTTCTGATGCCTGGATCTGAACTTCGAGACGGGGATCTAAATTCGATGACGGGGTATAACTTCTGTGACAGGACGAATTCTGATACAGAACCTAAATTTCTGAAAAAAGGGATCGAACTTCTGATGACAGACCTAACTTCTGAGACAGGGACTGAACTTCTATGACAGGGACTAATTTCTGATGACAAAATTTTAACTTCTGTACCGGGATCTGAACTTCGAGACGGGGATCTAAATTTTCTGATGACAGCCTAACTTCTATACAAGACCAACTTCTGATGACGGGGGATCGAACTTCTGATGACAGAGACCTAACTCGATGACAGGGACTGAACTCTGATGACAGGGATCTGAACTTCTGATGACGGGGATCTGAATTTTTCTGATGACGGGGGATTTTAAACATGAACATAGCCCAACTTCGATACAAAACCCGAACTTCTGATGCAAACCGAACTTCGATACAGGATCTGAACTTCGATCATAGACCTAACTCTGATACGGGATTTTAAACTTCTGAGACAAGACCTGAACTTCTGAACATGACATAACTTCTGCGACAAAACGAACTTCGACACACGGACACACTACAAGTGGCAGAGGAGGAAAGCCTCATGTGTTTTCAACTCCAGGTCCATGGATTTGGGGAGACGGGGAAAATGTAAAGTGGGCTCCGACAATCTCATCTCACCTTGAGAAACCTTGGTCTTTCCCCGCTGGAAGTCCGTGCCCTTTAGCCCTCCTGGCGATGCGGGGAAGGGTCCCGCAGTTCTCCTGGGACGGCCCATGCCCTACCAGACGGGACGGTCCACAAACCGGTCAAAGTGATGTCGGGTGGGGGGATCCGCACGGGGATTCTGATCGTCTCCATCATCCCCAGTATCTCAGCTGTTTGCAGCACAGTTCCCCGGTCAAACATTGAGGGAAAAAAAGGGGATATGTTAGTTTTGGGATGTGTGTGTGAGGGTGGTTTTTGCTTTTTTCCCCCAAAAAAATTTTTTTCTTCTATTTTGATGATAATGGAATAAACACTCATTTTTTACATCCAACCCCTGTGTAGCATAATGCAAATTTGACATTTCCCACCGGGACACAATGGCCTACCTTCCGAAAAGCAACAGGTTTTTAAAAGATGCAAAATTTCGCGAGCGGTCGGCTGCATGCATGTGTATGATGGGTGGTTTGGGGCACCACATGCATCAAATTTTACAAGTCAAGTCAAGTCAAATCTTTATTTCCAATGGTACATATGTACATACATGCCTACATGTGTATGTTTTGTTGCCGTTTTTCAAAACCTACTCAACACTCTGGAGGGCACCTAGATCTCACACTCATCCCCAAAAGGGGAAATCAATAACCCAAACCCATCCCAAAGAATGAAAATCACATGCAAACACTGTCTATTTCAAAAACAAAAAATGAAATAAACTTTCTAAACAAAATAACGGGTACAAGTCTCTTTGAAAACCTTTCACGCTCTTTTCTCGTTTACTTTTACACGTCAGATTTTCTGGGGAAAATAAAGATAATCTTTTTTCCCCTCCTCTCGTGGCCGACAGCTTGGTTTGCAGGGGTTTTCTCCGTCGGGCCCCAACATCTTCCCCCAGGCGCTGATAGCGGCACCCTGAGGATGTCTCGCCATCGGTTTTTTTTTTACCCTGCACACAGGGGAGAAAGATTTTACTTTGAGGGCATAGGTGATTTTTCCTTTTCATCATGACCCTCAGTTTGCAAAATTTGGGGACAAAAAACACCCCCCTACCTCTTGAAAGCTTTTTTTCACCTTACACTCCTTCTCGTCCCTCCGCCTGCACACATACCTTGTGCTTACAATTCTAGATTCAACCAATCCACTTGTCTGCCGCGCTCTTTCCCTTTTTCGGTCCACCCTTTTGGAATGACCCCCTCTCCCCTTCACCAAAAGCCCTTTTTTTGACACTTTTAATTCCCCTCAAGACAAAATTTTTTAAAACCTAAGATTTTCCTCTCCGTTCATCTCATAACTGTCCCTTTCCTTCAATGATAAACCCCTCACCCCCAAATGTAAAACTCTGTTTGTGTTTTGTATATGTTGTTGTGCGTTTTGTGGTTGTCTGTGTGTGTGGGTTCTGAGTTGGGGGGGGTTTGTGGGTTTTTTGTTGTGTCATTTTGGGCTTTTTAGGACATTTAAATTTTTATTGGGTTCATGACCCGTAAAAAATTTTAGTTGAGTCAAACGCTTTGATTTGTCTTTTCAAATATAGCGCTATATAATTCCAAACATTATTATTACCACATTAACATTTTTATCATCATTTTTATTATCACTGTCATTTTTATCATCTTATCATCACATCATCATTATTTTCATCACACTAAAAACGACCAGGTTTTTTGAACTCTTGGTTTGATGCAGCGCACGAAGAAGGCGGCAAGGCTTACGTCTCACAGAGTCCAGGGGGGATTTGAACTGGCCGACAACGGGGGCCTCTCTCCCCCCTGTCTTTGCCCCCAACAAACCAAAACCAAATTTCATCGTCAATATGCACATACAGAGGTAAAAACAAACAGAACCGGACCATTATTTAAAAACTGCCCCTCCTGGAACAAAAATTTTTTAAAAATAAATAAAATAAAACAGTACTGCCTTTTGGCATGAAGATATTTTTTTTTTTAAATTTTAAACCTGCCATTCTGGGATGAAGGTAAAAAAAAAATAAATTAATAAAAATTAAAATAAAAAATTTTTAAAAAATCATAAGTGGTTTTTTAACCTGTCCTCTGCATGAAGGTAAAAAATTAATAAATAAATAATTTTTTAAAAATTTTAAATTTTAAAACCCAAACTGCTTCCAGCAAAAAACTCCACCAAAGTTTACCCAACTTATTTGACCAACAGGCATACTCAGTTTTCGTTGCACTTCTGATGTTTCAACAGCACGCTTCAAATTGGGTTTTGAAAGCAAACAGAGATTCTGGAAAGATGCTTTCACTACCCCTACTGGATGCAAGTGAACAAAAGTCAGGGGAAAAATGGGAAACTTTTTCAAAAAAGGAAGTCTCAAAACATTCTGTACCCCCGTTCTATTGTAAATACAGACTGAAAAAAAATGCAATTAAAACCTTTGCCTACCGGGGAAAATTGCCCCAAAGCAGATAAATGATGGGTAAAAAAAAATTTTGGGTAAAATCTGTGCAAAAAAGTTTAAAAGTATACACATTCAAATAAAGTAAAAAACAATACATCAAAAAGTTCTCATTTAGTCATTTTGATTACCCAACAATGAAATCATGTTCACAGGGTTGAGACACATAAAAACTGCCCAAACACACACACACAAGGCCAGGGCCCCACACAACCAAAACAAAAACAGTGCCTAGCACAGGAAAAGGGGGCTCAGCTGTGACCCGTCCCCCCCACCATGACCCTCGGCGTTGAACAGCTCTGGAGAACCTTTCTTGAGGGCCCGCACCAGGGGATCAGGTCCGGGTGACGTTCCCGTTCTTCCCCCAGGAACCCCCGCACCCAAGCAGCACAGGGAAAATGAACAGGAATGCCACAAGTATCCCCACTAAAAACACTGTACATTATCCTGAACATGCCACTCCAGCCACCAGGACCCAGGTTTTTCGCGTTGGGGGGCCTGGTTGGGAAAGGGGCTGGGTTTAAATCTTGGCACCTTTTTTTTCAGACCCAAACCCGTTCCTACCTACGTGATTGCTTGGTTTATTGGGGAAAACGGGACACATCAAAACTTATCCCCTTTGCTGATTTAATTTTTAGATGTTGCTCAATCATTTTACTAAAACAGCAGGCTGCATTTCTCAAGTCTGATTGATGCCCCGATGTATTATAAATACTTTAGGGGTGCTTTTTTTTTTTTTAAAAAAAACCCAGTATACTCCCCTTACAAGCTTTTTTTACACTCCAAAATGAAACCAACCCAACTTTTCAATGAAGTAGCACCTTCTTAAACCAGACAAACCCAGAAATCAAAAATAAATGCATGCAGGGGAGCCTCCTAAGATTTTTACAGGGGAAAAATATCAAAACATATCAAACAATGCACGCAGTTTTAATTTTTTATTGGATTAGCAATCCGGAATAATTTCCCAAACACCCTTACCTTTTAATTTTGTACTTTCACACTCACAATCCAATCCTCACTCAACCTTTCCAGGCTAAAAGACACTGAAAAACGTCAAATTGTTACCTATCACGTTAAATAGCCATCACACAAAAACTAGCTGAAACTCAATAACATCCCACACCAAAAATTTTACAAACTTAGCTCCTCTACCTGTAAGGGAAAAACCTCTTTTGCACTTCACTGTACCAAATTTATCTTCAAATTTTAAAGACCCCACAAAAAACATACCAAAAAAATCACAAAACTACAACAAACCTAAAACAAACATTACCACAGGGGAGTTACAGCCACAACCCCAACCAAGTTCTACATATTCAATACCTACATAAAAATTCCCCGATGACAAAAAACTGAAGAAAACCAAACAATCATAACCATTCAAAAAAAAGGGGAAAACTGATCACCACAGTAAAAAAGTCAAAAACAGAACAAAAAAGAACAAAAAATGTGAAACACAGGTGGAAGGAAGACCTAGTGGGGGGGGTACTCAGGGGCAAGCACTCGCTTCCCCCCCCCAAAGTTTAAACACGCACGTGGTTTCCACTTGGATGGGGGACCGTTTGCACGCCCGGCTTTTGTACGTTTCCAGTTTCTCCGCCGTAAATGGGACCTGCCCCCTTTTGGGGCAGGGGAAAGGGAAGCAGCGGGAAGAGAGGGGGCCCCCCCTCAATATGCTGGCCCAAGAAAGGGGGTCCTAACGCCTCGCCCCCTGAAACCTTATAGGTTTTTGGGACCCTTTACCTTTAGCATTACTTGGGGGTACACCTACCTCCGCACGAGAAGACGACTCCAGCAAATGGGGTTTAGGGCCCAAAAGGGGTGTTTCGGCTGACTTGGGGGTTAGGGAGTTTTCCCGTTCTTGCCGTGGTGCGATGCAGCTTTTTCAGCGGCCGTCTGTCCCGGGATCCAATCCCATGCAGTGAGGTCGGTGTGGTTTGTGGGGGGTGGGGTGGGGTGGGTGGTGTGGGGTGGTTGTGTGGGGGGTGGCGTGGCGCGGGGCGGCGCGGGGCGGGGCGGTGTGGTGTGGTGCAGGAAAACGTTAGTGCATGCGTGCGGTGCGGGCGGTGCGTGTATGTAGGTGTGTGGGGATGTAGTTATATATCCTACATGCAAATTTACAATGCAGGTTGCGTAGTAATCGGTGTGGTGTATGTATGGGGGGTGGCAGTGGGTGAGTGCGTGCGCCGGAACAGTGTTGTTTTAAATTTTGTAGGGTTTTGAAACCTACAGCAATTCACAAGCGTGTTGGTAGTATAGGGGTGTATGTGGTGGTGCAGTGGGGGGTTGTGGGTGCAGTGGGTGGGTTGGTGTGGTGTAGTGTAGTGTATGAGGTGTGGTGTGGGGTGGGGTAGTGAGGTCGGTTTTTGTATTGTGAGGTCGGTGGTGTAGTTTATGAGGGGCGGGGGGGTGTGGGCGGTGTGGGTGGTGCGTGTGGGTGGTGCGGGCGGTGTGGGGGTTGTGCGGGTGGTGTGTGTGGTTGGGGGGTGTGGGGACTTCATACCCCTGCACTGAAATTGAACATCTTGACTATTTAAAAAACTTTTTTTTAAAAAAATTCTTGCATCATGATTCATACACATACAAGGGATCGGTGGGCAAGGTAACGCCCTGTCTAAAAGCGAAAAGTCCCGGTTCTATCCCTCGGGCCCGAAACTTTTTCCCCCCTCCATTAGACCAGGGTTTTGGGCTGGGCGAGTCTTTCGGGTGAACCCAAAACCGAGGCCCCGGGGTTTACAAAAATTAGCAGCGCACGAAAAAAACCCACGGCAACAAAAAAGTTTCCCTGGGAAAATTCTTAAAAAAAAAGCCACTCGATAGGGGAAAAAAATTTCATTGCAGACAAAAAAAAAAAAAAAAAAAAAAAGGGGGGCGCGCTCTTGTGGGGACGTGCTCTCCCCCGGGGGACAGCCCGAATTTTCAGCAAGGAAAATCTCGTGATTAAAGTGGGAAAATAAATAAATAAATAAATCAAATTCATTATTCCTTTTCTTGTTGGTGCTATAATATAACTTTTAGTAAACAAAATTAAATTTTTAAATAACACATACACACACTTACATACAAAACAAAAAACCAAACCACACCCCCACATGTACCCCCCACCCCCCCCCACCACCCAACACACAAAAAACCCCCACACACTGTTTAAAGGGATCCTACCACATTGGTCCTCCTTCTGTACGGATTGAATGCTGACGTGACAAAAGACCTTGAAAAAGACTTGAAGCAGCAGAAATGTGGATATCAAAGAATATGAAATATCATGGGCTGAAAAGAAGTCAAACGAAAAGTAAGAAAAGGCCGGGGACAAAAAAACTGATGGAAAGAAAACAAATATTGGTTTGGGAAAGATTTGTGTACCAAAGACAGAGGAAACAACGCACAAAATACCAGAAGTTTTAATACTTTTCCACAGGAAAGAAACCCCCAACAATAACCATCAAAACTGACAACAAGAGGGAAAGGAAGGCCATGTCGCCGAGTCGCCAGACCTGCACATGAAAAAAGATCACACAAGACTGCTCCTCCCACCTTCGGGGAACATGCTCTCCTGTTGACGGGCCCGGGCATTGAGGGGTTTTTACGGCAAGAGATCAGAGCGTCCTGGGTTTTCGACGAAGCTAGTGCTGCCAGTTACCCCTCCAGGGTTATACCTTGCGCAGAAATAACACAGTCACCAACACAACTGTTGCTGGCGTGCGTGGTGTGGTGTGTGGGGTGAGGAGGGGGGGGGTGTGGATGTGGGGTGGGTGTGGTGGCGGGGGGGGGTGGGGGGTGGTGTGGGGTGGGGTGGGGTTGGGGGGGGGGTGGGGGGGGTTGGTGGTGGGGGGGGGGGGGTTGTTCAGTGGTGGGGGGGGCGTGGGGTGTGTGGGTTGGGGGGAGGTGTGGTGGGGTTGTGTAGGGGTGGGGTGGGGGGGGAGGGGTGGGTGGGGTGGTTAGTAGGAGTGGGGGGGGTGGTTGGGGGGGGGTGGTGTGTTGATGTATGAAGGAGGGGGTGGGGGGGGGAGGGGGGGTGTGGTGGAAGGCCCAGTGGGGGGGGTTGGGGGTTTGGGGATGAGTTGGTTGCAAGCAAAAAAACTGAAAAATTTGGACAAAAACTTTCACTGCTTTTTCAATGTCTTTTTTTTCCCCCAATCCTCACTAGAACTCCCCAGGTTTACCAATGGTATATTTTTGCTACCAACCTTTTTTTCACCGCACCCTTCGTAGCCGTACCAGACCATGGGGGTGCTAAACACACACCCGGTGCATCTGGGTGGGTTTTTTTTTCATCCATTCCTACCGGCATAAAAGCCACCCTTTTAAAAAGGGGGAAATGGTTTTTTTAAATTGGCCGGAAGTTCGCGTGCTTTTTTAAAAAGGGGGGCCCCATTTTAGTCTCACCAAACGCTTGACATTCAGTTCGATTTTTCACAAACTGGGGAAAAAGGGGAAAGGGTGGGAATCAAACCCAACCTCACGTTTTTCCTTTTTGGAGGCAACGTCTTTACCTCCCGCCACCCCCTTCTTTTTTTAAATTCACCGACTTCATTTAAATTTTCCCTGATAAAACAACAAAAAAAAAACAAAACAAATTTGCGTACAAAATGTCACGGGCAATCAAATAACAAACCAACAAAATAAAATCGTTTTTTTTCCCCCTCGCTTATTTTTAGACAGATCTAACAAAAATTCATCCTGCAAAATTTCTGACCACATGAAGCAAACCCGACTTCATACGAACTTTCCAGAAAAAGCAGGGAAAAAAGACGTTGAAATAAATTTCCCTTTTTTACATACAAGTGTTCATCCTCATTTTTTTATTTATTATAAAAGTTTTCACCTTTTTTTTTAGGGCAATGGGAACTCTATCAAACCCAGTACAATGCCAAAAACACAATGCCATTTCTCACTCTGCCCGGGGCCCCAAACGTGCACTTACACGCACAGCCTAAATCAAAAGTTTTTTATTTTAAAATTTTATGCTGAATTGTCTTTACCCGACAACCTTACAAACAACCCGCCTTTTTCCTTTTCAGGGGGACAAAAATCCTCAAAAGTTGGAGAAAGGGTGCCTCTATGGCGAAGATTTGAAAAAAAGTCAAACACACAAGAAGACGGGGTAGCTCATGGCAAGCACTCGCTTTCCCCCACCAAGGTTTAAACAGCACGAGTACATTACGAAATGGAGGTACGGGTTTTCAACTTTTTCTTTATACAGCCCCCATTCACCCACCTTCAATGGGGACCCCCCCCTTTTGGTCAGGAAGGTAAAGCACGAGGGGGGGGAGATGGGGGCCCCCCCCTCACTATGCTGGGCCCCCGGAAAGTGAGGGCTCTGAGCCTCACTCCCCTATGACCTTATAGGTTAAGTGAACATTTTACCTTTTCAAACACCAAACTTCTCATTCACGTGGTACACATGGTTCCAGATTGAAAGAGGGAAGTGCATTTCAGGGTGACCCCCAGGGGGTTTTCAGTTTTGCAGGGAAAGCCCAACACACCATTTTTCCCCTTTCCCCTTGAAAAGTCCTGAAAAAAACTGCTAAGGTTCTCGTTTGGGAAAGTTATACATAGCCTCAAACGAAAAAAAAGAGGGAAGATATAAATAAGCAAGTGTATCAGGGGTTTTGTGTTGTGTTGTGTGGTGCGTTGTGTGCTGTGCGGGGTGCTGCGTGCTGCGTGCGTGCGTCGTCGTGCGTGCGTCGTGCGTCGTGCATTGGAAAAGGGAAGGGGGAAAAGAGAACGAAGAAAGAGAAAACAATACATGGGTTTTAGTCCATTTTTCACTGAGCCTGAGGGCAAAGAAAATGGTAACAATATCAAGATACATAAACTTATTCAAAAAATCCCTTTCTTTCACTACATTGAAACATTAGTATTTAAACATTTTCCCTATCAAAAGATTTTTTTGAACATTTTTTGTGGGGGGCGTTGTTTTTTTTTTTCGAATTGTTTCTCTTATATCAAGATAATGGAATAACAATCACGTGCTTTTTTACACCAGTCCCCGTGTGGTAGTGTTGTGGTCTGTGTGTATAAAAATGGGGGGGAATACAGGACACCAAAAAAAATGCTATTAAAAAACATACACAAGAAAGTTTAAAGCAAAATCCCCCCTACTTTAAAAAAAAAAAATTTACAAACCTCCTACAGTCAAAAAGCCAAACTTACCGTTTTTTTCAAATTCTCAAATCCAAAAAGCCCCACACCAATGGACGACGAAAATGCCTGCACAGTTTTAAGATGGGTTTTTTGATTTTTTCCCACAAAAACTTAAATTAAAAAGTTTGGAAATCCCCCCTTTGGTAATGGATTGTTTTCCCCCTTTTAAAGTTTGCATTATGCCAAACCAAATTTGGGGCTTTTAAAAAACAAAAAATTTTCTATTTTTTTTTAAAAAAATGTTATAAATGAACACTTTTTTTGCAAACCCTGTTAAAAGCTTTTTTTAAAAAACCAAGCAACCCAGTTTTTGTTATGTGATGCCAAAAGCCCCCTCCCTTCCCTTTTTCAGTGGAAAAATATGGTTTTTAAAACCCCGGGAAAAAACAAAAAAAAAACGGTAATAAGTTTATCAAAAAATTTAAAAGGTTTCCAATAGGCCCTTTTTGGTGAGGGCCCCAAACCTTTAAAAGGAATTTATACTCCAGCCCCCCTAGTTTTTCGCCCGTGGGGTTTCCCCCCAACCTAATCCCTTAAACCAACCATAAAAACTGAGGGGACTAAAAAAGAAGAAGGAAAATTTATCAACCCCTAAAAAGAAAATGGCTTTGTTTTAATTTTTTTTCCAAAGTTAGGGTAATTGGGGGTTTTGGGGAAAACGGGTTTCCCCAAAACAGTTAAGAGAAAAAAAATTGACCCGTTGGGTTTGGGGAAATGAAAAAAAAATTTATCCTGGCGAAGCAACTTGACTTCATTTTAGCCCGTTGGGGAAATCCCCATGCAAAGGGTCTCTTTCCCAAATTGGGCCGGAAATTCCCACTGAAAGGCCCCAGATTACGTTTTGGTTTGGTACCCCAATTCAAAAGGCTAAAAACAAATTTTCCCCAAAAACCTTTGGGGTTTCTTTCCATTTTTTGGACAAAAAACACCCAAAAATTTGGGGGGACCTGGAATTTTACGATGGGGATCAAGTTTTGCCAAGGAACAGTTTCGAAAGAAAAATTTGATCATGAAAATTAAAAAAAATTTAAAAGAAAGTTTTTTATGGAAAAAGAAACCCCGGGGGGAAATTCGAAAACCCTTTTTTCAGATTAAAATGGCAAAGGTTTGGGCAATGGTTTTTGTAAAATGGCCGGCAATTTTTAAAAAATGAAGGGCTAAATAAATTTTTTTTTTGTTTTGAATACTTTTTTAAAATGGAAAAAGCAGATTTTAAAAACAATTTTTATCAAGATGTGTGAGGTTACCCTGACTATGGAAGGAAAAAACACAGGGAAAATTTTTTTATTTTAAAAATTTATTCCCTGTTGGGGTAGTTTTGCCAAAAAAGGTCACTCAATTTTTCCTTTTATTTTCGAGGGAAGAAGACACATGAAACCCAAATTTTCAGAACAAAAATTTCAACAAGAAAACGCCAAATTTAAAAGCCGGAACAATGTAATTTACAGCCTGGTTACTGGCCTTTTTTTTAAAAAACTGGGGGTTTTTGTAAAATTTTCCTTAGGAAATTTTTAATAAAGGGGTTAATTTGTCCATTTTTTCCCAACTTTTTTTTCCAAAAAGGTGAAAAAAACTCCCCAAAAGCAAGGGGGCGGACAGCCATTTTAGAGGTTCGTTGATTATCCCCCTTTAAAACCTTAGGCATGCAGGGGGTTTTTTTATTTTAACACAAAACCCCCCCCCCAAAAGTTTTTGGGGTAAAAGTTGTTTAAACTAAAAAGCAATGTTAAAACAATTTACCCTTTTAAGAAAAAGGGGAAAAACGACACAAAAGACAAATCTGAATGGGGCCGTTTGACATCACCCATAAAAACCCCCTTTTGGTTAAACCTGCGAACAAAGAACTTAACCGGACTCTGGTTTAGTAAAATTTTTATAAAACTGCTTAAAATCAAAGTTTCCCCCAAAACTCCTAAAAGGGTTAGCCAAATCCATTTATGCCCTTGACCTTTTATCTCCCAAACGAAAATAAAAAACCCTCCGGGGGGCGGTTGGGGAGGGTTGCCCTGGAAAAACTTTGAAAAAACCCCTGAAAAAAAACAAAAACATGCAAGGGAAAAAACTGGGTTTCCGTGCGACACCTCCCCCAAAAGTTTTTTCACAAAAAACTGGGCTTTGGGATACAAAAAAAACAATCCCAAAAATTTAAAAAATCAAACAATTTAAAAAAAACCAACCAAAAAAACATAAAAAATGACAAAATCCGGACCCGGGGGCTTTTTTTCAAAATTCCCGAATTTTATGGGGCGTGTTGTAAAAATCGGGACACGTCCCCGTAACCGTTTTGAAAAAAAATTCCAACCCACTGTAAAGAATCAATGTGACAAAAAAATAACAAAAGAAAGAAAGGGAAAAAAACTAAAGAAAAAAAAAAGGAAAAAGGGGTGGGGGGTGGGAAGGGCCCGGAAATCGATAAAAAAGTCCAAAAAAAACCTAAAACATATTCCCCCCCAGGGGGAAAAATAAAACAAATTGGGGGGGGTGCCCCGTTTTGGGTGGCGGCCAGCCCCTTCCCCCGGGGGCCCACACAGTCTTTGCTCTGTGAAAATTGTGATTTCAATGAGGAAGGAACTTCATGAGCGAACTTTTCCAGAAAAAGCAGACAACATAAGACAATGAAGTAAAGTTTCCAGGCTTTTTACATACAAAGTATTCATCCTCTTTTTTTTTTTTTATTATAGAAGTGTTCATCCTTTCTTCAGGTCAACGGAACTCTATCAAACCCAGGTACAAGCACCAAAATACACAATGCCTATGTCTCACCTCTGGCCCAGGCCAAAAGCTGTGTCACTTACACTGCTACAGCCTACTTCAAACTGTTGTTCTATTTTAAAATGTTATGCTGAGATTGTCTTCAGCCATGACAAGCTCTTAGCATAACAACCTGCACTTTCCTTTACAGGAGGACAAAAATCCTCAAAAGTTGGAGTATGGCTGCCTCTGTGGCAAAGTATTTGAAAACAGTCATCCACACAAGAGGGATGGGATAGCTCAGTGGTCAGAGCACTCAGTTTCCCCCAGCTAAGGTTAAGCAGCATCGAGTACGGTTACCAAGTGGATGGGTGACCATTTGCACACCTTCGCTTCAGTACCCAGTTCACCCAGCTGTAAATGGGTACCTACCCTCTTTAGGGTCAGGGAAGGTAAAGCAACGAGGGAGAGGAGATGGGCGCCGCCCTCTATATTCTGGCCCCTGGAGAAGTGAGGTCTCTGATGCCTCGCTCCCCTACGACTTTATAGGTTATGTGAACACTTTTACCTTTACAAACACGCAAACTTCTCATTCACTGTGTGTACACAGTGGTTCTCCGGTGTGATGAGAGAGGGAGAGTGCAAATTCAGGGTGACCCCCAGGGTG
>CM054136.1:43640616-43675616 GCA_028751875.1 Rapana venosa
AAAGAAGGAGAAGAAGGAGAAGGAGGTGGAGGGAAGAAGAAGGAGAAGGAGAAAAAGAAGAAGAAGAAGAAGGAGAAGGAGAAAAAGGAGGAGAAGGAGAAGAAGAAGGAGGAGAAGGAGAAGAAGGAGGAGGCCTTGGACCTGTGTGAGGTAGAAGTACTGTGTGGCCTCCTGCAGCTGCAGCTTGGCCCGGTCCTCTGCGGACAGGCCGGCCAGCAGGCAGTAGAACACGTGGTAGTTGCGCTCGTCGTGCGCCTGACTCACGATGCGCGACTTCTCCAGCAGGTACTGCTCGATCTTGGCCCCCTCAATCACCCCCCGCTCGTTGAAGTGGATGTCGATGTACTTGCCAAACCGGCTGGAGTTGTCGTTACGGATGGTTTTGGCGTTGCCGAAGGCTGAGGGGGGAGAAACAAATGAATTGTAGGTGCAGATTAGGGTACGTTTCTGAAAATTACAGGTTTACTTCTATCAAATGTTCATCCAAATAAGGATGAATTGTTATCTTGTCAAATTTTCATTTCATCTTATTATTTCATTCCAAGGATAATGGGATAAGAACTTATGGGCTCTTCCACATCCAATCCCTGCGCGCATAAAGGTAAAGGTAAAGGAGTCCCATAACCCATAAGGTCATAGGGGAGCGAGGCGTCAGAGACCTCACTTCTCTAGGGCCAGCATATTGAGGGCGGCGCCCATCTCCTCTCCCTCGCTGCTTTACCTTCCCTGACCCTAAAGAGGGCAGGTACCCATTTACAGCTGGGGGAACTGGGGGAACTGTACTGAAGCCAAGGCGCGCAAACGGTCACCCATCCAACTGGTAACCACGCTCGACGCTGCTTAACTTGGCTGGGGGAAAGCGAGTGCTCCGACCACTGAGCTATCCCTGTGCGCATACCGATTTGAAAATGTTGTCATCCGCTCCCACTGGCACAAATGGCCTTTGCTTCCAAAAGGCCAAACAGGCTCTAACATGTGCGCAAGATGTTCTGGATGGGTTTGTAAATGTAACCTCAATTTATTGTTTCATCTGAAGAATTGATGTGAAAATGTGTGTATGCCTCGATATCTTCCTACAACAACCACAAATACATGTCAAATATTACTGCATGAGGGCAACATCTATTTCTACAACACTACCAGCATGCACCATTAAAATGAATATCTACATGCACACATATAAACGCATGCGAACTGACATACATACATCTACGAAAAATCATGACAAGACAAGAGGAAGATACAAATACACAAACCATCTGAGGGCTATAACATAATGTTTTGGGTCAGGAGTCAGATTATTAAGTCATGCTAGAATATGAAGAAGCACCATTGACACTGTTTGCTTTATATCAGCTTTAGTCTTGGAGTTAACTGGTTCAAAATATCAGTCATTGTCAAACATACCCTCTCCCATATGGACTCAGGTTGACTCAAAACTAAGATTACAAGTCCAATGATAAAACCACTGAGCTATCGTGCGCACACACACACACACACACACACACACATACACACACACACACCACACACACACAACACACACACACACCACAGACAGAGACCTTCCATGATGGGGTTGGATTCCAAGATCTGCTGCTCTATCCAGGAGTGCTGACCGCTAACAGCCGCCAGAAACTGCAGAATCAGTTTGGTGCTCTCTGTCTTCCCTGCCCCCGACTCTCCACTTCAACACACACACACACACACATGCGTGCATGCATATAGCAAACATGCAAGTACACACACACAAGACATAATGCATGCATATACAAGTATGAAGTACTCATGCATATTGTGTGTCTGAGTAAGTACGCAAGTTCATCCGTTTATACGCACATGTATGCGTGTAACAAGCATGTAAGTACACATGCACATAGATGTACACAAGCGTGTAACGAGCATGGCAGTATGCATGCACAAATATGCACATAATTATGCTACTGTACACTCAATCACTTTAATGGATTTTTCCAGTCCCATTTTAGAATTAAGAATTAATTAAATCCTTGACTGGCTCTCTGCTTCAATAAACACACACACACACATACATACAATACATACATACATACATGCATGTATGCAAGCAACAACTATGTAAGCACACATGTATCATACAATCACTTGGATAGTTTTCCAGCTCCACTGAAGCAACTGTGTGTTCATAAATCACTGAACTTACTCTCCACCTCAACACACTCCATGCATGTGCATAACAAGCACGCAAGTACACATGCACACATATGCACATAAAAAAGGTGAAGGTGTCCCATAACCTATTTCGTCATAGGGGAGCAAGGCATCAGAGACCTCAACTTCTCTAGGGGCCAGCATATTAAGGGCGGTGCCCATCTCCTCTCCCTCGCTGCTTTACCTTCCCTGACCCTAAAGAGGCAGGTACCCATTTACAGCTGGATGAACTGGGGGACTGTGCTGAAGCCAAGGCACACAAACTGTCACCCATCCACTTAGTAACCACGCTCAATGCTGCTTTAACATTGATTTGGGGAAAGCGAGTGCTCTGACCACTGAGCTATCCCGTCCCCTATATGCACATATGCCAGTCACTTAAATAGCTCTTCAGTTTCGTGTAAGTGGCTATGTATATGTTTAATCACTTAACTGACTCTCTCCTTCAACATATATTCATGCATACATGTAACAAGCAAGCATGTACACCAGCACATAGGTAGTTCCATGGGGCATGCACAGAGTTGTGTTCCTTCTCCTCCATCTATCCCAGTCTTGTAGACTGACCATTGGGGCACCACTGAAGATTGTGCATTCATACATATGCCTAAATGTTTACAACTTATATACAATGCATATGCACTATTGCATACAAGCATGCAGACCTACTTAACATGCATGCATGCATAAGAAGCACTCATGTTTAGCATTACTTAAACACACACACACACACACACACACACACACACACACACACACACAAAGCACATGCATTGCTTATTCAATGTTACCATCTGGAAATAAAAGTTTAACTTTTGATTTTCTCTCTCACACACACACACATACACAAACACACATAAAAACACACACACTCTCACACACACACACACATATATATATATATATATATATATATATATATATATATATATATATATGTTTGTCCGTCGTGTTCGACGATGACCTCCAAAACAGCAGAGGAGGCAGCTGCTGTTTCGGAAATTGGGCAGAAATTTGATTATAGTGGAGATGCCTTGCCCACAGTACATCCCCACTCAGCCAAGTGGGTATAAGGACAGTCAGCGTTGGAGATGCTCTCCAATGGCCAACTAGCCCCCAGGGCTGCAGCACATAAGGACTGTGCGAGTCAAGCCTCCTAGTCAGAAAGTCATAGTCCATCACTAAAGACTAAGCTGTAAAGTGGAATTCCATGAGTGGGAAAGCCACTGGTCATACAGCCTCTCACTTTGCTGTTGCCCCCAGCGTCAATGGTTTAATCAAGAACTGTGAAAAACCCCAAGCGCTGACGGAACACACACAGGCACACACACACACGCACGCACACACACACACACACACGCACATACACACGTACGCACACACTCACACAGAGTTTCAGTCTGCAGTTGCTTCTTTTTCTTTCTTTTCTTTTCAGGTTTTCTCAAACTATGAGCGTGTGTGCAACATGACAGACACTGTACCCTCAGGCTCCCTCCCTTCACAACAGGGCAGCCAGACAGCAGCCCCAACACATCCCAGACTGAATTAACAAACACACAGACAGACAGACCGGCCTCAGGGCAAAAGCTTTGTCATTTGTCTATTAATGCAAGGTTAAGTGCCAGGACCTACGTTAAATCATTGTTATGCAATATTGCCACTGTACTTCTGCCATGACAAGGTCTTACCCTAACATCCTGCACTCCCCTTTCTTTAAAGGAGAAAAAAAAATCTTAAGTACAGCTGCCTATATGGTGAGTATCTAAAAACAGTCACATCTGCAAAGTTCCCATTCAGATGTGTACTCATAGTCACAGTGATTCCCAGGTGGGATGAGCGAGTCAGAGTGCAAAGTCCCCCCTCCCACCCCCACAATGTTACACCCTACAACAACAACATACATCACTTTACCCCTTCAGCGCCTGGGCTTTATCACAGTTCTTGATTAAACCATTGACGCTGGCAGCAACAGCAAAGTGAAGAGGCTGTAGTATGATCAGTGGCTTTCTTTCCCACTCATGGAATTCCCCTTTACAGCTTCGTCTTTAGTGATTGACTATGACTCTCTGACTAGGAGGCTTGACTCGCACAGTCCTTATGCGCTGCAGCCCTGGGGGGTGGTTGGCCTTTGGAGAACATCTCCAACACTGACTATCTATATGGCCTCACGGCTGAGAGAGTGGGAGTTGTACTGTGGGCAAGGCATCTCCACTATAATCAAATTTCTGCCCAAGTTCCTAAACAGCAGCTGCCTCCTCTGCTGTTTTGGAGGTCATCGTTGAACACAATGGACAAAATACAGATATCAGTTTACTGATGCAAAATTTAATTTTTTTTTTTTTAAATGCAAAATTTGCATGAAACACTTCACACAATCCTCAATCAAGTGTAGGCCATCTTCAGCAGCATCTGCTCTCTCTCTCTCTCTCTCTCTCTGTCTGTCTCTCTCTCTGTCTCTCTCTCTCTATCTCTGTCTCTCTCTCTCTCTCTGTCTCTCTGTCTCTCACCTGATGATGACGCACTGGTCGTGCTGGTAGCGCTTCATGCTGCTGTGAGCGTTGTCGGCGATGGCGAAGATGTGGGGAGGCAGCTCCCCGATCTTCTTGTCCCGGTACAGCTGGATCTGCTCCATGGTGTAGATGCCCAGCAGCTCGTAGGGGTTCACCGCCACCAGGATAGACCCTGTGTACGTCTGGGGAGGGAGAAAAACACATTACTCCTTAATATAAGAGGTCTTGATATTGGTCTGAAAATCAACAAAAATTGTGACATGTCTTGATACTAGTCTTCTTCTTCATCAAACGCTCAGACAGTAACTATTGTTGTCCATTATATGAGCGAAAATGCGTTACACTGCCATTAAGCGCCTGACAAGTCAGGCCCAGCGCATCCGACTTCGGCACAAGAGAGAATAGTTACCTTTTAAGTTCTTTCTGGAAAAAAGGCAGGAGAATGGACCAAGAAGGCAGAAAATAGACAAGAAGGAGGTGACAGGAAGAAAAGGAACAAGGCAGAAACAAAGAGAGTGATAGAAAAGAGGAAATTTCTAGCACAGAATTTCCAGAATGTGGGGATGCTATTTATACTGATAGGCCTCCGGCATCCCCTCGGGGAATGAGAAGTTATTTATCATATAAGAACACACTGTCTTGATAGTGGTCAGAAAAACTACACAAATGTGACGTTTCTTGATAATGGTCTGAACATTTTTTTATAATTGATATTGGTCTGAAAAACTACAAAAATTGTCAGATGTCTTAATATTAGTCTGAAAAACAAAAAAAATGTGACATGCTTTGATACTGATCTTTAAAAAAAAAACACACACAAATGTGACATGTCTTGATACTGATCTAAAAGCAAAAAAGGATGGGAGTAATGTAACACGTCCTGTAGGTAAAAGGTAAAGGTGTCCCATAACCAATGTGGTCGTTAGGGAGCAAGGTGTCACAGAGCTCAGCTTCTCTAGGGGCCAGCACATTGAGCGCGGTGCCCATCTCCTCTCCCTCACTGCTTTACCTTCCCTAACCATTAAAAGGGCAGATACTCATTTACAGCTGGTAAACTGGGGAACTGTATTGAAACCAAGGAGCACACATGGTCACCCATCCAGTTGGTATCCACGCTCAATGCTGCTTAACCTTAGCTTGGGAAAAGTGAGTGCTCTGAGCACTGAGCCATCTGTCCTGTAACATGCCCTGGTATTGGTCATTAAAATAAAAAGACTCAAAATGAAACAGGTCTTGGTATCTTTCTGGAAAACAACACACACACACACACCCACACAAATACACACACACACAAATACACACCACACACACACACACAAACACACACACATAATAACAGCGCGCACATGCACGCACACACACACACACACACACACACAGAGAACATCTTGCACACACGTTAAAACCCGTTCCGCTTTTCATTGCGCGCTCATGGGAACGGATGACAAAATTACAAAACCACATACACACTGGGACTGAATGTAAAAAAGCACACAAGCGCTTATTCCATTATCCTCAAATAAAAGAAAAAGAAATAATACACACAAACACAAACACATGTCTACCCGTAACTCTCACCACTCCTTCCTTCACACACCACCCCTCCCCCCCCCCCCAGCCCAACCGCTCACATAGATCAGGTGGTCCATGTAGCGGACGAACAGATTCCGGAGGATGCCGGACTCGTTCAGCTCGCCCAGGGAGATCATGTCCTCCACACCGTCCACGGAGGTGACGTGCATGTGGCGCATCTGCATCGTCCCGTCCACCCAGTGCTCCCGCCCATCATCGTCCACCACCCGGATCCGCCCAGAGTCCGACAGCTGCACTTTGGCCCCGATAGACACCGCAAACTCTCCCGGCTTCTGCGGCTCCAGCCAGACATAGTCACCCTGCGAAAAAAATGGTTCGCAGACAGTTAGAAAATCTCGTTGGATTTTTTTTTTTTATTATTATCATTATTATTATTGTTGTTGTTTTTTGTGTTTTTTTTCATTTTATTCTTTTATATCAAGGATAATGGAATAAGCACTTAAGTGCTTTTTTACATCCAGTCCCTGTGTATATGCGGTTTTGTAAATTGTCATCTGTTCCCACCGGCACACAATGGCCTACTCTTACGAAAAGCGGGACAGGATTTAACGTGTGCGCAAGATGTTCTGCGTGCGTTCGCACACGGGGCCTCAGTTCATAGTCTCATCTGAAGGACTTTTGGGGAGAGTGGAGTCTGCACTGATGTTAACTCCAGGGGAAAATATCCCCTTGAACGGGAATCGAACCCGGGTCGTCAGATTGCGAGCACAATGTTCTAACCACTAGACTATTCCGTCTCCGTTGTTATTATTATTATTATGTTTAGAAAACCTTTTTTTTTAATTTAATTTTCTGGCCAGTGACCCTTAGAAAAAATGATTCACACACAGTTCTTCTTCGCCCAACACTCAGCAACCATTGTTATCTGTCATATGAGCCAAAATGCATTGTGCTGTCAGCAACCATTGTTATCTGTCATATGAGTCAAAATGCATTGTGCTGTTGTTAAGCGCCTGACAAGTCAGGCCCAGCCCATCCGACTTCGGTGTGGGAGAGAATCGTTATCTTTAAAGTCTTTCTGGGGGGAAAAAAGGCAGGAGAACGGACCAAGAAGGCAGAAAATAGACGAGAATGAGGTGACGAGAAGAAAAGGAACAAGGCAGAAACAGAGAGAGGGATAGAAAAGAGTAAATTCCTAGCGCAGAATGTTCAGAAGGTGGGGATGCTATTTATACTGACAGGCCCCAGGCATCCCTACTGGGAACACAGACAGAAAACTAGGTGAGGGGAGATGGGGGGGAGGTTATACTTTTTTTTTTCTTTTTTGACTTTCTGGCCAGATATAAGGAAAAGCAATTCACATTAATAAAAAAAAAATTTCAAAGATTCAAATCCATCATTTCAGTGACAGTACGATTAGTATTTTCTATTTTGTTGTCGAGGCAGGAGTAAGGGGGAGGAGGGGTGCGCAGTTGGGTAATGTTAGTTATCTTTTTAGATAACCTTGAAGAAGTGTGTGAGTGTGCATGTATGCACATGCGTATGCATGCGTGCGTGTGAGTTAAACAAGACAATTGTTGTTTGCTTCTAAAAAAAAATGTTGTTCCATGAAACCTGTGCTTTCATTAACTACACACTCTGCTTTGAAACAAAATTGGTTAAAATATGCAAAATATACTGACTACTTCAAACACTTTTTTTTTTTAATTAAATACTTAAAAACTACTTTAGTACTTAACTGCTCTACTTATCACACTTTCTTCTCTTGTCCTTCTCTATTGTTTTCTTCTGATGATAAACTGATACACAGTAGTCTGTGTGAAGTAGTTAAAATCAGGGTTATCAAGCTGTTAACCTCCATCCTTCAAACACACACACACACACACACACACACACACCACAACACACACACACTCACTCACTCACGCACTCTCTCTTTGTGTAGATTCTAAATCGGTGTTACATGTGCTTAGATCTACTAACCCAAAAACAAGAAGTGAAATGGCAACAGAAATAAATCATCTCATACATCTTTTGTCAGTTAAAGATGTGGCTGTAACATTCTTCTGGGTTCCTTCACACTGTGGGATTATTCCCAATGAAAGAGTGGATCAAGCTGGCAGAAAAGCAGCTCACAATTCTGAGGGTGCAAAAACTCTCCCTATTCATTTAGATCTACTAAGAGTGTTACAGACGCATAGAGAAAATATCTTCTGATCGCTTTAAAGATATTCTCAAGAATTCAGATTCTCAATACTATCAAAATTGTGTGAAAAGGGCTTATACAAATAATACCAACCCCCTCTTGTTCTACAATTTCTATGTCCCAGACATATTATCGATTTAATGTATCGTTTCCGCTTAAATGCTCTCCGTACACAATTTTGCAAAAATATTCAATGCTTGTGAACAAATCACAGTGAATAATTTGCTTGTGCGCGGCTCATTAACATGACTGCCAGTTTCACAAAAACTTGGTTATAGTCATCCTCCCAACAGTACTCTAGAGCACATTTTGAATAACTATTCGCTCCTTCACGAGTTGTCTGTTTATTTTAATAGCAGCCCAGTTGGCTATCTACCTTTGATTGACGTTTAGCTGCTATGTGAAGATTCAGTTATGTTATATAATAATAATGTATGGAATTCATATTAGTAATGTTAAACTAGTTATGTTATACAAGTTATGTTATTCCAATTATACTGCATTAGTTTTTGCCCTCTGAGGTGGGTTTTTTTGTTTCAAATAGTTCTGTATAATATTTCTTCTTCAACACTTAGACACACAGACACTCTCCTTCTCTCCCTCTTTCTCTCCCCCCCCCCCCCCCCCCCCCCCCCAACTCTGTTCCTCTGTAGGCACTCCAACTTACACATGCTCATTCATACACATTCCCCTCCCCCGTTTTTTCTCATACTTTTCCCTATCGTCTAATATCATTTAAAGTGTAAAGACGTTAAAGCGAAGTACCAACCAACCAACACACACTCCTCTCTCTCTCAAATCTTGCGCACACAATAAACCCCGTTCCACTTTTCAGAAGAGTAGGCCATTGTGTGCCAGTGGGAATGGATGACAAAAAATTTTTAACTGCATACAGATGGAGACTGCCTGTAAAAAAGCACACAAGCTTATTCCATTATCCTCGAAATAAAGGAATAAAAGAAAATAGATAAATAAAAATCAATATGTAAAACAAATATAAATCACACACACACACACACATGTTACACTAACTTGTAAGAGTGTAACACACAGAGAGAGGGTAGACAGAGGCACACACAGACAGAGACAAAGATGGTGATGGATAGATAGAGAAGAGGACAGAAAGAGATATAAAGCATATTTACATAGATGCAAGCATGCCCCTCCTCGAGAGCAAACACATATGTACACATACTTATTCCTGTCCCATACAAGAGCATACATGCTCAAATGTACCAGGTTCTTTTTTTTATCTCTTCTCAAATAACCTGTAGAGGATATCAAAAGGCATTCATGATGAAGTGAAGCTTTAATCTTGATTACAAAATTGGCTCGTAAGTATAGTCGATTTACAAACATGCGTGCACACAAACAAACAGACAATAGCCAAGCTATCTCAGGGTTCAAGGGTTTGGTTTTTTGTTGCTTTTATTTCTTTTTTTCTTTGGGGGGGGGGGGGCGGGGAGGTTTCATATTTGTTTGTTTGGTTGATAAGAGTTGCTGGGTTGTTTTTTGTTGTTGTTTTGTTTTGTTTTGTTGTTATTTTGGGGGGTTGGTTTTTTTTCTTTTATGATATTCATTTATATACTTTATTTTTTATTATAAAAGGACAGTTTGGGAAAGGGGAGTCAAATGCAATTGGTAAATAAGATAGTTAACTGCTTGCTCGATTAATTTAACGATTGATACAGCCCCCCTCCCCCCAAAAAAAATCAGGTTATACCAAATTTGCAATTAAATGATGAATAATTATGCAGAGATCTAAGCTCTGACACACAACCAACAAAAATGGAGGAATTGATCACAGCACCCAACTGATTCCTAACATCAAGGAAAAGCAGGAGCAGAATAAGCAGGACAGAGGAGGAAGACATTCATGTTAGCAACTGGCAAGATTCCCAGCAGGAATACCAGCCACCATGGCGCAGTGGTTAGCGTCTTGGGTTACGAACTAGAAGGTTTTGGGTTCAAATCCCATAAGAGTCATAGGGATTTTTCGGACCCCAGTCAGCTCCTGCCCAGAGTGAGTGTGCTGTGGGCTCAATGGGAAGACTGGGACCACACAGTCGAGCTTCATCCACTTTACGGATGCAACTTTGAGAGTGTTGTTCAAATTACCTGACCAACACTGCAGGTGTCTGTATCACTCGAGCCCAGCTAACACCAGTACATATGATAGGAAGCGTTGAGTACAGTCCTGTCAAGTAGTCTCAAAGCATACGCACTTCCATACCACTACCAGCATCATTATAATACTTCATTATCACTGATCATCATGCAACAGAAAAATTTACTGATTCGGTGTCTCCAGTTACTCTGGTCTCATGGTGACCTCAGTTTCAGTTTCTCCATACACTTCTGAGCCTGTGGTGAGTGTGTGTCAAAGCCTTTGGGATTGGTGGTTCATGGGGGGGGGGGGGGGGGAGGAGGTTATTGGAGAGACGCTGTGGTGGTCACCAGCTCGGGTGGGCGACTCACTCAGTCTGGCTCCGCGACTGAAATGATACTGTCATCAGTAGGTGGTGTCCTGCAAATGTTAGCTCAGAACAGGTACCACTGACCACTTCCAAAGTGACCCAGCAGCAATGCAGGACCCTCTGGCTGGCAGCCCCATAGCAGTCTATAATTATCGATGGGGTCTCTGTGGACTTCTGACCCTGAGGATGTGACATAACGCATCTGGGTATGGCTGTGGCGGAGAGATTGTGATGTAGTAAAAAAAGTATGTTCTTTCGAGCCAGAAGGCCCATAGAGCCGGAGCTTATCCTGGTTTCTGTAGCGTTAAGCGAACTGATGGTTTTTCACCACCCCTGTGACAGGACGCTAGTCTGTCGCCAGATACTTCCCCAGCAGAGCTGGTACCCACTTGTACACCTGGGTGGAGTGAGGAAAATAGGAGTAAAGTGTCTTTCCCAGGGACACAACACCGAGCCGAGCGGGGATCGAACCCGCGACCTCTGGATCACGAGTTGACCGCCTAAACCACTCGACCACGGTGCCTCCGAGATTGTGATGAGTGGCATGGAAACTGCAGGACAGGAACGTCACCAAAGACGAGGCAGCAAAAAACCCCCAAAAAAACCAAGATTCTGAGCAGGAAAATAAAAATGAAAAAAATTTGTCCAAATATCTAGTAGTTGTTTAGATAGGCAACACAATGTCAAAACTTTGGGCACTGGTACAGAGGTCATGAGGAACAACCTTTGCAGGCAGTAAAATGAAATATTCTCAAAATCTCAGTATAAACAAATATTGTAGGGCTGGGGGGGGGGTGGTATCGGGTCTTTGTGAGAAGAGGGGGACAATATTTCATAGCGGGTGAATTTAACAATAAGTCCAAGTTCAAAACAAAACAACAAATCTCATAAGGTGTGTTTTTGCCAAGCAAGAACTACCCAGGCTCTCCCTTTTGTTTTTGTTTTTTGTGATTTGGGAAGACAACATCAGAGAGTGGATTAGCCTTGAGTGGAATGAATTGTCACGGAAAGCAGAGGAACGCAGGGAGTGGAGGAAGCTGGTGGCAAAATCTTCATTAGTGCCCCCACAGTCCATGGGTCTACGGGATAGGTGAGGCAAGGTTTTCCTCTTTCTTTTCATGAGGCTTTTTGTGTGTCAAGACAGAAGCCACCAAAGCACAACACATGACGGTGTCCCACTGTATTTATTCATCAGCAAAACAAAGTGGAAAAATGAAACAAAACAATCCCTTACCCCCAATTTTATCTTCAAAGCCTTTTTTTTTATAAGTAAAAAATACTTTCCAGCCTCATAAGTGTACATTTTTTTCCCCAATAAATCATTAAATCAATAACAGCCTGTATGAGACATGTCAACATGTGTGAGTGTGTGTGTGTGTGTGTGTGGGTGGGTGGGTGGGTGGATGGGTGAGTGGGTGTGCATGTGAGTGTACGTTCATGTGTCCGTAAGTTGCATGCGTTGTGTGCATGCATACATGCGTGTGTGTTGTCATGCGAGCATTTTGCATTAGAGCATGACTGTACTATTAACATTTTCATTATGTGTGTGCATGTATGCGTATATGTGGCTTGTAGCCTACATCTGTCTGTCTGTCTGTCTGTCTGTCACTTTGTTCATCCATCTGTTTGTGTCTGCTTTAATCTAAATGTAAACATACTGAGCAAGTTATATAACTATAAAAATAGAAATTAAAATCACCTGAGTCTAAAATATCTTAATTTTAATTGTACGCACACACAAAAAACCTTTATTTGTACACAGTCAACTATACATATATATATATATATATATATATATATATATTATAATTGACTGTGTTCTCAAATGCATGACTAACCCTGTTGCTTAAACTGCATTTGGCAGCTCACAAACACCACCACACTGTCAGCGGAGCTTTCTCAGCGTGATGTTTATATATATATATATATATGTAACACACAAAGGTGTACCTTTCACGCAGCGTCTTCGGGATATACTCATGTGATAAATTGGTGTACAACAGAACACACAGGCGACTGTGCACTTTTCACTCACTTTACCAGGGAAGGGGGGAGGGAGAGGGGTAGTATGTGTTTGTTTGTGTGTGTGGCAAATGTGTGTGTGTGTGTGAGTGTGTGTTAGTTCTTCACTTTAACGTCCTTCCACAGAAAAGTGATATCAGACAGCCAAGTGTGTGTGTGCAAGTGTGAGTGTGTGTGTGTGAGCGTGCATGTGTGTGTGTGTTGTGTGTGTTTGTGTGAGGGGTGTGTGTGTGTGTATGTGAGACAGAAAGAGAGACATGTGTGTGCAAATGCATGCAAGTATGCATGCATATGTGTGTGTGCATGTGTGTGTAAAGAATTATCTGTTTTATCTATTTATTCTTCTATTTCAAGGATGATGGAATAAACACTCGTGAGCTGTTTTACCTACAGTCCCGGAGTGCATACAGTTTGTAAATTTTGTCATCCATTCCCACCAGTATAAAATGGCTTACTCTTTCTGAACAGCAAGGTGTGTGTGCGTGCATGCAGGTGTGCGAGCGAGCATGCATGTGTGTGTGTGTGTGTGTAAGTATGAGTGGATGGGGAGGGGGATGTGTGTGAAAAGAAACTCTCTCTCACTGTCCTCCCCCCCACCCCCACCTTTTTTTCCCCTTCCTCTCATCCCTCTCTTCCCCTTTCCTTCCCTTCTGTCTTTTACACACACATGCACATGTGTACACACAAACACACATGTACATATACAAACACAGACCCATTCCCTTCACCCACCCACCTACCACCACCACCACCACCATTCTCCTTTCTTCTACCCCCTCCATTCCACCCCCCACCCCCACTTAACGTCAATGTCCTTCCAGCTGCCGCGACAGAGACCCAGCTGGATGATTTATTTCCCTTCCCCCTATTCATCATCGCCCCAACCAGCCAGCCAGCCACATAGCCAGCCAGCCAGCCACATAGCCAGCCAGGCACATAGCCAGCCAGGCACATAGCCAGCCAGCCACATAGCCAGCCAGGCACATAGCCAGCCAGGCACATAGCTAGCCAGCCACATAGCCAGCCAGGCACATAGCTAGCCAGGCACATAGCCAGCCAGGCACATAGCCAGCCAGCCACATAGCTAGCCAGGCACATAGCCAGCCAGGCACATAGCCAGCCAGGCACATAGCTAGCCAGGCACATAGCCAGCCAGCCACATAGCCAGCCAGCCACATAACTAGCCAGCCACATAGCCAGCCAGGCACATAGCCAGCCAGGCACATAGCTAGCCAGGCACATAGCCAGCCAGCCACATAGCCAGCCAGCCACATAGCTAGCCAGGCACATAGCCAGCCAGATACATAGCCAGCCAGATACATAGCTAGCCAGCCACGTAACCAGCCAGCCAGTTGATGGGCCAGAATGCCGCTATAACTGTGATATTATTAATATTATTATCATATGGGTCCATTGTATGCAACAATAGTCCTCATGCTACAGCTCATTTGGAAACTCCCCGGGCTGTGGGCGTGCCTGCCTGTCTGTCTGAAACTCCCTGCATGTAAGGAGGGTGTTCTTCCTATAATGCACTCACTTTGCTGTTCAGCCGATGGGGTAGGCTACATGTTTGGAGTTGGGCGAGGGTGGGGGTGGGTAGCATGTAAGTGCAAGTGCATGCACACTCTCTCTCTCACCCTCTCTTACACACACACACACATTACATGCAAACATATGTGCATGTGCACACACACATACATACGTGCACACACACACATACACACACAGAGAAGTGTGTTTCTAGTCATGCACACACACACACACACACACACAAAGATGTTTCTAATCATGCAAACACACACACACACACACACAGAAGTGTGTTTCTAGTTATGCATATCATCTGTAAAACAAACAAAAAGACAGCCACTGTCATACTTTCTTGTTCAAGAAAAAAACAGACAGAAAGATAGAAAACAGCAATACTTTCAAGTAAAAAAGAAAGAAAGAAAAGAAAATGGCTCGAGGCAATAACATGACATTAGTTGCAAAAATCAATAGCCCCTCTGCTGAAGGAAATTTCCTGCAATACAGTAAAGTCCAATATTATATAGATTTAATAACTCCTAACTGGCATACTAGGGGTACATAACTTCATAAGCCAGATCTACACAGCAGACTCACTTATGACACAACCACAACAAACACAAGTTCTCCTCTTTCCCAAGACTTGTTGGCTATGCCATGATTGCATGTTAACTATGAGGAGTTGGTGAAATCCAGATTTGGCCTTAAGGATCAACTTATTATCAGTGATTGAACATCTGTAAATGTGCATCTGTCTGATATCACTTCAATGTGGGCAATGTTTCATGTGAAAAATAACTCCAGAAATGGGGCCAAATGGGTGTGGGTGAGAAAAGTGAATAATAAAATAATGAAACGGATGTCTGAAAAAAAATATAAAGAAAGGAAGATGATATAAAGTACTCTAAACACACAAACACACACAAACACACACACACACACACACACACACACACACACACACACACACAACACCACACACATATACACACACACAGAGTTTTAATCACACACCACACAATACCACAAATAACCAAAATCCCCACACCACACCAAAACAACCTCACAAATCAAAAGGATCATAATTGTCCTATTTCAACCAGAACACAGCATGACACATCACTGACTCTGCCCCATATAAGACAGATCTATAGATAGTAGTAGATACGCATGGAAGAAAATCAATACACTAAATACGCTGCAGCCAGGCATCCCTGCCTTTTGCACGCTGCCTAACAAAGCCAGGGCACCTGTGACAGGTAAGGTAAGGTAACCGCCACTTACTCTGTTCTCCCTCCTGGCCAGCAAATCAAATGCCAGCTTGACTCTCCTGGCAGTCTCCATCACAGCTTCCAACAAAAATGTCCAGCCTAGTGTTCACACTGGTCCAAATCACAGTTCTCACACTGATGTTAACCGCCACTACTCTGGCTAGTCCCTTGAATAAGGAAGGTCGTAAGGATGGAGCACTAACAAATATACCAGCTCTATTTTATTTGTGGCAGTTATGTGCCAACGCCTTGGTCTTTAAAAGGGTTGATTGTCTACTCAGCACTGTTGTCCAGTCACTGTTTTAACGTTGAGCGCAATCTTCCAGAGGCAGCCATTTACTGGATGAGTACTTGGTAGAATATGTTAAACGTAATCTGTAGTTCTTACAATCTGTCAGTTTTGTTTTTCTTTATGACTTAAACAAGTTTCACCATACATGTACACACTTCTTGTATGGATACACTTGTTAAAAAGTATGTAGTGCACGTTTTTAAAAATGCCCACATAACATGCACATTGTATGCTCACAGGTGATGCACATCATGTATACATGTGCATTTTTACGTGCATGTACACACACATACAGATTGACAAATGAATGCGCACACACACACACACACAGATTGACAAATGCACACAAACAACACAGATTGACAAATGCACACACCCAACACACACACACACACTGACAATATCACTTTGAGTGAACAGACGTAAAATCAAAGCAACAACACTGACAAATGCACACACTCCTCCACACATACCATGTTGCAAGCACACATATTACACACCCAAAATTCTATTCACACATGTACACACACACACACAATGTTCTGTCTGTGTCTGCCCCCTACCCCCACCCCCACCCCTCCCAAACACTCTCTCAAACACATGCACATACTCACACACACAGACACACACACAGACACAGACACACACAGACACACAGACACACACACACACACACACACACACACACAGAAGAACAACAAAACAGCTAGTTTCTTGCCAAAGGAATGCCATTGCTTTTATGTGGGAAGATCATCTTACACTGAATTTTAAGATCAACTTACAAAAATCTTACACACACACACACACACACACACACACACACACACACACACACATACACACACACACACAAAGTCTTACTCACTCACATACACACACACACAAAGTCTCACTCACACACACACACACACACACACACACACACACACACACACACACACACACACTTTCCCCCACCCCCATCCCCCCAAAAAGGGCTGCTGTTTGGGTCTAAAGCATTTTAGAAATAAATAACGCTACCTGTTTCTGACACTGTTTTATACCTGTAGAACAGAATAACTGTTTTGACACTGTGGTTTGAGCAGAAATCTTGCTTGCTATGGGTTCTAAACCCTACAAGAGAGATAGATATTTGTGGGATTTTTCTGGTCTGGTTAGCTTTCACCCTGAGATGAAGAGAATATTTTCAAGAGGATAATCTGGACACAGACTCCAATACAATTCAATATTTAAAGGCAAACCACAATGACACTGTTTCTCAGGATAATGCAGAATTATTACAACACACATGTATGTATGTATGCACACCAGACTAAACATGTCACAAACCACTGCCAAAACAAAGTATGCCTCAGTGGTAACTTTAGTGAAATGAAGTTGCAATCTGTAACACTCAGTCAATACTGATAATATTGTAAGGGTTTGTTTTTTTAAAATTTTATTTGAAACAATTGACACCCAAAATACAGCATCTATATTCAGATTTTTCTATCGCTAATAAGTCACTCCAATGATTGAAGTGAAAGCATTTTGATTTCATAATCTGTCTGCAGTAACCTCTATAAATGTCAGTGTAACATTCAACAATTTGACTTCTCTAATCAGTACATTAGTCCCACAATGTTCACTCCCATCTCGGATGTGGCCAATAGAAAAATGTTCACACCATCTAAAAAATACAGAAAAATTATACTAATAGCACCATTAAAATTAACACTGTCACTGACAAATGTTCACAACACATCTATTTTTTTTAAAACATACAGAAAAAATAATAACAGCACCATTAAAATTAACACACTATCTCAGACAACACATCTAAAAAATACAGAAAAATTATTAATAACAGCACCACTAAAAATTAACACTCTCAAAGACAAATGTTCTCAACACATCTAGAAGAAAACAAAGTAAATAAAACCCAAAAAATGTTAATAACAGTGCAGCACCACTCAAATTAACACTCTCACGGCCTCAAATTCGCACAATAAACACCACCACCAGCAGCATTGGTGTCCTTGCTACAGGCACTGGTAAAGAATGCCAGACCAGTCCACTGTCTGGAGGTGGGAGGATGCAGGCAGAAGACTGCTGACACTTACACTACAGGCACCAGACACAGGATCTGCAGGCCGATTCATTATTAACGGTTCCTCCACCATTCTTTCCCCGCTGGGAAAACAGGTGTGATTAAAGTCGCCTCTGCCTGCCAAGGACCTTGGCTAGCTATCCCATAATAATCTCCACAGTTTCCTGGCTGACCTTCAACAATGCCGCACTATTTATCATTACAAGATATTTTCTATTTTAGAAGAAAATGAGTTATGATATGATTACAAAAATGTTGATTTTCATGATTATCCCGAAACACTTTACACCATTTTGCTGTGGACTGTCCACATGGCTGCATTATCTATCATTCCAAAATATTTCCCTGGGGGGATGCCGGGGGCCTGCATTATGAATAGCATCCCACCTTCTGGAAATTCGTGCTAGAATTCCCTCTTTTCTCCCCTTCTCTTTGTTTCGCCTTTTCCTTTTTCTATTTGTCACCTCCTTTTGTCTTTTTTTCTCCCTTTTTGGGTCCATTCCCCTCCCTTTTTTTCCCAAAAGAGATTAAAAGAAAACCCATTCCGCCCACCGAATTTGGAGTGCTGGCCTGATTTCGGGGGGCTTAACCGGCAGCACAATGCATTTTTTATCATAGACAACAACACTGCTATCTGTGCCTTCTTCGAAGAAAAAAATTTCAAAAAATATTTAAAAAAAAATAAAGGGGAGTATTATATGTACATGTGTGAAGTTATTTTTACGATGACCCCCCCATTTACTACTTACTTCAAGGGACTTCCACATGGCGCTTTTTTACATCAAAAAAATTTCCATCTTTAAAATTTTTGTAAACCGGGTGCAACAAATATTCGGGGATTGCTACTTTTTAATATTGTAAAATCTTCAATTTTGTAATGTGCGAAAATGCCGATTATGCAGATTTTCCAATGCTCTGCTTTGTTGCTGGGCTGTGTTTGTACGACAGACTTATTTTGGGGTTAGTATAATGCAGTATTAAGTGTCTAAACCACACTGTAAAACACACAACAACACACCCCAAAACCCCCCAACACAACACACACACCACACTTTGCTGTGCTTTTTTTGCTTAGCTTATTGCCTTTGTATACTGTGCCAAATTTCTCCATGCATGATGTAGTATTCAAATAATGACAGAATTACAAAACCACTACACACAGGGACTGGATGTAAAAAAGCAAAAAGTGCTTATTCCTTTATCATCGATATATAAAAGAAAAAAATTAAAAAAAATATAAAGAAATATCCCAAGCAATTCTTGCTGTGCTGTACGTACGTGCCCACTGTGTCACGTCCTTTATGTTGGCTGCCCCTTGCTCCTTATGGTGAAATGAAATTTTTTGTTCAAGCTTCCTTTCACAATTCGCAAAACAGTAACAACAAACCTCTCATGGCAAGTCAACTAAACTTGTCTTTTTTTTTTGCTAAAAACAAGTAACTCTTCACCCCCACAAAAGACAAACCCCCAAACCCAAATTTTCAAATCAAGTGCTGAAACCCCCAGCCCAAAACACACCCCATTCCAATCCCCCCGCTACTTCAGGGGTCAGGAAAAAAATTTTAATTTAAACACCCTGAGCCAAACAAGTCCCGTGGAAGGTGTTAAGATTCACTGTTTTCTTGGTGTACACAACCAAAAACCACATCATTGTTAATAATTTGATTATTTACCCACTCCCAATACTTCATCAGATGGTGCGTGCCGTTTGCTGTTCAGACCACACTGAAATGACTTGAGTATTACTAATGACGGTTTGACTAATTGCTACTGATGGGTTTGCACTTAGGTAAATGTGTGGTTTTTTTGTTTGTTTGATTCATTTCTTTATGAGATTATGCTGATGGTTTGCACCATGGATCACGGGTTTGAATCCCACTTTCAGCAGCCTGGTTTGAGATGATTTTCTCTTTAGAACCAACAGTCTACATGTATAGATCTATAGACTCCAACTGTAGAAGTCCAGTTGTTTTGATGTGAAACTGCAGATTTTTGTATGTGAAACTGCAGATAAGTGAAAATCAAGGCAGACCTATTTTATGTGAAAGACATTTGCAGGTTTTTTCCATAAAGAGTGAAAGCAAATTTTTCCATAAAAAAGTGAGGCGTTTTGTGAAAGTCTGGGCAGATCATTCTAGGGAAAAAGAAATCATGGCAGACCCTTTCTTATTTTTTATTTAAAAAAAAATTTTTCTGGTGATTCCGGGTTTTATAAAAAGGCGCCCAAAGGCCCCAAAAAAAAAAGCCCCCCCCCCCCGTTTCCCCCCCCTTTTGTAAAAAAGGGGACGAGTAGATTTGTTTAAGTACCCTCTGTACTCCTTTTCTTTTTTAAAGGGAAAAGAGAAACAAAACAAACGGGCAAAAGGGAAGGAAATGGTTTAAAAAAATATCACCTGAGTGTAGCGTTAATCTGTAGAGGTAGTAAACACTGTGACATGAAAGAGGGGGGGGGAAAGGGAAGAGGGGGGGAAAAAGGAGAGGAGAAAAGAGGGGGAGGGGGGGAGAGAGGGGAGGGGAGAGAGAAGAGAGGGGGAGAGAGAGAAGAGAGAGAAAAATCAGTAAAAGTCAGATTTTATTTCCAGATTTGGGAGAAAAGATCTGTAAGAAGAAAAGTGAAACCCAATTTTAAGTTCCCCCCCCCCCCCCCCGCCCAGACTACACTGGAGACAGATGGACATGAAACCCAATAAAAAATCCCCACCCCCCACCCCCAATGGAATTAAGGCAAGAGAAAAAATTGAATTCCACATTCAGAGGTAGATTTAGATCTAGAAAAAAAGGAAGCCTTACTAGTTTCTTCCCCCCAATAGAAACCTGAGAAAGAGGAAAAAGAGAGAGAACCAAACTCAGAACTAAAAATTTTAATGTATCTCAGCCTTGGGCCAAATACGGGTTTGGGCGTAGAAGAATTGAAAATCCCACAGGGGGGCAAAAAACCGGATAACATACCAATCCCAAGCCATTTTCATGAAAGAAATATAAAAGACAAGCACAAATACAAAAAAAAACCCATATTTTCAAACACAATTCACAATTTGACAAAAGTATTTCCTTATGTCTGGAAAAAATCAAAAAACATACAATTTTTCAAAATCATAACAAGACGATCCCATATCTTCGTTTGTATGTAAAAAAACCTAAACAAACAAATTTTTCCTTATTGATGGCGGGAAAAAATTTATCAGACGGCAGTAAATTTTTACTACGTTTTTGCTTAAAATAAATTAAAGGGTTTATCAACAAAACCCCTTTAAAAAAATTTAATTTAAATCATTATCCCAAAACTTTTAAAAAGGGAAAAAATGCTTTTCACTTAAAAATTTGGGTTTACAAAAGGACATTGTTTCTTTGATGAAGAGAAAAAATCTGAACTCTGAACATTTTAATTGACTTGGGGCCGGGGCCACAAAAAAAATGAAAGGGGAAAACAAAGGGGAGTGGTAAAAGAAACAAGAAAACAAAAAAAACTTTCTACGATTTTCCAGTAAAAAAAACACTTCCAATACTTCATAACCTAAAGTGCATCTTATCGTCCTCCCCAACACAGCCTGCCAAGAGAAAACATTGCTATGGGTGGTACAATCCAAACCTCACCTTCAAAATCGCTGTTTATGCTATAAGTTAACATTATAAAGATAAGTTCAATCACTTTTCAAGTTTCCCCTAGCATAGCATGATACTACTTTTTAGCATTTTCTTCTTTTCCAAAACAAACACACAACACCATACCAAAAAACCCCCCCCACACAGGACACACACACCGCGCGCACGCATTCCCCCCCCCCCCCCCCCCACAACACACACACCCATTTTAAACAGGTTAAATACCATAACAAATCTTTACCCTGAAATAAAATTACATGACACATCAATACCAATTAAATTCCCCCCGCTTTCTTTCTTTTGTTCACTGCGTGAAAAATGTATTGAGACACCATGATTTTTCGGAATTTTACACTTGAATAAACGATGGAATTTGGGGGTTAAGCAACCCCCCCAAAAAACTTGCTCTTAAACCCGAATATGCAGGACACACAAACAGAAAAAGATGTTCACTTCCTTTGCTGACTTGCAAAAAGGACAAATTTTTTGGGAAGATTGCTAAAGCGATGTACATTTGCATTAAAGGGAGAAATTAAAACTAGCTTAATGGGAAATCAAAAAGTAGGGACCATTCAGAAACGTACTTTTCTTTTTTTAAAATATTTTAAAAGACTGTAATTGTCATATCTGTCAGGTCTCTTAAGGCCAAAACCCTTTGTATGTATAATCAACCATTTCTGCTTAAATATCTTTAAAAAAAACTTTGACCTGACCAAAAACCCCCGCTGCAAAACCAAAAAAAGTAAATCCTGCTTTCATAAAAATTTTCCCCGATTTTCGACACCCCAAAAAACTTTACCCATTTTTTAATTCTAAAAACACTGATAAGCTTTTGTGGATCTTTCATTCTTCATTGTAAAACTAAACCAAACCTTAAGACCCCAACACACGAATTAACAGAAGAGGGAAAATTTTCCCCAAAAAACCCTGACCCTTGATTTGGAGTTTTTAATGTACCCTAAAAAAACTTTTGCAAGCCTAGTATGAAAATTTTTCTATATGATCTAATTTTTTTTAAAACCCCCTACTTCAAAGCTATACCCGAATCGGGTTGAACTTTAACACAAAAATCTTAAAAAAGCTTTTGGGAGTCATTTCCTTTTATTTTTGAAAAAACCTATTCAATTGGACTACCGCTTCTTACCCCTTAGATGCTAGTGTTCAACCCTTTCATACTGCCATTGTATAAATTGGAATCCCAAAAAACAATAACTATTTCCACTTCTAGTTTCTTCCCCCCCAAAAAAACCCTTGTTCAGTCGTCCAAAAACCCTCCTTTTTTGAAAAATATGACTTTAGGGTTTTCCATGTCACATTTTTTTCATGTCATTGCAAAAAGTTCTGCAGGAATTTAAATTTATTTTGTAAGCCATATACTGTTTAAAAAGTAAAGCCCATCATCACAAAAAGTAATATAAACAATTTTAAATGTCTGGCAAAACTTTCCACCTGTCTTCCTTTCACATTCATGTGAGGACAAGTTGTTTTTTTAAAAAACGAAAATAAAGAGGGCTTAAAACACAACCTTTTATTTAAACCCCCAAAAGGGCACAAAAAATCAGTAAATTACAATTTGCACGTACACCAGACTAAAAATTAATTGCCTTAAAGAAGCCAAAAAACTTCCTTTACCCTTGATTTCTCCTGCATTCAAGAGTTTACAGAGAACAGAATCAAATGCTTTTTTTAAAACAACAAAAGCACATATAATTTCGCGTTTCTTATATACATTTCTGGACGATAGCATATAAATTAAATATTTGATCTACTGTTGAGTCCCCCTACAAAAACCGTTTATTTTTAGAAATCACTTGTTTTTCTTCTAACCATTTAAAAAATTTGCATTTAATATGTTGTATAAAATTTTGAAAAATACTTAACAATAGACTCCTCGTAATTTCGTAAATCAGGTACCCCTTTTTTTAAATAGGAAATTTTTATGGCTTTTGAACCCGTCTTTGGGATAACTCCAAAATGAAACAGTGTTAAAAAATTTTAAAAAAAAACTCCCCACACTTTTGCCCCCATTTTTCAAAAATTTCAGCTGATAAAATTTTTCAATAGCCACTGGACTTTCCAAATTTTTAGTTTAGAATTGCTTGACAACCTCATTTCGATATATCTTGATTTAAAATATGTTCATTCCCTTTCCCGTAAATCAATATTCACACGTTGCTTTCTTGTTTTCATATTTCTGAAAAAAAACTTTTTTAAAAGAATAAACCATCTTTTATAAAATTGTTTTAAAAATACTGCACGATTTCCACACCCCATACTCCTTCTTTTTTTCCAGAAAGGGAAAAATTTGAAAATGTTACTTGCTAAAGATTTGCTTTCATTCTTCTGTAACCTTGTTTTTTTAGTCCTTAACAGCCGTTTATAGATTTTTCCCTTTTTTCAACAAAATTAAACCTTCCCTTCTTTCTGGTTTTCTGAATTGTTTAATTTAAGTCTATTTCCTTTTCGCAACTTCACATTTTATCTCAAAACCCTTCACTCTTTTTTAAATTTTTTTTTATGGGAGACATCCTTTTTAACATGCATACACTGCCCTTTTTACCTTTCACAATATGTCTAAAGCCTCTTCAAGTTTTTTCTTCAACTTGGGCTTTGAAAATCTATTCTGTATATCAACAGGTTTAAAGCCCTTTTAAAAAATTATCCTCTTTTCCCATTCCATACAAGTTTGTCATAAGATACCTTCTTTTTAAAGGGAAATTTGCATGCTTTTCTGAAATATTGTTAAAAAACTTCAATCTTCAAAAAAACCCGGGAAAGGGGGTCATTTGTTTAAACTTTCCAACCCCGAAAATATTGAAAAAAGATGTTATTAGGTTTCCCAAAAAGGAATAAAATAGTCATGTACTTGAACCAAAGATGCTTTAAAATTGTAATATCACAAAACCTAGAATTTCAAAAGCCATTCAAAAAGCACTATCAAACAATTAACAACTTCAAAATTAATTTGGTTCCAAAACGTTTTTTTTCTGAATCATGTGATTTTCTAGGCAATTGAATTTGGAAAAAATACAAATTTTCAAAATCATCAAAATCTCACCCAATTTTAAATTTGGTTTGCTGTTTGAGCATTTAAAATCCCCCGTAGCAACAGATTAAAAACATCATAAAACTTTGGCTCAAGCAAACACTGTTTTTAATCTTCCATCCAACAACCCCGTTTTTTTTTCCAGAAAGCAGAATCACAGGGGGAATGCATGACAAACCAAAAATAAATCTTTTTTATTCCAAAAAAATCTCTGTGCAACTTTACAACAAAAGGTATTGTCAACTCGCCTCAAACTTTATCCACAAAAGTCCAAAAAATTTTTTTGACTAAAAGAAACCCCTCCCGAAATCTTTCCCTTTTGGACAGTTTTTTTAGCCCTGAAGTGAACATTAAAAAATCCCCCAAAAAAGGAAAAACAACCCAGATGTAACAAAAATTTCTGTTAAAAAATAAATCAAAACTAAGCAAAAAAACTAACAAAACCGTTTTCAATTTACAAAAGGGCCTTTAAAATTATAAATTTTGAAAATTTATTCCAGAAACATAACACCTTGATCAATTCTCCGAGGAGAGAACTCGAATTCGAACTCGAAATCGAAAAAGATTTATTCACAAAAGGCCATTTGGGCCCATACGAAGGGGGGGTTCCCCAACTGCTTAGTATTTTAGTTTAACAAAACAACGCAGCACGCACGCACGCACCACGCACCACGCCGCACGCACCACACACACACAAACCAACACGACCAACATTACTGTATACCACAAAATCAGCTACAAAAAATCACTTAGGGTAACATTACTCTCTTTTTCTGAGGCTTACACAAATATAAAGTTTAGGGTCGTACAACCTCAGGAAAAACTTATGCAGGGTAAACAAGTTAAATAAATTGGTGTCTCATATTTAACGGGATGTAGTTCTGCCTAACATCCTCAAATACTGGACAGCACAAGACAAAGTGTACTTCATCCTCCGAGCTTGCTTACATAATGGGCATAACAGCCTGACGTCGTCAATATCATGTTCTCTGTATCTGAATTTATGAACATTTATATCTGATACACCAAGTCTAAACTTAGACATTATTCTTTTCAAATGTATATCCATATCAAGTTTTAGATAAGGTTTGACATCATGCGAACTTATAAATTGTCTGTACATTTGAAATCTTTCACTGTTTTGTATATGATTACTCCATTGCTGCCATCGGCAGTCAATCAATCTTTGCTGAAAGCGTTAATAAACTCTCTACAATTTCCGACTCCTTGATTGAGCCAAACAAATCCAAACCCGAGTTCACACAAACAGGTACGTATTTGTGTTGCCCAATTGTTTTTTCCCTTTGACATTAGATCATAAAGATCTTGTAGGCTTTAAAGGAAGCCTGCTTCATTCTTAAGCAGAATCTTAATCCAATATCTAATGCATCTTTACAGCAGCATTAACAGAGAGAGGTATCTATTAGTTTATATAAACCAAGATCATTTAGGTGTACGTCCATCTAAGCTAAAAATGCTTTAAAGCAAAAGAGGTTTGTACTGATTCACAATGTGATTACAGCTGCATCCCAGCCCCAATTATTTCTGCACCATATAACACAGGTGGGTTGTATTTGTAGTCCTCAAATATCTTAATGAACAAATCAAATGAGTTATTTATTCAATCTTGTAGTTTTTCAACACAAATAACAGGCTTCGTTTACCTCGACTTGCCAGGATCTTTTACATGCAGTTGTGACACTAAGCTTAGTAGGAAAAAACAGATTCCTAAAATTTATATTCATTAATCACAGGCATCGGATATTTCATTGTTCAACATTTTTAGGAGCAGCTAAATATCCACTCTTTTCTGAATACAACGATATACTTCATATCAGATAAACCTTAGATCAGAGCTGTTGAAGCATGTTTAAGATGTTAATGCTTTTGTAAAACCTACGACTGTTTCAGATAGCAGGATAAATCATCAGCAAGCAGAAAATAAACAACTTGAGAAATCTTGGGGGGGGGGGAAACATGGCACAAGTTTACCATTATTGATTGATATGTCTCTGCTACCTCATTGATTAAAACAGAATAAACAATAAGGGGCTGGGCTACATACATACCCTGTTTTAAACAACCCACGTGGTACAGTATAATTATTGTCAGTCTCTTAGTTCACATTTATTATGCTTTGACATTCTGATACATGGCTCTCAAAAATCGTAATAGTTTACCCTTACACCATTTTTTTAGTGCGAATAGGCACAAACATGTTTCATGTTACACAGACTCAACTGCTTTTTCAAAGTCAATAAATGCTACATAGAGCTTACGGTTATGAGCAAATGTTTCTGTACAACGCAAGCAGAGTTAAACATATGATCTATAGTGGAGTATCCTCTCTTTACAAACCAGCTTGGTGCTCACCTGTAATATTATTCTTCTAACCCATTCTTGTACGCCTTATTGTTATAATAGTACTATTACCTTTACTTAGTCAGTAAGAGAAATTCCCGTGGTAGTTATTAGGGTTTTCAACATCCCCTTTTTATGAATGTTTATATTATAGATTCAGCCAGTTATCTGGAAAAAGGACTTCATCAAAAATTTTGTTGAATAGTATTAGATGGAAAAGAACAATATTTTCACCCTCCATATTTTAGCTAATTCACCACAGATTTGATCAGGAACCAGCTGCTTCTCACTCTTTAATTTTCTAAGTGCCCCTAATTTTTTCATCTTTAGATAAAGGACGATCAAAATTCGTCCTCTAGTTCCATCACTGACAACATCAGTAATCATGGAGTTGGCTAATGTGTCTTTCTCCAACAGGTTTTGAAATGTTTAATGAAACCATCTGTCAAACTGATTACTTATTCTTTGGCTGAGCTTTTTCTAAATGACGCATTTTAACACTTTTCAGAATGGATTTGAAGACGAGTAGATGACACTCATTCTGCAAGTAAGGGGCTTTTTTATACTGTTTCTTTTTTCGTTCAAGCAAGCAATTATATTCCCTTCTTGTGACACAGGTACATGTATTTTGTATCATTTCTTAATGTATTTCGGAAAGTCTTCAGAAGTTTTTGACCTTATATTCTCTACTTTTTCAATCATTATCAAACCAAGTATCATTTGAGGACCTTTAGTGATAGGTCCTGTTTTTCATACATTCAGCACTGGCTTTTATGAAACCATTAAACACATTCTAAAGCTCATTATTGTTCTCAATCAAATCATCTGAAAGGCATTAATAAATATCACCAATGTTCACATCCTGGAGTTTTCTTATATAAACTGAGAGTTTGTTTTATCCCATACAATTTTTCAATGAAGATGGCTCCTTAAACAGTTTCCCCACTGTATTATATAATGGATTAATATAATAATTCAAACAGGAAGGTGATCGGAATAGAACGCTCTGGCAAAAATAAATACGACATGAGTCAAAAATTGAGAAAACAAATCATCTGACACTAAAAAATAATCATTAACACTACATCCTCCATCAGAGATGTATGTATAGCAACTTGTTGGTCACCATACCTACTCAATTTATATTTGTTAAACTAAGAGCAGGGCACATATTCAATAATTAATTTACCTAATTGTTGTTAACACAATCTTCGAATTACGATTGCTGCTTGAAAGACTAACCTTTTACTTGGACATCTGAATAAAGTCATTTTCTACATGCTGACAAGAAAAAAGATAGAGGTCCTGCTGTTTAAGTCTCACATGTATTATATCTTACTTATCCAGTGTCACCACACAATTTACTAACATTCTTCCAACATAGCATTTCCATTCTCATTGTCAAACATGTTATAAAAAGGCGAACCTTCAGGTGGGATATACACCCAGACAAGCAAAATTTCTTTCTGTACACATCGAGATTTGTCACAGAGAAAGTGCAAATATTAGGATATGGAAATCTAAAACAAATTCCAAAAGCAGTAAAACTCATGCCTTATTTAACAAACTAAAACTAGAACGGCTCCCTTGATGGCTTAACTTAATTGGACTTACAGAAAGGCCTTATAGCAGTAAAACTCTGGCTGGCATTTTCCAGATGTTTTCTTGTCAGGACATTATATAATCAAAAATACGCACATAAGATACAAAATCTCTATTCAGACAGTTTTGACACACAAACCATTTACATTCCAAGACAAAACTGAAAAAAAGTTTTATTTGTTTATTCTGTATTACCCAATTCAAATTGATCACACCCTCAAGATGACACTTTCACCAATTACATTGACACTGACAAGGAACATCACTCATGTTTCACCAGCAGTTAAAGAAGGCTCTTTCTTTAAAGGAAGACTGCTAAAAACCACATGGTCAGCTGGTGTTAGACCTAGGCCAAAAGTCCCGAACTGTCTGTGTCTAGACTTCTGTGGCAAAGTGTCAGCCTACTTCATCACAACTTAGCCTCACTTGGTACGCCCTATTACATGAGTCGTCCCTAACTGAGGTGAGTGACCGGTGTCTGTTTACTTTTCCTAACCCCCTGTAAATTGAGACTATGGCAGGATGATTGTAAGGGGCCGGCCAAAAGCTATTCCCTTCTTTTAAGATCCTAAGGGTCTCCTTTTCGCCATTAATGATAAATGATCAAAGGAACCATTCTCACATTTTTTTCCCTCACTGCCCTAGCACTCTTCAAGTATGTCGGGTCAAATGTGCCTAATATCTCTAACAGTTTGATAAAATCGTCGTCGACAAAAATCCTTGAACCTTTTCAAAAAGAGTTTTAGCCTTCAATATTCTAAGCTCATATCCTTGAGGAAAAACACCTGGCATAATGGGAGAGTTGGGTGTGATTTTTATCCGTTGTGCACATATCAAACTTAACATCTGCACATCCATTATTTCGGAAAGAAGATTTTTCACGAAGAACATTTCACAATCAGCTCCAGTCTCAATACTTTTCTTTCTTTGCCATGGAATAATGATATTGTTCAGTTTGACGGGCCTTCTTGAACGTCTGCATTCATTTCTAGTTTTTTCACTCTGTCCATCAGTTTCTGTTGTGATTGCTTTTTTAACTCTAAATTTTCAGTCCTAAGATTGTTCATGTCTTGTTAATATTCACACCATTTCCTCTTTCCAAGGCATCAACTCTGTTGTCACATTTGTATTTGATCCTCATAGTCAATGTTGTTGTCTTTAGCAAGTTCTTCCACTTTCTCCTTCTGGGCCCTCATCGTGGTAAATGTTCTCAGGAGCTACTGTAGGAAGAGGACTCCTCTGTTCTAATGTGTACAGTTTGTTAGTGTTGCTGGCGGCCATATCTGCACTTACATTGGTATTCCGTGCAGCTTACTGTTGATAGTGCACGACCACCAGCACCACTCGTCAGGCTAGTTTGCCTCAGTTCCGTTTGGATCTGGATCTGATCAATCGTCGCAGTACCACATCTGGCTTTTTTTACGCGTCGGGATTGGGGGTTTTTGCGACTTTAATGCTAGTACTAATGTGTTCTCCCTGGTGAGTGGCCCTTTGAAGGAGCTCGGTCTTGGAATTGACGGTTGGTCGCTGAGGGTGGATTCCTGTCTATAACCGTCTGCACGAAGAAGGAAGTAGTTGCTTGTATGGTTGCACTGTGTCTGGGACTGTGTTAGCCTTGTTGTTGTTGCAGGTGTCCCTTTTATATATGTTTACGATTTATAGTCCTTAACAGTCTTAGTCTTAATTCTACGTTTACCATGGGGTTTGGGGTAAAAAAAAAATTGATGGCGGCATGGGGACAAGTCCCTCAACCACTATATACATAAAGGCTAACCTAAGCTGCGCCTACCGGTCTTGTAATTTCGGCAGATGCAGGGTTTGGAGCATGGTCGTGACACAGCCAGGGTCTCTAGTTATGTAGTCTTGTTTTAGGAATCTGGCTGCCTGTTCTGGATAGTTCTAACTTATCTTATGTCTGGTTGGCAGTGGCTATACCATACAGTCGGCACCATTTCTAATGTTGGATCTACTTGTGATAGATAGGCTAATTACGACATTCTTTGTGGGCTAGTGTGTTTGAGGTTTTCGCTGTAAAATATCTAACATTGAGCTTGCTTTTTTGTTATTTTTGTCTATGTGGGTGGTCCATTTCAAGTAGTTGGAGATGTGGATCCCTAGATATGGTGTTGATGCCACTTGCTGGAGGATGGTACTATTTAGTTGGTAGAGATAGTCTGATTCTTTTTTTATGTTTAAAATATAACACTTGCTGGCGTTAAAACGCATCCCCCAATTTTCTGCCCAGGTTTCTAATTTCTTGAGGTCTTTCTGAAGGGTGATGTGGTCATCGAAGGTGCCTATTTCTCTATATAAAAGACAGTCATCTGCAAAAAGTCTTACTTGGGATGCGACTGATGTTGGTAGGTCATTAATGTGGCATAGGAAGAGTATGGGGCCTAACACAGTTCCTTGTGGTACTCCTGACTCTACTCTAACTTCTTCTGATGTTTCTCCTTCTAACACTACTCTCATTGTTCTGGTGGTTAGGAAGTTTTTCAGCCAGGTGTGAATTTCTCCTACTATGCCATATTTTTCTAACTTATATAGTAGTTTCCTGTGGGGGACTGTATCAAAGGCCTTGCTAAAGTCTAAGATTGCTACATCTACTTGTTCTCCCTTGTCTAATGATGATAGGAAGTCCTGGGTGGTGGTCAGGAGTTGGGACTCACAGGAGTAGCCAGAGCGGAAGCCGTGGTTTAAGTGTGTTAGAATATTATTCCTTTCTAGGTGTTCCATTAGGTGGCGGCATACTATATGTTCTAAAATCTTGCAGCATACTGAAGTAAGTGAAACTGGTCTATAGTTGGATGCTGTGTGTTTGTCCCCTTTTTTAAAGATACCTGATATATTAGCTTGTCTCCAGTCCGCCGGTAGAATTCCTGTGTCTAATGATTTTTGGTAGATGGTTGTTAGTGCTGGTGCTAATATGTCTGCGCAGTTCTTTAGTACTATGTTGGGGATGGCACCAGGTCCAGGGTTCATCTCCACATCACCACACCGAAGCAAAAGGCCCCCCCAGAATAGATAGGTGAGGGTCAGTCCTAACAAGACACCGTCTCGCCCACTTTTTAGCCTCAGGATGGACACTGCCATGGCTGATTTGAATTCTGCCCGTTTGGACATGAAGCAGGCGAATACTGCCGCAAATGTCCCACAGACAGCCCTGTACAACTGCAGCGATATTCCCATCCTCCTTATCTAACTGTATACTAACAATGAAGAATTAAGGCCACTTAAAACTAGCTACTAATTCACAAAAATACTAGAGCAATTTCCCTACGTCTTCACCTTCGCATTACGTGATCGGGCCCCCGAGAGAGAGAGAGAGAGAGAGAGAGAGAGAGAGAGAATGAATGAATGAATGAATGGTCTTTATTTGAGAGAGAGATAGAGAGAAGGGGGTGTGCAGTATTTATCATTATTAGTTTATGTAGAGGACAAGATGAAAGGGAAGAAGAGGAAAAAACAGGAAAGAGAACAAGAGGAAAGCAGAGAAGAATGAAAATTGAAGGAAAAGGGGAAGGCACATGGAAACAATCAGAACTGCAATTTGTGCAAGTTACAACACCTATAAATATCAAACAGAGAGAGAATGATTGACAATGTTTATTTCCAAGCCTTACGGATAAGTATTGTTATACTTTTTTCACCATGCTCTTGCCCTGAGAAGTGACTATGTTTGACAACTAAAAACGAGAGAGAGAGAGAGAGAATCCTTTACTCCAAAGGGTTACAGATAAGTGCTGACGTACTTTTTTTCATCTGGCCCTTGCCCTAGAAGGGACTTCCTTTAATAATTACAACTATCAATTTTAGTTAGGCATAAAATAAACTATTTTGTTATGAGAAAGAATAACTTTTTTTTTCTTCTTTGTACTTTCGATTTTGCTTTGCACACTCTGTGAAAAGGATCCTTAGAGGCCTAATCGGATTGGTTGGTTGTGGACTTCCGGTTGACCTATAATGAGTCACCATTCTTCAACTCTAAACCATCAGGTAGGTAGCCAAAACATTCCAATTCGTAACAATCGAGATAGAAATGCACCCATTGTAACATCGATTTGTTCTTCAAAGCATCATATTAGTGCTTTCATGTTATCGAGCAGTGCCCATAAATGTCATGAAAAGATCTGTCGCAGGTGTTTACACAAGGTAAGTCAAATTCTCGAAAATGGAATTTGTCTTGGTTAGCAGAAGTCGCTTCCTTGATGGGCAGCTAGATACCCAATGACAGCACAAAGGAATTTGACCTCCCGCTAGTGTGTGATGCAAAGAAGGGTGTAATCTAACACTTACTTTGACTGGCTGTGAGGAAAGGCGTCCAAGGGGCTACCATTGCTGTACGGGTGGAGATTTGAGAAATTTGGTAGGCCTAACCATTAGCCTAATGAACTTGTTAGGCTACTGTGTTTCTGATCACCCGTGTAGGCCTACTTACGCTGAGCTGGAAAGATGTGTTTGTTCAACTTTGCAACCGCATCACAGAAAGATAATATTAATGGAGTGGAAGTGGAGCTAGTTGGAGTATTTTTGTTTTATGTTATGATGAGTTTCAGATTCTTTTCTCTCAGAGGTACTTTAAAGCCACTACTTTTCAGAATTTAGAAGTGTCAATCATATTCACAAGAATATTTGATATAGCTGTGGCCTTTTTAAGCTGCCATCAAATGGTGATGATGAAAAGAGAAAGAAAATATGCTTAAAATATATGTTGCACAAAACAATATATTAATAGGAGAAAATAGACAACCTTTGTCAGTTTGTGCCTTATGATGTTATGTGGGGACCCTATTAAAAGGATGCAAGGGAGGTCAGAAGGTTTGTATCCAGCCAAGTGGCCAGTCTTAGCTAGGCTAATAGTTGTGATTATATATATATATATATATATATATATATATATTTATATATATACTTGTAGACACTTCTGAATTATGGAGGGTGTCTTGCTGTTAGTGTTACATACCACTACCACAGAAGATGAGTGAGGATTCAAACACTGCTGGGACCTCTGAAGAGTGCTCAACCAAGAGCTCGAGTCAGGTCAGGCCAAAGGCATGGTCCTTACTCAAGTATTCCCCAAATGCTGCCTTCAAAGTTTTATCTTATAATGATTTTTTTTTTTCAAATCTTGGACAAAAATCATTTTTATGATGGGAATGAAGTTGTAACTGGTTACCTGTGCTTGTTTTTCCTCACTATATTTGTAAATATATATATATATATATAGATATATACATACATATATATATAAAGAGAGGGGAAAAAAACAAATAAATAAAAATCATTATGAAAACAATAAGACTAAAAGAAAAAATATTTCTTCTGGCAGAATAAAGGCATGAGAATTTCTCTAAATATATTATCTTAATTTAGCAGTAATGTGAATGTGACCTGGGTTAAAATCAGAAATTTAATTTTGAAATTAAGGAATGAATTTATTTCAAAAGTAAAATCAGGTGTACAGACAGTTAAACTAGTATGGATTATGATTAAAAATGTGCAAATTTATTTAGATCTATCCAGAAGGGAACAAATCATACTGGATGTTACCAATGACCAAATCAAATGAAGAATTTCATTATCACCATTACATTAATTTAAATGTTCCTAAGAAAAACAACTGTAATAACTCAACTCTCTCTCTCTCTCTCTCTTCTCTCTCTCCTCTCTCTCTCTCTCTCTCTCTCTCTCTCTTCTCTCTCTCACACACACACACACAAACACATGCACGTTCACAAGAACGCACGCACACACACACACACACCGTCTGAGCTTAAAGTGGAAAGACATTAAAATTGAAGACTGTTACTCTACTACACACACACACATGTACGCATGCATGCACGCACACAGCATGCCCTGCATGCCCACAATAATTACACTCGCATATACACACACACATCACACACACAGTGACACAAACACACACACATGCTCATCACATCACATCACATCACATACACATCACAAGCAAAACTCAACACAACACATACAGTTTGCACAGAATGCTAAACACTCAGTCTCACACTCTACTCAAATACAAGTCAAAGGAAAATTCCCAATTCTAAAATTATACCACCTCTATACAGACAGAGTTAGACTATAGCCAGTGCTTCTGATCTATGTTTAAGTACAGCTAGTAAATGACAGATCTGGACAGATGCCAGGTCTCTGTGAGGGTGCTGTGCAGTGCATGCTGATCAATTAGTTCAGCATTTGTTGCTAAAGTACACTTCTGGCTTTCTGAATTTTATACAATACATGTCTGATT
>CM054136.1:43680616-43918116 GCA_028751875.1 Rapana venosa
ATAGCTTGGTGGTTAGAGCATTGCACTCATGATCAATCTGACGGCCTAGGTTCAAGCTACCACCAAGATGCCCATTCAAAGGATTTTTCCCCAAGAGTTAACATCAGTGCCGATTCCACTCCCCTGAACATCCTTCAGATGAGACTGTAAACCAAGGTCCTGTGTGGAAATGCAAGAAGAACATCTTGCACACATGTTAAAACCCATTCCGCCTTTTGGAAGAGTAGGCCATTCTGTGCCAGATGACAAAATTTACAAAATGCATGTACACAGGGACTGAATTTTAAAAAATCAAATGATTGCTTATTCATTATCCTCTTAATAAATAGAGGAATTGAATTTAACTGTGTGTGTACTGTATGATTATGCTACTTCTGTGCAAAAATGCTTAAAAGTTTGTTTTTAAACTGTCTAGTACATGACATGATTCAGTGCACACATGCATTCCAGAATTACTGTGCATATGTGTGTGTGTGTGTGTGCGCGCGCGCACGCCCATGCCCACCCTTTTAATCTTATCTCTTTTCAAGAAGTCTTTTCCTCACCTTCTACATCACTGTCCCTTGGAAACTTCTATCTCTGACCTACATTGTCTTTATTTAGCCAGTAATCTTATTTCATAATGCTGTGCTTTTTCTGTAACAGTGTTAGAAATTGCTCTATGTGTGTTGTGTTTGTGTGTGTACGTGTTCATATGTTAGCTACATGTCTGTGTGTACATTTAAGAATTTTGTTTCAATACATGTATGGTAAAGTGTAAGTATAAAGTATGGTTAAGTATCAATATGCATGCCTTTTTTTTCCATGCATTACCCTTCTTCAGTTTTTGTGTGTTATTTTCTTCTATCACTTGTAGACTCAGGCCCCTTAGACATTCCCTCTCAGTTTTTTGTTTGTTTGGTTTTTATGTTTCATGTTTTTTTGTTGTTTGTTTGTTCTCAAATGACTCGACACATGTTTTATTATTCGATACTTTAGCCCCTCATTCACTTTTTGTGTGCATTTATCTCCAAAGTAGTGGCAGATATTATATATTATATATTCTCTATATTATTATTATTCGATGCTTTAGCCCCTCATTCACTTTTTGTGTGCATTTATCTCCAAAGTAGTGGCAGATATTATATATTATATATTCTCTATATTATTATTATTCGATGCTTTAGCCCCTCATTCACTTTTTGTGTGCATTATCTCCCAAGTGGCGGCAGATACACCCACACCCCCCTAGACGCTCTTTTCAATTGCCCTTTCTTTCCCCACTTGTCACTGTCCTATTTGAGCCGAATTGCTGTGTAGAGCCAGTGTGCTGTACATTTCCGAGGGTTCATATTTCCTGTGTTGTGTGTGACTAATGGGAGCGTCTGCCGGGCCAAAGCTCGGTTTGGGCCGTGGATGACGCTGACTTAACTGCAACACAAAAGCTTCTTCCTGGTTATAGGCCAGGATACTTCTAGCTTGGTCACCGCTGTGTTCTAGCCACAAGTTGGTGTAGTGAAGGCTGCATAACTCTGTCACCCACCGTCCATCGTCGGACTTGCACGGAAACCAGATAGAAGGACATAGCGCAGAGCCGTCATATAGTTTGTGCACAAGCCCTTGTGGGTTGAATGGAGCAGGATGCGGTTGTTCTTGGGTGCGTAATGATTATGATAGCCTTTGGTTGTGGTGATTTGATCTTGTGTCAAATGTGGAAGAAGTAGATCAAAATGGCGTCAGTATTTGTCACTGTGTCTTGCTATATAAAATATTCCTTTACTATTAGTGTGGACTTTTTGGAAGATTTTAGTATTTTGACTTGATTCAAAGGATTATGGTGCATTCTTGCTTCTTGTTTAGTCTGGACAACTATAATGGGGGGGGGGGGGGGGGGGGGGGGGGGGGGGATTAGTGCATGGGTGAGAGTTATATTTTCAGAATTTTTTTTTATGAATGTTGTATATATTATAGTTTTGATACTTAAATCGTTTCTTTTGTTTTCTTCTAAACCAGTGACATTGCATCAAGAGTCAGTCAACATTAATGTGCATTTTTTTTTCTTTTCTTTTTTAACATTGTCATTTTTTGCTTGTTTTGTGTGCGTGGGGTTTTTTGTTGTTTTTATAAGTAATCTCACTCTTCTTGAGGTTTTTCTTTGCATGAGACTATAAACAGAGGTCCTGTGTGCAAACACAAGCAGAACATCCTGCACACACATTAAACCTGTTCCGGTTTTTGAAAGAGTAGGCCATTGTGTGCCGGTGGGAACAGATGACAAAATTTATAAAACCGCATACACACGGGGACTGGATGTAAAAATGTAATTGCACATGAGTGCATATTCCATTATCATCGAAATAAAAGAATAAATAAATAAAGGAATAGATACAGGTTCAGATTAGCAAGAATACATGCACGCATATTTGCATAATGCATTCTTCATGTGTACATTATATGCATGGATGCACAGCCGTTTCACTTTCAGTGAAATTTCCTTGTGGGAATGCTGGAGGCCTGTCAGTATAAATTATAATACCATCCCCACCTTCAGGAGAAATTTTGTGCTAGAAATTCCCTCATTTCTATCACTCTCTTTGTTTCTGCTTTGTTCCTTTTCTTCCTGTCTCCTCCTTCTTGTCTTTTTTCTGCCTTCTTGGTCCATTCTCCTGCCTTTTTTCCAGAAAGACGTAAAAGGTAACATTTCTCTCCCACGCCGGAGTCGGATGCGCTGGGCCTGACTTGTCCAGCGCTTAACAGTAGTGCAAGGCGTTTTCGCTCATATGACAGACAGCAATAGTTGCTGTCTGAGTGTTCAACAAAGGAGAACTTTCAGTGAAAAGACTTTAAGGGAACAATAGACGCCTACTCCTGCACATACACACACACACATGCGCACACACAAGCATACACACCCACACACGCACGCTTATGCACGCATGTGTGTGAGCGTGCACAAACACATACACTCACACTCTCTCACTCACTCACCCACACATGCACACATTCAGACATGTATACACACAGACACGCATGCACACACACACATGCACGCATGCACACACAAACATGCATACATACATACATAAATACATACGTATATATACATACATATAGATATATAGAGAGAGATATATATATAGATATATATATTATATATATTATTATATATATCTGTATACACATACTCTCTCTGTCTCTCTCTCTCTCTCCCTCTCACCCTCCCTTCCCTCCCTCCCTTCCCTGGGATCAAGCCCAGGTTTGAGCCACCACCAAGACACCCATTCAAGGGGGGGTTTCCCCCTGGAGTTATCAGTATGGACTCCACTCCCCTAAGACTTGAGAAAGTCCCTTGGATGAGGCCCTTTGGGCAAACACACCCAGAACATCTTGCACAGGTCCACATTAAAACCCATTCTGCCTTTTAGAAGGGTAGGCATCCATGCTGGTAAGAAAGTGTTTAAAAAAAAAATTGCATGCAGACTGGTGATTGTGTTTAGGTATTGTCCCTAAAGTTTAGCTACCTAAATGGTGGGCGAAAACAGTCTCGAACGTGAAAATCTCTCCATCTGTGGACCTCTTGAGTTCTAGCCAAGGAATGAGAAAGGGAGAGGACAAAAAATATATATATATATTTTTATGAACGTTTAGAAGACCAAAAAAAACCCAAAAAGTCATTAGTTGCAGGTAGACCTGTTGTGAAAGTCATTCTTCACTCCCCCATGGGGATGCCGGGAGCCCATCAGTATAAATACCATCCCCAAATTCTGTGCTAGAAATTTCCTCTTTTCTATCACTCTGTTCCTGCCTTGTTCCTTTTCTTCCTGTCGCCTCCTCCTTGGCTATTTTCGGCCTTCTCGGTCTATTCTCCTACCTTTTTCTTTTCCAGAAAGACTTTAAAAAATAACAACAATTTTCTCTTATGCCGAAGTCGGATGACCTGGGCCTCACTTATCAGGCGCTTAACGGCAGCGTGACGCATTTTCGCTCATGAATATAACAAACAACAATAGTTGCTGTCTGAGCATTCCATGAAGAAGAAAAAGAAGAATTCTTCATGTTACTTTCGTTTAGGTCAGACATAATGCATGTTCTTCCTGTAAAAACAGGATGTACTGCATGGGATGGTGTTGGAAGAGGACAGGATCGAAGCATAGTGAGGCATAATATACAATACATAATAATTATAGAAGGCATGAGTCACCGGATTGGCACTGCATGCATGTCATTTCTGAGAAACCTTTGCTGTATAGTTGTTGATTTTTTTTTTCCTTTTTGGTGTGCGTGTGTAAGAGAGAGAGAGAGAGAGAGAGTGTGTGTGTGAGTGTGTGTGTGTGTGTGTGTGTGTGTGTGTGTGTGTGTGTCCCAAAAGGAGTGAAAGATAAAATATTACAAGTTCAAGTATGTGAAAAGAGAGAGAAAGAGAGAGAGTGTGTGTTTGTGTGTGTGACTTTGTGTGTGTGTGTGTATGGGTGTGTGTGTGTGTCCCAAAACTGGCAAAAGAGATGAAAGATAAAATAATGTTGAAGAGAGAGAGTGTGTGTGTGTGTGTGTGTGTGCATTAGTGTGTGTGTGTGTTTGTGTGTGTGTGTGTATGAGCAGAGAGAGAGAGAATGTGTAATGTGTTGGTATGCATGGGATTTCAGTGACTTTTAATATCAGTGCTGTACATGGGCATTTGTGCATTCAGTGTGGGAAGGGTGTTTGGTAGTGTGTTGTAAATGTAAGGGTCATGTAGCTATCGATTTTCTCGCCTGCCAAGACTGCCTGTACATTGCGCAAAGTGTCTTATTTTGAGAGTCTTCGTCACTTGTTTGTTCACTTTGAAGTAGGACGTTTCTTTTTTTTTTTTTTTCTTGTGTTAAAAATCATTTAGAGTTTTTTTTTCTTTTTCTGTGTGTTTCTCACAGATTTGTTTTTCTTGTGCTGTTTTTTTTTCTGTTCTGCTTTGTAGTTTGTTGTTTTTACTTTTCTCTTTCTCTTTTATTTTCCTGTGAGTCTGTATTCATTTTTTCTCTCTTTCTGGCTCTCTCTCTCTCTCTCTCTCTCTCTCTCTCTCTCTCTCTCTCTCTCTCTCTCTCTCTCTCTCTCTCTCTCTCTCTCTCTCTCTCTCTCTCTCTCTCTCTCTCTCTCTCTCTCTCTCTCTTTCTCTGTTTGTGTCTGTCTATAAGTGTAATGGTCTATCAGGGTTTGGTTTGTTTTTAATTCCTTTTCCCTGCCTGTGTCTGTGTATTTCTTTCCTTTTTTTCTACAATTTTTTCTTTCTTCTTTCTTTCTTTTGTTTTGTTTGTTTCTTCCTTTCTTTCCTCCCTCCTCTCTTTTTATAATTTTTTTTTTTAAATCTTACTTAACCACACTTTATTTCTTGTTTGCGTTTCTTTTCAGTATGTCTTTCTTCTTTTTTCGTCCCTTCCTATTTCTTTCTTTGTTTCTTTTTATGTCTGTCTTCCTGTGTGGCTGTTTTTCTCCCATTCCTTCCAGTGCCTTCTCTGTGACTCTGTTCTATCCCATTCTGTCCATTTTGTCTCCCATTATATTCTTCCTTGACTGCTGAAGCAGCTTAGCAAGAAGAAAACACTTGAAAGGCGAATAAAGCCCCTGTTGTGAGTAGCTATAGATATATTGTCTATGGCTGAGATTCCATTGAAAGTGAATACATCGTATTCCCTTTGCTGTGAAATCCACGTCATAGTGTGGTGTGTGTGTGTGTGTGTGAAACCGAAACCCATGAGTGCCCCTCCCACTGTCTTTTGTGTAGGACTTAGGTGTGTTATGAGAAAGTTTATCGTTTTTGTTTGTTTTTTTAATTGGAATGTAAATGTTTTTGAATATAATGTAATAGTAGTAAGTAGAACAGATAGATTGGGAGCATTGTATAAACGTCCTCGTTTTTACATGGTAAGTGTACTGTTAATGAGGTAAGGAATATTGATGTTAGTTCCAAATATTGCCACTCAAGTTATGAACGGTGCATGCAGACAGAAAATGTAACTTTTGGGGGTTTTTTATTGACTTTGTGATGAGATATCTGCTTGTCAGATTGTTCAATAGTCAGATTGTTCAATAATATTTAATGAATCATGAGACTTTGTAGCTAGCTGAGATTTTTGTTTTGTGTTTGTTTTTTTGGTCCCTTGTTTAGAGCTATGAGGTTTGACAGATTTTGCGAATGTGGCTTGTTTACCAACCATTAAGACAGACACATTCTGACTTCAGAGTGCTGATAATTGATAAAAGGGACATGTAAAATTGGTTAAAGGGGAAAAAATACAGATTAAAGATTATGATGTTTGGACAACCACTTAAAGTTTTTAGCAAGGTTTTCAGCTTCACATTAATGTGGAACTGTTTTGTTTTATTTTGTTTTTCTGTAAATGCTTTATATATGAGTTAAGGGTTAGTGATATTTTGATGATTCAGCTATGTAGAGTTGTTGGGTAATCGCTGGAGTTAGACATTGAGTGTTGCGCATTGCCTGTGAATTATGTGCATACAAAACGTGCATGCTCAAAGAGGATCATGTTGATGTGCACTAACATACACACACACACAGAGGTCTGCTGTACCCATGTATACTCATTCACACACACATGCACATACTCTGTCTCTATCTCTCTCACACACATGCACACACAACACGCACAACACGCACACACACACACACACGGAGTGCATGCAAACATAATGCAGTTCTGCTGACGTGATCTTTATTCAGAGCTATAGATAGTAGCAATGTCACCCACTTGTCTTCTCTCTCCCTCTCTCTCTCTCTCTCTCTCTCTCTCTCTCTCTCTCTCTCTCTCTCTCTCTCTCTTCTCTCCCTGCCATGCTGTTTTCCTTATTTGTGCAACTGGCGGGGCAGTTTCATAACTAAACTTGGTGGTCTGATCAGATCCTGTCTGCATTATGTGGCCCAGTTCTTACAAAATGCACCAGCAACTGTCTCATGCAAACCATTTCCAATTCTGGCACACACGCAACTATGTATGCATGCATACATACATAGGTGCAGGCTGCATGCATACATATATATGTGCAGGCTTATATGCAAGTATGAATGCATGCATTTGTGCAAGAACACATGCAAGTATGAGTGTATGCATTTGTGCAGGCACTATGAATGAATGCATGTGTTTGTGTTGGTACATATGCAATGTATGAATACATGCATTTTTGCAGGCACACATGCAATGTATGAATGCATGCATTTGTGCAGGCACACATACAGTGTATGAATGCATGCATTTGTGAAGGTACATATGCAGTGTATGAATGCATGCGTGCATTTGTGCAGGCACTTATACAGTTATTTTCATTTATGAATGCATGGGTTTGTGCAGGCACACATGCAATGAATGAATGCATGGGTTTGTGCAGGCACACGTGCAATGTATGAATGCAAGGGTTTGTGAAGGTACACATACAGTGTATGAATGCATGGGTTTGTGCAGGCACACATACAGTGTATGAATGCATGGGTTTGTGCAGGCACACATACAATGTATGAATGCAAGGGTTTGTGCAGGCACACATACAATGTATGAATGCAAGGGTTTGTGCAGGCACACATGCAGTGTACAAATGCATGCCTTTGTGCAGGCACACATGCATGCATTTGTGCAGGCACGTGTAAGTATGAATGTTGTCATATCATGAAGTGCAGGCACACATGCAAATGTATGAATGTATGCATATCATTAACTACAGACTGACATGCAAGTATGAAGTGAAAGTATGCATATCATGAAGTGCAGGCACACATGCAAATGTATGAATGTATGCATATCATTAACTACAGACTGACGTGCAAGTATGAAGTGAAAGTATGCATATCGTTAAGTGCAGGCACAGATGCAACTATGAAGGTATGCATATCAATAAAGGCAGGCACACATTCAAATATGAATGTTTGCGTATGCACAGGCACACCTGCTCACTCAAATATTCTCTCAGTATTTCTCACACACTCACTCCCACACATACAGATGCTTGCAAACAATAAACATGCATATGCATGTGCACACACATACATATACACACAAATACACACACACTCGTGCATACACACACACACTCTCTCTCTCTCTTTCTCTTACACTCACTCTCACACACACATTTGTCACAAGCATACCATGTTCTCTCTCATACTCTCTGTTTCTCTCACTAATTCACTCACTGACACAATTATATCCATGCAGGCAGACCTCGATACCATGGACATGTGCATGTGTGCGCATTCTTCTTCGTCATACGCTCAGACAGCAACTATTGTTGTCTGTTACATGAGCAAAAATGCGTTGCGCTGCTGTTAAGCACCTGACAAGCCAGCACATGCACACACACACACACACACACACACCAGAAAATTATTCACATTTATGTATGAAAGATTCGGTGTGGTGACCCAAAACACTACAAGGAGTTAATTAACCATAATTATCACTATCAGTGCCATAAGGCCATCCACTGACACCCTGTAGTTATTCCACTTTTGAATGTCAGAAGAGGTTATTTTTCTCAAAGTAATTGGAAAAGTAAACCCAGAGTCAGATTTCTCATTTATTTTCCTTCTGGGCAAAAATGCATGTTTCTGTGCTGTATCTTGTAAAAAGTTTCTACACAAGAATTTGCTGTCAATTATATACATCAATTATATACAGTTCTCTCAATTCTTTGAAATCCCCACGCCGTAGGGAATCCTTTTCTTTACAGTTTTGTTTTGTTTTTGGTAGCACTGAAAGGGTTAAGGAAAAAGTCAAGTCAAGTCAAGGTCTTTCTGATGCCATGTTTCAGAAACCTCAACATGTGATGGACACTGAGAATGGAGCTTTGAGAAGACACTGAGAATGGAGCTTTGAGAACTGGGCAGTGATGGAGAAGGAGGACAAGGAGAGCAGAGGCAGCATCACCGCTGCCAGACAACTCTGGAATCAGGAGTGTTCTGACGCAAACCTGAAGCCGTCGCCCACCTCTGAAGAGTCCACAGGAGACCTTGGGAAAGCGATCTCCGAAGCGACTTTCCTGTTGTCAGAAATGGGGACCATTGCTGGAGGGGAGACGATGCCAGAAACAGAAGTGTCTATAGAGTCTTCTGAAAATCACTCGGATAACTGCTACCATGAAGAATTTTGTGAATGGTAAGAAAATGTCTTCGCTTACTTTCTTCTTCTTTTTTTTGGGGGGGGGGGGGGGGGGGGGGGGGATGAGCAACTTTATAAAGTTTAAAATGTTTGCTTTACCTGACATGATCTTATGTTAAAACTGAACGTTTCAGAGACTTATTCGTTTTTCATCTGTGTAGTCTTGTGTAGAAAGTGTCATACCTAATTCCCACCCCACACCACCCCTTCCTACCCCAACCACACACCCCTCAAAAAACAAAAAGTTATGTCTTAACACTAATTTGCAATCATTACTGGTTAGAAAATAGTTTTGATTCTTTTAATTGTATACTAGCTGTGTGTAGATTGCAGTCATTTACTTTTTGTGTATCATTTTCCACTGGCAATCTCTTTGGCATGTATGTCTTCAGTCTTTCAGCAATGAAAAAAAAAAGAATTTTTTAAAAATGTTTCTCTGTGATTAATTAAGGGAAGAAAAGTTCTTGTATGGTCTGACTTTCCTTCTTCCATGCAGTCACCAGTGACTCTGACTTTTTTTTTTTTTTTACTTAAGAACAGAGCAAATTGTCCTCTGTTTGGACTTAAGAACAGAGCAAATTGTCTTTTTTTTTAAACTTTAGAACAGAACAAATTGTCCTCTGTTTGGACTTAAGAACAGAGCAAATTGTCTTCTTCTTTTTTTTACTTTAGAACAGAACAAATTGTCATTTTTTTAAATTTTTGTACTTTAGAACAGAGCAAAATGTCATCTTTTTTTTAACTTTAAATCAGAGCAAATTGTCATCTGTTTGGACTTTAGAGCAAATTGTCATCTGTTCGGACTTAAGGACAGTGCATATTGTTATCCATTTTGACTTGAGGAAGGAGGATACTCTCATTTGTTTTGACTTAAAGAAAGACCAAATTGTCATTGGTTTGACTTTAGGACAAAGCAGATTGTTAATCCATTTTGACCTGACTGTGATGGAACAGACGCTATGTTGCAGGCATGAAAGCCATCACCAGACAGCCCGGAAAGTCATGGCTGGGGCCCCACGACAGGAAAAATCTGACATCCCCAAGTCTCTTCCTGAAAGTACTGGCAAAGAGCAGAAAGCTGTCTCAGACAGCATGAATGACAAAGACACACCAAGCCCTGAAAACATGACTGGCAAGGAGATGTCGCATCCTGGGGCCATGACTGACAAAGAGAGATCCTGCCCCAAAAACATGGCTGAGAATAAAAGGCCACAAGATAAAAACCAGCTGAACACAGCTCTGAAAATGAACAACAGTTACCTGAGTATTCCAACAGAGATTCAGTTGGAGGAGAAGCAGGAAGTCCACCTAAAAGACAAGTCCTTGATGGCGCTCATGTTGAGAAGGAAATCTGATCCAATGGCAAAAGTCACATCCTTTTGTTGCAAACCAGACAGTGACATAACAAAGACAGCAGAATTCTTTCCAGAAAAGAAATCCAAGGTAGAGAAAGGTAGCGAAGAAGAGGAGTTGTTAACCAAATCTGAACCGGAATGGACACTAGCTGGAACTGAAAAGTCTCTGTGTGACGGAATAGAGAAAAAGCCCAGCATGAACACTCAGCAACAAGCCTTGTCACAAAACAGTATGGAGGGGAAGAACAGCGTAATATCTGAAAACCAGCAGGATGTTGATGAGAGTCTCTGCAACATGGACAACAAGTTTCTGGAAGAACTAGACACTCTGCCTGCTTCAGAACACCTGAAGGATCAGATCAGAGCTTTAGCCTGTACTGGTAAGGCAGACCGACAGCTGGCAGATTTGGTAGACTTTGGGAACAGCATCAACAAAATCATCTCTGAGGCAGCAAAGTCAGCACCACCAAGCGTTTGTGACATGCTGAAAGCGGGCATCATAGATTTTCTGGACAAACTGTTCACCACCAAGAAAGAGCACTGCCTGACAAATCAGGAGAAGAAAATTCTGCTGGAGGAGCAGTGTGAAAACAGTCAGCTCAAAGACAAGCAGAAGGCTTTTGAGATGGTCCTGTCTCTGAGCCAACAAGACAAGCTGACCAACACCACCCTGACTGAAATTTACAGCTGCTTCCAGGAACACCAGGCCATAAATCTAGGGTTAAACCTGACTGGCTCTGAGGACATTAAGAGCCTGCTGAATTCCTTGAACCACAGCATGAAGAAGCAGGAAGAGAGTCTCAGTCTGAAAGAAGAAGACAAGAAAATGAGTGGCGCGTCAGACATGACAGTGGAAGTCAGAAAGGAGAGCAAAGGGATGTCCCTGAAATCTGATGTTCCTAGTCTTCATCACCTGAGTGAACTACCCAGGGAGGCAGAAGCCTTTAGGTTCCCAGTGGAAGACTCCTTCTCCTTCTCTACATACGCCACTTCATCCATCCTGGCAGACGCCCACCCTATCAGCAGAGGATGGCCTGACCTGAAGCTCATTTTGTCCCTCATGCAAAATTTTGTCAGGAAAGTAGGAGTGGACTCCAAGACAGACTGGCAGCCAGCTTGCTGTGAGACTGCTGAACAGAAAAACACGGATGGTCAGTCGGCTGTGCATGAAGATGTGGACTACAAAAAAGAAAACCAAAAAGAGCTGGGCTGCTTGACAGATGAACAGAAAACTGTGGAAATGAAAACGCATGAAGCAGAAGAAAAGCACGAGCTTGCAGTAGAAGAAAGAGACGCGGTGGAAGATGCTGAAAAAGCCCAAGAAAAAGCTGGAAGGGAAGAAAAGGCACCAAATCCATCAGACAACACTACCCTTGAAGATGACGCAGAGATTACAGAAAAATCTGACTATGAAGATTCAGAGAAAGTCCGAAAGCAGCAAAGGACAGACTTGACTCCTGCTGTAGTGGCTGAAGCAGTGGAGCCAGCCAGTCAGGAGGAAGCTGTCGATGCTGACTGCAGCAACCAGTCAGCTTCAGCAACAGAGAAACCAACCAATCAGGACACCACCGACATAGACAGCAACAGCCAATCATCTCCAGCAACACTGAAGCCAACCAATGAGAAAGAGGCTGCCAGCATTCAGTTATCTGCAGTAACACTGAAACGTAAGGAAGGCAGCTCAAAGCCTGCAAGAAAACAACAACAAATAGCAAAAACAAAAGTCAAAGCAAAGCCGAAAAAGGCAAAGGGACAAGTGTTACCGCAAATTGTCAACAAACAGCAGCGGAAAAGAAATGAGAGGTCAGTTTCCAAGAAGAAAAGAAAACACCAAAGCCGAAAAAAACATGACATGATGGCAACAAGAGAGAACCGGCAACATGTCACCAAGAGCTCAAAAGCAATGAAAAAAACATTCCCCACTCAAGATACGACACATAAAGCCAGGCAATCAGAGCATGACAAGAGCAGCGCAGGAAAAAAATCACCAAGGCATATTCAAAAGATGCAAAATCATCACCGAAAGACAAGTCTGCACAACCAAAAACCACCAGTGCCCATGAATACTCACAAAATGCGAAACCGTCGCCGACAAACAAACAAGTACAACCAGAAATCACCTGAGCCAATGAATGTTCAAGGGAAGCAGAGTTATTACCAACAGCCTCCTCTGCACAGTCCACTCCTCAGAAGACCCTGGATACCCCGGAACGATGATGGGGTGGAGAGTAAGCTGCTGATAGAACGGGATTGGCTGGATGTGCGAGGCGGAGTAATCAAGGTGATGAGAGTGGGGGACAGTCCTGGTGGCACATCGCAAGGACAAGGTGGTGGATCCTCGTATTCCAGTGCTGTGAGTAGTGATTAGACGTTCTGTGATGTTTTTGTGGTTGTGAGTCTGTGTTTGTGTTGGTGTGTGTATTGATATGCCTGTGCATGTGTGAGCATGTGTTTTACGCATGTGGTTCATATTTTTTTATGCCAATGATTCTTTAGGTAGCTGGATGATAAAGAGTAAAGATGTTTATTGCAAAAAAAACTTACTGACCTATAATTGTCACTCACCTGACAGTGTCTCGATTGTCTGTAAATTTCATTTTGATCTGCATCACAGTCAGAACCAGTATTAAACTTTTGGTGTTGTTTATGTTTGATATAAATATGTAAAGGTAAAGGTAAAGGAGTCCCATAACCTATAAGGTCGTAGGGGAGCGAGGCGTCAGAGACCTCACTTCTCTAGGGCCAGCATATTGAGGGCGGCGCCCATCTCCTCTCCCTCGCTGCTTTTACCTTCCCTGACCCTAAAGAGGGCAGGTACCCATTTACAGCTGGGTGAACTGGGAGAACTGTACTGAAGCCAAGGCGCGCAAACGGTCACTCATCCAACTGGTAACCACGCTCGACGCTGCTTAACTTGGCTGGGGGAAAGCAAGTGCTCCGACCACTGAGCTATCCCGTCAAATATGTACATTTTCTAAAACTGGTAGAAATCATTTGCTGAATCTTCACCCGTTGATTTCACTTGCTTTTGTTGTTCTCAGGTTTGCTGATTATATTTTTTAAGATGTATCATCCTGGGTTGTTTGTTTTTCTGTTTCCATCAGTCTTGGCTGTTTATTTCATCATTTTTAGCTGCTTGCTTTTTCAAACTCTAGCCGCTCAGACATTACTGTAGACTGAATGGAATGTCACAGGGAGGTGCTAGTTGTGCCCAGGGGTGGGGAGGAGCACGACCCAAGACCAGTAGAACCGGCAGCGGCGGTAACAGTGGAGGTAGCGGTGGTGGTGGTGGTGGGGATGAAGACAAGAGGCCCCCCACCAGAAAAGTGCCAGACTCCCTGCCCTTTGCTGTGGATCCCAGAGGACAGAATGGGCCGCCACCCCCGAATTTCAAGCGACACCGCAAGAAACAGCATGGAGTGGCATCCAATGAACAGCTCTGCCACTGTCTTGGACAAGCTGTAAGTTTTTTTGTATTGGGGTTTGTTTGTTTTTGGTTGGTTTGGTTGGGTTGTTTTGGTTGGTTTATTTTGGGGGGGTAATTCTTTTTTCTTGGTTTATGTATTCATCCATAATGTGAGAGATGCATGGTTCAAAGTACTGTATGAAGCTAGATTTATTTCCACCATCCACGTCTTTAGTAGCAGCATGTGTGAAAGTCTTTTGGATAAGGTAGCATACCCAGCATGCAACCTGTACAATGAAATGAGCTGCTCTGAAGTTGGAATGTATCGGCTGATGCCAGCAGGCAGACTTCCTGCAGTCACAAGCACAGGAGAAGACCAGTCATTATGCACCCTGACCAGCAAGGAAACGCAGAGAGAGAACCAAGATCAGTCAATACGGAACTTTTAAAGGCTGTCAAAAGGGTGCGGTGTGAACTAAGATTTAACATTTTTATATCATAATATTTGACTACAGCAGTAATCTTCAAACATCACTCGAGAAATAGGGTGACATATTCTCATAAATATACAAAAGTATGGTCTAAAAAGGGTTTAAATAATTCTATGAACACGTGTAATCTTTGCAAGGAAGATGCATACATCAGATGTATATATCTATTTGCTTGTGTAGTCTTTAGACGTTGATGAGAGTACAGGTTGTATTGTTTTATCTGATGTGATACAAAATTGTTTTTAATCTGATGTGAATGAAGTCATGACCCCATTCCAGAGAGATGCCGCCTTCACAAACTGTCGTCTGTCTGTCTGTCTGTGAACAGGGGAAAGGTATGGACAGCTTGCAACAGTCCAGCGGACTCGGGGAAGTGAACCGATGCATGACCTTGTGTCTGCATGACACGCGGAGTGTGACCTCCCCGACAGACGATGTCCTGGCGTGTTGCACGTGCGCCACGTTGCACTCACTGCTGTCCCACTTCTCCATGGCGGCCCACAGCGAGACGTGCCCCATGTGCCTTCAGCTGTTCACGCTGATACACTTCCACATCCTCCACTGTCAGCGGGGCGGGGCCGGTGACGAGGATGACATGGAGGAATCTGCGCGCAACGTGTGCCGCAGAATGCGGCAAGCCCGGACCTTTGCCAGCGGGGCGGAAACTGTCGCTGTGACAAAGGTGAGCTTTTTTTATTTTGGGGAGAGATAGAGGGAACGATTGAAGGGAGTGAGTGTTTATGGATTCTTTGGGGGTTCTTGTGCTGTTACAGCTTGTACAAGACAAAAGTGAGTTTTGTCAGGGATTGGGGAGGGAAATTGTTGAAGGGGATGGCTGTTTATAGATTCTTTGTGTGTTTTCTGGTGTGCTTATTATTAGTTTATGTGTATGTGTTTTTCATGTTTTGTGTGCTTATGTGCACTCCCTGCTTGTACAACTGTACACTGCATATATATGTCTTTGTGTGTGTGTTTCGTGTCTTTTGTATACTTATGCGTACTGCCAGTTTGTCCAACTAAGCAAACATGTTGTTGTGTGTGTCATATGTCTTTTGTATACTTACGTGCACTCACTGTTTGTCCAACTGTACATACATGTTTTTGTGTGTGTGTCTTACATCTTCTGTATACTTACGAGTCCTCCCTGTTTGTCCAAGTGTCGAACCTGCCGACTAAGGTAACCAATCCCTGACCATGTATCTGTAGACTAATGATCGATCATGTGGTCATCATAATGACTAGTACCACCAAGGAACTTGCTGTGAACTTGCCTGATGCCTTTGACAGATCTGGGAAAAGGTGAGGAAGTACCTCAGCGCTGCTCTGGGCCCGGCCTTGCTGCTGGATGTGGGGATAGAGAGCGAGGTGGCGGCACAGACAAGCAGCGGCGACTATGCATCGGAAACACCCAGCATGGAAGCCTGTACTCCAGCAGGAGCTCAACCCAGCAGTGACCTGGAGTCTGGTTGGAGGCTCCCCACTGGAGATGGCTCTCCTTCGTTTTTTGATCCGTCCTCACAGAAGCCAGCGGCTCCTTCCAAGCAAGCGTCTGTTGATTCCCAGTCTTCATCAGATGCTTCTGTAGGTCATGCCGCTGTCATGCCCAAGGTGAAGCTGTGTCGGCGACCCAGCCACAAGGTGGTGCCTCAGAAAACCATCCCTGAAGAACCCAGCTCTCCTCATCCGTCCCCCACACCCCCAGCCTCCCCTGCCCAGCCGGAGAATTCAGACCCAGCGGGTGCAGCTGGTGTCCTCCTGCCCAGTGTCTTCCCCAGACCAGCAGAGACGCCTGAGGAGGGGGAGGACACGTTGGAGCTCATACAGCAGTTTAACAGGCGGACGGATGAGCAGCAGGGTATGGCTGTGGCGGCAGCCAGGACCACGAGTGATGACCCCTACGCCACCCAGAAGACGTACGGTCTGCTAGCCACCATCAGCATGCCCGACACCCGGGACCGCCTGATCAGAGGGGAGCAGACCTTGTCTGTGGAGATGCAGCCTGTTGGTAAGGGGAAAAGGTGTCTGAATGGATGATGCTCATAGTGTGCGTCTGTATGGGTATGGAGTGGGAGGGGAACAGGCTATTCTAGCATGTTAATGAAAAGGATGGAGAGTAGTAATATGGATTTGGCATTGGGGGAGATGGTGGTTGGTGGTAGTGAGGATGTTTTCAACCAGTTGAATATACATTTGTTTCTTCAGTGTGTAAAACGGTAAAGTGACATTCCATATATTTGTGAGACTTGTTTTCCTTTAACAGAGAAAAATACCTGCTCTAAGCTTGGTGCTTTTGCGTGACCTCAAGGTGATGAATAGAGAGTGGAATCTGAACATGGTATTTGTGATGTAGAATAAAAGGTAAAGTATCAAACTTGTTGTAGGGGGAAAAAAAACAACTGTTTATTGCCATTCCATATATATATAATTAAATTCTTTTCTTCCAAGAGTACGATGGTTTAAACAGTATGCCCATCCTTAAGCGGTATGCCCATCCTTAAGTCAATGCACTGTGCTGTGTAGTCTTTTGAAAGAAGACTTGTGTGTTTTAACTCCGGAGTTTTGTTGGTGTAGGGACACCAGGCATAGGGGAGGTGGTGTACGGCACGAGTCGTCAGCTACGCCTGGTGGCTCAGAACTGGAGCCACGAGAGAGACCGCTGCAAAGCCAGCGGCATCTGCCAGTATCAGCACCGTGAGGAGGGGGTCATCCTGGATGCTTACAAGGTCAGTGGATACCCGTGTGTGTGTGTGGCAAAGAAAGTGAGATCGTCCCCCCTCTGTGTGTGTGTGTGTGTGTGTGTGTGTGTGCGTGCGTGTGTGTGTGTGCAACTCTTTGGATTTACCTGTTCCTCGGCTAGAGCTCAGGGGTTCACCAAATGGTGAGATTTTTGCATGTGTTTTTCACCCACCATTTAGGTAGTCGCATACCGACTTCGGGGATGGTGTCTAAACATGACACCTGTGTGCATGCTGGGTTTTTTTTCATAATTCTGCCATCTGTTCATACCAACGTGAAATGGCCTACTCTTCTGGAAGGCAGAATGAGTTTTTAATGTATGCACCAGATGTTCTGCATGCATTTGTATACGGGCCGTCAGTTCATAGCCTCATCTGAAAGACTTTGATATTCAGTTCGATTTTGTTTGTCAAACTGGGAAGAAAGAGCAAGGGTGGGAATCAAACCCAGGATCTCACAGTTTACTTGTTTGTCTCTTCATCACTGATTCTGACAGTGTGTTACTCTCTTTGTCACCATTCTCCTTCCCCTTATTTCTCACTCCCTTTCCATCCATCCCTCAGTGTCAGATATCACTCCATATATCCACACTTTTTTCTTTTTCAGCTGTAATTGTTTTTTCTTTTAGCATGTTCATTGTGTTATTGGATTTTTACTGTTTCTTCTTCCTTCCCTTCTTTCTCCATCTTTGTTGTTACGTATCAAACTCTGCAAATATTTTCTTGTGTATTCTGCATCAAGAAATGCACTGGACACAGCATGCAAAGCCAGCATAACTCAGTCAAGGATCCAGGGCCCAGTTCTAAAAACTAGCCCCTTTCTTTTACCATGTCCAAGTGTGGTCAGTTTTTGTTATAATTAGTTAGGATGGAATCTACAGCAGCTGAAAGTGGGCGGGAGACTGACAGCTGTGTGGATCTCAGTTGCTCTTTTTTTTTTAAACATGTTTTCGTTCCACTCTCAGAAACAGCTGAAGATTCTTCGCACCCGCTACCAGAAGCACCAGCAGTGGGAGCGACTGGTTCACCTGGGCAACGGTGTGACCGGCAAGTGTCACCTGTGTATCGACCGCACCTCCAACTTCAAGTTCTGCTGCAAGAAAGTGAGATTTGGGGGAGGGGAGTTCTCTCTCTTTTTGTCTCCCTCGCTGTATGTGTGTGTGTGTGTGAAGAATCAAGTGTCAATCAAATTCTTGATTCTTGATTGATTCTGTGTCTTTTGTCTTTTTTTTTCTCTCCTCTGCCTTTCTCCTCTCCCTTGTTTTCTCTCTGTCTCTGTCTGTCTGTCTGCTTGTCTGCCTCTCTCTCTCTTGCTCTTTCTCGCTCTCATGTGTGCCAGTGGGAATGAATTACAAAATGTACAATTTCAACCAAGGTGATGATGGATTAGTCAAGGTAGAAAAAAAAACTATAACAATAAAATACAGTGAAATAAGATGAACTGGAAAAATAAGTTAAAAATTAAATATGGTGAAATGAAATGAAAAATATGATAAAAATAGAATACAATGAAACGAGATGAAATGAAAAGAAAGTACAATGAAATAAGATGGAAAAAAATTTGATAAAAAGTAATATAACGATAACGAAATTTTATTTTCTGAGGGTAATAGAATAAGTACAAGACTTTTTTACATCCAGCCCTCGAATATACAATGAAATAAGGTTGTTTTGGTGGGGGTTTTTTAAAGTGATTAACACTACCCCTACATTAAGGGAGTGAACCTCTCTTTCCCAGTACACATGCACTGTGCACATTTGGATGCTACCGTAACCCAGTAGTGGGTGATACGGAGGGAAAGGTTAGTAGATGGTTGGTTACCATATAGCAGATTACCCGTAGGGAAAAGGTTAAGATGGTGAAGACTCTGTGTGTGGTCAGGTGCACATTCTGCAGTATGAGGATCAAGAGATGAACATCTGGAGCATCCTGGATCACCCCAACATCGTCCACCTCTACGGCGCTATCCGCCATGGAGAAAAAATCTACATGTTTGCAGAATTCATTGATGGTACGTTTGATGGGTTGCTTCTCTTTAGTATCACTCGTCAAGTTTGGGTTTTGAGGAGGGATAGGGAGTGTTGAAAAGGGTGTTTAGTGTGTGTATGTGTGTGTGTTTGAGTGTGTGTAATGTGTGTGTGTGTGTGTGTAGTTTGTGTGTGATGTGTGTGTGTGTGTGCAAGTACATATTAGTTAAGAAGTGTATTCACGTAAACATGTAACTCAGTATTATTAAGAACATGACAGGGTGCATATTTATTTTCCTCAGGATGAGACATATACTACTTTTTTTCTTTTCTTTTTTAAAGTGCATATTACGTGTAATTAAAAGTTACCATCTTCTTCTATGTGAAGAGTTTGTAGGTGTTAGTAGGGTTGGTTTGGGGATTTTTCATCTTACAAGTTTCATAGATTTTTTCATAGTATTTTTTTTTCTATTTCTGTGTTTCAGGAGTAAAATACAGGTGTGTTGGTGATACTCACCAGACTCTGGTGTAACCTTAGGGACAGAGTGGGGTGGCTCACAAGTTTGATGTTCGTTTAAAATAGTGTTTTTGGTAAAGGATTGAAATACATTACATATCAACAAATTTTAGCAATCATGGTGGTTCTTTCATTCATTTTGTTTTGTTTTTGGGGGTGGTGATTGTTGTTGTTTGGGTTGTTTTTTTTTTGGGGGGGTGATTGTTGTTATTTGTTTGTTGTTGGGTTGTTTTGGGGTTGTTGGGGGTTTTTTTGGGGGGAGAAGGGTTTGGTTGTTGGGGTTTTTTTTGGGGGGTGCTATTTATTGTTATTAAAGCAGAATTTTTGGGAGGTGTCTTTGGTTTATATATTTGGTTGGTTATTGTTGTTTTTACATGGTCGTATACAGTACAGAAAAAAAAAAAAATTTTAATGGTGCTTGTGTTGTTCTTCTTCTTAACTCATCACCGTGATCATTACATCCCAGAAAGTGGAACGCAGCTACCTTAATAGAAGGCCCACAACAACCAAAAAAACCGGTCGCACACACTCAAAATCTCATTTGTCGGTGAACCTCGGACCTCTAGAGCCGAAGGAACAACAACAACAACAACAGCCATGACAAAATCGTTTCCTCTGTTGCCACCATCGCTGTTATCGTTGCCCGTTGGCGCACACTTGCAGGGGGCAGCCTGGCGGCCATGATCAAGGAGCAGCTACTGGTGGGCAGACGCCTCAGCCACTGGACCTCGCTGAACTATTTCCGCCAGCTGCTCAAAGTGCTGACCTACCTCCAGTCCATGGGAGTGCTGCATGAGGACATCAAAGGTATCGCACAGCATGCATGCACACACGCGTGTGGGTGTGTACACACGTGCGGGCGTAGATGGGGTGCACGTGCTCGACACTCATGCACACACACATGCTTTTGCAGGCGCGTATACCACGCATGCTTACATGCACACATACACATACATACACCTTACCATCGTCTAATATCACTGAGTGTGAACAGACGTTAAATTGAAGACAACAACAGCACCTTACGCACACACTCATGCACACACAAATGCTTTTGCAGGCACGTATACCACGCATGCTTACATGCACACATACACATACATACACCTTACGCATGCACACACGCTCACACTCCTGCAATCCACAGGGGTGCAGTATGAGGATATTAAAGGTGCCCGCACACAGTAACTACACATACACAACACTCTCATACTCGCACTGGTGTGTAAAAACTGTCACATACGTAAAAACCTCACCATTTGGTGGACCTTAGTTGTAGCCAAGGAATGAAAGCACACACACACACACTCACCACACATGGACACACACACTCGCCACACACACACACACACACACTACACACACACACTCACCACACACACTACACACACACACACTCACTCACCACACACAAACTACACACACACACACAAACTACACCCACACACACACACATACACACACACACTCAGAAGATTAGGCCATTATGTGCCGGTCAGAACGGATAACATTTACAAAAACTGCATACACACAGGGACCGGCTGTAAAAAAAATTTTTTTTAAAGCACATGAGTGCTTATTCCATTATCCTCAAAATAAAAAAAATAGAAAGTCTATGCTAACACCACAAATCTTCACACACAACCCCCAGGACAAACACGCAACAACAAGCTAACACACAGAGTGTGCGCCATTTCAGCGGACAACCTCCTCCTTCGTGACAGCACCACAGAGATTGTTCTGGCCGACTTTGGGGTGGCGCAGCGCATACACCAGGACCATACCCCGCCCCATCGCTACCCTGTGGGGTCTCCGGCCCACTGGTGCCCGGAGAAAGCGGCCAGCGAGGGTCATGGGTTCAATTCTGACCTGTGGGCTTCGGCCTGTGTGCTGATTCACATGCTGAGTGGGAGTCCCCCTTGGATCAACCGTTTTCCTGATGCTGCCATTTTGAATTATATTGTGAGTTGTTGGTTGGTTTTGGTGTTTGTTTGTTGTTGTTTGGGGTTGGTTTTTGTTTTGGGGGGTGTTGCTCCTTGTTTTAGGGGTTGGGTTTTGTTGTTATTGTTTTTTACTAACTTGTCAGTTGTATTATTTTAGATGAATTATGTGTGTGAGTATTATGTTTATGTGTGATGGTATGCTTGTGAGTGCATGCCCATGCACAAATGTAAGAGTAAATATTGTGGTATTTTTATAAGTGCCTGTACATTCATCATCTGCTGTGTTTACTTAAATGTGTATAATTGTAGGTATCGGCGTTATTCTTCTATAATATAGTATGTACTTGTGTGGGCATGTGTCTGAACATGCGCGTGCCTTTACTTATGTGTAAGGCCATAATGGTGATGACATTTTCTTATATGTTATGACAAGAGACGGTCAACTCATCAATGATAAACTATTTTGAGTCAAGTCTATTCTTGCGCTTAGGAATCATATTTGTTTGTGTCCATCACATATGCAATAGTCACGTACTAGTAAATGGGCTTGTACATTTTTTCGATGTTACAATATGACCATTGTCCTTAAAAGAGTTGTAATTTTTTTTTAATTGATTTTATCATTGACATTCCTTTGTGGCTTTGGTTTCTCAACTTGGCCAACTACTCTTTCCAGATCTGGTCTAAGCCCCCTCCACTGGAGGACGTTCCGAAGGACGTGAAGGAAAGCGTGCGCAAACTTCTGTCTTGCTGTCTGATCAAAGACAAGGCCATTCGACCAGCCGCCGAAAATATTCTGTCCCATCCTGCGTTCAAACTTCTAGGTGAGTGTTTCGCATCAATCTTTGGCGTCTAATAGGGTGAAAACATTTATTGGAAGGTCGAGACGAATATCTGTACACAAACAAGTGCTTTATGGTGGGTATGTTTAGGTTGGAAGCCAGTGCCAAAGTGCTCCTATCTTTCTTTATTTGTGTTTTTGTTTTCTGATTTCTTTTGTTTGAGTCTACATAGAATTCAACTTTTATGTCTTTCAGTTTAGGATGGGGGCTATGCTCATCACTGCATTGCCTTTGGGGGCAGGGGGAAGAGGTCTTTCTTTCTACTACTCTTGTATTTTATTTTCTTCCCCCTCCCTCCCCACTTCCCCTTTCATTTTAGTTTGTGTGAAATTTGAAAAACAGGACAGAAATTTTCAGTGATTGTACTTCAAAATATTTCAATACTCAGAAGATGGAATGCCGTTATCCTAATGGTGCGTAAAAAACAGTAACATGTACAAAATCTTATCATTGGTGAACCTCAAGAGTTCAAGCTGAGGAACCAAAAGAAAAAACAAAGCAAACTGAACAAAATATCTGAAGATGCCCTCCCCACCCCCACCCCCTCTCAAAAAGTTTGTTGCAAACAAGTACATTTTAAACACAACAACAACAAAAAGACAGAAAGAAAGCAAAAAGCCCAGTCCATTTCACATGAAATAGCATGATATTCTAGGGGGAAAGTGGATTGAAACTGGAGGGTTTTGCTCTGAGAAGGGAATCCTGTATTTGACTAAAAAACAGTGTTGACAGAGTGAAGGGAGGGCAGCAACTCGCAGGCAGCGAGAGATGTTTGTGATGCAAGATGAGAAAAGCAAACGAAGCACTACCATCAATCAGCTGTACCTAGAAAGAAAGCAAGGTTTACATGCATAAATGCTTTGGAATGGTTGACATGTTGTTAGGTTACAAGCTGGGTAGTCCTCCGTGATGTGTTCCCCAGGATGAATGAAGGCAGTGGCTGTGTTCTGTGCTGATTTCAGATCAAGCAAGTTCCTTGTTCTCCATCGCACAGCATGCCACTGTCGGCTTTGTTATGCAAGCACCACCAGCCTCTGTCAACCTGCAGGCACCACCCCAGCCTGCTCAGGCCCCACCCCAGCCTGTTCAGGCACCACCCCAGCCTGCTCAGGCACCACCCCAGCCTGCTCAGGCAGCAGCCCAACCTGTCCAGGCATCGGCCCGACCTGTGGATCCCTCAAATCAACAGGAACAAGCATCCCATCATCCTGAAGGAAGTGTGCGCCAGCAGGCGCAAGTCTTGAGCCAGGAACAGGCATCTGCTCCTGCTCAACAGAGAGAAGCCGGTTCAGCTGCAAGCAGCCAAGGTGCTGGATGCCAGTCTCAGATGACCCCCAGCTCACCAGAGGTGGCAAAAGTATCATCGTACAGTCCTCAGGCACGCGTGGTGCGGGTGGTGGAGATCCCTCGCCAGTCTGCCTCTGCTCTGGGAGCTCGGCGTCAGTTAGGTGACCAGCATGGGCCTCAGTCCCTGCCAGGTTCTTTGCCCACCATGTCCAGTGTGTCACCGGTTTCAAACCAAGCCCAAGAATCCCCACAAGGTCGTCCACCAGCACAACGCAAGTCTGATCCCGGCACATCCGGTCCATTTCCTGCACAGGAGGGTGGGAATGGTGACCCTGGACTCGCTCGTGGTCCACAGAGAAAAATGGGTCACGTGATGCTGGACCCCTCAGGCATAGAGAGGAAGAGTGCGACAGGTATTAGTGGCGTGCAGCAGGCGACTTCAGAGATGCCTGCATATGGAAGGCAGCAGCCAATCCCAGCATTGCCTGTGGAGAAAGGGGCAGCAGCCCTCAGTGCCAGAGAAAGCTGGTTGTCTCTGCAGCCTACCCTGTGGCCAGAGCCACCCTCCCTTCTCACACCACCCGCACCAGAATCAAGGTCATTGGAAAGTCGGAGCTTTTTCTCCAGCACCCAACAGAGGACAGGGGAGGTGGTATCTACTCTCGATGTGCCTGCTCCTGGCCAGACTGAAGGCATTGACCTTTTTTCTCCTAGCAACATGATGGAGAGGGAGGCTGAACAGGCCCAGCTCAATTCTTACAGCACAGCTTTGGGCAGTGAGGACTTGGGGATGGTCTATCCACCAACACAGCTACACGCCACCACATCCCAAGATCGGGAACGCGGGCCAAGAGTATCACCACAGGACTCTGATAGCCAGTCACCTCCAGTGACCAGGGTGGGTCTGACCAAAAGTAATGGATCAACTCTGCGATTGTATACAGCCGCCCAACAGGAGCAGGAGCATGATGCCAGCCTGCAAGTCCTTGAGAAGGCTCCAAGCAGTGAACAGGGGGCTGCTGCACATTCAACATGGAACAGGTCTGTTCCTACTGTCCATTTAAATACAGCTGCCAAACAGAATGTCACAGTGCCGAATCTACAATCAGCATCCAGCAACCAGCAAGGTCTGATACAGGGGGCAGGTCTTCACCCCGATATCCTCAAGCAGTATCCTGTCTTACCAGCCTTCACCCCTGAAGATTTCCAGGTATCTAGTAGTCGCCGGTACAATGACCCTTGTGGGGCCTTGTCCATGATTCCAGAAGGGGTTGAACAGGAGTCCATTTCACCCTCTGGACAGGGAGCTGCCTCGGGGGATTCTGGAGAAGGCACCATGTTGAACTACATCCAGGACCAGCTGCTCCAGTCCCTGCATCAGCAGTCCTTCAACCGCCCCAGGCTGGAGCTGTATGCCCCACCAGGGCCAGCCACAGAAGAGAGCAGTGTTAGTGGCGAGGTCTGCAGGCAGCCTCCCAATGTACTGCCCAGGTTTGAGCTGCTGCACTCTTTCCGGTCAGATTCCAGCACCCTGAGGTCCTGCAGAATCACCACCTCTTCAGAAGAATCCTTGGTACCTTCACAACTGATCCCGCAAGTTCAGAGCTCTGAGCAGAATGCCAGTTGTCCAGTCTCAGAGTCACCTAATGCAGGCCGTTTATCTTACTCCCAAGATGAGCCTGATTACACTGTGCCAGAGTTCAAGAGCCCAGTACAGAAAGGCTCTGGCAGTGTGCCGTCAGGCAGCCTAGAAAAGAAGGAACGTGTCTGGTCCCCTGAAAATACAGGCGCTTCTGAAGAGGAGCACTTCTCCAGTGGAGACATGTTTGGGCCTCCTAGAAGCACTGCCTTTCAAGAAGTACACCAGTACAGACAGCAGCAACAGCAACAGCAGAACTGTCCACTAGAGATGCCAGCTTACCAACAGACACCTAGCCGAGTTTCTCAACCAACAGCCAACATGTCTAGGAGCATGGCCAAGAAGCAGCCCTTCCTTCGCCTGAATGTGTCCAAGCCTGCATCCCCCACGCCCAAGACATCAAGCAGCCAACCTCAAACTGCAGATTCTCAGAACACACTTCAGGCCTGGGGTATGGCAGAGTCAGGCTCTAGCACCGGTCAGCACAGCGACAGTGCCTTTCTGCTTCAGACAGGGGTCTCTCCCTTGACAGCCTCCCCCATCTCCTCCTCCACCCCTTCCTCTAACCTCCGTCATTCCGATGCCAGATCAAGATCACGCAATGAGTCGGGGTCATCTGCATCCACGCCAAAAAGCAGTGCCTTCGACCAACAGGAGCAGGAGTGGAGTGAGTGTTTACATGCTTGATATGGTGTGGGAAGGATTAGTAGTTCTGTGTATGGGTCATACTTGAAAGCCACTGAGCAGTTCTTAGAATTTGTGAGTGCCTAAAAAGCTGCTAGTTCATATTATTTAACCTCTTAACTGCCCAGTGCAAGTGCACCCTATATGCCGGGGAATAAAATTCTTATGTACCACTGCTATGTTCATATCCCTCTTACTCAGAAACTACCACATGAATATTCCTGATAGTCTGCCTAATGACAGTATATATATCGTAGATTACTTCGAGGCAAACTCAAATTAGTTAGCATGCTATTTCACTGCGAAAATATATTTAAAATGTAAAAAAATTGACCAAAAATACGATTTCTTTATCACCACTGTCATTCTGAGTACTCCCGATCTCAATAACGTCAAACATAAGTCTAGGCCAAATCTCATTCTTTTTTTTTTAAATGCACGATCAGCTGATTCATACACGATCATTTTCATCACTGTTAGGTAAATCTACAGTTTTATTTGCCAATTTTACAGCTGTGTAAAGTTATTTATGCCTTCAACAAGAAGTGTCAGCAATTTTGAACACGAACTTCCAAAACAGTCATGCATAAAAACACAAAATACGAGCTAAAAATTGATCGTTTTTGCTACTGTTTTTGCAGCTGAATGTTGCCAAGCAACAGGAGAGTGACCTCCATTAAGTTTGGAGTTCTTTCCCTTTAACTGTAGTCAAAGAAGCAGGCTTGTTTACTTCGGTTCGACACCCCGGAAATTTTCCGGGTTGTTGGCGTATAGGGTGCACGTTTAGCCCCGGAAAATTTCCGGGGTAAGGCAGTCTAGTGGTTAAACATTTCAAATTTTGAAGGGAAAAAATTCAGTGAATGTGATACAGAAATCATTAAAGTTTGAAGCATTCCCTCTTTATAAGGGAGAAAATTATCGTAGAACAAGCTTATTCCAGAATATCGGAAGTTTCCTCATATTAGAAAGGCAGCAGTCTTTTTTTTTTCAGATTTTAGTTTGTTTAATTTATCCCTTTTTTTGTAACAGTTCTTCTTCTGCACATGGTACTGGAACTGATGTGGTAGCTTCTATTCTATAGCATCTGCAGTTGTTTGGGGTTGGGGGGTTTTCTTCTTTTTTGGGGGGAGGGGTGTGGGGGGGAGGGCAAAGAAGATATAGGAAAGTAATGAAATAACTTATGGTATGTGTGTGCATTTGCTTTTATGTGTGTGTGTGTGTGTGCAGACATGCTACAGCTGCAAGCCACCAACTTGGAGGAGGTTCTGCTAGAAGGGCCAATGACCGCCTCATGCTCAGAGCTGTCCAGCCAACATCTATCATTGCTGTCCGAATCGGTGAGTAGCTTTAGGGGTTAGTTCAGATCAAACCATGATTGGGACGAGACTATTTTGAACTTTTATAACTCTGTAATATTTGCCTATTTTACCCAGAGACTCTTCCTAATTTTCACAAATTTCCATACTTGTTTTTTCTCTAAGAAAATCTTGCTTCTAAAGCACACATACAGCCTTTTTCTTTTTTGCGCCTCAACTAGAGCTTGGGATCTTCACCAAAGGTGAGATTTTGCACATGCAACCGTTTTTGCCCATGGTGAAGGTAGCTGCATTCTGACAAAGGGATGTATGCTTGTGTTTCCATATTCCACAGAACACTGACATGGATTATGAGATCTTTAACATACGATTTGATCTTCTGCATGTGGATATACACAAAGGGAATTAAGGCACTGACAGGCATACACTTGTTGATGTGGGGGTTTGTAAAAATCCCCACCCTTAACCACTAGACTGCCTTACCCCGGAAATTCTCCGGGGCTAAACGTGCACCCTATACGCCAACAACCCGGAAAATTTCCGGGGTGTCGAACCGAAGTAAACAAGCCTGCTTCTTTGACTACAGTTAAAGGGAAAGAACTCCAAAATTAACGGAGGTCACTCTCCTGTTGCTTGGCAACATCGAGCTGCAAAAACCGTGGCAAAAACGATCGTTTTTTCGCTCGTATTTTGTGTTTTTATGCATGACTGCTTGGGAAGTTCTTGTTCAAAATTGCTGACACTTCTTGTTGAAGGCATAAATAACTTTACACAGCTGTAAAAGTGGCAAATAAAACTCTAGATTTACCTAACATTGAAAACGATCGCGTATGATTCAGGAGATCGTGTATTTAAAAAACAATGAATGAGATTTGGCCTAGACATATGTTTGACATTATTGAGATGGGGGGTACTCGAATGACAGTGGTGATAAAGAAATCGTATTTATGGTCGATGTTTTACATTTTAAATATATTTTCGCAGTGAAATATCATGCTAACTAATTTGAGCTTGCCTCGAAGTAATCTACGATATATATACTGTCATTGGGTAGACTATCAGGAATATTCATGTAGTAGTTTCTGAGTAAGAAGGATATGAACATAGCAGTGGTACATAAGAATTTTATTCCCCAGCATATAGGGTGCACTTGCACTGGGCAGTTAAGAGGTTAATTCACCAGACACCACCAAGATTCGAACCCACGACTTCATGGACCCATGGGACTGAAGTTGAACAGTCTTAACCACTCGGCTATAACGTCCATCATACAACCTGAACGCAGTTGCACCCTTCCAGATGTGGATGTTCATATGCAGTGAGCGTGTAGCAAGACAGACCTTTGGATGTTATGTTGAATTCCTCTCTTCCCTGTTGGCTGCAGTATGAATAAAACATGAAGGGGGGTTCTGCACAGATTGTAAAAGATAGATTGAGAGAAGGATAACAGGCAGGTGTTCCAGATCAGGATTTTGTTGTTGTTCCTCAGCTAGAGCTCCAAGGTTCACCAATGGTCAGATTTTGCGTATGTGACTGTTAACCCTCCATTAAGGTAGCTGCATTCCAACTTCGGGGATGATGTCCAAATGCAGCACTAATGTGCATGCGATTTTGTACATTTTGTCATCCATTCCCACTGTCATGCAATGGCCTTAAAGACTGCCTGTTGCATCTTACAGTGTTGTATGAATGTGTGCTCTCCTCTCCACTCGACCATTTTTCTTCCTTTTTTTGTGTGCTGACCATATGCTATTAACGAGATTGATGTATACATGTGTGTGTGTGTGCGTGCGTGTGGACAGCAAGGGGAGAACACATCAGACAAGGAAGAGAACGACACGCTGTCAATGCTGCAGGAGAGCATCAGTAACGACCATCTGGGTGAGTTCTGTGTTGTGACTGCTGGCATTTCTCACCTCACTTTGTCGCCTAACACCTGCTGTCTGTTTTCTCCCTTAACTCCTTGAAGAGTTACTGGGGCACAGTGCACAAATGTCCGATTTTCCAGGTAAACAGCAGCTGATAGAGATCTTTGCTCTTGGCAGTTGCAGGTGAAATGCTGGGTGTGTTCGTGTCATCCACATCACTGGTCTTAGCTTGCCTGCTCTTCTACAAAATGTGGACACGTCTTTAACAAGTCGGTAAAACGTTACACGTGCATTCACATATGGGATATCGGTTTATAGTCTCATCCAAAGGACGTCCAAGGGAATGGAGTTTGAAACTGTAAACTCCAGGATCAAAGTCCCTATAGACAGACATCTCAGCAGCACCTCAAATCCACATCCTCGGATGACATTTCATTTCAGTTCATGGGTCCAGTGCTTTACCCTCTAGGTCATCTGCCCCAGGACCAGCCAGCACTTAGCCAGCGACTTGTTAATGGCTGTCCTTGGCCAGATTACACTGAGCACTGCTCATGTTGGTTTTTGACACTGATTATCTTAAAGAGTTTAAGAATTGTACCTCACAGCTGCGCTTAGCTTAGTAAAAACTGTGAGATTTTGTTTTCCAACACTAAATGAAGTCATATACAAAAATGAAAGTCATATACAAAAATAAAGTCATTATTAAAGGAAAAGTAAAGGAGTCCCATAACCTATAAGGTTGTAGGGGAGCGAGGCGTCAGACCTCACTTGTCTAGGCCCAGCATTTTGAGGGCGGCGCCCATCTCCTCTCCCTCGCTGCTTTACCTTCCCTGACCCTAAAGAGGGTAGGTATCCATTTACAGCTGGGTGAACTGGGGGAACTGTACTGAAGCCAAGGCGCGCAAACGGTCACCCATCCAACTGGTAACCACGCTCGACGCTGCTTAACTTGGCTGGGGGAAAGCGAGTGCTCCGACCACTGAGCTATCCCATCCCCTTATTTATTATTCCCCTTTAAAGTCATTTACAGAGCAAAAAGTAAAATCTTTCTATAGGAGTTTTCCTATCACACAACTTCACTACTATTTTCAACAGGCACTTTAAAATAGGGATAAAACCCTCAACACCCAATTAAACGCACTAGTGTTTATGACAATTGGTCGATATGTCAGTGCAGTTGGCCCTTTGGTTTTATATTGGACATGTTTTGGGTGACAGACAACCTCAAGTCCAAAAATTATTAACATAGCCATTTTAACAATTCACCAAGTACGCTTTCCTGAAAAGCACGTGGGTTGGGAAAAGACATATTAAGTCTGTAAAATACAATGTAAACATTAGTTTAGCTGTTAGTACATATTAAGTCTGTAAAATACGATGTAAAAGTTAGTTTAGCTGTTAGTACATATTAAGTCTGTAAAATACTATGTAGAAGTTAGTTTAGCTGTTAGTATATTAAGTCTGTAAAATACAATGTAAAAGTTAGTTTAGCTGTTCGTACGTATTAAGTCTGTAAAATACTATGTAAAAGTTAGTTTAGCTGTTAGTACGTATTAAGTCTGTAAAATACAATGTAAAAGTTAGTTTAGCTGTTAGTACGTATTAAGTCTGTAAAATACTATGTAAAAGTTAGTTTAGCTGTTAGTCTTGCCTGTTGTAGATGCTTTTCCAGTGGCAAGGTTAACTACTACAATATTTACTTCTCTATGTGTGTGTGTGGACAGGAGGTCAACGGCTGGTGTTTGAGAATGCAGAGGGGCGATTCTTGTTCGACATGCGAGTTCTCAGCACCAACAAAAGCTGGAAGGAACTGGCGATGCCTGTCTGTTGCAATGTCAGTAAATCTTGTTGATCTGCTGTGTTTTGTTTTGTTTTGGTTTGTGTGTGTGTGTGTGTGTGTGTCATGGCACTTCTTTGTCAGACTGTAGTTTATGCAAGGTTTTGTTTTAGTTTGTGCTTATTTTTTATTTTTAAATTCCTCTTGCAATAACAACAAAAAATGCAACATCTTTCCATTTTTGGTTTATACTGTATGACATTAAAAGAAGACCAGGAGATAACTTAGAACTGGAAAGGATAGTGAGAATATCATAAATATGGGCATTTGGAGTGTGTGTGTGTACATCTCTGTCTTTCATTCATGTATTTCTGTGTATGACTTTTTCTATGAGGTTTGCCTCCTGATCCCCACCAGGGGTGTTGCCCTTTGACCCTGCAGGGCGCTTAAGCAACCCCCAGACCTCTGACAAATATTGTTCTCCTTTTTCAGTTTTTTTTCCCCATGTCATGTCCACCTCTTAATGAAAGACACACACACAAAAAGTTTATAGTTTGGATCAGGATCAATTTCATTGACTGGTGTTTCCAGTGTCTCAAACACAACTGTAGATCAACAACTGCAGTTGACACTGCCATGTATTGTAATGTAAAAAAAAAACTTTGTACGAAGGACTTCTGCTTTGTAAAGGTAACCCTTTTTTTTATTTTATTTGAATGACAGTATCGGGCTTCTGGTCAATTTTTATGTAACTCTGACTACACTTTTTTGGAAAGACTTTGACATCTGTGGCTAATGTTGATGGCAGGTGCAGCGGGCTGGGTTCCATCACTTTACGCTGGAAAAGCAGGACGGTTCCCCTGTGAACTACTTTGATCCTTACTGTTCCACCATCACTGTCATCAGGGTCATCGAGGTGCCTGAAGAACATGAGGACATTTGTAGCATCTGCTGGTGCGACTACCACCTCGTGTATTAGGCAGGGTGTTCTTCTGTCGTTCCTTGTTCGTGGTTTGCTTCCTTGTTTCGGTTGACTTTGTTTTGGTTTATTTTCGCAGTTATGTTTCGCTTAATTTCGTTCTGTTTTGTTTTGTTTTTTTCCTCATCATTTTAAATCTGTTGATTTTATTGCGTTTCTGGACTCTTTGATTTTATTGCTTTGTCTGTTTTACAGAATTTGGAAAATCTACTGGTGTTTGTTGTGTATTTTTGCCTGTTTTTGTTATAAGTGCATGTGGAGTATGCTTACAGGTGTACTTCTTTATAATGCATGATTTCTTGTTTCGGGAGTGTGGTATGAACTAAAAGGTTTTTTTTTCCCCTCATAACAAGATATTAGAGCTATATAGGCACCCATGAGTTGCTGAAATTTATAAGCATTTTAGGGATTGCATATAATAGTCCTTTTTTTTCTTCTTTTGATTGAATGTCTTGCAAATTAACTTAATGAGTTGCTGGATGATGAAACATTTTTGGGAGTATATGTTAAAGTGTGTATTTCCTTTGAATTTGAAAACATGCTTTTATGTAGATATTGGGAGTACACCTTCTTGTGTGTACTTCTGCAGATGTTTGTCCTCATAATGACCAGATTGTGACAGAATCAATTACAACAGACTCAACCTTTTTTGTGTGTGCATTGGTATGCATATAATTTTCTACAACTGCACCTTAAAAGGCTTTTGGTGTTTGTTAGTGTTTCTTTTATGGATGTAAGGTAAATAGGTCTGGTTTTGACATGTTCTATTCTTAGTGAATCATTTTCATAGGTGTGTTTTCAATATTAGCTTTGGTTACTGTATGCTATTAGGAGTGTATAACTTCGCAAGTTCTTGAGGATGTCGGCATGTTTACTGAAAGGACATTGGAGTACATCTGTTGTGTGTACTACTGAATCCAGTTTTTGCTGCAGAGAAATTGGAGGAGTATTGTGTGCACTTTCGGATATCAGGTTAGATGATAATTGAATACCTTTGTATTTTATATTATGTGTACTCTTTTCTTACATGATACAGAAGTATATTGGTGTGCACATATAGACAGCAGTCTGTCCTTTAAAGATATCCTGTTATCTTTAATTGTGTGTCAGAATGTCCTTTAAAATATATTTTTCAGTATCACTTGTCTTGTTTAAATGAATCAGGAATATTTTAGCATATTTTTTAGCTTTGATATTGAAGCTTCTGACTTTTTCTTGTTTATTTTGTTTCAACATGTTTCCAAGTTTGTAATAAATTGAAATATCGTAGATGCATTATTTCCAACTATACATTTCTTAAAAGTGAATATTTAATAGAAATGCTTCAAGTGTATTTTAGAAATTGGACTTTTGTCACCATCCATTTAGACTTATGCAGAGTGAAGCTGTTGGGATGAATTTTTAAGCACATAGAATTCTAAATTCATCTTCACATCTTTAATGTAGTGAGAGCTTTTATGTCTTGAGTGTTGGTCTCTTTACAGTAGGGATATTGAAGTATCTTTTTCATTGTGTGCTTTTTGAGTGCTAACATTTTTAAACAAGATAGGAGTATATACTGTCAGATTGTATACTTCTGCATATTTTGAGTGTGTGTTATAATTTTGCTAGACTTTTTGCTTTTTTTCCCTGCCTTTTGTTTTATAAAAGATAATCAGAAATTTCTTACATTTTAATTTGATATTTCAATGTATTTGCTTGTACTTTTCTCTGTGATTAGCAATGGTCATTTTTAAGCAGAAGTTTCATAGGATACATTTATCACTTTTTATTTTATTTTACAAATTTGGTTTTGCTATTGGTGGTGGTATATGTATAGTGATTTGATATTTTATTCACAAAGTGACACAGTCTACATTTATGATGGTTAAAAGAACTTTGGGCTGATGTTTTCAATGTCTTGTGCATGTCACTAATCAGTTTCAACCAAAAGGCTTTAGCTCTAGCATAATCCTGCTAGTTTTCCATTACAAGTTACTGTTTTCTGATTGTGATGGTAATACCTTTTCAATGTCTTTTTTCCACCAACATGGAGTTCATGTATTTACCTGCTGATTAGGAAATCCGCATCGTCAGTATAAGGGATCATTGAATTCAAAATATGCACTAGAACTGCTACTTTCCTGCCTGTTTCATCATGTGGTGGTATGTGGTTCTTTCTCAAAAAGAAATATTATTTTAGAGGAGGGGAAAAAGATTGGAGTAGAAGGTGATCTGTCGTGGGAAAGATCATCTGTAACCAGTTTTCTAAAGAAACCCACATGACAGAGCCAGACTACAGGTTCTTCAGAGAAGTCCCTTTCCAGAAAATGTTTCTCCCTACAAGTTCTTACCATCTATGCCACCTCCGTTGTCATGATTTTTGTATGCTCTTTTGCTCTGCCTTTTTTCATGACCCAGATTCAAATTCATGCCTTTAAGTCACCATTAAGTCAGACAACATAAAACCTTTATATTACAGAGAAACCTGTTGTTAGGGAAATTATGCCTAATGAAGTTCACTTGTTCTGCCTTGACTAGATCCAATTAGAATATTTCAGCCATTACTGCATTGCTTTTAGAGCTGTGGTCCTCTTTTTGCCATGGTCCTTTTTTCATGTCTCGAAGAGTTTTAACTTTTGTTTCTTCTGTGTTGCAGATGTTTGGTGGTATTTCAATGCCATTTTCAAAAGAATCTGAAGTGTTTTGTTTGTTGGTTTTTGTTGTTTTCATTCTGAAGCAGCTTTTTTTTTTTCAAAAGCTTTTCATGCCTAGAGTACTGAAAATGTTGATTGTAAAAGATTATTCATTCATTCATACTTCTTACTGGGACTTTTTGTCTCTACTTATCTCCATCTATAATTCCATCATCAAAAGACCTTATCACATTCTGGTAATCAGTCATTTTGTACGTGGTAATATTACTTCCTGCCATTGTCATTCAGATTTCGAAGTTTTGTTGAATGTTAGAGTGGGAAGTAATAAAGCTGGTCTAGAGCCATTACATGTCTCTGCCTCCACAGACAAGTGAACATCACCATTTTAAGACAACATCCTCCCCTTCCTCTCTTCTTTAAGGTAATAAAGCTCAAAACAAATAAAAGTACATTACTAAGAACAAAGCTGCTTTTTGTGAAGTGAATGAGGGATGGTATGAAAGTTTGTGTATCGTGTGATAACAAAATGGGTGAAAGCGGTACAAATTTCTGTTATTCAGAAGGAAGATGGCAGGATGGTTAAGACGTTTGCCTGCCAACATGTAAACCGCGAGGTTCTGGGTTCGATTCCCAGCCTCACCCTTTCTTCCCAGTTTGACAAAAAAATTTAACTGAATGTCAAAGTCCTTCGGATGAGACTATAAACCGAGGCCCCGTGTGCGAACGCATGCAGAACATCTTGTGCACATGTTAAATCCTGTTCCACTGTTCAAAAGAGTAGGCCATTGTGTGCCAGTGGGAACAGATGACAAAATTTTAAAAACTGCATACACACGCATAAATTTTAAATTTAAAAAAAAAAAAAGTCATCTGAGCGCTTTGATTTGTTGCTTTACAACATTCAGCGCTATATAAATTCCATACATTATTATTATTATTATTATTATTCACAAGACTGCATCTGCCAAATCTACTCTTGAATACTGATCCAGTCCTGAGCTAGTTACTTTTGAATTGCCTGCCCTGCTGTTTGATAACAAAGGCTGAATATCACGCATTGTCACCCATTCAACTTCATCACCATTCAGATTTAGAGTTTAGTCTTTCACACTTGCTACCCTCACAATCTTTATAGCTGTAGACGAGGCCAAGACATCTGTGATGAGTGTCTTCATCAGTTGCAGTGCAGTGCTTCAAGTAGCTAACAAAAACATTTGGCAGATTACAGCCGAGGGGTTAGCACTGATAACTGAACCTCACTCGCATCCACTTCTCAATAATGAAAACCAAAGTTGTTTTTTTTATAAAGGAACCGTGATGTTTATTTTCTTAGGTGAAAGGGAGGTAAAGACAGGCAGAGAATGCTGACAATATGGATGGTCTCACTCATTTTCTATTACATTTTCAAACCCAACAGAAAACTGATGAGCAGAAGACAAGAGACAAACATGACTTAGAGAATCCCTTTCATCTCATCAGACAAAACACAATCATGGAGAAGGACAAGAAGTCAAAAAAAGGAAAATAAAGTCACAGTGAAAAGGGGACAGGCAGGCAGTTACAGAAAAGGCTAGACATGCCAGATTTGATACTACCACCAGTCAACATTTATCAAATTCAATGCTTTGCTGTTGTTAAAGAGCCCCATGGACTTCAAAGGCTATTCCAGGGTTGTCACCTATTTGATTTCAAAATCTGGCAAAGAATCTCACCTTTTTCTTGAGCGTTACAAGTACCTGTCAAAAGATGAAATTTATTAGAAGAATTGAAGCAAATGAGAATCAAAGGAATTTTTCTATGCACTGGACACATCTGTAAAGCAATTCATAAAAACATCTCAGAGACTGTTCAGAAAGAATGGAAATTCATCAAAACTGTGTTCAGTGTCTCCATGTTTACCATTTTTTTAAAAACCCTGAAACATGCACATGCACACACACAAAACAGTGAACCTGCATGAAACTTTGATAATGCAGTCACTACTACTTCAAATGTTCAGTTTTCCAAGGATGACACTATTCATACATGCTAAACTGCATATATTATTCAAGTGATGTAGAAATGGAGGGGAAAAAAAGCAAAATGTGTTGAGAGAAAAAATAAAGATCACACATATACGGTACAGAAACAAACATTATTTCCAACCAATGCACTCGTAAAAAGTTCTCTGATCTGATCTACATTTTTACAAACATTATATGAATATGGAGTGTCAAAATCAAGGTATATGGAATATCTGAAAGGGAAAGAAAATGATATCTGTGATATCCCACACAAGATGCATACTTTCTCTCTCCTGCTCAAGGCTTGTGTGGTGCCTGAGAGCTTTTTTCTCCAGATGAGACAGTATACCAAGACCATATTAGCAGTTAAGTATATGAAGAACTCAGAGCAACAAAAATCTTGCAGTCATCCATTCTTGTGTATCAATAAACATATGGCAGACAGAAAAGTGACACAACCCTAAGGTACTTGCTCTACCTAGGGAACACAGCCCAATTTTCATGCACAACAATGTGATCTGAATATAATATAGTTTAGTGCTATGTATTGCAAAACAATACACAACACAAATACAGTAAAATGCCACATAAAGAAACACACTATACAAAACAATATATACAAATGATTTTCTCTCACATACCTCATTGGATCTGGATTATTATGGGGTTTTTTTCAGATTTCTTTCTTGCTTTCAACTTCAATTTTGCTTTACACTACACACAAATGAACTGGCTTTCATTTGCAAGAAAGCCAACATGACGACTGTGACTTAAAATTTTTCTGCTCAGTTGTTTTATATGTCACTGTATCACTTGTACATCCCTGAAGTCAGAATGCAACTAGCTACCCTAATGGTAGGCAAACTGTCACATAAACAAAATCTCACCATTGGTAAACCTCGGAGCTCTGACTGAGGAACGACAGGGGGGGGGGGGGGGGGGGGGTGAAATCACTCATGCTTCTTAGTATGCCACTAATGTTCATGAAACAATAATTATTACTCTTCATTTGAATACAAGTACATTGATGCACTCAACATACAAGATGGGGGGGGGGGGGGGTGAAATCACTCATGCTTCTTAGTATGCCACTAATGTTCATGAAACAATAATTATTACTCTTCATTTGAATACAAGTACATTGATGCACTCAACATACAAGATTAATGTTTGCCAACAGATTGATGCTCACAAAAAATACTGAAAAAGTATAAAATGTATCATGTATCAGATTTCATAACTCTAAATGCATGCATTTTCATGTTCACTGAATCTGAGTCTTATGAGCAAAGAAGATTTGTTTGGAAAGCAATATCCAAACTGCACACCAGTGCTTGAAAGATACATAAAGAAAAAAAAACACCTATGAAAATGTGCATACCACACAGCTGGAATATAAGTCAACTTTGGTGACACATTCCATACTTTCCAGTCACAATAATTATTTCTTTATAGCCTTTGTGGTCAATGAAAAAAACTTAACAGCTTGTGGATTATGTACTTCAGTTTTATCACTTCAACTATTATAGCCATGTCTAAGAAAACCTCAGAAAATATAGCTTTTTCTTCTGAAACAACTTATTTACAGGGTAAGGGTCAAAGTTTCTGTACACTCTATATGACTAATGCTGTCTTTAATATGAATTTTAAAACAAAATAAAACAGAAAAGTACTATTTTGTGATGGTAAAATAGCACCTAAGAGAAATGAAAATGCAATATCAAAAGTGAGAAAGACTCATTCATATATAGGAAAAGAAAACTTTCAAGGCAAAAAAGATAAAATTGCATCACCACACATCCATTTCAAGATTTGCAGACAGAAGATATATAGATTTATTGTTGTTCTCATAATCTCTCTTCATAAATTACATGGTTATGTAGATTACACTTCATTGCACATGCTGGATTCTGTAACCTTAAAAACGTATTTGTTTTTAAATTGATGAACAAAAGATTTTGAACACAATTTTTTTCCCCAGATTAAAACTGCATCTTTCTAATAACACTTTCAGTATTCCTGGACCCCTTCAACAAATCTATTTCCCTGCTTAAATATATACACACACCACCTTACAGCACCCAAAAGTATCACCAGGGCGAAGACAACACAGATTTGTTGCTTTTAAAAAAGCCAACATTCATCAAAGACTTCTGTCGGGAAAAAAATCAATGGTAGAATGAAAGCAGGCCAGTTTAGAGGGTAAGGGATGGATGACGATGCTGCTCATTTTGCACCACCCCCAACCTGGGCAATGAGTGTGTCGCACAGCTCTGTCAGCTCCGTGACCTCCTGTTTCTGCACACACACAAAGCAAAAACATCATCAGGGACTAGACCTCCGGTACAGAAGCTCCTCCCAGTTAAAAAATTGTTTGGACTTACAAATGTAACAAAAGTGAACCTGTGTCAATATCTTATCTTCCTCTGTCCCCACCTTGTTTTTTGCAAAACTGCGAATGGTATTGAAATATTCACAAAACAAATAACTGATTAGAATAAGTGAACAAATCATGGTGACAACAGCTGTTCCATGTCCAGATACTAAATTTGTTGATAGTCCTGATACAATCCAGTGTGTTGCTGTTAAGCACAAAAAGTGCTCATTCCTAGCTGCTCCTAGCTCTGAACCATACCTGTGCAAATATCTTGATAAAAGAATCTGATATCTTTGGAATACACAACCTTTCATTTCCCACAAGCATTCTCAACTTCAGCATAAAATTCACTAAAAACTCACTGAGGACAGATTTTGGGCATATACAGTCATAGGTTGTCCCAGCATATAAGAGTCAAAAGAACTGAAGACAATCATAACTCTCAAGCTAAACTTTACTATAGACAGATAGTATTATCATGTGTTATTTTCTTGTTACCAAGGTATGTTTCACTCTCAAATCCTGCTTTATTCACAAGGTAAGCAACGGTCCGTTACCACAAAACTTACTATCTACTAACTGCATCAAGGACAGAAGATGATTCATAGAAAAACGTCTAACAGAACTCTGATATGAGCACTAACCTTTTGCGTCAGTGTGTTCTCCAGACTGTGCACCTGCAGCTTGCTTCTCTTCAGCTCAGCCTCTACCCGCGCTGTTTCCGACTCCTTCTCTGATATCTTTTTGACCATTCTGCACACACCATCCACCATTCTGCATGACCCTATGTGTTTGTGGTTTCTCCTGTATCTGTGTGTGTTCAGACTGACTGTACGTCTGGATATGGCTTCTCTGAGAGAAAGGAAGACCACAGTGCAACACCACCTCTTTTTTTTTCATCTTCCCCTCAAGTCTGAATGAAGTGGTAAACAGAGCTTTTATGGGTAAACACATGTATAACATCTAGTGCATGCTTTCACAGATGTCCAAGTTATAAAAGTTTTGATCATGCAGTCTGACCTTACACACTTCACATGCATCTACGCCTTGTTCATCTCTAGAAATATATAACACCAAAAGTTCAGATGTGTCTTGCTATCTCAAACCAGGTGGATAGATATCCACTGTAACCATTTTTACAGTTCATATCATTATGATAAAAATGAAATCCTAGTGACAAATATTCACTTGACTGTAATAAATTCCAGTACAGCACGATTCCCAAGACTGACAACTACCATCAAAACTGATTTGAACTGAACAGAAATCTCATCATCACAGCACAACACTTACCCTTCAATCGTCTCCTCTGCTTTGGCCTTCATCTTAGTCAGGTTACTGTCAGAAGCTTTGATCTTTTCCTGCAGTTTCTTCACTGTCTCCTTCAAGGTTTCTTCGTTCTGTCAAACACAGCAGCCACAAGTAAAACTTTTCACACTACCGGCCACTCAATGTGTCATCCAGTACCCCATGTTTTGTAGTATAACTACAAGCGTCTCAATGTCAGTCATTTGCTTTTCTACTGTACACTACTCCATAACTCTTTCTTTACTTTTGTGTTTGAGCTGAGCACCTGGCAACTCTTCTAAATCTGAATTTACCACTGAATTCTCATTTACTACGTGCCATGATTGAATGCCAGCCAATAACCAATACTCAATAGGTGATTTATCAGTTGAATGAGTCAGCAAGCTTTTATAATATACAACCTTCTCAACACAATTTCATTGATATCAATACATTCTGTACTTGTCAGTAATAACAAAAAGATCAATACTGGAGACATTGCCAAAGGATCCAAACTGACTGGGAGGAGAAAAGGAAAGATCACATGGAGCGGACTGGCAAGTGTATAAGTCAATATACTTCAAGATTATTGCATTAAAAGTTTATGAAGCTGTCGCTTAATCACTTTTTTCTTAGCTCCAAGGCAAGTATGACATACAGCCAGACTACATCAGAAACAAATGGCCAAATTATTGAAGCAGCCAAAGTATCATAAAGACCATCTTACAAGTTTTCTAAAAAGCAGAAATGGCAAATAGTAAAAAGAAAAAAATACATGGGAGCTGACAGTTTTGACTTTCACCCAGACTTTCACCAACAAGACGAGTATAACCAGGCATAATGGAAAATAATAAGACATTGACACCACAGGGCTAGCTAACTGAAGAACTGTATGGAATACCCCAGCAAGTCTATTGCCTGAGAGAGAGGGAGGTGATGATTTGAACTGCTAGGACTGTTTCAGTATCTTGTGACAGAGGTTTCTTGTGGCTGTAACTGTACTCACCTTTCTAAACCCTTCTAATGTCTGCTTCAGCTTTTCGTAGCGCCGATGAAATTCTGCGAAGGAGCCCTCCAAAGCTTGCACATCTTCCAGAGCCTTTAAAAGAAAGAAAAAAAAACCCATAATGAATTCATTATTTGTTCCTCTTACATTAGTTACATCATCTGTTCCATTCTTAAACAAACATTACTTTCAAATCAAAATGTTAAAGTTGTGGCATTTTGTTTCTTTAAACAAATGCAAATTATTTTTAATTTACTTTTGTTCATCTAAGAGTAAATGTCAGCTTGTTTATAAATATCTTTCAGTCACACAAAAGAAAAGATATATCTTTTTCTTGTACTGCAAGTAAATAGTAAAGGCTTGCAACATACCTGATCTCTCTCTTTTTTCAACCCATCAATCTGTGACTTCAGTTCAGCAGCAGTCTTCTCTTTGGACTCTGAAACAGAAAGGTAAATTAATGACACAGCTCACGATGTGGGTGGCTCCACATGTACATACATGCTGTGTGTGTGTGTGTCTAGCTGGTGACAGATTTCTTTCTTTCCTTTGCTTTTTTGGATTTACCATCATATCCATCAACAAAAAACATCATTACATCCTCTCTCTTTTTCATCACCAGGGTTCCCTTTTACACCTAAAATGCACAACCCTTGTTTTACTTCCTAAAATAACTTTTATTAGTCATTTCAAAGTTTCATTATAACTGGAAGCAGGCAATTTGTTCACTCTGAAATATTCTAACATGTCAGCATTAAAATCTTAAGGATAAGTTTGGCTCTAAAAATGAGAAAATAGAGTTCTTTCAAGAGAGCTAATATAGCTTTCACACTCGTGACACTTCTATTTTCAACACTCATTTTAGAAGCCAGGAAAAAATTTCACAGAACCTTGTGTCCAGCTAAGTCAGCTAAGAAAAAAAAATTTTTTAATCAAGGCAATTTATGACCTACTAGAACTTTCATAATGTTTCAAATAAACCTATTCTCTGATAACTAAGGATCATACTTGAAAAGTAAAAGCAAAAAACAACAGATTAAACAGCCACAAGCTGTGCTAACCTACCACACAGAATGCTGTTCACCCCCACAACCTTCAAGACTGCACAAACTGTCCGCTAAGCACAAACAATATTAAGAGCCAGTTATATGAAATACATTTTACTTCCTTTGTGATGATCTTTTTATATATATATAATTCAGTAAGATTGGAGAAAATCTTACACGAATATTATGTATATAATATGTATAGATTGATGGTCTCTCCAAAGAAAGAACACAAAAACATACCTATCAACATTTCCAGAGTCTTTTCATATTCCTGCACACAGGACCTGGGGAGAAAAATGCACCATTAGTTTATGATTGTCCAACTTCACAAATGGCATGTCAACCTTTCCTACAGTAGCCTGTATATTTGAGAAGAAAGTACAACAAAAACACATTCTGGGTTACCAGCTTATGTACAGAGAACTTTGACTTGACGCTGTTTCTGTCTCTTAATTCACATACTTTATCAAGGTGGTACATCAGGAATGAGAAAAGGCAAATTAATATGGAATGACATGTGGGGGCAGTTTACGCTAGTGGTCAGAACGCTGCACTAGCAATTTGATGGCTTGGGATTGAACCCTCGTTCAAGCCACCACCAAGTTCAAGGGGATTTTTCCTCTGGAGTTAACATCAGTCTAACTCCACTCCCTTGAAAGTCCCCTGGATGAGGCTAGAAACCAAGGCCATGTGTGAATGCACACAGAACATCTTCCATACACAATAAAACCCTTCCTCAGAATAGGCCTTTTGTGCAAGTAAGAAAAGATGACAATTTTTTTTTTTTAATAAATAAAAGAAAAGAACACGCACACTTGTGTCATGTTTAGACATCATCCCCAAAGTCGGAATGCTGCTACCTAAACGGTGGGCAAAAATGGTCATATACACAAAAATCTCAATGGAGAACCTCAAAGCTCTAGCCAAAGAACAACACAAAAACCCTATAAAAAAAAAAACAACAATAACAGCAAAATTGAGTGACATGAGGTCTAAGAAAGTCCGTGGTTATCTCTTCATAAGCAAGTTCAGCTACTCCACACAGTCTCTCTACTTATGTAAATACTACCTTACTTGCATTATTCTTATGATACATGACCAAAAATACCAGTACTAAAAGATGAGAAGAAAAAGTGACAAAAGAGAGAGAGAATGAGAAAAAGTGGCTGACAGACAGACAGACAAGACAAGACAGAAAGTGCAAAAAAGACAGTGCTCCATCTGCTGTAGTCAAACACTCACAAGGTGGAGACCATCTTGTCACTCATGGCCTTCTTTTCTGCAGTGACAGAGTCCAGCTGCCCCTGTAGCTTTTCTATGGTGGCTGTCTTTTCCTCCAGCTGGGCGGCCAGCTTGCGCTCCCTGGCCAGCATCTGGCCCTCGTACTGCATCACCAGCTTCTGCTGAAGCTGCTGCCACTGTGCCTCTGTGTACTTGGCTCCCTGCACAGGTCCCAACATCAGACATTCGCTTCTATGATTGCATATGTATTTTACACATCTTTCAAAAATGGCAAAGATTTCTTAGTAGTTATTGATTTTTAACCTGATATTCTTTTGTCTTGCTTTGACAAACAATCCAAACTGATTAATTCTCATTCTTCAGTATCACTGAGCACTATATTAATATTTGCACAAAAAAATTAATGAGCATATATAAAACTCTTATATATTCAAGTACAAAGCTCACACATAAATTATATTAAGGCTTACCTCTTCAACATCAACCAGGGTAGATGTGCCTGTTTCTGACTTCTTTGAAGGATCATTCAAAAACTGCAAAATGAAGTAAAAAAACAACTGTATTCAATTAAACTGATATAAAGGATGCCAGAACCACTTAACAACAACCAATCATACACAGCAATAACAGAGCTGCAATTAACCAAGGGACAAACATTTTAAAATTGAGCTTACCCAAGTTCCAAAATTGGAAAGTGCCCCAACCTTACCATAAATAAAGCTTTCAAAAAATGCAGATTTTGAAGCAGACAAGAACTGATAGGGGAATCCATTGCCAATGAACTGCATCTTTGATAAGGTAGCTTGACGATAGACCCTCACTTTCATTTTTACATTACACTGCAAATGAGCATACTTGTACTACATCATTTTTTTAAATCAGTCCGACACTAGAATGACTATCTGACTTAGTTCTTTCATCACAAATAACATCTTTTAAGCAAACACAAGAGGGTAGACAAAAATCCAATCCACACCTATGTCTTCCCATTTTAGTTCAAATTCAGTGTTGAAATCTTACTGCTAAATCAGATCAGTTAGCTTTGTAGTTGTAATCTTCACAGGTGATAAAGAACATTTTTTGACAACCATGAAATTTTGACAGTTTAATGCAAAACACTTCCTTTCATTGTCATGCAGAGTAAATCCTATAAGGATTGGAAAAAAAAACCAACACAGTAAAATAAATAACACTCAAAATCAAACACACAGAAAGCATGCGCTGCTATAGAAAAATGCCATCAGGCAATTCACACATCCTGAGCATCAACTTTTTATTTTAAAAAAAGGTGACAATAGCTGTCAATCATTTAATCCATTGGGAAAGTGGGCAATAAAAATGCAGACTGCTGAACAGGTTTGGTAGCAGCTGAAAAAGATGACAGAAGGAAAAGCAAAAGCAAATGACAATGACAGAAGCAAGTAGAATTCTAGCAGTCAGTACCCAAAAGGCAGTAGTCTACGGCACAATTCACATTCCATACTGAATAAATTTGTTAACTCACTTATAACATTTATATGTCCTATTCTAAACAGTAACTTTGACCTATCCTTCAGGACATGTCTAGTCTCTTCTCAACCAACAATTTCCCATCCCCCTGCTTTCCTCATGGACAAAGAACTAACCATGTCATCTGAAGTCTCCCCCTCCAAAGAGAACAGCAAGTCCACAGGCTTTACTTGCTCTTCCTCCGTGATGGTCTGTGACACTGACGACATGTTCATGCGGCGCTGACTCAGCACAGAACGGCGCCGACTGACTTTAGGTGGGGTGCCCAGAAGGCAAATGCTCTCCTCACCTCTGTATTCAAAACACCACAAGGAAGAGTGAAGCATTTCCTACCTTTACTGATGCAGTCACAAAGTTAAAAGTATGAAAAAAAGCATCAATAATTTAATGAGGTTTGGGGGGTTTTCACCCCCCTTCGAAGATGTGTATCAGCACAAGTCAGTCAAATATGGACCTACTTTAAAGGTAGCACAATGTCTTGTATCATGCACATGTATCAATATGAGTGTGTCATGTCTGAGATTTCAAACAAAAACACAAAAAAAAGGATCACCAGCTGCAGTCGGTGTCACTGTGGTCAGTGTTAAACTGTCTGCTGTGCCAAACAGTCTCTATATTGATTATGTTCTACAGCTGCCAGATGCATGAAGACAGCCAAGAATGGAACATATGGCCTTGCTTGTGCTTTTGCATGTCAACTGATACATTTGTTTCAGGGTTTCATATTTCCCCTCTCCTTCCCTGTTCTAGAAAAGGGGGCATTTCAAGTTCAACTGAATACAAATGAGGGCACTTCTGAAATTGGGCACATATATATGTTTACTTGCTATCAGAAACTGATAATTTGTTTTTATTATATTTCATTTTGTGACTATTCGTGAAATAAAAAATAGGACATAACAAGCATTAAAAAGTTGTTCTAACTACACCTGATATGTTTCTGTATTACTCACACTGACGAATTCATCTGCGAAGCATTGAGCTGTGAAGAATTCAACGCATCATGGGACTTGGCTCCTGCACGTCGTGGCGCTGTAAACAAAGTGTCATCTAACACTCAACTCTGTTAATTAATCATAGGCTGCATATCATACTGCACTCAACATTGAATACAAACTATAAGCCATCAAAAAAATCTTTTATTAAAAATGAATTAAAAAAACAAACATAAGGAAGGAGCATAAAATATTATACAGGCATGAACAATCTACAAACATGATGTAACAAAAAGTACAGATTTAGTCTTTTCTTATCCAATCTCAAATCAGCAACTAATATTCAACAAATTACAGAAAAAAGGCCATGCCATGAATTGAAATAAAGGAGTCTAAAATCTTTTCTCCCAAAAAAACAAACGAGCCCACACCATTTTGGAATATTTAGTGTTTCAATAAAATGTAGTTAAGACCAGAAAAGCCACAAAACAAATACACCTCAGTCTACAGTCTCATCCAAATGACTTGGAACGTGGAGCAGGCACTGATGTTAACTCCAGGGGGAAAATCCCCTTGAACAAGCCACACTGTGAGAGCAATGCTCCAACCACAAGGTTATCCCGTTCCCCAACTTGAGTTTACCAGAAGCCTACAATGTGAACATTAAGTCTGAAGATCTTTACCAAACAAGATTGTACCTGCATGTGTGGGAGCTGGCATTTTTTCAGGCGTCCTGGGCAAGGTGGGTTTGACCAGAGGATCAAACTTGACATACAAGGAGCACTTCCTCAGGTCTGTTTCTTTAGTCTGAAAACACCAATGAACTTTTTTTTTTACCACTACCACGTTACTACATATGAGAATTTAAACCCACCAACAAAAACACACAAAAAAGGAACAAAAGAGGAAAACACTTCATTTCATGCTGGTCAGGATCCATTTTGAGACTCCATCTGGGGGGCAGGATTACCTAGTGGTTAGACTCGAGTGTTGCCTCATAATCAGCTGGCCTGGGATTTGAGCCACCATGGAGGCACTCGTTTCGGGGGATTTTACCCTGGAGTTTACATCAGCACTGACTCCATTCCCCCAAAAGTCCTTCAGATTAGACTATAAACTGAGGCCCCATGTACAAATGCACGCAGAACATCTTGGCACATATATTCTACCTTTCAGAAGAATAGGCCTTTTCATGCCCGTAAGAACAGATGAAAAAATTTTTTAAATTGCATGCACACAGGTGTCGTGTTTAGACGCCGACCCCAAAATTAGAATGCAGCTACCTCGGAGCTCTAGCCAAGGAATGGGGAAAAAGATCTCTTCAAACTCATCAACATCAGAACCAGACATGACATGCTAAAAACTACTCTACTAGAAAGTACAGGTAATTGGTGGTGGGCGTTGTTTTTTTAAACTTACTTCCCTGTTTGCCATTTCTGAAGTTACCAGGATAAGAACACAGAAGAGAAGACTGTGAAATGAGGAAATAAAAATTCTGAGCAGAAAAAGGGAACCATATCTGATAACAGGTGTATTCATGCAATGTGCTGTGACTAAATGAACTACAAGTGCAGCAAAACTGAAATTTGGAAGACAAAAATGCAGCACACAAACACACACATACACACACACTCACATACACAGAATCAAACACACAGAATCACACACACAGTCATACACAGACACAGACATACATACACAGACACAGACATACATACACACACACACATACACTTAAACAAACAGCAGTAATCAACATGCTCACAGAATCTGAAAGTAAAAAAATGAAAGATATGGAAGATAAATTAAGACAAGTAGCTGATGAAGGCTTTGTTGATGTTAATCTCACCTCTCCAGCACCTCCAAACTGTTCCAGCAAGTCCCAGGCCCCTGGGTCACTGAACGCTGTACATAAAAAGCAAACAGTGAATTACAAACTACAGTGCTGTGTTTCTTTTTTTTTAAACATTATGCTACTAAATAAACTCATTAAGTATTGCAAAACACAACAGAGAACAAATAAAATCTTCAAAAAGATATAATTTCCTGTCATCACTTACACTAAATAAACTATTAGTGATGAAAATAAAAGCAAATAAATCATTCATACAACAAATTTATACATGCAATATCTATATCTGAAAAATTATATAAGCACCCATGATCAATTGCTGAACTTGTATGAGGTCTACTGGATTATAATTTGGTTTGCATCTTGTGCATAATAGAAGCCTGTGTCATCGTGTGTGTCTTATGTCAAAGCTTATAAAAGTGCATCAAGTGTTATTCAGTTACAGCAATGTAAATAAGTTTTAAAACAACACAACTAATTCAACTTCACATTTACATTCAACATGGTAATTTAGTACTACATCAGAAACTACATGCTTCCAAACTAACTAGTGACATATTTCTTTTCTTTTTTGTGTGTGAATCTTGTTTCTAAACCCACACCCACCAAATTATAATGGTTAAATACTTCATTGTTCAAGTACATTAGCATATCCTCACATTGTCCAACAATGAAGACAATAATTGAATAAAGTTTGATTAAAACACTTACCCTGAGCCCCAGAAATGAACATGTTTTCATCCAAGCCCAGGTCCTGTCCACTAGCTAGAAACACTGGGTTGTTGGCCATGTTAACCTCCTCCAAGCCTTTGACAGCATCCTGACCATCAGGGGCTGGGTTACTGGCCACATCAACTGCTTCCAAGCTTTTGACAGCATCCTCACAGTCAGGTGCTGATGACGCATTTTTTATTTTGTTTTTGTCCTTCTCTACCAGGTGTTTTTCTGGAGATGATGTCAGATGTGATTCAGGCTTGGAAGGTTTAGATTCTGGAGCAATAGGCAAGTTCATCAATTGTGTTTTAGGCTGGAAAGGGTCCTGGTCTTCTTTCTGTTCTTCATGCCTCTGTGGAGAATTTGCCAGCTGTGTTTTGGGTTTGAAAGTATCAACTTCTTTAGAATCATTTTTTGCTTGAGAATTTGTGAGCTGAGAGCAAGGTTTGAAAGGGTCAGTTTCTTCTGATTTTGAAGGTGAATTTGCCAGCTGTGTCTTGGCTTGAAAAGGGTTAACTTCATCCCCCTTCACTGGAGAGTTGACCAATTGTGTTTTAGCTTTGAAAGGGTCAGTCACTGAATCTACTGTTTTGGGAGGTGATTTTGCAAGTTGTGTCTTAGGTTCAAACGGATTAGCTTCTGCAAGAATGCCATCATCTTTTGCTGGAGAGTTTGCCAACTGTGCTTTTGGTTTGAAAGGATCAATTTCTGATTCACATGTTGCAGGGGGTGTACTTGCCAGCTGTTTTTTGGGCAGGAAAGGATCAAGATTTGCATCAAAGTCTCCTGTTTTTTCTGGAGAGTTGACAAGCTGTGTTTTAGGCTTGAATGGGTCAACTTCAGAGCCAGTCTCTTCTGCTTTCATAGGTGAACTTGTCTGCTGTGTTTCAGCATTAGTGCTGTTGACATCTGAAGATTTGGCCAATTGGGATGTAAGCTTGGAAGAGTCAGTTTCTGTAGGTTTTGTTGGTGAGGTTGTCAGCTGTGTTTTAGGCTTAAAAGGATCAATTTCTTCTTCAATGGTTTCCTTATTTGTTGGAGAATTGGCCAGCTGTGTTTTAGGCGCAAAAGGGTCAGCCTCTTCACAAATCCCCTCTGTCTTTGCAGAAGAATTTGCTAGCTGTGACTTTGGCTTAAAAGGATCCAAGTCTTCAGCACTAAATCCTGAGGGAGAATTTGCAAGCTGTGCCTTTGGTTTGAAAGGATCAACATCTTTGTCAGGGTCAACACCTGCATTCAAGGGAGAATTCACGAGTTGTACTTTTGGAGTAAATGGATCCACTGTAGAAGCAGTCACTCCTTTTTCTGAAGAAACAGAGGCAGGATTTGGCTTTAGCATGGCTGAGGCATTCAAATGATCAGAACTGGAAGGTTCCTTGGGTGAAATGAATAGTTGTGTCTTGGGTTTAAATGGATCCATTTCTTCCTCATTTCCAACTTCATCTGCCAGCTTTGCCTTAAGGTTCAGTGCAATGCTGCTCTCAGTGGATGAATTGTCAGGAGAATTGACTAGCTGCTTTTGTGGCTGAAAAGGGTCCTGAATGTCTTGGTCATTTTTGTCAGGCACTGCAGATGATTTTGTGGCTTGAGAGTCAAGTTCTGAAAGACCCGAGGTCTGGGCGCTGGTTTCAGTAGAGGAATTCTGCTTACTTTCAGCTGTCATCTGGTCTATTTCAGAGTCCTTGACAGTACTGGCTGTTGGCTGTGCGAAAGGATCTGCAATTTTCTGAGGGGCATTTTCTCCACTATTATCTGGAAACAGGAAATTTGTTTGGCTCACAGATTTTTCTGGCAAGTTCTCAATCAGACTTTCAGACTTCTTAGAATCACAGAGAGCATCTATTTTTTCTGGGGAGTTTTGAAGCTGTTTGCTTGGCTTGAAAGGATCCAAACTGTCAGCACTGGTTATGGGAGAGTTGGCTATCTGCATCTTTGGCTTGAAAGGATCACCATCAACACCTAGCTTGGTAGGGGTTTTGACTGACTGACTAGATACTTTGACTGGGTCAGCAGCAACTTCGAGATCCTCAGACACTTTTGATTCATCAGGTTCTAAACAGGGCTTGCCTGGACTTTTTGATGAAATACTTTCTCCTAACTCCTTGTTAACAACATTAGCAATCTCAACATTTACTGACGATATAGCAGAGTTCTGTGTATTTTCAGAAGTACCGTCATGATCATCTCCCATCTTCTTTGGAGAGTTCACCAACTGAGACTTTGGCTTGAAGGGATCACTCATGTCAATGGGATTAAGTGCAGAGAAGGTAGGTGTATGATCTCCATTCTTTGAAGCGTCCTCAGAGCTGTTTGACTGCACTTGTACATCCTTTTCCTGACAAACAACCTCTTGCTGATCCTGGTTTTGGTTCTGAGAAGATTCTGAAGTGGAACAAGCAGACAGCGGAGTGTTTTTCATAGCCTGTGAGTTGTTGTTGACAGGTGAGTTTGCCAGATGAGTTTTTGGTTTGAAGGGGTCAGATTCAAAGTCGAGTTCAGCATCTGGAGTTTTGAACGAGATAATGTCATCATCATCCGTGGCAGAAGGATCAGTGTTTACAGTCTGATCTAAGTTCTCCTTCATCAACGTTGCATCTGCAGGAGCTGGGCCATCACCTCTATCCAGTTTCTGCAAAGAAAGCTGTGATCTATTAACACTGCATATGCTAAAAATGCATAACCATAAACTACGAACCAAACATGTGATTAAATATAGTCTTTGGTGAGTTAAAAAAAACAAAATCTCAGGACTCTAAAGAGTCTTACTTGATTATACTAGACACATCTCAAACATCCATGTGTGCACTATAAAATAAAAAATATATAAAATTATTAAAAGAAAGAAGGGTGGTGCTTTACTTGGAGGGCACTCCAAATTGTAATGCTTACAAAACACTGAAGATAAAATACCTATAGATTTTTAATACTGCAATCTGAAAATCATTTAATCATACTTGCCATCACATACCTAAGTTCCAAGTAGACAATCAAAAAGAAAAGGCTATACTTGAAAGGGTGATTTTTTTTCTTTCTATTGTTCCTCGGCTAGAGTTCTGGAGTTCACCAATGGTGTGATTTTGTGTATGCAATCATTCTTGCCCACCATGAAGGTAGCCGCATTCCAACTTCAGGAATGTATGTTGAGTATGTTCATGTTTCCATAACCCACCAAATACAGGATCTTTAACGTGCTTATTTCATCTTCTGCATGTTATATACAAGTAGGAAATTTCCAACTAAAGCACTGCAGATCTGCACTTGAAGTTGACCTGGGAGATCGTGAAAATCCCCACCCCTAATTTGCCAGACACTGCTGAGATTCAAACCCACCACTTCACAGACCCATGGGATTGATCTAGAACAGTCTTCACCACTCAGCTATAGAAACCAAAAATTATGCTAGATATATATCATATTTCAAAGTTTCCAAGTGCACTATCAAAACAAACAATTGGGTTTGCCAGGAAGGGTTCCCTTCCCCTCCTCCCCAGGCAAGAACACTGATTTGTCTGTAACAGCACTAGTCAGTATAGTATGTTCTTTCGAGCCAGAAGGCCCATAGAGCCAGAGCTTATCCCGGTTTCTGTAGCGTTAAGCGAACTGATGGTTTTTCACCACCCCTGTGACAGGACGCTAGTCTGTCGCCAGATACTTCCCCAGCAGAGCTGGTACCCACTTGTACACCTGGGTGGAGTGAGGAAAATAGGAGTAAAGTGTCTTTCCCAAGGACACAACACCGAGCCGAGCGGGGATCGAACCAGCGACCTCTGGATCACGAGTTGACCGCCTAAACCACTTGACCACGGTGCCTCTGCACTAGTCAGTATAGACTATAGTGTTAAATCCTCATGTTTACACTGAGCATGAAAATGATTTAAATACAGGTTTTGAATGCTGTGACTTGAAAATAAAGCCAGACCTCACATTCGCAACTGACCTTTTTGGAACTGGGTGGAGGGGACATGATATTGGCCTTGTTAGACTGCTTCAGGGCAGTTGAAGGAGGACCATCCTGACTGCTTGTTCCCTTGAGGGCAACTCCAGGCCCCACATTTTCATCACCAACAGTTGACATTTTTTGCATTCACCAATTCACAGGTACCTGAAACATTTACATGTATAGTAATCAACCGGTAATATATGATCTACTAATGTACTACTGTCCTGCAAACACTGGGAATGTGGATGCTTACACAGAAACTGATAATCATACAGTACACACCCACAGTCACACACAAATGTTTTTTAAAAAGGATAAATAAATAAAACACACAGACATGCACATGTAATGATGTATACACACCCATACAAACACACACACACACACACACACACACACTTGCCCTGCCAACCACAGAGGCCATATCACTTTATCAGGGCTGTAACCTCATCTTTTTTTTAAAACTCAGAGTCAAGACTAAAAGTAAAGCTGCAAAGTTCTATACATTACCCTAGTAGTAGTACTAAAGTAGTACTACTACTGTACTAGGCTAGTAGTATGATTTTGCTAAGAATCATCCTGAATACAGAATAGACTGAAACCACAAGCTGGGGCAATAATCCCGAATTTCACACAGAGAAATCTGCCGTGACTTAAACTTAAAGTGGTATAAAAAAAAAAATTTAAAACAATAATCAAAGAGAACAGACACTGAGACAGGTTTCAGGTTTGAGAGCAGGACAGAGCACTACACTCTACAGAGGAAATTTTCAACCTTAGAATACTTTGTCAGACTGGAGAGGGACACACAGTCACATACATGTACACACACACACACACACACACACACACACACACACACACACACACACACACACATGCATACCAATTGATACAATTACAAATACAATACAACCAATTCTGTGACCTGGTACAGTCACAGTGGTTCTGCTTGTCCAAGGCACACTAAAATACTGTAAATCCAATGTGGTGCCCTAATGAATCAAACTTGAAGAGTAAAGATACCTAGAATAAGATTGGGTGGAATAAATTAAAAAAAAGATTGGGTGGAATCTTTTTTTCTTAATCAAATCTGGAACTTAAGAATGTTGTTAACTGGTGAAGCTTCATGTTGCACATGATGTTAATTTATGCTCTTCTTCCATTATTTTTTCACAATGATTTAAAAGTTCTCATTTCTGTCAGTGGAAAAGTGCAACAGTATAAGTTTTCGCAAATGGTCTGATTAAGAAGGGCTGGGGATCTGGTTTTGTTTTTGTTTGCTTTTGTACTATCATTTGCTTTGGTACTATCATTTTCATTATCAATAAGTGATAACTGAATAAGATTCACATGAAACAATTCACTGATTTGCAGTATCTATGATCGATAAAGGCGCTGTATAGGTTACTTCAAAGCCTGTGTCAAGACTTCATTTCCCAATGATGGCACCCTTTTGCATTTTGCCACGTGCTTATCCTATCCACTTCGGTACCAGAAAGTGAGAAACTGAGAAAAGTAGACTGCTGTGCAGAGAATGCAGTCAACTCGAGCACAAACAAGTTTCATTTCAAATAAATCACTTAGAAACTAAATATCTATGCCACGACAATATTAGAAAATGTTAAAGTACTCAAACATTTCGAATTATGGGGAAATACCATACATACCTCTGTGCTGATGTACTTTGAGAAATAAAACTGTTTTTCAGACACCTTCGTGTAGTCCTAGGCTTTAGACCACACAACAGAAAACAAATTTGAAATTATCCGCTGTGCGCATGCGCAATCGTTAGGCTATTGGACTGCGTTGGCTAGGGGGCCTAGCCTACAAGTGAGTTATTTCCCCTGCCTGAAGCTTCGAATGATCGACACAATCTGGGGCCCGATCATTCAAAATTAATGCGCTGGATTAAATAGAAGAATTCAGAATGGAAAATCAGATTAATTACATTGTGGCAGTTACAGTACAACAGAAATACTGGCCTAAACAACCTAACCTCCATTCTTGCCTCCTTCTGCAGGAGTCATACAGTACCCCTTGCAGACTCTCCTTGCAAAGGAAGCCACAAGATAAGACCAGGCGAATAGGTCTACTTGTTTTTTTCTTTATGAAGCCAAGCCCATCACAAAGGCCAAACGGCACAAGTGGATAAAACAACATCCCACGACAGGTCAGACCCCTACTACCTGCTGACATGACTGGAGCAGATATGTATATTATTAGACTCGGGACAGGCCACAACTTCCTAAACTATTGTAATGATTTTGTACATGAAACCCCACATACCTACACAGAGGAGCGCCCTTGCAAAACGGGCAGCTAGACAATAGCACAAGCGCTGCAGTCCTCTGCCCATTTTATGAGGGACTCCTAAAGAAAATCTTACCTGACCCCACCCCTCGTGGCCAGGTTGCTCTATGGAGACTGGGATGACCTGCAGCTGCATTTGTCGAAGAGACTGGGATATCAATCGGACAAATGCAACAGAAAAAAAAGAGAGAAAAGAACAAGAATGTGGCCGTGGTTGCAAGAATTCAAACCATATTTGCATGACCACAAAGTCTTTCCCTCGGTGTCTTATCTAGTGTTGCTATGCATGTTGAGGTGCGGGGTTTTTTGTTTTGTTTTTGTTGTTAATGTGTGCCTGAGAATTTGTATCTCACTCACACACACACACACACACTCAGGCGAGCGTGCACTCACGGCATGCGCGCGCGCGCACACACACACACACACACACACCACACTCAGAGGCGCACGCGCGCACACACACACACACACACACACACATATCTTTCCGTCATTGTCTTATTTATTGTTGCTATGCATGTTGAGGTGGGTTGGATTTTGTTGTTGATGTGTGCCTGATATTTTTAAAGTCAATTAATCGCTCACACACACACAACACACACACACACACACACACACACACACAGGCGCGCGCGCACGCACGCATTCAGAGAGGGAGAGAGAGATTCTACCTCCCTGCTCTCTCTCCGATTCTGAACTGTCGTGGTTTTAGTGCTAGTGTTGTTGGGGGGGGGGGGGGGGGGGGGGTAGTTTGGGTGGACGCCCATAAGTCTGTAAACACACGGATCCAACTGGTTTAGAGTTTCCTTCGAAAGACTTGACATTAGTTCGATTTTCCTGTCAAACTGGGAAGAAAGATGAAGGCTTGGAATCAAACCTACAACCTCACGATTTGAGTTGAGGCTTGCTTGTTAGAAACTTAGCATCATCAAACCAGAGGGCGGCACAAAAGAAGACATCCACAACAGACTGGGCAAGGCCAGGAATGTGTTTAGGGAGATGAACAATATCTGGAGATCAACTCAGTACAGCACCAACACCAAGCTGAAGCTATACCAGAGCTGTGTTGTGTCTACGCTCCTGTACGGTTCTGAGTGTTGGAGGATGACGGAAGTGGATCTTACCAAACTTCGATCCTTCCACACCATATGCCTGCGAAGAATTCTCCAAATCTTTTGGCCAGAGAAGATCTCCAATGAAGACCTACTACGAGATGCAGGCAAGAAGACATGGGAACCATCATCACCAGAAGACGGTGGAAGTGGATTGGGCACATCCTCCGAAGAGACCCACAGTCAATCGCAAGAACAGCATTGCACTGGACCCCAGAAGGAAGGAGAAAGAAAGGAAGACCAAAAGCAACGTGGAGAAGAACTGTAGAAAGTGAGATGAAGGCCATGCAGCACTCTTGGGGATCAGTGACTAGGTTGGCCCAGAATAGGCAGGAGTAGAAGCGCTTTGTTGCTGCCCTACACACCGCTGGGTGTAATGGCTAATGATGATGATGTTAGAAACTCAGTCTGAAACTCAGTTCTTGGCACTGATAGATCTATGCACTATTAAGCAAATCACAATAACTGGAAAATGCATAGAAACTACTGATTCAAAATTCGAGCCAAACGTACATGAACACTTTTAGGGTCATTGGTTATGCAAGAACTTCATCTAAATTTGTGTATTATGCTGTATTTGTTAGTAATCTATTTGAAAGTGGCTCACCTGTGTAGAATCTTACAAGTCAATGTCCGTTACTGCGTCTCTCTCTCTCTCTCTCTCTCTCTCTCTCTCTCTCTCTCCCACAATTGTCCCTTTTTATAATAATAATAATAATAATAATAATAATAATAATAATAATAATACATGAAATTTATATAGCGCCATATCTTGAAGAAAAAAACAAATCATAGCGCTTTCGTTCATCCCACTCATTCACATGCAGCCAGTTACAATCAATAGTTTTTACAAATTCAAATGTATACATTCACATGCACACACATAAAGGTTATACACTTCGGCAGGGTGGTGGGGGGTTGTCTGTTGAGGGCAGGGACACAAATGAGATGGAACAAGAGAGGAGAATCTTAGGTTTGAAATAAATGAGTCTTGAGGCCGGATTTAAAAGCTTCATAAGAAGGCTTTTGGCGGAGGGAGAGAGGGTGGTCATTCCAGATCGATGGACCAGAAACAGAGAAAGAGCGACGGCCAACGGTGGACTGGTTGAATCTAGGTGTTCTTAAGCACAAGGTATCTGCAGCAGAGCGGAGGGAACGAGAAGGAGTGTACAGATGAAGACATTCACAGAGGTAGGAAGGTGCAGTTTTGTGGAGGCATTTGTAACAGAGGGTACTGATGTTCTAGTTTACTCTCTGTGGCACAGGCAGCCAGTGGAGAGATAGCAAGAGAGGGGTAATGTGCTCAGATTTTTTCTTTCTGAGGACTAGTCGAACTGCAGAGTTTTGTATACGTTGGAGGGAGTGGATAGATGAAGCTGGGAGACCGGCCAGAAGAGAATTGCAATCATCCAGTGTGAGAGAATGAGGGACGTGACTAGTTTGGATGTTGCATCAGTGGACAGGTACTTTCGAACTGCACTGATGCGCCGTAATTGATAGTAGCACGACTGACAAGTTTGGGTGATGAACTTTTGCATGGAGAGTGTGTTGTCGATAATGACCCCTAGATATTTCACAGCAGTGGCCAGAGGGACAGACGTATTGCAGAATTCTATTGAAGCTGTTGTGATGGAAGAGAGTTTGTGTTTGGTCCCTACAAGCATGGCTTCGGTTTTATCTGCATTTAACTGTAGCTTGTTCTGTATCATCCAATTTTGGATATCTTGAAGGCAGTAGGACATATTAATCAAGAGAGAAGGCAGATTTTCAGGAGTATCACTGCTAAGAATCTGAGAGTCATCTGCATAAAAGTGATGGTTGATCTGATGACGATTTATTATAATATGTGAAAGAGGAGCAGTGTAGAGAGTGAAAAGAACAGGGCCGAGAACTGATCCCTGTGGGACTCCACATTCCAGTTTGGTAGGTGTTGATTGAATCTTGTTTACTGCAACTGTGTGGAATCGGCCTGTAAGGTATGAACTAAACCAGGTGAGGGCTGTGCCTTTAATACCGAACGTTTTTTGGAGACGGGAGAGAAGAATTGAGTGGTTTATAGTGTCAAAGGCTGCAGAAAGGTCGAGAAGAGTGAGAAGGGAGATTTTTCCAGAGTCAGACGCCTGTAGACCGTGGTCGAGTGGTTTAGGCGGTCAACTCGTGATCCAGAGGTCGCGGGTTCCATCCCCGCTCGGCTTGGTGTTGTGTCCTTGGGGAAAGACACTTTACTCCTATTTTCCTCACTCCACCCAGGTGTACAAGTGGGTACCAGCTCTGCTGGGGAAGTATCTGGCGACAGACTAGTAAACCATCAGTTCGCTTAACGCTACAGAAACCGGGATAAGCTCCGACTCTATGGGCCTTCTGGCTCGAAAGAACATACAGACGCCTGTAGAAGCGTGTTTAAGGTGTGGACAAGGGTAGTTTCGTGCTGTGGTTGACGCGATAGGCAGACTGAAAAGGGGGAAGGAGACTATTTGAGTGAAGATGGTTGTTCAGTTGTACACAGTTTAAACAGGCTTTTTCGAGCATGTGGTAACTGTCTTGAAGACCACTAAAGCATGGTAGAAGTCAGTCACGGAAAAAAGATAATCTGAATCTTTACAGCCCTCCTAGCATAGTGCCAGTCAGCCCTATCACTGTTTTCCATGAAGTACCCAATATCATGAAGTTAAACAGAGCGCAATGGTAGTGAGTGCCTTGTAGAGATAGGCACGATATTAAACGATAACTTTCAATAATTAAATCACTATTCTTTAGACACGTGGTAACAAGTTTGAAGCCATTAATACAAAAAGTTGTCGCTGTGAAGCTTCAAGGGAAAAGAAACCCCTACGTGGTCATGATTTCTTTTGAAAACAAATATTTTGTTCTTTATTTCTTAAGAAACTTTTATAAATTTTGTTTATTTGTTGTTTTTCTGTGTCTTTTCTTCTTTTTTTTCTTTTTTTTTTTTTTTGGGGGGGGGGCAGGGGGGCTTTTTTGTTCTTCAGCTAGAGCTCCAAGGTTTACCAATGGTAAGATGTCGTGTATGCGACCATCTACCCATCATTAAGGTAGGCATGGATGCATTCCAATTTCGAAAATAAACGTAAGTACACGGAAGATGGCAGGTAATTCATGAAAGAAATTGTTGCAACCATTCCCCTCCCCTTGCCAAAGTAAATCAGCGTTTGGTCCTTGACCCATATACTTCGGATGAGACTATAAACTGAGGTCCCATGTGCTAATAAATGCAAAACGTCTTGCGCACACGTTTAAACCTGTTCCGCTTTTCGAAAGAGTAGGATATTGTGTGCGGGTGGGAATGGATGACAAAATTTACAAAATTACTTACACACGGGGAATGGATTTTTAAAAAAAAAGCACATGAGTGCTCATTCCATTATTTTCGAAATAAAAATAAATAAAAGAATAAGTAAGAAGCTAAATGAATGTGCTGGTTCTAGACATGGAGCATTCTCTCTGTGCTTTTTGGTGATGGTCATATTATGTGACGTGGCGCGACACAATAGGACGATGTGTGATCTGAGAGGGCAAAGCCTACAGGAGGCCGTAGATTCAGCAGAGGCAGAGAGAGAGAGAGACAGGGCATTGGGTGGAACTTCTACCGACGACAGCCGCGATGGAGATAACAAGAGTTCAGTTGTCAAAATGGTGTGAACAGTTCCACATGAGATGCCTAGAGTGCTGGTTTTATGACAGAGGGCTTTTCTCTCTGCCATGACCATACCTGTCTCATACCATGGCAACTACGTTTTCTACTTGGAAATTCTGCAAGGTGGTGGCTATGGGTGTGTGTGTGTGTGTGTGTGTTGTGTGTGCGTGTGTGCGTGCGTATGTGTTTTTTATATGTCTGCATCACTTGGGATATCTCTCTGAGGACAAAGGCCTAATAGAGAATGTATAGTACATGATTTGAACCGTGAGTGTTCCTAAACATTTAGACATCATAATCCTGCCTCAGCCATGATGACCTAGCTACAGGCTTACGTCCTAATGGTTATACACCACAGGTCATGGGTTTGAATCTCTTTGGCACCTGATGGATTTAGAGATGGGATTTTAATGTTACATTCAGATGTCTCTTTTTTCCCCAATCTCCTTTTATGTATGCATGCAAGCACAAACTCTTGTAAGTATATCGAAAGATCTTGAAATTCTGTCCGTTGGTGTGTCGATGTGCATGTGACACACTAAGCATACAGTTATGTTGTGGCAAAAATATGTTACACACACTACAACAATTATACATTATTTGTTCCTTGACTAGAGCTCCGAGGTTCACCAGTTGTGAAACTTTTGCATATGGGACTGTTTTTACCTACCCTTAAGGTAGCTGCATTCTGACGTCAGGGATAAGGTCTAATCACGCCATGAGTGGCGCATGTTTTTTTTTTTTTTTAAAAACCTGTTGTCATTCATTCTTACTGGCTCTTATGGCCTACTCCTCTGAAAAGGATAACAGATTTTGATGTGTGCACAAGATGTTCTCCATGCGTTAATAATAAATATACATGGCCTTGGTTTATAGTCTCATCGAAGTACTTTCTGGGGAGTGGAGTCAGTACTGATGTTATCTCCAGAGCAAAATCCCCTTGAAGGGGTGTCTCAAACCTGGGCTTGATCCTGGGCTGTCAAATCACGAACACAGTGCTCAATGTAACTGCTAGCCATTCCCCTGGAATGTTATATATTATGTTATGATATTAAGTCTGTTGGAGAACTGCTAGCCATTCCCCTGGAACGTTATATATTATGTTATGCTATTGTCTGTTGGAGAAAAGTGAAATTGATCCAAATGACTTAGACGATTAGTATTGGGAGAAATGGTGCTGTTTATTTGGGTAGTATATCCATGTATTTGGAGAAATGGTACTGTTCATTTGGGTAGTATATCCAGGTATTTGGAGAAATGATGCTGTTCATTTGAGTAGTATATCCAGGTATTTGGAGAAATGGTGCTGTTCATTTGGGTAGTATATTCAGGTATTTGGAGAAATGGTGCTGTTCATTTGGGTAGTATATCCAGGTATTTGGAGAAATTGTGCTGTTCATTTGGGTAGTATATCCAGGTATTTGGAGAAATGGTGCTGTTCATTTGGGTAGTATATTCAGGTATTTGGAGAAATGGTGCTGTTCATTTGGGTAGTATATCCAGGTATTTGGAGAAATGGTGCTGTTCATTTGGGTAGTATATCCAGGTATTTGGAGAAATGGTGCTGTTCATTTGGGTAGTATATCCAGGTATTGGGAGAAATGATGTTCATTTGTTTTGTTTGATTAGTTGTGTGTGTGTGTGTGTGTGTGTGTGTGTGTGTGTGTGTGTTTTCACACATGCAGATATTTATGCACTCAGGTCCATTCTTTCACACTCTCATGCCTTTTTCATTCAAATTTGAATTTCTTCAAACAGGAAAATTCCCATTTCTTTATTTTGTGGTCGTCATACTGAACATATAATGAGTACATAAAAAGCAGCCAAAAACAACAAAAAGTTGATAAGTACTTTGTTCCCTGTGCTTTGTTAAGATTTGATCATTTGTGACAGAAGATTGTTTTGAAATGGCTTTGTTCACAACTGAAAGCAAAACAAGTAGCCTACATACAAAACACTGAGTATGAGAAAAATGAAAACATGTTTGCAGACTCTGCTATTTAATAAAATGGAAAATATCCCTTCCATATAGAGTCTCCTAGTGTCTCTATCATCACCTGTACCTGTTTGTGTTGGGAGATATTTGATTTGAAATATAAATATATGTATATTGATTTTTTTTTTTTAGTTGAGATTTCAAACATATATACTTCTCAGAGCAAAATACACTTATTTTGATTTTTTAATATCCAAAGATGGCTGAAGAGATTCTTAGTAGATGGAAATTACATCATTAGAAACAGTTTGCATTCTATCCTTTTGTGAATAAATTCTTTTAGACCACTGACATAATCATTTTACCATCAAAACAGAACGACTTTGGGAGATTAATCATTTAAAAATGTGGAGGCAAAAAGTATCTTGTGGAGTTTAAGCCTTAGATATTCACAATGGCATACACATGTGCATATATTACAGTAATACTCCCATTTTTGATACAATACAATACAGATACTCAAATGTCCTCAAATATTACTAAGATTTTCCGTTAATGAAAACAAGTATACTTTCAGTATCAGTTCCAACTCAATATATTCCAATAAAACCATGTTTATCATCTTCCTTAATAGTTGCTGGAGTCCATCCGAAACATAGCAAGCTTTCAATGTAAAAAAAAGAAAAAGGCAATAAATAACAAGCAATACAAGCAAAGAAAACAATGGTAACAACAATAGAGCAATGGAATGAGTAGCATGGAGGTAACATCCTCCTGGACTGGACAATGGGAATGGACAATGTATCACTGACTGTGTTGAAGAGTTCCTCTGTGGACTGACAGCTGTGGCCAGTGTCCTTCCTAACTGACCAAAGGGTATCCTTCAGTTAGGAGTCAATGCATGGGCGGTCTGTCTTATTTGAAGATTTAACTGACTGATTAATTGACTTCCCTGCTGAAGTGTGCACCCAGGGGCGCATGTTCTTGTTTCCATGACCATCTGAATTTGCTTGTTTCCAAAACCATGCGGGTATCTTGTTCCTAAAACAATGTGCATTCTGTTTCCAAAACTGATCAGATATGGACATGGGTTACAGTTCAATAATCTGCATATTTGATCTTCATGCACATGAATGGGATTAAGGCACTGGCAGGTCAGTATAGATATTTTCATGATGGAGAACAGAAAATTAACTGAAGTTCTGCCATGACCTTGCAACAACTTAACCCTGGATCCCTGTAGAATATGTCACCCTTGACCACAAAATGAAGCCTTGACTGTCAAACACTGCCAATACTTATGGTTCCAAGTGACTAGTGACGAGAGTTTAAAGCTAAATAATGGCTGTGAAGGAATCATTTATTGGGGAAAAAAAAAATCATTATGGATCATTTCTCACCGTGTACAGAGGCAGACAAATGATGATAGCTATCTTTGGTGTGTCTTTCAAATTCAAAACTTGATATTTGCAGCACAGCCCATATGCAGTTCTTACAAAAAAAGGACTCACATATTGTACATATAATGACAAAAGAAGAACAAGCAGTTTAAGTATTCTATGTCTTATCGTATAAAACCCAAGCTTAAAACTGGGGGTGGGTTTATAGTTCTGATGTATAAGGACTTGTGAAGACCCTGGTGTGAATGAAAGGACTAAAGCCTTGTTTGGAAACTTCACAATAACGGAGCCTGTAACCACCTAGTTGATGATACAGGCAAGGAAAGTACTGTGGCCAACAATGCAATGTTCACCTTTGAAATTCCATGTAGATTGTCTCCAGCCATAAGCTCATAGCATAAAAATGTTCATTCTCTTTGACAGAAAAAAAACCCTCCAAAAGTTTAATAATGGATGTCAATACAGAGAGGTACTAAGAAAAATGGCATAACCACAATCCCTTCATCCACTGTATTGTAGCCTGTCATTTTCTGTGTGAGGGAGAGAGAGAGAGAGAGAGAGAGAGAGAGAGAGAGAGAGAGAGAGAGAGGAGAGAGAGAGAGAGAGAGAGAGAGAGAGAGACAGCACACTCTGTATCATCCTTAAGTTGTTTGGTGGGAGAATGCTAAATAAAATGAAATAAGATGAAAATTTTTTTTTTAAATCTCTGAAACCTGACACATTATGGATACTGTGAATTTTCTAGAAGTGATCACCATGCCTTTTCTCCTCCTAAAAGCAGTTAGAAGTGCCTACTTTTTACTGTTATTACTGATATGTAAGGAGTAGCAATCCATCACAACAAATCATTCAGTTGATAACACAAAACAAAATGAAAATGCTGTAAGGTCAAAGCTTTTTGCAAATGTTTCCAATTAGTACAAGCTTATACATAAACAAACTATCAAAACATTAACCAAAACAGTGACAGCTGTCTATGTGATGCTTCCTTTCAGTACACAGAGATGGATTTTCACAGCTGTTAATAGTATTGATAAACTTTCAGTTGTAATAACTGTTTATAGCCATATCAGAACTATCATCACCTTCAATTAAATAAAAAAAAAGACAAATCCAAAAGGTAAAAGATGGAAAACTGAGACACCAGACTCAACCCAAACCAAAGACCAACCAATTAAACATACCACAAATGCTGGAAGTAAAAAATGGTAATATTCTACTGTAATGATCTTTGAGAGGAAACAACTATCCTTTCTCACATAAAACATCTAATTATTCACAAAATATAAATTCATCAACAGATTAAGCCCCCACCCCCACTCATGTATCTATAATACATAGAATACTATAATAAAAGGATGCCCCCCCTCCCCCAAGAAAAAACAAAAACAACAAAGCTCTCAACCCAGGCACAAAACCATGCAACTACTAACAGTGCCCAAATGTTGGTGCCATGGCTCAAAGCAAAATCCAGGTAAAACAACTTACAAGAAAAATAAATAAAACAAACAACCCCCCCCCCCCCAAACAAACAAACAAAAACCACCACCCAAAAAATCCCAACAGTAAACATCCCAGAAACAATAGAGAACAATAGAAAAGAGGAAACTTCTCGCGCAGAGTTTCTAGGTGGCAGATTTGATACTTTTACTGAAAGGAGTCCCTACCCACTCTGCTCAGGGCAGAAAGGTGGACAAACAACTAATCAGTGGTAATATGTTGGCATACACTGTGTACGAGCTTAAAAACAAAATTGAAAAACACACACCTTGTGCTACATTCAACAGCAATCAATAATCATTTAAAAAAAAACTTTAACAAAAATTCTAGCAAAGAAAAAGAATGGGGTATACCTGCACTTTTAATTTCATTGGAATGGAAATACAAGTAGTTATTATTGGTAAAACAAATTTTAAATTTTCAAAATTAATTCCTTTGGTCAAAAACTTGACTTCAATTTCAAGAATCCAGTTCAGTTTCTCTGGCATTAAATCACAGATCTGTTTCTTGCTCATAATGGCATGTAACCTTTAGATAAACAAATATCAACTATACATAATAATATACCAATGTGCAGATTATGTGAGCAGCACCAGCAGTTTAACACTGTGAGGGAAGTTTGCAATATGGAATGTGTGCAAGGGAGTGTCAGCATCAACAACTGTTGGCAAATCATCACAAAGATATATGGGAAAATAACTGAGAAAGATTCTCTTTCTATGCACAATCTTCTTCTATGCATTATCTTCTGGATCCCTTTCACAAGCTGCAATCTCCAAATCTTTTTTATCTGTCTGCATCTGGCGGTCCCCTCCCACAATCCACCCCTCCACCAAACCAATGTCTTTTATGGGAAAGTGTTGGTGTTGGTGTGTTCTTTCCAGTGCTTCCTTTCCTTTCCAGTTACTTCTTGCCTTGCTGACAGTGAGGCCCTATCAAGGCTGTCACACTGCTTAATTAAAAACTGGCATTTCAAGTTTTAATGCAACAGATGCTAATCTCCTAAACAACAAATAGCTTTAAACATTGAGTATTCTGAAAACGTAGAGGCAAAAAGTCTTGACGTTTTGGAGATTAATGTTTGTCATGTTAAAATACTTAAAAACATTTCATGCAAACCACAGTGACAGCTTTCATTTATGATTGGGAAACTTTTTATCTTCAGTTTGACTGGAATGCTGTGAGAGTAAATAACTCTAAAACTAAAAATATGAAAGGGAGAATTATCAGTGTGAAAGAAAAAAATGGAAGTAAACTATAACTAGAAGGAGATTTCAGCACAGAATTCTTTGAACTGAAGATGACAGTGCTAGGTTTAACTAAAAAGGCTTATGCTGCTTCTTTTTCTGATAGTCAAAGAATGATTGCATTTTGTTCATAAACACTTTCTTATTATCACCAACAAAACAAGAAGGGAAGTCATATTTGATCAGAGAGGCAAAGGCAAATTCTGTACAGAAGCTGACACGCTACAGTGATATCTGGATCTATCATTGTCATTTTTAATCAGTCAGTTCATTCACTGTTGAATGAAATCAGTGGGTATATTCCCGATTTAATACTGTTATTACTTGGATGATTTCAATACTACGGATGATTACATATTATTTTTGTATTGTATTGTATTATAGTATTATTTATTATTATTATGATGAACATTTTCAGATTTATTTTATCTTATTTTATTTTTCCCTTTTATTTCTATACATCATGTTCATTTGATGTCAGTGTTCATGACTGACAAATGCAGGATTTCCTGGTTGTCTGAAGTTGTGAAAAACAAACAAAAACATTATATTATTATATTGCCATGATAATCATACAGCTGTCTTTTCATTTCCACATGTTTCCCCTTCAACCTCCTTTTCCTATTTTTTGAAACTATCTTCACTGCATTCATCAGTCAGTACCTAATACAAATCCTAAAATATCCCCTAAGTCAGAATACAGCTACCTATATGATGCGAGGAGAAAAAATGGTTGCACATGCAACATTTTCACCATTGGTGAACCTTGGAATTATAGCCACGGATACCCCCCCCCCCCCCCCTCCCCGAAAAAAAAAAGGAAACCCCCCCCCAAAAAAACACCCAGGAAAAGAATAATGCAAAATATATTATATAAATCCCCCCTCCTCTTCCTCAGCTAGAACTTTGACCTTCACCAGTGGTGAGATTTTTGCACAGGCAACCAACCTCCACCACCACTTAGGTAGCCACATTTCAATTTCAGGGATACCAACCCCCCCCAACCCCACTCAAAAAACAAAACAAAGCCACAACAAAAAATAATCAAACCACTGTGTTAACTGAAGCACTTTTTTTCAACCCATTTCAATTTTTTGTTTAAAAATCGAGAGCACATTAATCCATGGTAGTACAGTCTGCATTTCACATAACGTTTTCTAAGCATTTGGTTTTTTTGTGTGCACAAGTACAATGGTTCCTTGGTGATGTCATACACTGCCATTACAGTTTCAAAACATTGATTCTCTTCATCATAGTTGACAAGAATTAATCTAATAAAAATGATAAATGGTTGTCTGTTAGCCATATAAGTCAGTTGCTATGTCAGACCATCCCATGTATGAACGTTTTGAACATTATGAAATTTACGATGATTATTTTGTGCGTGTGTGTGTGTGAGTGTATGTGTGTGAGTGTATGAGAAAGCAAATATACACAAAAGTGTACGTTTGATACAGTCTGCATAAGGCTAATGGTTTGTTATCAATAAAAGCTTAATCATTCCCTTATGACTTGACCCATAACACAGAAAACAAAATTGCTAATGTAGCAACAGAACTGACATTGAGAAGCTATCCTCCTGAGCATCGATATGAGCAAAGCTGAAGACAGGAACAAATAAAACACAGCCAGCTTTCAACCACAATGTACACAAAACAAAATGGTCCAATGAATAAACAAAAGTGTGAAAGACAGGAATGTGCGAAGGAAAAGCATGGTACAAGCTTCATCTTCACCAGTCAAAATATGCTTCTGTTTGTCCTAATATATCACAACAATGCGGTGGTCATGTGTCCAACTGTGGAGATGTATAACTATAAAACAACATATCAGACTGAGGATGCATTAAGACTGCTTTCCTCTGAAATATTTTCCAAATCATCTCATCTTCCTTAAAAATCTTAAAAAAAAAAAAAATCAACCTGAAACTACAAGTTGCAGAGCATTATGCTTGAATTTCTGTGGTGGTAGAAGCCCAACAAAAACCTGCAAACAAACTTTAGTGAAGATGCAATGTTTCATAAAAGCTACAAAAGGAAAATGCTCTCCTCTCACTTTGTGTAAAGCACACCAAACACGCACACAATTTCGCCTGATTTAATTGCACTTTTTGTTTCTAATATTCTTTGAGCACACATACGATGTCTGAATTACTTTTTGAGATAAGCTCTCAAGACTAGATTTATTTGAATGCAAAATATCAGAATGATTGTGTAGCATAACCTGAATTATCTTATAAGCGCTTAATTAAAGCCAGATTTGCTTCAATTTGTGTAGTCTGAATGATTGCGTAGGAAAACCTATTTACCAACAAAATAAAGGCTCACGGCTAGAATTGTTCTAATAAATTATGTGATTAAGTACAATTGCATAAAATTATCTTATGAAGTAAGTACTCAAGGCATGAGTTACTTTTTAATAAGCAGGGTACAACATTTGCGTCAAATGACCTAGCTTGTGAAGTAAGTGTTCAAGACTAGATTTACTCCAACATGCATAAAGAACAGTTGCATCAAATTACCTAAGTATCTTCTACATGTATAATCAGAACTATTGCGTAGTATAACTTGTTCAGAGTAACAGCACCACATTGGTAAATTCAAAAGGACCTGATGTAAAATAAAAAACACTGACAACTGTAATAATGAAAATCCATTGTTGGTTTCAATGGAAAGAGTTTCAACTTCCATAACTACAATGTTATATCAATCCTATCTTTAAGGCTGGCTAGAATGAAATGATGGCGGTCTGCACTCCAGCGTGTTCATTCATAACAGTTTTCCAACAATATCAGAACAGTCACCACTTATGGGTTAACAGGTCTTAGGTAATGCATATTGAGCCAGTATAGTACATTACTGAGCACTGCTAAGGCAATATACAGGCCTACTGCACATTATGGGATATGATTCAAGCTCTGTGTCACTGCTGCTGTTGTCCATCATCTTTTTCTACTCGTTCCAAACAGCAATGTGTTCTGGCAGCGAAATTCTCCTTGGGAGAAGACGAAAAATGTTTGCTGCTTGGAATATAAGAAGTTCTCTTCTTCACAAAATATCATGAAGCAGCCCATCACAAGCCAAATCACACAATGAGAGTGATATGTGGAGTGAAATATGTGCAGAATCCATCCTACAGTCACAGGCTTTTATTCAGCATACCTCACATGCCAAAACTTACCTAAATAAGTGTAATAAGATGATGATGTTTTTGGATATGTGGCTGTCTTGGGAATCATAAGCAAGTAATCCTTACGTTTGCTCTTATGGTGGTACTCATTGTGAAGTACACTTGAGCAGTAAGACTCAATCCCAAGCCACATACAGGCAGTCCATTGTTGATATTACTGTCTTACGTCCTGTCCTAGGACTAAAAGCCTCTTGGCAAGTAGCTGTAACTGAGCATACAATGGGTAGGGTAGTGAAGGGGATGAGGAGCAGCCCTCCTGTCAGGCAGCAATTGATGACAGAGTGCAGTGGGCTGTATTAACAGTGCATGTCTCCTTTCGTTGGTGGTCTTACGGCAGCAGCCTGGCAATAATGCCTCTCCATGGACTGCCAGTTACAGGACAAGAGACAGAAAGACAGATGTGATGAAACTATCCCTGTGGGAACACGCTGTTAGAGAACATGAACAATCATAATATCAATAACACCACCACCACCCTCAAGAAAACCCTCCAACATAAACAGAAAAAAAGATTTTTGTTTGTACTATCTGGCATTAATAATGCAGAACATGGTGGACAATTAGCATTTTGATTTAAGCACATTTCGGTGGAAATATTACATGAATAATCTATATCACAAAAAATGCTTTTTGTTCTTCGTAAAACAGAGAGCATACACAAATCCACTATACCATGTTCATCCATGCACAACAGAAAAAGGTGACAGAAAAATGAAAAAGCATGAAGCATCCACATGCTTTCTGGTGCAGACAAGGCTGATGAAACAAGCTGTTTTCTCCAAGAAAATATTCATCTGAAGCTCTGACACCAACCAAAAGCACATCTGCAGAACCAAACAAATGATGAATTTCTTGTTGATAGCTTTCTTTGAAGGATATGTTGCCGTACTATCTAGCTTAGAAACCGCGCATGTATAGTGTGCAACTGGTCTGGTTGAATGTTGACTGGAATCGTCTCCCCCTTTCCGCCAGCACATGGTACTTGAATGCGGCCCACCCTGATGCTTTGGCCTGACTTTTCATACAACACCTGAAACATTAAACAAGTGTGAGAAGCTACTGCTGATTCCTATTAACCACATACACACGGGGACTGGATGTAAAAAAGCACACAAGTGCTTATTCCATTATCCTCAATATAAAAGAATAAAACAAAAAAATTAACATGCCAGAATAAAAGTTCACAGGAAAAATTATGTGGGTTCAAATGTCAACAAATACTGTAAGAACACAGGGGGGTGGGTGGGGTGGTGGTGTCAACAGATACTGTAAGGACAAAGGAAGGGAAGATGGAGGTTGTTGCGGCGGTGGTGTTGGTGGGTGGGTGGGTGGGTGTGTGAGTGTAGGCGTGAGAGAATTAATAATTAAAACAATGGTTACATTTTTCAAAGTATCTATTTGTATGAAAAGTGGTCAGTTTCTAGGACAGACTAAGACACCTCCCTTTATTGTGCTGTGTAAAATTGCATTTGCATCATGATATCAAAATCTCTGCAAAACACCAGGTCCTGTCCCGCTTTTCGAAAGAGTAGGCCATTGTGTGCTGGTGGGAACAGATGACAAAATTTACAAAACCGCATACACACGGGGACTAGATGTAAAAAAGCACATAAGTGCTTATTCCATTATCCTCGATATAAAAAAATAAAATAAATAAATATTCTACATTACCTAGACTCAAATTCTGTCAACATTTGAAAAAGCTAAAGAGTTTGTCTCTGATACTTTAAAAACAAAGTGTGTGTGTGTCTCTAATGATACTGTTTATGCTTGGTTAAAGACTTCAAAGGAACGCTCAGTTCTGAGTGAAGACATAGAAATAAAGTGCAAAATACTTTCAAACATGCAGACAACAGCACTCACCTTGGCAAACTGTGGCGTGGGGAAAGTGGAGAAATCGGTGCGCACCTGGCCACCTGTACGGTTTGCAGCAAGCAGTGTTGTCACTTGTACCTGCAGCTGATTGACAGACAACACACACTGTTAATCAGTCACCTGAAACCAGCAATAATACACTATCCACAAATCCTTTTCCCCCGTGGGACTACCGGGGTATGCTTGCAAAGCGAGCATTGCAAAAATAGGATCTCTGCCCTCCAACCAGGCATGTCGTAAAAGGCGACTAAGGTGGAACCCTTCCCCCAGGTAGGGGGTTAGACACAGGGCTAACAACCCTGTTCTGTAAAAAAAACGTTTGTTACGGAAACGGCAACACAAGAAATCAACACTACTGGGTGTGACGGGCTTCCAGAGTCATCGGAAGAGTTGCATGAATGACAGTGGTGAAAGCCAAAAGGAAGCCACTGACAGGAAGATGGAAGTCTTAAGCGCCAAAAATAAGACCAAAATAGGCAAAAGAGGACGACCCAAGAACACTTGGCGTCAGACTGTCGAAACAGAGCTGAAGACCTTCCAACATACCTGGGGAACCATTCGGAAGCTGGCCCAGGACAGACAGGAGTGGAGAACATTTGTTGCTGCCCTACGTGCCAATAAGGCACAAAGGCATTGATGATGACAAATCCTTTACTACCCACATGACTGCAAGTGATCACAAGACTGAAATCCTGACATTTTATCTTGCCATCTTCCATAAATTTGAAAGTGCCTCTGTTCCCCCTCCCTAAACCAGATAAAATTTGTAAAAAAATCATCCTCCCACAAAAAAAAAAGGGGACATGCAGATACATATCACCAATTTTTCAGCAAACTTTACACCAAACCATATAAACAGCCTCACTGTCAATGACTCATCCCAACTTTTCACCAAGGTCAACAAAAATGAGTCGCACGTGCTGAGCAGTTCTAATGAACTTGTAAAGAGACAGCCTGTTTTCTATACTGTTACTGCTTTATTGTGCAGGTACATGCTAAATGTGTATCTAAAATGTTCTGATCAGCTGATACCATACATACACTTTCCCCATTTAGTTACATGAGGTCAAAAAGAGAGAGAGACAGAGAGAGAGAGAGAGAGAGATTACTATGCAGCAATATATGTTTATGGGCTGCCTTCTATGGCTGTAGCTCAAAGCATAGGAACGGACCTGTGTGTGTGTGTGTACATGTGCAGCCCATTCGACCATACCCTTTTATCCTCACCAAGCACTGCTGCAATGACACCTAAAGGTGTGGAGATCTGTACTATCAATCATACATACATACATACATACATACATACCGTCTCTCACTGAATCATGTTTAAGGACTGACCTCGGTGGCCTGAGTCTCCAGACGGGTCAGCAGAGCTGTCCTGTTCAGCAGCTGTTGGGATGGACTGCTCTGGTCCGTCAGAGGAACATGACCTGTTCATCACAGACACACAATTACATGCATGTACGTAAGTATGTAATCACACGCACTAGCGTGCACAAACACACACACACAGAGGTATGTATACACTCACTAAATGTGTTCATCAACTTTTTGCCGGAGTTGCTAGCAAAAACCATAGTTTTTATAGCATGGTACGGTGTGGTGGCCAAACTGAGATGCACTAGTGGGATATGACAGTTTGTGTAATTAAACTGCAGTGCCAATGCAGCTGCCAAAGTTATGTTGTTTTTGTCTAAGTGGCAGTAAGATTTTGGGTTTTGTTTTTTTCCCTGAACATTTGATCACAGAATTGCATTTGTACCTTCTACTAATTGCTTTATCAAGAAGAAAAAGAAAAGGAGAGACAAGAGTATCAGTCAGTCAGTCAGTGTGTTTACCTGGTTTTCTCTTGGTGATGTCCACCACCTTAGGACAGGCACTCAGCTTGTTGGCTTCCTGTTCACAAACCACACAACACTTTTGTAAAATCTATTATACTGCCACTAAATGCATACATTTACAAATATTTTTTAACAATATTAACAACTTCAAAGGCAAATGAAAATTAACAAATGGACACATTTAGAACCACAATGTGTAATTTGCTAATGACACCTTTTCACTTTTGAGAAGGGTTAAACAGGGACTTTCAATTCATTCTCAGGTGGAGGGTCAAATTTATGAACAAACTCATAAGAATGTGCATCAATCATCCTAAGTTCCTAGCCCATCCTTCAGAATGCACACAACACACACACACACTTCACTAGCAGACCACAACAAAAGTTGACCTGACACTCACTTACCGACAAGAGTTTGGCCGTCCTGCCAGCCAGGGCGCTGATGTCAGTTTTGCCTGAGACGTTCTCAGCCATGTCTGGCAAAGCGACCTGACCAGAGGGACTCTTCAGTCCTGTGGGCTTCTGCGGCACTCGCAGTGGTGCCAGTCTGGATAGCTGACTCTGCAATCAAACAGAAAGGGAAGAATGAAGAAGGGCACTCGCAGTGGTGCCAGTCTGGATAGCTGACTCTGCAATCAAACAGAAAGGGTAGAATGAAGAAGGGCACTCGCAGTGGTGCCAGTCTGGATAGCTGACTCTGCAATCAAACAGAAAGGGAAGAATGAAGAAGGGCACTCGCAGTGGTGCCAGTCTGGATAGCTGACTCTGCAATCAAACAGATAGGGTAGAATGAAGAGGGGGAGGTGGAAAAAGGGTGATGCAGTGAAACATGAAACACATTTGAAAAGAAATTAAGACTGAAATGATCAATTTCTTGATCACTTTTTCAAAACTGATGGAGCCTTGTTACTGTATGTTGCTATCTGTAAATATTATTAGAGTGATTGATCAAAAGTGTTAACATCAAAGGAATCTTCAAGACAGCAAAAACAACAACAAACAATCCCCCAAAACAAACAAGATAAACTACACCATTACTGTTTGTATCTGGCTATAGGGGCAAAACTACCACTCAGAAAATTACAAGAGCCACATACAGAGATAGGCCCAGATTCCCCAAAGACAGTTTCAGATTCGTCAAAGATAGGTCCACAGGCTTAATGTGTAGTCTTCTTCTTCTTCCTCCATGTTTCCTAGCCATGCTGAATTTTTAGTCCAGTCTGGATGGTGAAGTCTGGCCTGTTGCAGTGACCAACCCACCACTTTTTCTGGGAGCCCTATTGAGCTGGGCCATGTCTAGTGTCTCAGAGTGTTGAAGGTAGGGCAGGACTGCAGAATATGGGAGGGCATTTGAGGGCCTAGGCCACAAGAGCACTGATCAGAGTGGGATATCTTCAGGCAGTTTAACTTTGATCAAATTGCGTACTGAATTTTAGAGGGGCAAATTTTAGGTTTCACGATAAGGTGCAAAACCCAGTAAAAGAGAACCAATACATTATAAGATAACATCATATTCTTTTTCACTGTCACTCACCTTCATCTTGTCTCCCTTCAGACGGACATTTTCTCTTTTCACAAACAACAGTGCTTCTTTCAGAGACTCCATCTGCCAAAAAGAAAACATATTCCTTATGTTAAACATCTCTGCAACCAGAAAAGCAAACGGTCATAAAACAAATTCAATATGATAGTTCTGGTGGCCGTATCAGATTGTGTCCATGGCAATGATGCATCAAATTACGTAATTTGGGAAGGAGGGGGGCTATCAGGTTTTACAAATGATGCTTCTAAGTTGGAGGCCCCTTTTGCTCTGTTTTGGTTTCCCATATACTTTCATGCCTGTGGTTGAGTTGGTATCTGTCAGAACCTTGAGGGTTGGAGGTTCATGGAAAAAGGTTGTTGCAGGGATGTTGAAGTGATCACCATCTCAGGTAGGTGTCTCACGCATTCTCGCTTTGTGACTATGCTATTTTTGCGGTAAGCAGGTGGTTTATGATGAAAGCTGACCAAGAACATACCACTGAACACCACTAAAGTGACCCAACAACAGTGCAGGGCCTTTTTGATGGGTGGCCCCATGATGGCTTAACACTGATAAGCTCCGTGTGGACTTGTGATCCTGAAGATGCGACATAACCAGCCTAGATATGGCTGTGCCAAAGAGACTGGAATGAGCAGCATGGGAGCAGCAGGAAGGATGTACAAGAGAAGCTGAAGCAGCCACAAAACATTAAAAAAAAGTTTTAAATTGCAGTGGAGGACATGTACAGACCTGCTGAGTCAGTTGAGGGGAATCAACCAGACTGGAGGTGCTGCCTGTCATGCTGCCTCCTGGACTGCCTGTCACACCTGCCACACAACCACACAACACTCACAGCTGCAGGTGTACACACTTAATTACTTCACTTAAAAAAAAAAAATCCTTCACCGCAATCCCCACTTTGACAGCTGTTTACAATGGGAACATTGGTCATGGGTCTCAGAGGGGTCAAGCTTAATAGGAAATTCACACATACATTATCACTGAGTGCATTAGACAAGTCTGATCTTAGGAAAGTTGAGAACATTTTTTCATGGCAACCTCTTGCATTCTAGAAGGATGCATTACAATGAGACAGCCAACCATATAACTGACACTACGAGCTCTCAAAAATACCATTCCTGAAATCATAACATTGCTTGTTAATACAAAAACATTGCTTGTTACCACAGACTTTCCCCAACAGCAACACTGACATAGAGACAGCCACACTGGCAAGACATCACAGTCACATCCCATACCTTGCTGTCCCGGGATCTGACGGGTCAGACCCTCCACCAAGGCTTTTTTGGACAGCACCCTCAGCCGTTCCTTCAGCTCTGACTTCTCCTGCTCCAGGTTGTCGATGTCGGCCTGCAGGCTGTCGTAGGTCTCCTCAAACTCCCTGACAAACACCAGTCAAAAATGATGCGTGCAATGATAAGTAAAAGCACTGCAGACAGAGCTGAACTGAGGAAAGTCTCCAGAGAAGAAGCCCCCACTTCTGTATTCAATTAAAAGAAAGCGGAACAGGAATTTTCTGGCCAAAGGGACTAAGGCACGCAACATATAGACAATGATGCCAATACTACTTGTTTGAGGAAATGCTTTGTTTGTCCCCTGGTGCTTTTTCTCTGATGTTCAGCACTGCATGTTCTCCAGCCTAACACCCTTGGAGAAACCCAGAATATGCACGGACTCCTCTCTCCAGGGAATCACCGAGATCTTTACTAAAAATTGGATGAGTAGTTTTTGTGTGTGGCTCTTTTTCAAGTACCAGCCATACTGGCAGTCATACTCTGACTTCAGAGGATTTTTTCAACTTTAAAGGAGAGTTCAGTTTTTTAAAAAGCTTTTCTTTTTTTAAAGGAGTTCAGGCTAATACGTAAGAACTTGTTATGGCTAAAGACAACCTCAGCATGACATTTTACAGCTTTGGTGTAGGTCTTGGCTCTTTCCATACATCAATCACTGACAAAGCTTTTGGCCAGGGCCAACTGGTGGGAATGACCACAGCAGACTGCAACTATTTGCACATATTTTTTTCTTTTATACTTACATTTTGTTTTTATACTTACATTTTGTGTTATGTTAAGAAAAATGAGACTAGTCAATTACTGAAAAGAAATTTTGAATAATGCTCTTGTGAAATATAGTACAGAACTAACAAACAGCATCCTGATTACATCAAAGTTGACTATCTTTACATCAATTCCAAAAATCCTTTCCTTTTTTATATTTTTTATCCAAAACAAAAGAGCCTTCCACTTACTTCTCTTTCTTCTTGAACTGCACATTGGCCTCGTCCAGTTTGCGCTGTATTTTGTCGACGCGCTCATCTCCCTCCTTGTAGGAGTTCTCCAGCTTCTTCTCTATCAGCCTTACACGCACCTGCTGCTCACTGACCTCCTCTTGCTGCAAAAAACAACAACAAAAAAGATACCAACATGCTGCAGTCTACCCGTGACGTTAACACTGTGCACTGTATTCCATGAAACATATGTTGTCAAGGCTTCTGTTTAGCAAATGTTAGTGAATTGGGTGGGATACCTGAACACTCACACCACATCGTTTCATTTAAAAGAAAACCCCAGTATTTCTGTTTGGTCTTCTCTTTAAAAAAACAGTTATGTTTAATCCTAATAAATTCTGAAGTTCTAGGTTTTGCAAATACGTTTTAACATTAAACAGAAAATGGGATTTTCAAATAAACTTGTCTACTTATTATTATTATTACTTACCTAATGGACAAAATTCTGTGTGTGATGTATAAAAAAAATCTTTTTAACAAACTTTCGACGATTTTTGCTCTGACAGTACTTTTTCCAGTCTCAACTGCTCAAAAAAGACTTGGTCCAGAGAAATAAGCTTTACTTTGGACAAAAATTGTAAATACTGCAGACTCTGCACCTTTTTATTCTGGTTTTTGACTGGTCTCATCTTTAACTTTACAGCAACTGAACAAGTGCTTCATAATCTGACATAAGAACAAATAAAATATAGTAATCCACAAAAAACCTACTGAAAAGACAAAAAGGAGAAAGTGAACAAAACTCCACACCACAAAATATGTCCTGATGAGAAAATCGTACAACACAATCCAAAGGCCTGAGACCTTTAAAACAAGTTTTAAAAAAAGAAGAACTAAGACTCCAATACATTTTGAAATAAGACTATCAGTACTATAAGTACATTTGCAGAGGCAGCAGAGACAAACCTGACGCTGATGCTCTACAACAGCTCACCTTGATCTTGATGAGTCTCTTGATCTCCTTCACCTCGTCATCCTTGGCGTCCAACTTCCCCTTCATGACCTCCACGTCACCAAAGTGACTGCGCATCCCCTCCGCACGCAGACGCACAGGTGCCAGAGTCTGAAAAGGGCGTAGGAGTGAGATTTCAACACAACAGGTCCCCTAAGTCTGAATGTGCCTACCTTAATAGTGGGTGAATAGTTGCATAAACAGAATTTCACCACTGGCAACCCTTGAAGCTCTAGTTGAGAAATGACCGTCCCCCCTCCCCTCCCCCCCCCCCCAAACCATGTATGGCTAGTTGTCTGTATATGTACTAAGCATTGTAAATGCACAGGTCTGTGAATGTGTATGTATATATATATATATATATATATATATATATATATATATATATATATATATATATATTATTATTATTATTATTAAAGGGCTGTATACATGTACCTTTTCTGATACAACAGAAACTTAGCTGTTTATAACTATACCTATATAAACTATAACAGGAAACATCTGCACATATGTGATTACATCTACATACTATAAAAACAGACAGTATTCTGCTGTGGCTTTTTGTATCCTTAAAAAAGATGCATGGAAGCAATAAGATGTATGTATCTAAAACTATATAAACACAACACACATATCTGTATATATAAATTACAACAGAAATCGCTTGGTCAAATGTATCTACATTAAAAATAAAACCCAACTGACAAAGCTAGGAGCTATAAAGAATAAGAAGACAAAGCTGTACAAAATTTTCCAGATCAGTAAGCACACTACTATGTCCACCATATTTCCCAAATCACTAAGTACGCTGCATATCTATGTCTACTATAATCTCCAAATCATTAACTACATTGCTCTATAAAGAAGACCCACTTGGAAAGAAAAAGAAACAAAACTATATTCACAAGCCCCATTCTGACTATCATGCACACCAATCCAATCCAATCTGTTGTTTATAGCCCCACCGACCACAGAGGCCATATTGGGGCTGTCACCTCGTCAAATTTTAAATCTCAGATCAAAACTGTGCAGCTATACACAGATTAAAACAGGGTATAAAACCAACTCTACTGTCGTTCCTTGCATCAAATCGGAACAAACGTCCTACAACAACCACTATTAATAAAATTTATTAATGACAAAAGTCAGGTTGTTGTTTTTAAATGATACTACTATGTAAGGGGTACGACGCAAGAAAACAGATGTTCACAGACTCACCTTCTTGTCATGGGTGCCGTCAAAGTCATACTCTCCATTTTCCATGGCGTTGGCCAGTTTGTTCATGGTGCCCACCACTGTGCCAAACCATAGTCTGCACAGTACATCAGCGCTTTGTCAGCTCTACTTTGCTACCTACCCATACATAGGGGAAAGAGAAAGAGAGAGAGAGAGAGAGAGAGAGAGAGAGAGAGAGAGAGAGAGAGAGAGAGAGAGAGAGAGAGAGAGAGAGAGAGAGAGCGAGAGAGAGAGAGAGAGACAGACAGACAGAGAGAGAGTTAGAGACAGAGTGAGAGAAAGAGAGACAGACAGACAGACAGAGTCACAGAGAGAGAGTTAGAGACAGACAGATTAAGTGAGAGAAAGAGAGACAGACAGACAGACAGATAGACAGAAACAGAGACACACACACACTCACACACACTACACACCCACACTACACACTGTACACAAACACACACACTACACACACACACACTACACACAAACACACACACAAACACACTACACACACACTGTATACACACACAGAGATAGGGAAGAAACACATGGGTTCAAGTACCTGAGACACTCGTAAGGTCCCGAATCGTCCGTGTGATGCATCTTGCTCACGGCCTCACTGGCCAGTTCCTCCATCTTCCTCGCCATCACACCTTCCTTGTCTGCACATGCCAACAGTACATGCACTCAGTCGTTTAGTTCTCAGACAATGGACATGCAGGATATTGCAGATGGTTTTTTGGTTTCTGTCCTTGTCTGTGCATGCAAACAGTACAGTATAACATACATTTGTTGGGTTCTAAGACAATGAACATGCTGGATGTTGTGGATCAGGTTTTTATTTTTGGTGTTTGTTTGGGTTTCTTTTATTTCAGTGAGAGAGAGAGATTTTATTTATTTATTTATTCTTTTCTATTGAGGATAATGGAATAAGAGAGGGAGAGAGTGAGCGAGAGAGGGAGAGGGAGAGAGGAGAGAGGAAAAGGGAGAGAGGAGAGATAGAGAAAGGTGGGAGAGGGAAAAGAGAGGAGAGCAAGTGACCGAGAGAGAGAGAGAGAGAGAGAGAGAGAGAGAGAATATGTGTGTTTTTGTATTGTGTGTGTGTGTGTGTGAGTCAGAGAGAGAGAAAGAGAGAGAGAGAGAGAGAGGAGAGTGTGTGTGTGTGTGTGTGTGTGTGTGTGTGTGTGTTTTGTGTGTGTGTGTGTGTGTGTATGTGTGTGTGTGTGTGTGTGTGTGTGTGTATGTGTGTGTGTATCTCTGTGTAAACTTACATTACTTTCTCTATTCAGAATCCACACACACATAGTGAAACATCAACATCAATCTTTATCACACAGAGAAAAATACACTGTGTGTTGGGTTATGTATAAATCATTCACGCCAGTGAACATACCTGGCCTATACATACTTCTACAAAAGATGGATTAAAAAAAAAAAAAGCATAAGATAGATGTGCATGCATTGTGTCCGCAGGACCCAACTTTGCAGTCTCATCCAAAGGATCTGCATGGGATTGGAGTTGGAACCAATATTAAACTCACTGGGAGCAGACAGGGATCTCCTGTTGTGGACTGCTCACACCAGCTTCTTCCAGACTGTTTCAGATGAGCCTGATATATGTATTTTTATTTCATTTTAGTCTTTTATATCGAGGATAATGGAATAAGCACTTATGTGCTTTTTTTACATCCAAGTCCCTGTGTGTATACGGTTTTTTAAATTCTGTCATCTGTTCTCACTGGCACACAACCGCCTACTCTTACGAAAAGCGGAACAGGATTTAATGTGTGCACAAGATGTTCTGCGTGTATTCGCACACTGGTCCTCGGTTTATAGTTTGATCCAAAGACTTCTGGGGAGAGTGGAGTATGCACTGATGTTAACTCCAGGGGATAATATCCCTTTGAACGGGAATCGAACCAGGGTCGTCAGATTGCAAGCACAATGTTCTAACCACTAGGCTATACCATCCCCCACATGTACCCCCACTAAGCTATTTATTCATCCAAAGGTGCTGCATGTGCTCTCTCTCTCCATACAAATATATATATAGCTCTCTCTCTTTATATTTTTATTATATATATATATATATATATAGATATATATAGATATATATATATAGATATATATATATATATAGATATATATATATATATTTGTATGGAGAGAGAGAGAGAGAGAGAGAGAGAGGAGAGAGAGAGAGAGAGAGAGAGAGATTTTTTCATTCCTTGGCTAGAGCTCCAAGGTTTACCTATAGTGAAATTTTGCATATATAACCACCATTAAGGTAGCCACATTCTGACTTTGGAGATGATGTCTAACACACAACACCAGTGTGCATACAGTTTTCCTGTAAATTTTGTCATCGTTCCCACTGGTACAAACAGCCTACTCTTCCGAAAGGCGGAATGTGTTCTGCATGTGTTCGCGCACACAGGGCCTCAGTTTATAGTCTCATCTAAAGGGCTTTTGAGGGAGTGGAGTCGGCACTGATATGAACTCCAGGGGAAAAAAGCCCTTCAAACAGGTGCCTTGGTGGAGGCTCAAACCCAAGCCATCAGAAAACAGGCTGTCCCATCTCCCATGTGCAAATACAAAAAGATGCTCTTGTACCTATGCGCACATCCATGTGTACTGAGAAGCAGGCAAACTAGAACTACTTTTAACCTTTAAAAAAAAAATCTACATGACAACAACAACAAAAAGGACAAATAAGTCTAATTTGTTCATTCGTACAAAGATATTTCCACCACCATACAAAGTCTCTAAGAGGTGAGCACTTTCAAGAAATAACGCAGTTTGAATACAAGCATGCACATTCTGCATTTCACATTAGCCAAAAAACCACAATGTTGTCCCAGTTAACTGTTCGATGGACAAAGAAGGCTGAAGCATCAACATGCATGATCTGTCTGCAGAAGACAGCTTCTCATTTTGCTTGCAGACAATTCAATATATACAGAGGCAAAAGGGCCAGGGCTAGAGGACAAAAGACAAATAAGACAGAAACAGAGAGAAAGAGGGACAGGACAAGGACAGAGATGGGGAAGGGAGGAAGAGAGAGGGAGAGAGGTAGGGGGAGGGGGGGAGGGGAGAGAGAGAGAGAGGGAGGGAGAGAGAAGAGAGAGACAGAGAGGAAGAGAGAGAGAGAGAGAGAGAGAGAGAGAGAGAGAGAGAGGAGAGAGAGAGAGAGAGAGAGAGAGAGAGAGAGAGAGAGAAGAAGACAGATACCAAAAGACACAGCAGACAAGCAAACACTACTTTATACCTTCATAAAGACAGAAGGAAATAGTTTCTAAGACAGAGTTGGGACAGTAGAAAGGCAAAGGGTAGAAAGAGAGAGAAAAAAAAAAGGACGCTGATATGAAGACAGAGCCAGAGGACCGTCAGATCCAACAAAAAACACAGGCAAACAGAGACATGCAGACAGAGAGGGAATCCTAACTAGAGATATTCTCCTTATTGCTTTTGGCCCAATAAAGATGTTCTTTTTCCACTGCCAAATAGAAATATTTTTTCTTCTTAGGTTGTATTAGAGATGTTTAGCAGTTTAAAATGTATTGTCATGGCACATAAACTTTTCTTTCAAAAAGTTGCAGAATCTGATGCATCTCATTATCAGCAACATACTTTTCCAACAAGCAATATCATCACACTTTGGTTGGAACTCTCTATGACTAGCAGAGAACTGTTTTATCTCATATTTTACTTTGTACAACAAACCCACGGCAACTTTCTATTCTCTACTTTAGTGCTCTTTTAGACATAAGCACTAGCAATTTCTTGGGTGCAACAACTGCATAACTTTGAAAGAGAGTGTTCAAAAATAGTTCTGACTGAGCAGGTAGGCAGTCCAGGAAAGAAGAAAAGAACATCAGCCCAACAGTCAGAGTACGCAGATGCATTGTTCTAATTTTCTATCACAAAGAAGAAAAAAAGAAAAAGAAAACAGAACCAAGAAGTGAGAGTGGGAAAACTAAGAATGCACTATCAATATGTGATAATTACTTCTTCCATAGACCACTTCAACATAACTTAAAAAGATGGATTTTGTAAACCTTTTCCCCTTCCTTCCTTGAATCTTTCCTTCACAGATCAGACTGCACTAAGTTGTTGTAAATGCATATGGTCAAATTTTAAAAAATCTTTGCTCTCCATAAAATGAATGTGGGTCTACGCACCACTGTTCTATAAAAAAGAAGAAAAAAAGCAGGAAGAAGAATGAGCAGAAGAGGAAGATGAAGAGAAAGTAGGGAGGAGGGATAAAAAGGAATTGAAGAAAGTATAGAAGTGAGGATGAAGAACAAGTGGGAAGATTGATGTGGCTGAGAAAGAGAGCTAGTGAGAAGAAAAAGATTTTAAAATATAATCAAGCAGAAAAAAAAAAAGGAAAAAAAGTAGAAAGAGAAGAAGATGAAGAAAATGGAGGGGGGGGGGGGGGGAAGAGGTGGAGGAAAAGCCCCATATGGCATGTTTAATTTGCTGAATCCAGTCCCTCAGTTTTATTTTTATCCACATGTAAGTTTTACAGTAATGGTAAAGAGATTCCCCTTGCTATGTAGGAATTGAGTAAGATTGTAAAGCCATAATCCCAACAAAACAAAACAAACAAACAAAAAGAAGAAAGAAAGAAAAGAAAGAGAGATGAAAGAACTGTACCCATTATGTGAAATGTTAGGGACAGCAAATGAAACCCCATCCCTGACTGCTAGAAACATGAAAAGAGGGTCAATAAGAGAACCAAGTAGATGAGTTCTACCTGCAGGTCCTTGATCTGACGAAGAAAACAACACCACTTCATTGCATGACATTCAAACACCAACACCACAATGGTCACACATTTTAACCATTAAGGTAAAGTAGAGCATCTACTGTTACAATATTAAACAGTGACAGCTATGGTGGAATGATTATGCTTTCACAGAGAAAAAAAAATTGAAATGCTGAACCGAACGGGTTATGAAATAGCCAAGGGAAGGAGAGAATGGGGTGGATTATCATTGTAAGAGTGACCAATTCTCATCCATATTTAACACTATTCCAGACCGTAACCATCCAAAAATATACAATTACATTTACGTGCAGAGATGTGAATGTATCCACAGATAACTTACAATTGCTGAATAGTAGTAATTAAAAAATGTGTGTGTGTGTGTGTGTATGCATGCGTGCGTGTGTGTTGTGACCCCCCCCAAAAAAAAAGGAAGTACAAAAGGGAAAGAACAATATTGGGGAAAAATAGATTGTGACACAGAGTGAAAAAATGAAGAGAAAAATTAAAACAGAACAACTACAAACTGAGGGGACAGATAAACCTGTGCTGATACATTCTTGATATCACCCTAAAGCTTTGACTACAATTCCATCAAAAACCAAGACACACAAGCAAAAGTTTTTTTCCCCAAATAATGATACATCTATACATGATATCTGCTCTCTATGTACACCCTTTCATTCACAAACAATGCACATTCATGCAGGTGCTAATGAATTCAGGCAGGAAAAAAAATGTATATAAAAAAATATATATATATATGCTCAGCCCACCATTCTTAGTCCTTATGGGGGAAAAAGCTCAGAAAATGACGAAGATCAAATTCGGTAGCTATATTACATGTAGTTGCTTTATATTCAGGCTGTTAATGGATGCAGAGAATGCTTTTTGTCAGGTGCCGCTATAGACAGAAGGCACATTAGACTGGATGCAAATGTCTACTAGAGAGAGCAGAAGCAGAGTCAGTCAGGCAATTACCAACCCTTCAACTTTTCCAAGTCGGTAAGTTTTCCCCCTATGTGACAGAGGCACGATTGGACATCATCAGACTTTGTCATGGTGAATGGATGTAGTGATGTGACCAGAGGTATATGTTTGGACATCATCAGACTTTGCGATAATGAGAGGGTGGAGTAATTTTATGCAGCACATATCTAAGTGAGCGAGTGAGTGAGTGAGTGAGCGAGAGTGAGATTGTGTGTGTGTTGTGATGTAGTGTTGTATTATGCTGCGTTAAGTTGTGGTATGTGTGAAAGTTTGTGTGTGTGTGTGTGTGTGTATCTAGTGATAAAAAATATGATAGATCACCAGCAGAAAAAAAATAATAAAAAAGGCAAACAACAGAAATCAACAGCAATAAGCTGATAATATAATGCACCATCAACTGACTGGCAAACACACATCCACCATAAATGCTGTGAAGATAACATAATACTATTTGAGAGCCAAACAGCATAACTTGAGACCAACTGATGGGCAAATGACTAAATAAACCCTGAATAATGAATACACGCATAAATGCCTAATAATTGGCAGATAATATAAACCAATACCAAATAATGAGCACGCAAATGAATCAATAACAAGTGATAAACAGACAAAAAAACCAATACCAAATAAATCAGAACCAGATAACTGTCTAATAAATCACTACCAAATAATTGGCAGACAATATCATTCAGAGCAAAAAAAACGGGCAAAAAAAGAAAATCAGTGAAAAATAAAGGGCAGACAATACACATTGCTACCACAGACAATGCACCACCATTCGCTGTCGCTCTTTCTCTGTTTCTGGTCTGTCAATCTGGAATGAACTCCCTCTCTCTCTTCGCAAAAAGCCTACTTACGACACTTTTAGATCCAGCCTCAAGACATGCCTATTTCAAACCTAAGACTTTCCCCTCCCGTTTCATCTTATATATTTCCCTTCATTCAAAAGCAAAAATTCCCATCACTCTGCTGAAGTGTATAACCTGTGTATGTGTGTGTGTGTGTGTGTATTTGAATTTCTTAAAAACTGTTAATCATTATTGGTTGCATGTGTAGGAGTGGGTTGAATGGAAGCGTTTTGATTTGTTTTAGCAAGATATAGCGCTATATAAATTCCATTTATTATTATTAAGTGAGCAAACAAGATACATCAATATTAAAAAAAGGTAGATATGGAAAATATTTCTTAGACCAGCATAGTTATTTTGCAAACATATTCTAGCCACAAAAAGGATTGGATCATTCAATCATCATAACCTGTTCTATGTGAACTGTGATGTGCCATTTCTCAAAAGCTGCTTCCTCTCTGTTTCAGAAGAAAACAGTAAGAGTATCTCATGACTGGAGTGATGACTGGGCACCTAGGGGTTAAGAGACACTTCTATAGAATCAGTAGATAAAGAGTGATTTCTATCTGCTCTCCTTCTCTACCTTACCTTCCCTGCGCCTGTGGTGGGTGTCTGTTTATGGCTGGTGAAGTAGAGGACTATATTTTAGTCTAAGAACGAATGAATTGTCACCCTTCCATTCAATACATAACAATGACAAGTCATACTGCACCTTGTTTCTGAAAACCAAGTACTCTTACCATGATGGTATTCATTTCAGTGTGTCATTATGTGGCATATTATCTGAACATTATAAATAACTGATTTTTTTTCTTTTGTTTTTACAAGTCAGGTGGTGCAGCCTGTTTGGCAGTGTACCTAACAACCTGGAAAATATACCACATCAAGTAAAATAAAGAACACACATTCGATATAAACAATTACCACATCAAGTAAAATAAAGAACACACATTCGATATAAACAATTCAGAAACATGGTAGGCGATATACCTGCCATTTTAAAACAAGCACATCAATTCTATTAAAACTGGTATAAAAATCGTGCAACAGCCTGAAAAGCTCATAAATCTGTTCAATATTAACAAACAAAAAGAGCTAAGTGGTGACAATACTATCATAATATTTCTCTGCCCAGAATTTTTGATTTTTTACGAGGGAAGAGTGCAACACCATCATTTTTTTCTTATTTTCCTTTACATGGGTATTTGTCACCAATATGAATGGGCTTTTATAGCAAAGCTTTGCCAAGTACAACTGTCTTGTTGTCACCTATCCTTCTGAATAAAACAGCATAAACCTATCAGGTGTAACAGGAGGGGACATAAGCATGCGGGATGCAGTACAGTACCTGTCATGACAGAGGCCTGGTTCATGGCTCCCTGAGCAACAGCCTTCAGAAGACCCCCCACACGCATCACACTGTGACAGCAGTCCATCAACAACTCCTGAATCTGGTCAACAATAACAAAATGCACACGTCAGCGACTGAATCTGTTCAACGCAATACGCACATCACACTGTGATATACCTCCAATAACAACTCCTGAATCTGATTTAACAATAACAAAATACACACATCAATGATTGGATCCATTCAACGCAACATGCACATCATGCTGTGATATAACTCCAATAATATTAACTCCTGAATCTGGCCAACAATAATAAAATGCACACATCAATGACTGGATCCGTTCAACGCAACATGCACATCATGCTGTGATATCACTCCAATAATAACTCCTGGATCTACTTCAGAAGACAACACTCAATACTTGAGATGTGAATGTTCTCCTCCCCTCTACCAAACCTTTGTGATGTGTGGCAAGATGAATTACAATGTAAAGTGACTTTTCAGCATAGTGGAGTGGTGTCACAATGTAAAACTTAATGAGTCATATCACGTCTTACTTTCTAAGCTAAATGACATGGCAAAGTCCGCAATATGGGAGATTGTGTCATGACTTACATTACTGATGGGGAGGCATGATGTAATGTGCAGTGTGATTAATTGCATTATATGCCATCTTTTAAGCAAAATGGACAGGTGATATAACATGCAATCGTGATGAATTGTGTCTTTGCAGTGTAAGTTACCTCTTTGGAAAAGTGGAGTGGTGTTGCGATAGCTGAACCCTCTTGAGGTAGGCGACGCTTGATCTGACAGGAAAAAAAAAAGTTATACAACTCAAAATAGCCAATCACAATCAAAAGCAACAAAAAAAGTTAATGTAAGCAGAGTATTTCCATTTCACATAGACATACAGATACATTTTGAATAGTTTTGTTAGCATAGTTTAAAAATACAATCCCCCCTCCTCCAAAAAGAAGCAAAAAAAGAAAAAAGAAAAACAACCAAACCCAAAACAACTGCCACATATACTCTATGAATTACAGTATCCTTTTGAAAATAAGTGGTGAGTAACGCAACTTACCTTTCTGGCACACAGGCGAGTGTCATTGTTGCAGGTCTCCAAATCTCTCAACAGGATGGAGAACTCACTCTGCTCCTGGCCTGGCTGTTTAACACACATAACAACCACCACAATATCAATCATGCACAAAGCATACTGTAAGAAAAAGATCTATAGAATTCAGAGATAATATATGTGAAATATAAATGTGGAGAGCAAAGGGAGGGACAGCATAGAGATTAGAGCATTGGGCTCGTGATCTGATGCTCTGGGTTTGAGCCACCTGTTCAAGGGCATTGTTCCCCTGGAGTTAACATTTGTATGACTCCACTCCCCTAAAAGTCCTTAGGATGAGAGCACAAACTGAGGTCCAGAGTGTGAACACATGCAAAACATCTTGCTCACAAGTTAAAACCCATTCCGCCTTTGAGAAGAACAGGCCATTACATGCCAGTGGGAATGGATGACAAAAGTGTTTAAAATACATGCACACTGGTGTCCTGTTTAGACAGCATCCCCCGAAGTTGAAATGTGGCTACCTTAACAATGGCCAAAAAGGGTCTCGTACAAAAACACCTCACCATTGGTGAAGCCTGGAGCTCTAGCCAAGGAACAAAATAAAATTCTCCAGCAGGTTACGGTTAATCCCCAGTTACTGCTGACCACAGAAAAGCAGCTTACCAGCAGCAGTATCTTCAGCCTAGCAATGTCGGTGTTGATGCAGTCACAGGCACTCAGCACATTTCTCACGCCGTCACACATCAGACTGGTGCAGTCCACACGCTCAGTGGACAGATGAACTGCATACAGTTGCTGTAACACATCCGTACACACAGAGATATACATGTTCATATGTACACAGCTGTGTGCATGCACACACACGCACATTGTTGACACTATTGTTGCTGTTAATTGCAATCAGTGCCTAGTGTTTATAGGTATATGTATCAATGCATGAATGTGGAAGAGCGAGTGGAAAGATCATGTAAACTGATACATATGTATTTATTTGCATTGTATTGCTTTTCTTTCTTGAGTCATTTGATCTTTCTTCTTTGTAATTTTTATTGATCATTTGATTACACTTTTTTGATTCCTTTTTTTTTCATAAGATGGATGGTTTGATGAAAAAAAAGGAAATGCATTGCTTAATCAATGTACCATCTGGAAGTCAAATTTGACTTCACATACACTTTTTATTAAACACCATACAATTATGTTTTGCCTTATACAAAATGATCTCTTGTAAGATGCTTAACTCAAGTCTATTTAAATTTCAATAATAGTTTACATACACACTTTTTACATATCTGAAGATTCTGCTAACAAGCTATTGCATATAACAAACTGAATCTTGCTTAAAACTTTGCACAACATCAGGATAAAGAGAAAGATTTAAAAACAAGTTCACTTGACTATTTATCTGCAAATGGCTACAGAATCCTGATTAGTACTAAAACTATACACTCATGCAGCACAGAGAGAGAGAGAGACTGACAGACAGACAGAGAAAGAGGGGAGGAGACAGAGAGAGAAAAAGGGGGGAAGGAGAGATAGAGGGAGAGAGAGACAGAGACACAGAGAGAGAGAGAGAGAGAGAGAGAGAGAGAGAGAGAGAGAGAGAGAGAGAGAGAGAGAGAGAGGAGAGAGAGAGAGAGGATGGGGGACTGAGACAGACTTAAACTGAAAAACACAATGCCTCCATTAATCAACTCATTTCATTTCAAGTACTGTAGTACATAAAGGAAGACCAGATTTTATCTTGTGTATACAAACTCAGGATCTAATCATACCTGGAAGAAACCAATGGACTTCTCCAAAAGGTCCAAAGAAACTGTTTCGTCCAACTGAAAACAGAAGAAAAAGACCCCTGCTGTGAACAACCGATAATTATAAATCTGGGTAAAACAATGCAAAGAACAAGCATGGTTGGCTTAGGTTTGTGAAACATTATATCCACTCATGTACAGACATATGTACAAGAATTTGATAAACACACACTCCTTCATCTCAAAGAATCAATAGATTATTTGCAAAATCAGAAATCTCAAATCAATATATACATATTTCCATTGACAATTACATATTCTTCTTATATCAGTTTTCAGAGAAAAATCATGTGCCTGTTCACGTGCACATTCCCCAAGGCTGGGTAAGACTACACAACATTCTTTTGCCTATTTTGAGATGCCGATGCCCTGCATGGGGAATGCTGGGGGCCTGTCAGCATAACTAGCATTCCCACTGTCTGCAAATTCTGTGCTAGGAATTCCGTCTGTCCTATACCTCTCTAATTCTGCCTTGTCCCTTTTCTTCCAATCAACTCTTTCTTGTCTATTTTCTGCCTTCTTGGTCCATTCTCTTGCCCCTTTTTTTCCAGAAAGGTTTAAACATTTTTCTCCCATGCCGAAGTCAGATACGCTTGGCCTGACTTGTCAGGTGCTTAACAGCAGGACAATGCATTTCCACTCATATAACAAAAAACAGTAGTTGCTGTCTGAGCATTTGAAGAAGAAGAAGAAGCCAAGGGAAGGGTGACCTAGCATTTCATGTCACCATAGTTATGGACCTACACTGGATATCTTCCCAGTTCTTTTTCAGCATTAAGTCAAGTCACAGGGTCCAACATGATCCAAAAAGGCTTAACCAAGGGCAAGTCTTTGCCATACAATCTCACATCACAAACTGCTTACCTGGTCCTTCCTAAGCATGTCAATGTAGTGATCCAGGCTTTTCTCATGGGCACTCATCTCTGGCAACAGAGTTCCCACCTTGACAAACAGGTCCTCTCCACAGTTGTTCAACGCACTGTTGGCATACAAAAAAGAAAAGAAAAAGGTCACGCTTAAAATTAAAATAGGTAGGTAGAAAAATAGACGGTTTGCACTTTTTTCCCCTTCATGTCAAGGTTCTAAATTTGTTCAACATTTCGGTTGCCTTACACTCATATGTGTGTGTGTGTGTGTGCGCGTGTGCATGTGAGTGTATTTTATATATTTATTTATTTTATTCATTATTTTGAGGATAATGGAATAAGCACTCCAGTGCTTTTTACATCCAGTTCCTGTATGTATGCAGTTTTGTAAATTTTGTCATCCACATGCGTGGATGCGTGTGTGTGTGTGTGCATGCCTGCTGCCATGTTGCTACAAAAAACCAACCAAACGACAATAAAGAATTGGTGTGTGTACACACACACACACAGACACTTACACAAAGACAGCGTCTCTGACCTCTCATACTGGTGCATGGTGGTGTTCAGGGAGGCCAGCTGCAGCACCAGGTGGTTGGCGAAGCTGCACTGCTCTGCCTTGGACCCCTTCAGCACGTGCTCTCTCTCCAGCTTCTCCACCACCTCAAACTGCCCACATACACACAACACAGACAGCCAGCTGTCACAGGCACCCTCCAATCTGCTTGTGATGAGGGTTGACAAAGACAACCCTTAGTGGCAATATAGCTTATTCATACATTGAAGCCCTTCGTGTAGTTCATCTAGTGCAATTTGAAACTCAATAGTGAAGTGGTGTGTGTGTGTGTGTGTGTTGTGTGTGTGTGTGTGTGTGTGTGTGCTGCATGAATGTGTGTGCGTGAGAAAGTGTGTGTTTATTTGTAATGCAAGTCAGTTCTCTTTGCTGCCAATAAATTCATTACCACCATTGTTACCTACATAATGCATTGTCACTGTCATGGATAACTGTTATCTGTGTTGCATGGATCATCTAAATAATATTCTGTATCATCAGGCATAAGCCTCTAACCCTCAGATCATCACAAGGATACTTGAAGCTAGAGTAGAAGTGTCCTGAAAAGATGTATGTGGACTGCAAATTTTCTTCTTCTTTGAAGTTACTTTGAGAATGTAAGTTATGTGTCTGAAAAACTTCAGAAAGGTTTACAGACAACCTGTCAAACTTCAGAAAGGTTTACAGACAACCTGTCAACATGTGCAAAGTCTGAGTGGACAAAGCAAGGAGGGGTTTCTAATCCTAACTGTCCTGAAGTTGCAGATTACAGGACTGATTCTTAGTGAACTACATTCTAAAGCACCTGTAATTCATGTCAGTGTCCAGGAGCTTGTGGAAATACAAAAATATGCAGCATGCACTTGGTGATTTTCTTAGTAAATGTAGCATAGCCTAAAAACAGAATGTTCTGCACACAATCAAAGATTTTTCAGAAAACAACAAAATCATGAAACTGACTGACTGAGCAACAAACACAAATAGGATATGGAGTGAGTGAATCAATAAATGAACGACTGAACAAATAAAAGTGTGTGTGGACAAACCTTTTCTTTGGCCTGTGAAGCCAGGAGGTCTGCCTTGTTGATGACTCGAGGCACCATCAGCAGCACCGACAGAGCATCATGGTCACCTGTCCACAACAAAGGCAGCCATCACATTCATACATTGCCTTGTATTGTTCTGTATTCTATCATGTTATGCAGTATTATATTGTTTTGTACTGTATTCCACTTACAATCAAGGAAAATGATGCTCTCACTGAGGTTAGAGTGCTACTAGAGCAGCAATACCCCCTTTTTTGTTTTTGTTTGTTTTTAACTCTTTCTTAACCACCTAAAGTTACATAATTATCCCAGAGAAGAGCAAAATGCAATGAATTATTTTTCTCAGATTTCTGTTTCAATGAAATACATCCTGTACACAAGTCAAAATGGAAGCATTCAGCAACAGATCCAACTCCAAAAAAAGAATCAGTCGACCTGAAGTTTAAGAAAATCATGAAACTAGACAAAACACCACGAGCAAAGAAAAAAGCTAAAAAACAAAAGCCAACGATAAAAGACCCAAACAGCATTTGATGAAAAAAGCAACTCACCTCCGCGGTTGAGGAAAGCATCAGGCATGAAGGAGAGGAGCATTTTGACATGGGAGGTGGCTTGTAACACTTCCAGCTTACGCAGCTCCATGTCAATCGTCTGCCACAAAAACAACACCCATCATCAACTTTCCTCTTTTTAGCTTTATGTTTCAATTGCATGATGATCAATGATACTGACGATGATGCAATGTTTGAGACTACTTGACAGGATTGTACTCTACGCTTACTATCATCATGTATATCTCAGCATCAGCTCGATGTCAATCTTCTGTCAAAAACAACACACATCACCAACTTTCCTCATGGTTTGACATTACTGACCCTTACCCCTATTCCCGCTTTTTGGAATTTATTTTGTGAAAATTTATCTTTTTTTCACTTCTTTTCACCACAAAAAAGCAACAATTTGTTATTATGCACCTACATTTTACAAATAAGACACATGAGCTACTAAGCAAGTTTCATGCAATATAAAAGGATTGCAAGAAATGAATAATCTAAATCTCACAATGCATCTGTGATACATGCCCTGTTCACTTATTACATACCTTGGCAAAGGCCTTGGTCTCTGCAAACTTGGCTTTGAAGTCAAAGAGTTCGATGGTGGGAGTTTCAGCTTTGGTTTCTGACTCCAGCTGTTTGCTGCGCAGTTCTTTGTTGGCTTCCTGTCACCAGAACCAGATCATACATAACACATGCCGGTTGTGTCTTTTTTTCCCCATTCAGCATAAGACAAACATTAGAAATAGGTATTGCACAGGAACTGTTATACATTTCCGAGCCCATTTCTGCAATCATGATTTCCACAAAGAAATAATAATGCAATTCACTCAAATTTACCACATGCACAATAATGAACCCCCCCCATCCCCACACAAAGAAATGTTTCAAACTAAAACCACTCATAGCAACGTCTTTGAGATAACAAATCCCAAAATTAAAAATACATGCGGCAAAGAACAAAAAGGTGCTCTAGTATCACTGAACTTTTGAGCCAGCTCACAAAACACTTGAAACACTGAGCTTCTTTAATCTTCTATTTTACTCTTGGGTGTTTTTACTTATCTATTTATCTTTCAAACAAACAGATAATCAAATTACAACACTGGTTTCTTCCTGATAAATTCAATCCCTTTTCACACAAAATTCATTCTGGCATTACCATACCATCCATTTCTAGTTCTACAACAAAGTTTGGGGTTTTTCCCAATGAAAATGTTATTTAACCAACAACAACAAAAGAAGAAAAAGCCTTATTGAAGGACCAGATTACCTGTAACTGAGCTACAAGCCCTCGGAACTTGTTGAGAGTTGTCTCATAGTCAGCTACCGTCTCTTGCATGGCATCCATCTTTCTTTGATTCTGTCCAATCAAAAACATTAGCTTTGACTGAATATAAAATCTATGGAAAAATTATGCAAAAACAGACATAATGCATCAATATGAGGTATACCACTAAAATTCTGTCCACTGAGCTATCTGTACTCTCTCTACTCTCTCTCTCTCACACAAACACACATGTACTCTCTCTCTCTCACACACACACTCTCTCACATGTGCACACACAATTGCACATACACATACATACACACCAGAAAACCATCCAAGGTGAGTCTGGGAGGAAAACATCCTACAAACAAGTCAACCCAAACCTGTTAGATTCTCTTGTTTTCTGAATGGATGCCACACACTTCCCACATATGCACAGCAGGCATACACAAAGACAGCACACAGCCTGCATACTCCTTACCTCACTGAGACGAACTAAAGCGTTGTCCCTTTCTTCTCGCAACTCCAGTTCGGTGTCTCGTGCATTTTCCTGCAGTTCTTCATTCATCTCATTCAGCGCTTCCTGATACAGCAAGAGAGAATCATAAAAACATGTTTTTAAAACACAAACACATATTAAACATGAATAAAAAAAAACACAAAAATATCATCTCATGAAAAAAAAAGCTGAGCATTTTTCTTTGCAAATGAAATGAATGTGTCAAACAAAAAACTGACCCCCCCCCCCCCCTGATTTTAAAAGAGAAAAAAAAGAGCAAAGATAAAAATTTAACAAATTATGTCAAAAAACACCTACATATTCCTTCCATTAGCCCTATTCAAGGGAGGGGGTGAAAACCATGGTGTTCTAGCTGAGGAAAGAAAAAGAAACTAAAAAAAAGAAGAAAAAAGAATCAACCCCATCAGCTTTGGAGGAGGAAAAAATCCTTACCAGATCATTCTTCTCCTCCTCCATAGCCTCGATCTTTTCTTCCAGCTGCAGGTTCCTCTCTGTAAGCTTCTCCACCATCTCCTCTGCCCCCAACGCTGCATCCACCTGTACAACCACCAGCAGAGAAATGTGTAAACAGAAACAACAAAAACAAACAAAAAGTTGAATAAACAAACAAAATGAAAAAGTTACCAAAAATGAGAAAATCTTAAGTAAGTAAGTAAATGCATGTGATAACAGATGATGTTATGAACGCATTATAATTTATATGAATCTACCAAATGTAGATGCATAAAGCATGCCTAATGTTATGAAAAAAAATGTAGGCATGTAAGAGCTCACTGCTTTGTTCGTTCATATGGTAATTCACTCTTATTCTAGACCACAACTGAAAGGTTCTAACTTCCAAAAAAGAATGCAGGCAGAACACCAGCCCAATATTAACATTTGACTTCAATAAGGCCAGGATCGGTTCCTTCTTCCTTTCCTTGAGATAAGTCATTCAGGGAAGAAGCCCTCAATAAGACTTATTTTAACTGAAGACACTGCAATGGGTCTACAGATAAATATAGTACCTACAGTACACTGCTATTTAACCTGACAGTCTTTTCCCTTGTTTTTACCTCTATGTGAGCATAGATGATAAAATATGGAGTTGTGTTGTACCTAGGATGTGAGGAAATTAATTTATGATATCAGTATTGAGGCCCACTGACCTGCTCCTTCAGCTCAATGATCTGGTTCTCCAGCTCCGTCACCTGGCCTGACAGTCGCTCTTTGTCCCGCTGCAGGTTGCTGATGTCCCCTTGCTGTTTGTCGCAGCGCTTATCCAGCTGCTGCCGCTCATGCTTCTCTGACGTCAGCAGGTCACGCATCCTGTGGCACAGTACAACAATGTGGTATCAGACCATGCCTTGCTGCCCCCACCCCCCCTCCTTTTTTTTTTGTGGTTGTGTTTACTTTGGTGTCTGTCTTTCTGTGACATCCCAGTGCTGCTACCCCCACACCACTCATCCACAATGCTACCACACATACCTACACCTTACGTTCATACTGTCAGAATCAGCAGTCTCCACAGGGAACCATTCCTGTACTGCACTTGCAATAGCACCACTTGAAGAGGTCCTTCAATGCTGCTGAGTCACTTTATTGGGGTTCAGTAGTGCCTGGTCTGATTCAGACCACTGCCTACTAAGTCCCTAATGTCCACAGTTTTGTTGTAGAATCAGTTCAAGATAGAGGCTGACCCAGAAGTGTGACCATCACCACATCCCTCCAATAACAATTCCCATGAATCTGCAGTGTCCCATGAATCTGCAGTACACCCTAACACAAACCCAAACTCATACCCAATCTATAGGTTGAGAAGAAACTGTGGCTCAGGTCACTATCAGACCTGGGCATTAAAGGATACCAAATACGGGATTTTTTCTCACTATTGTATATTCTTATATAAGGAAAGGAAGTGAAAATAACTGATAAAAAATATACACCCAATCCTATCCTGATCTCACTTATTTAATCATCTCAACATATTATGCAAAGCAAAGCAAGCACAAACCTAACAATTTTTTGGGACAATATCAGAGCTTTTAAAAGTACAGAGGTTTGCGAGTTACATCTAAAAGTGTACACTTACACACTAACAGATTTGACTTTATTTCTACATTTCCTTTAAACAGATAGACCTTTCTTCAATTTATTTCCAAAAACCATGTTGCATTATGACAAAGAAGACAGCTTACTTGACAAGTCCTTCTTTCATGCGCTCATTCTGCTGCTCCAATTGTTTCATTTCAAATGTGGCTGCAACACCTTCAGGCCCTGTATCAACACGCAAGTCACACACACACAACTTCACAGATATAATACAATGATGATATCCGCAAATCAAATTTGCCATTTGGAAACAACAGACGTGCATATATACAAAGAAAGATGCCGAGAATCATTTAGCCTTCATGATATATTTCATTCAATAAACAAAATGATGAAATGACCTGACACATGAATCTTACAAATACCATGAACATGCACACAGGTCGGATGGGTAGAGGAATGGCATGCACACACTTCTATCAGCACTTGAAGACAAATGGTGATTTCAACAGCATCAGCTTTCAATACTACAATATCAAGTTCATTCATTTTTGTTGAAAATTTGAATGATGTATCCATAGACTTAGTCTCAAGAGCTTACCTGACCCCACTTTTAGTCAATCCTCTTTATACAAAAGTGTGTGTGTGTGTGTGCCAGAAAAATATTGTTGATATTAAACGGCTAAGTAGCAAAAAACAACTGGTTGTAAAAAAAAGGGGAAGACGGTAACAAGATGGGTGGGGAGAAAATGGAGGGAGGAGGAAATGTAGATTGTAAAATGATTTTCCTCAATCAAAAAAATGGATGTACATATTCATGTTAAAAGAACTAAAAAAAGGATACTTTCTACATGAAAAAAAAGGAGACACAATGTGATGAAGAAAGGGGGAAGACATATCCAATAATTTTTTCATGCAACCAAAAAAAACAAAAAAAAGAACAAGCAAAGAAAACAAACTACACAAATGACTTACTGCTCTGCAATAACCACCACTAAACTTGTACAATATTCCTTTTCATAAGTCTAATTATGGCCCTTCTGTACTTTTGAACAGAACAAAAATTAATGTAAGTGACAAGACAAACACTTTCGATCTTTTTACTTGGCTTTCAAGAATTATTTTCTGTTTATGACAATGCCATAGCTACCAACCTTTGAGAATCTGAAACTGAAATTTTAATGGGGATGGATTTGGAAAGGGGGCTTTCTCCCTGGCTACCCCTCCTGAAAAAGCAGGGCTTTGACCATGAAGCTGAAATATTTTTTATGGTTAAAAGAGCGAAATTTAAAAAAAGTCATGGGGAAAAAGGGATGAATGGCAGCTATGCAGTGCATTATCAAGTTATATTCTCAGGACAATGCTGAAAACCAGGCTTGCTTCTGTTCATATTGCAGTTCAGCATTGGTATCTTCGTCAAAAGTTATATTCTGTTTGCACAAATAACCAACCATACTCCTAAATTTAGGTCTATGTTAAAAACAAAGTTTTGTATGGGTGATTAAAAAATAACTACAGAAATTAAAGTTTTGAATACTGAGAAATTGTATCAATCACATATGTTTCTCTGTTCAGTTTTCAAAAACAAGCAAAACTTTTTCTGAAGACTCCATCTTGACTGGTGCATGCTGGGTATGTTGGTGTTTTTCAACTACTGTAAGAATGAATATCTGTCAGGAACCACTCATGTATATACAGTCCTGAGTGTTCGTGTGTTGAGGAACAACAGCATACACCTGGAGAAATACAAAATACATACAATAGAAAAAGTCTCACCGCGTTTCCCAATTGAAAGACCTAGAAAAAAGAATAAGTGCCTACTAGTCGCATTTCAAGTTATGTATTTTAACCACACCAAGAAAAGTAAACAGGACTGTTTAGGATTTGCTAAAGAGAAAGACACTGTTTTTTTACATTAGCTAAACTTGACACAAGCAACAGTCGTAATGACTGAACACGATTTCTTCAAAAAGATGTTCATCATGATTCAGACTTTGTTACTGTACACACTTAATGAGTATAAGTACACTACAAAAAGAACACATGACTGTGCAGTCAAATGACACAACCTTACACATGGGTTCTTTTGATTCTTTGTTTAAGTGATCCCTGTTATATGTTAAAAATAATACATAGCTGCATGTATATAGGTAATGCTACAATCACAACAGCAGCATAGTGACATGTTTTTTAAAAAAAAATCATGACTATTTCTATTCTGACTGAGCAATGCTTACATGTGTTGCTGATACATACACACAAATAAGCTACCCATAATGTCTACATTTTTAAAAATCATAATGATAGAATGCAAACGTATACATTACACCTACTTCAGACCATACAATTCACCAAAAACTGACCTTTTTCACTGATTTCTCCTCGCAGCAGCTCCAGCTCCAAAGACAGTTCTTCCACTTTCTCTTTGAAGGAGTCCACTTCTTGCTGCAAGCTCTCAGCCTGAAATCCCCCCATTGCATCCATCAGCAAATTTATTCTCATGTCACAATCATCTAGACAATAAACGCAAAAGCATTTTTAACATACCCAGTGCAGTCATTTTCAACAGTCACAAATACATTCTGAGAGTTCTCCTTCATGCTTGATAAAAATGTGATTGGTTTCAGTATCATTCGCAGTAGTCAAATTGGCAGGTCATTTCTCTTTCAAGTCAACATTTGTGAAGACTACTTCCTTTTCAGACCCTCACATGAGATTGAAACCCAGGTCCCCTGAATGAATGCATAAACTATATTGCATGTACATTAAATCCCCTTCCACTTTTTATTTTTTTAAAGAAAAGTAGACCATCATATGCCAGTTGGTCTGAATCATAAAATAAAAACACAATGTTGTCATGTTGAGACATCATCCTTAAAAAGGAATGTGGCTTAAAACACATAGAACATTACATCCTTAATCAGCACAAGAACAATATCACACACACCAAGAGAAAACTGTTCATCTCTTAAAGCAAGAGATGTTCACACTTTACTCACATCAACGACTAGTGGCATACATTTCATTTACTGTTTTTAACAAATAAAACTATACCATGGACACTATAATACTCAGTCTCACAAAATGGCACTTACTGATCATTACTGATAAGTACTCAATGCAATAACATCAAACAATCTCTAACTTGCTTAATCCTTTCACTTACCCCCACAATCCTCCTCTGACCCCCCACCCCCACCCAAAAGTTCTGCACAGTTACAATTTGGTAAGTACATGCAGACGAAAACTTACCTTTTCTTCCGCCATTTCCTTGTCCAGGGCAGCCATTTCCAGGGATTCTGACACATCTGCCATCTCATCTTTGTACTGGTCAAACTCTTGTCGAGCATCTTCTTCTTTCTGTCATATGAGGAGCAAACAGAACATGGGTCACCCATAAAAACCTGTGTCTGCATTCTCAGCTTTCAAAAAAGATTTAAAAAAAAAAAAGAACATGAAGGAAAACAGAAAAAAAAACAAAGAAAAAGAAAGAACAATCAAGTACAAATCTTGGGAACAATATCAGATAACTGAAAATCTAAATTACTATAACAAAACAGCAGGAAAGAAATCTGACAAGAATACAGGAAGAAGAAAGAGTAAGCAAATGTAAATGAAAAAAACAATGAGACTGACAAATAACTGAAAACCTAAATCCCCCATTTCAGACAAATAAATAATGAAATATAACCATACCCAAGCCCAGATGCAATTCAACATGAAGACCAGCATTCAAACTGCAAGTACAATAAATAAAATACATAAATATACATATACACTCACTCACTCTCACACACACATGCTTACTTGCTTGCTTGTTCACACATGTATGCACATTCACACACACACCTATAAATGAAAGTAAAAGTAAAAACAGCTGACCTTTTTTGAAGCCTGAAGTTGTCTTTGCAGGTCAGCATGGGTTTCTTGCATCCTTGTCTTGTACTCTTGTAGCTGAGCAACAACAAAAACAACAAAAGGTTTCAATGAAAAAAAGGTAAATACAAAAAACCACAAGCCAACACCCACCCAAAACAACAGATGTTTCATATGTGTGTGTGTGTGTGTGTGTGTGTGTGTGTGTGTGTGTGTGTGTGTGTGTGTGTGCAATTGTGCATGCGTGCGCATGTTTTCTTATTTAAACCAAAAATTTGGGAGGCTCACTGAAGGGTTAATGGTGGGCAAAAACGATCGCCTACATAACAATTTCACGACTGCTGAGCCTCAGGGTTCTAGCCAAGACATGGAAGCCAAAAAAGAATCTGACATTCAGACTATGTTATTGTTTAAGTTCCTAATCCTGTTAACCCCTACAACCACAACCCCTCCTATAGTTGTTTTGTTTGCTGTTGCTGCATTTTCTTTTTTTTTTCTTTCTTTCTGTGTTTGCCTGTTTAGTTTTTTTGGCTATAACACACAACATCATACCTGCTGCAGCTGAATCTTCATCTTCTCCATCTCCTTGAGCTTGGTTTTGTCCTCAGTTCTGCGGATCATGATGGTCTCCAGCTTCTCCTTCAGGTCCCTGATCTCTGCCTGTAGACCTTCATTCTCCTGCTGCTTCTGCACTGCCTCCAGTTTGGCGTCGATGGACGTTGACAGGTTCACCTCAGTCACCTGCACACATATGCACGAACGCATGCACGCACGTGCACACACACACACGTCAAAACCTGTTATGCTTTTCCACAAAGTAGGCCACTGTGTACCATGGGAATGGATGGCAAAAACTGATAAAACCATATGCACCCAGGAATTGGATGCAAAGAAGCACATGAGTACTTATTCACTGTTCTCTAAATAAAAGAATTAAAATTTTTTTTTTTTTTTAAAAAGACAGAGGCACAGACACTAACTCAAATATTTATACACACTCTCATAATTAAAAAAAAAAATCAAACATATGTGTACCGCTACTAGTGAGAGTTTTCCCACAAAAGTTTTAGCCCTGATGTGTACAGACAGAGAATCTGTTTTATGGAATATTGCTGTTTCGATTTCATCGTCTCATGCCCTTTGTCCTTTCCTTCTTGTTCACAACATACTGACCACTTCAGGCAAAGATAAGGCCACAGACTACCTAGGGACAACTTGATTAGTGCTGTTTGGCCAATGAGGTATAAATGGGATTTAAATCATGAAATATCTATTTGGCCCAGGCCAAAAGCTGTGTCAGTTATTATTGATGTCAGCTAATTGCCAAGGCCTACATTAAAATGTTGTTATGTTGTAAAATGTTGTGTTGAGATTGCCTTCAGCCATGACAAGCTCTTAACATAACAACCCGCACTCTCCTTTGTTAAAGGAAAAAAAAATCCTCTGAAGTCGGAGTATGGCTGCCTGTATGGCGAGGTGCTTGAAAAAGAGTCATACACGCAAACTTCTCATCCAGTGTGTACTTCCTATCTCACAGAGATTCCCAGGTGGGATGAGTGAGGCAGAGTGCATGTTCTGGGTGACCCCCAGGGTGTAAAGCTGGGGAATGCACAACAACAACAACAACAACATGAAATATCTATGATGTGAAACTGCTTCAAGAAAAAACATTTTCTTGGACAGAGATAAAAAAGATAATCATATTTAGTTAATACTCTGAATGAAAGGTATTGTGGGTTGTTTCATCCTCTGCTATGATAAAGGAATCTAGCAACAACAACAACAGCACCAACAACATCAACAGACACAAAGACGCACTAACCTGCTGGGGTGATGGACGAGGTGATGCCTTCGATACAGGTGCAGGAGCTGGAGGGGCAGTTGTCGACACCTTTTCTGATGACACCTTTTCTAATGACGACGACGGAGTAATCTTGGTTGTCGAAGATGTCATCTTTTCCAACGATGACGATGGAGTGATCTTGGTGGTTGAAGATGACAACTTGCTCTCCTTCTCGCGCCCTGGGGCAGAGCCAGGCTTGGGGAGGCTGGAGGGTCTGGGGGTTCCTGTGGCCTTCTTCTCTCCCTCTGAAGGCCCGCTGTCCTTGGTGCGTGGGTGGCGAGAACTGCTGGTTGCAGCATCGCCTCCAGCTGTGTTACCTTCCAGACTCTCTGTGCCTGTTCCACCATCATGCAGAGTAAGTTCTATGCATGTTGTACAGCACTAAGGTCTGTTCATGTTCTATAGCACTAAGGTCTGTTCATGTTTTATAGCATAAAGTTGTGTTAATGTTTTACAGCACTAGGTTCTGTTTATGTTTTACAGCACAAAGATTTGTTCATGTTTATAGCACGAAGTTTTCATGTTTTATGACATATTTTCTGTTCGTGTTTTACAGCACTATATTCTGTTCATGTTTTATAACACAATGTTCTGTTCATGTTTTATAGTACCAACATTTTGTTCATTTTTTATAGCACAATGTTCTGTTCATGTTTTATAGCACAAAGTTCTGTTCATGTTTTATAGCACAAAAGCTTTGTTCATGTTTTATAGCACAAAGTTCTGTTCATGTTTTACAGCACTAAGGTCTGTTCATGTTTTACAGCACTAAATTCTGTTTGTGTTTCACAGCACTAAACTTTTTTTCAGATTTTATAGCACAAAGTTCTGCTCATGCTTAATTAATAGCACTTAAATCTATCAAGATTTTATAGTACTAAGTTCTGTTCATATTTGATGGCACTATAGTACCAAGTTCTATGTTTATAGTATTAAGTTTTCTTCATGTTTTACAGGACATGTCTTCCAAAATAAGATAGTTCCCAGCAGAAGAAAGTAAAACTAACTTCCCTGTTGTCTTTCCCCAACCTTTTGCTTCCTTACACTCCTCCTCATCATTTTTGAAAATCTCACCAAAGAACTCAGCAAAGATAGAGAAAGATGGAAAACCCTGGTGGCTTTACATGAAGTTCCTACCATTGACAATGGGGATGGCCACAAGCCCACAAAATAAAAACTTGCAAATGTATTGTTCAAACAGTCCCTTTAACTTTTTGTTACAACATACAAATAAACAAACCCACCATCTTCAAAACATTTTTCAAGCAGTATTGTTCTTTCCTATGATATCCATAGTTAATCAGTAAAGTTTAGTGCCCATAGTTAAAACAAACAAACAAAAACACACACACACACACAAAAGGTAAATCAAAGCCAAATTCTAAAACCCATTTTCCCTCTTAGAGATGCTGGAGGCCTGTCAGTATAAATAGTATCCCAACCTTATGGAAATTCTGTGCTAGGAATTCCCACTTTTCTATCCCTTTCTTTACTTCTGCCTTGTTCCGTTACCTCTTTGTCTATATTCTGTCTTTTAGGTCCACTCTCCTGCCTTTTTTTCAGAAAGACTTAAAAAGGTAACTATTCTCTCCCATGCAAAAGTCGGATGCGTTGGGCCTGACTTGTCAGGAGCAAAATGGCAGTGCAATGCATTTTCGCTTATACCACAGACAATAATACAGGGTTCATACAGACTTGGTGGGAAAAAATTTAGGGCCTTTTTAGGGCTTTTTAGGGGCCATTATTTCCAAATTTAGGGCCTATCCGCAGGGTATCAAAGTGTATGTTATCAACCTTTGTACACATTTACTTTGATAAACCAATCTCAAATTCATGTAAGCAAAGTCTTCTCGTCTACAACTGCATGATGGATATTGATTATTGACACAAATTCAAGTGAAGTTCTAGAATAAAATGTCTTTCACTCATAGATACTACAAATACGATGAATTAAAATCCTCACACAGTAAAACATCCATGGTGTGATGGAAGTGTCCATGTCTTGAAATACGAAGTAAAGTGAAAACTGAAATAAGTGTCTGATTCCAAGATGCTTTTCACAAACAGCTAGCAAAGTGAACTTAAAAGACACTATCCCTCAAACTTCATCTGATGTGAACTAGTCTCCTTGCCTTACCAAAGATGCAGATGGTTGCCTGGTACTAGAACTGGTAATAACAATACCCTCACACAGTCAGTGCCTCTTCCAAATTCTGCTCCTTTATTTCAATCTCACACATGCGTACATGCAGGAATTCACACACACACACACGCACATGCGTGCATGCACACGCATGCATGCATAAAAGACAGAGACAGAAACTGAGAAAGACACACAGAGAGAGACTGCTGGATGCAAGTTCTCTTCACTATGAATACATGTACAAGTCCCGTATCGTCAATGCAGACAGAGAGGAAGGTCTAACACTGGCTTGAAAAGGATGCCAACACCTTCTGCCCAAAGTTGTTGTTTTTTTAAAGCAAGAATCTTCAGATCAAGTCGGCCAATAACTGAATAAGCTGCGAATTTTAAAGTCAACTAAATCAACCACATTGAGCGTGGAAAATATTCAAACATTTGTATTTTTCCTGTACATTTGTAAATATTCAGGCATTTGTGACTTGCCTTATGAATTGGAATCGTTTCTGTATGCATTCTGCAGGAAATCTGTGGGATAATCTCCTCAAATAAAGAATAGATCTGGCTACAGGTTTTATTGTATTCCCATTCTGACACACGACTGTATCACTGACTGCCATTTTGTAAACTGCGCACAGGAGAAACAATAGGCCTTGCTATTCACAGTGCAGCTGTGCTAAAATTGAAAAATCTCGTAGAGAAGGACTGTAGCGCAGTAAACAGAAAACTGGTATTATTTTGACTCATGATTGCAGTTTCATAGTTAAACATCATTTTCCAAACAAATTACGGACATACCATAGGGGTAGGTAGTTTTCAGCATGTAAGAAATAACTGATGAAAACAAAGTGAATATGCGCTTCCAATGGAGGCAAATTACCTCCCTTGGCAAAATAGGTGGCGCAACATGAATAGCAGACGACAGGCTCTATCGGTGATAATACGATCTTTGGACACCCTTCTTGCTTTCATTTCTCATAAGTTTTATTTTGTGTATTTGTTTAATCTACATTTCATCAGAAACTCTCACTCATGGTTCCCATTTTTAGGGCTTTTTAGGGCCTCCAGGGCCATAGGTCTCATTTTTAGGGCTTTTTAGGGGCCTTATTTTGGATCTTCAAAAATCAGGGCCTTTTAGGGCTTTTTAAGATTTGTACGAACCCTGATAATAGTTACTGTTTGAGCATTCAATGAAGAAGACAATCCATAACAAAGGACAAACTGAACAGAAAACAACCACAGTCTACAGAATAAAGACACTTACTTTTTGTCATGTATCCTGCTGGTGGTCTGAGCCCTGATTTTCTTGAAGCCGGAGTGGCAGATGATGGTTTGGGTGTGGCTGCTGCTGCAGGTTCTTTGGCTGGTGTTGGAGCTCCTGAACTCTGGTTTGCCAATGCAGATATCTGTCAGCATGCATGAACACCGTTATGGTTAACATGAACTTTCTCCTTTATACGGCACTAGGTAGTGTCATTCATGATCTCATTTCACTAAAAAAAAAACCCACACACAAACAAAAACAGAAAAGTCCCTCAGATGAGACTACAAACCAAGGTCCCGGGTGCGAACGCACGCAGAACATCTTGCGCACATGTTAAAACCTGTTCCACTTTCCAGAAGAGCAGGCCATTGTGTGCCAGTGGGAACGATGACAACATTTACATCACTGGCAATAGCTGGTCGACTCTTCCATGAAAGATTGAGTGTGTATAATGAGTGTATGCATGACTTTAAGAATGCATATGTGCACTACATGGCATCTCAGCTTATAATCCCATCTGCAAGACTTCCATAAGTTGTAGGAGAATGTAGTCAGAACTTTTGTCAATTCCAGGATAAAAAATATCTCAGATGAGACCTTAAACTGAGGCCCTGTGTGCAAACACATGCAGACCATCTTGCCCACACATTAAAAAACCTGTTTCACCTTTCAGAAGTGTATGCCACTGTCTTCCGGCAGGAATAGATGACAAAATAAAAAAAATAAAAAATAGCATACAAACAGGTGTGGTTTAGACACTATCCCTGAAGTCAGAATGTGGCTACCTTAATGGTAGGTAAAAGCAGTCACATGCAATCATGTAGTAAGGAACAGAAGGAAAAAAATAACAAGACGCACCCGCCCCCCCCCTTTCAAATGGAGAACTCCGTAAGGATTCCAACCCGCACCTTCAGATTATTTCAGATCTGGAGTGTGATGCTCTAACAGCTCAGCTATGATTTACCTGTGACTGTCGCACAAAGATACCATGGTTGTCAGGACAGGTGAAGTAAGTCTTTCCTTGCACTGTGCCATTGTTTTTGCCTTTGGCTTCGTCCAGTATCACCCCTATCCATTTCCCTGAAAAATTCAACACCTTTGTTTCCTTCAACTGAGTCAGCAAGTCACTGTGTGAATGAATTAAGAAGGTGTGAGGGTGAAGAATGAGGAAGAGACTAAAAAATAAAAGTGTGTGGAAAGGAGCATGAAGGGAGGGAAAGAGAGAAAGAGGCAGGGATGAACAGGGGAATACAGAGAGAGAACAAAGGAAGACAGAGAACAGACAAATTTTAGGTACATACAGAGAGAGAGAGAGAGAGAGAGAGAGAGAGAGAGAGAGAGAGAGAGAGAGAGAGAGAGAGAGAAGACAGACAGACAGACAGACAGAGAGGGAGGGAAGGAGGGAGAGAGAGACAGAGAGTGAGGGAAGGAGGGAGGGAGAAAGAGAGAGATTGATTGATTGATAGTCTTTATTCCCAAGGGTTACAGATAAGTATTGACATATATTATATACTTTTTTTTTTATCCAGCCCTTGCCCTGAGAAGGGGCTATCCTTAATAATCTGAGTTAATAGTTTCAGTTAAACTTAAAATTTTGAAAAAAAGAAGAAAGATTTTTAAAATCTATATACTAATACTATAAGTCATATATTTATCAGAGAGAGAGAGAGACTCAGAGAGAGAGAGAGAAATCACGAGAGAAAAAACCCTAAGTTCTATACAAGAAGAGAGAGAGAGAGAGAGAGAGAGAGAGAGAGAGAGAGAGAGAGAGAGAGAGAGAGAATCATCAGAGAAAAAAATCCTTATAATACAACTACAAGGCACTAGAAAGTCCATGACAAAAGGTGCAACAAGTCAATCATTTATTAAAATAATAAAAACAAAGAAGTAGAGAGAAAGATAGGCAGGTAAATAAGCAAATAGAAAGATAGTGACAGATATGCAGGTCAATATATATAATTCTTCACTAATTACTCAAATATCATAACAATACATAATACGCAATTATGGAAAAACAAGGAAAATAAGCAAGATACAAGTGCACATAAGTATAAACTGTTGATAGAGACATATGAAAAAAAGGGGAAAAATATAATTAAAAAGTAATGAAAAAAGCCTACAAAAACCCCTTCAATTCTTCATTTGGCATCAATAAAATCGAGTCAATCAGGAGGCTGACATCAAATGATCATTTTTTTTTTTTTTTAAATCCATATGTTGGAAAAATGAATTTAAAGCTTCATATCAAAAGAGAGGTGTGGGGGTGGGGGGGGTGGGGAGGTGTATTTGTGTGTGAGAGAGAGTGAGAGAAAGGGAGAGAGAGAGAGAGAAAGAGAGAGGGAGGAAACGGGAGAAAGAGAGAAGGGGGAGAGAGAAATAGTTCATGAGTGAATGGCATCAAAATCATGCAAGCATGAATGCATGTTAAAAACTTAAATGCAATGCATTCATTTAAATTAAAGATGTCTTGTACATGTCTAGACATGTGGCGACGCGCTCTCCCCAGGGAGAGCAGCCCGAATTTCACGCAGAGAAATCTCGTGACTTAAAGTGGTATAAAATAAAATAAATAAAAATAAAATAAAAATAGACTATAGTATCCATATAGATGCATGCCTGTCAGTGTTGCATCAAGTCAGTATGTTAAATCTACATCTGAATACATTACATATACATCACTACATGCGCAAATTTTCATGTAAATGAAACTGCCAACATGTAAAAAAAAAACTAGGTACAGAAAGTGAATGCTAAGAATACATAATTGATGTGTTGTTTAGTGATTACTAACATCTGTCTAGATATTGAACTAATTTGCTTGTTTGCTTTTTTCAGACGGTAAAAAATGCCACATACCAGCTGAAAAGACTGTCTGTCCAATGTAGGCGACTTTTCCAATGACATCTTTACCAATAATTTCAACCCGTGTGCCCACTTTAATGGGGGCAGCCATAGCCTTGGCAGTTCTGAGAGACACAAAGTAAAACCACAAACATGTTTATTATTTTCCATTGTAATACAAGAGTGACACAGAGAGAAACTCAGAGAGAGAGAGAGAGAGAGAAGAGAGAGAGAGAGAGAGAGAGAGAGAGAGGGAGGGAGGGAGGGAGGGAGGGAGGGAGGAGAGAGAGAGAGACAGAGAGAGAGAGAGACAGAGAGAGAGAGAGAGACAGACAGACAGAGTAAGAGAGCAAGACTGAGAGCGAGAAGGAGAAAGAGAAATACAATGCGCACAGAGAGAAATGCATGTGTAATAGCAGTGTACACACACACATAAACGTGTGTTACATCTTTACAGCACACACACACACACACACACACACAGATGTGCAGTGAGAAAGACTGACAGACTGAAGAGAGTGAGTAACTGAGCAAGGGGTATTGGAGAGATTTGTGCATTTTTTAAAGCAATTATTTTCTTTACATCAGATCAGGTCCCTGCCTGTATCTGGGATACAATCATGACTGAGAAAAGAAACACACACACACACACACACACACAACGAAAACAAAAAAACAATAAACCCAAACTAGAACCCCTCCCCCCCCCCCCCACACACACACAGACGATGGGTGGGTAAGAGAAAAAGAGAATGATAGGCCTATGGCAGGAAACAATGCGACAGAGACTAGTGGAAACAACACACTAAGTTAGCGCTAAGGGCTCTAACTTATTCCATTATATTTATTTATAACCACTTTCATGTTCCAGGGTTTCGGTACGTTTTGCGGAAGGAATTTCTCTAGCATTTTTCTTAGCCATCTGGCAAATATTTGACGTTTAGACATGTTTGCAAAATGTCATCATATACTGGCTACTCAAAATGAATTAGCAGAAAGCATACTTACTGCTATAAATTTCAGGCAATAGCCAGCAAGTACAAAGAATTAATTATACTGTCTTTTAATTACAGTTGGCTCACACTCGGTTTCTTTTTGCTGTCTGCATAATTTTGTACCGGAAGTGCAAGTACATCGTTGCTACAAATAAACACTTTTGGAATAATACTGAGAATGATTGCATTTAATATACTTAACTGCATATAATAATAAGTAGTTTTTTTATTTTTAATGCCCAAAATATCAGTATTTTGGCTTTATTACTATTTTAGTAGTTTTGATATGTGTGTAATGTAGAGGAGCTTGTTAATCTACAACAAAATGGCTGACAAAGTAGCAGGTATTGACGTTGCCCACCCATAAAACGCAACTAAGAAAGGAAAAACAGCGTTTGAACTATTCCATTCTAGAAAAATTACATACTTGTTAATCCAATATTTTTATCACTTAACGGTATTAAGTGTTTCATTGGTGACATGAATAAGATTCAGTTAATCTGCCCTTCGACAAACTTTCACTTTTCAGTTCTTAACATTTATAATCAAAGCACACACTAACACAGTCTTTGGTAGCGATGGTTTTGCTGGATCTGACTAGATACTTAGCATGTCATATTCGGAATAAATCTTCGTTGAACTTATTTACCCATTCCTGATTTTGTCTGGCCCATGTTTAATAATACACTACAGTAATATACTTTAAACACTGTGTTTTTGCTTTATAATTTATATAATTAAAGAATCTTTTAGTTTTTGTGGCTTTTGTCTGCTTCCTTTTTTCTCAGTGTGTGTGTGCTACTATTGTGTGTACTACTACTAGTGTGTGTGTATGTGTGCGTGCTTGTGTGTGTGTGTGTGTGTGTGTGTGCACGTGCTTGTGTGTGTGTGTGTCACTGTGTGTGTGTCACTGTGTGTGTGTGTCACTGTGTGTGTGTGTGCTCTACATGGCAGAGCTGGATTTGCAAAAACAAAGTGAAACGGTATTGCACACTTTATTCAGTAACTATAGGTTTTTCAGTATGACTTACCTAGACCTGTACACATTTGCTTGCTATAAGTATTTAGTAACACTGGGATCAATAGAGGAATAGGCCAAAATTATATGCACATCTGTGTTTACTGGCTTATGTTACATGTTTCAATTGTTTGCAACAATGTAAGCTGGTGCATGTATGCGTCCTCTCTATCTCAGTGTCTCTGTCTGTCTGTCTGTCTGTCTCCCTCTCTCTGAGTCTTTCTCTCTCTCTCACCTTCCCTCTCCTTCCCTCCCTCATACATTGGTTGTTGTTGTTGTGTGTTGTTTTGTTGTTGTTGTTTTTTTTGGGGGGGGGGTGGTAGAGTAAAATAAAAGGATGAAAACTGTAACCTTGAGAAACCAGCATATTTGTTCAGATGCGGACGACTCCACAGGACGAAGGAAACGGGCTGACCTGAAATCCTACTATGGGCTGGAATCAGAAGCAAATGGAGAGACAGTGGGTCCAGGTGACAGAGGCATTGGCAGCAAAGTGCCAGACAGTAATGACCCCTGTGACATCAACTCTCACCATTTCCAGCCAGAGGTCTACCTCAATAAACTGATCCAGGTGATATTGTCTTATAATTTTGTGATAATGACTTGGGGTTTCCTGATTTATGCCAGAAGAATTTTAACCAAGTGTGTATGTGTGTGTGTTGCCTCTAGTGTTGATAACTAGACATATAATGATATATCTCAGAATCCTTTCTTTTTTATCTCTCAAAAATCTGTTTTTTTCAGATTTCCTTGGAACATCATCATAAATTGATACCTTGAGCTGGACTATTCATCAGTAATGTTAAGATCATGAGTTTTTTCTCCATATTTTCCTTTACACACAAATTATGTAATATAGTAAAGTAGCTTTTGTGGAATAATGATATTCAATAGATCATTATTTCTTTAAAAAAAGAAGAAAAGAGTGGCAGTGATATATATTTTATAATGAATCTGAGCTTTGCTAATTTTTTAATTCACGTAAAGAAATAGATGTTCATCAAAATTTAAGTTCCACATTTAAAATGATTAGGGATCAGCTATTCCGCTGTCTGCTCAGATTTGCATCCTTTTGGGTTTTTTAAATTTTTTAAGTAAATCACATCTAAAGACATTATACTTAAGGAAAATGATATGACAGTGTTTCATTTTTAGTAACGAACAACGGAATCTCCATCTCAAAGACAAATTTTAAGGCAAAAAAATTATTAGTGTCAGTTACGTATGAGGTTATGTTTTCTGTTTATAACTAAATCATCAGTGAGAGAAACTTTTCACTTAGTAATCATTGGTCAGGTTTTTTTTCTATTCTAACTGCCTTATGTTATGGGGACAGGAGAAATCGCTGGTGGACCTGATGGAGCAGGAACAGACGATGGTGAAGGACATCCGCAGTCTGGACAGTGACATGCAGACACTGGTGTACGAAAACTATAACAAGTTCATCAGTGCTACAGATACCATCAGAAAGGTTGGAGTAATCTATTGGATTTGATCAGATTGCATTGTGTTGTGTCATATCCCATTGCATTGTACAAACCTGCCTGTTCATGTGATTTGGAAGTTGGGGGAGAGGGGGATTTTTTTTTAATGAAATGCCAACCTCAAAATAAGAAAATACACATTTATTAATAAAAATATGATTTTTGATGACCACAATAAACAAAACAAGAAAGGGGCAAATAACAGAATCTCTTCAAATAGTTTAAGGGACCTAACTCTTCTCTGTGTTAAATTGTGACTCTTCATGAGATAGGAAGACATCATATTTTGGCATGATCAAATTTTGACACAATCAGTCAGAAAATTTCCGCCAAAAAAAAAATGCAGTGGCAGTATCTGTTGGAGAGGTCTTCAGCTTAAGCATAGAAACCAGGAGGAGTCTTAATTTTGGAAAAGTAGAAGCAAACACGGATATGCATAAGAGAAAGCTGAAAAACATAGTGCAGAAAACACTGCTGGTTAATGACTTATGGACCATACTGACTCTTTCATAAGTGCTTATTCCATTATCCACGAAATGAAAGAATAAAATAAATTTAAAAAATAAATTGGAATATTTTGACTTGGTGAAGTGTATCAAGACAAAATGCTGTAAAGTTGGTAGTCCATGTAATAAAGTGCTAGGATCTGTGAAGAGACTCCTCTTATGAGACTGGGAGCTCAGCACAAAAAATAAAATTAACCCCCAAACAAATAACAAAAAAGCATTTGATGCTTTTTGAGATTTCGTGAAAATCTATCAGATTAGTATTTTCAGTTGTCTGGCCTTGACAGTGATCTTGTGGCCTGTTTAAAAACTGAATCTCTGTGTGGGTGCTCAACAGCTCATGTGAATGTGTGTGAGCACATTTGTACTTCTTTTATATAGCTTTTTTTTTTTTTTTTTGCTTGTAGGAAAGTAAAATACTGAAATTTGAAACTTATTTAAAAAAAGGAAAATGCTTCATCAACATCAGTTCGATGTATCCTGTATAACTCATATTACTTTATATACAGGAGTTTTCTTTATTGGTTGTGCGCATAAGTGTGGGTTTTTTCCTTTTATCTCTAAAAAAAAAGAAAAAAAGGTCTGATACAGACCAAATGTAAAGTGCTGTACAGTAAATTCCCTTCACGTAGTATATGGGTTGCCAGATGAAGAATGACTTCAAGAAGATGGAGGATGAAATGGACCACCTAGCCACGAACATGGCCAAAATCACCACCTTCTCTGCCAGCATCAGCGATACACTACAAGACCGACGTCACCAAATCACCAAACTGGCTGGGGTGCACTCCTTGTTGAAAAAGGTTTGAAACATGTATTGATTTTCATTTTTTTTTGCTTTTGTTTTGTCAGTGGCGTGCTTCAGTTTTGTGACAGTACATAGAGCTTAGTTTGTTCATCATGTTCCAGCTATTTGGAAATTTGACTTATAATTTATTGTCTTTTATTGCTTGTCTTTCTATTAAACTAAAACAAAGAAATTACTGCAGCCAGGTTAAGTCAGCATTACTTTCATTTTGAAAGAGAAGTTGATATGGGGGGATGACAGTCAGAACGGTCTCTTCAGAAGAGCAGTGGGAAAAAAATTTCCCATGAAGAGATGTTCATTTTGCTTTATTCTTCTGTGTCTGCTTCAGTCTGCAAGATTGGTGTGTGTTTTATTTATTTATTTTAACTTTATTCTTTTATATTGAGGATAATGGAATAAGCACCTATGTGCTTTTTTACATCCAGTCTTTGTGTGTTTGCAGTTTTGTAAATTCTGTCATCTGTTCCCAGCGGCACACAATGGCCTACTCTTACGAAAAGTGGAACGGGATTTAACATGTGCGCAAGATGTTCTGTGTGCGTTCGCACATGGGACCTTGGTTTACAGTCTCATCCGAAGGACTTTCGGGGAGAGTGGAGTCTGCACTGATGTTAACTCCAGGGGAAAATATCCCCTTGAACAGGAATCGAACCCAGGTTATCAGATTGTGAGCGCAATGTTCTAACCACTAGGCTATCCCGTCCTAGCCCGTGTGTGTGTGATAATTTGTCCTTAGGATTTTTTCCCAAGAAATGGTGCATAATTGTTATCTTTATTTAAGTTCTATATTGAATATTACCCTATTCTCCATGCCCCCCTCCCCCCCCTCGTTTGTTTTGAACATGCTTCTATGCATTCTTTACCATTTTCCCTTCTTAATCATTCTCCATGAAGAAAGATCCAAAGAAAATAGTCATAGTATACACTTAGACTGTAAGCTACTTTATGATTTAGTTAGCATATTGATTTCAAATCTTAACTGATTTTTTTGTATTTAGTGTTCTGATTGAGTAAATCTTATTTGAGATTTTTGTTTTTAGTGTATCAAATAAATTGATGAGATCTTTCTCATCTTTCTTTTCGTTTCATTTTGGATTGTTTCATTTATTTCATTTTATGTCTTGTGTTCTCTTTTGAAGGTGAGTGGGGGTGAGGTTGGGGTGGGGGAATATTGAAAGTTGGAAAGATGAGAAGCTCAGACATTTAGCAGTAGATTTTAGGAAAATGTCTTTTTCAAGAAACAGTGTTTAAAACCACAGTATGTGTTTTATGATTTTGATGGTTCATTTTTGAAATGATAAAATAGAAAATGTAAATGACATGATGGTTGTTGTGAACAGTTACAATTCCTGTTTGAGCTGCCCGCACGTCTGAAAAAGTGTATTGAAATGGAGGCCTACAGTCAAGCCGTCAGGTCAGTTGGAGACCTTGTGTATCCTGAAGAATTACTTGATGGTTATGACGATAATAATGATAATATGATGATGAGGGTAATTACAATATTGATGATACAGCAGTTTACTGTAGGAATTGTAGAAGACAAAACAAACAAAAATGATGCCATAATTTCTATACCTGACTGGACTGCTCATTTCAGCTGTGACACCGATTGACTTAACTGTGAAATGTTTATTGCCTCTAAGATTTCTTTCTCTGCTCATTTCAGTTTCAATGTGATTTTTCCCCACCTGTCAGACATATTAATAAAGGTGCCAGAAAATGTCTTTAGAATGATAGAGGTCCAGCAGTTTCAGGTGGTCTTGTCCTTTGCATAATCTTCTTCTCATGCTTAACTATTGTAAGATTTGAAAGATAAATGCTGACAGATACAGATATAGTAGATATGTTTTACAGAAAGCATTTGAATGTATATATTGTGTCTGTTAGTTTATTAGTTTTAAGGTAGTGTCTGGGGTAAAGATGTGTGTCTATTTTTTGTAGGTTTGTGTGTATTATATTTTAAGTGTGCATACATAGATCATGTATATACTGCCTATTTATCTGTACACAGTTTAAATCTCAGTTAAAATTTTACAAGGTGACAGCCCCAATATGGCCTCTTTGGTCGGCGGGCCTATAAGCAAGAAGATTGGATTGGATTACCATTGGGATGCCTGTGCTCATACATGCACATTATGGGTCTCTATGTACATGTGTGTCACAGGTACTACACGAAAGCACAGCGAGTGCTGCACCAATACAGCCACATGCCCAGTTTTCAGGGCATCAACCAGGACTGTGATGCCATCATACAGCAGCTGTGTGCCACCCTGCGACAACAGTTCAAAGAGAAAGAGGTACACTAGAGTGCAGATGTGTTAGTTTTTGCTGTTGAAGATTAGCATATTTCAGCTTAAAAGTAGTGTTGTGAAATCATCTTGGGTGAATTCATCAAAATGTTGTTATCTTACTGCCAAATGCTATTTTGTTCCACATTTTTAAACAAAATAACTTACAGTATATTAAAAAAATCATCTTTCTATATGTCTGTCAGTGGGCGGTGTTAAGTTTGTTGATGGATTCATGTTTGTCTCTTCGTGAAGCAGTTTTAGTTTATTGATTACTGCATGTTTGTTGTTCAGTGAGGTGATCTAAAATGTGTGATATATATATATATATATATATATATAGTGATTGTAACTACTTTTCTTCTTGTATTTTTGTTTTGATTTCATATTTTAATAGAATGAAGCATTTACAGTGATGCCAAGCTGTGGCTGAATCAGGATGGTTGTGTATACTAATGTTGATACTCTGTTGTTTTCAGTCCACCCCCAAACAGCTGGCTGAGTGTGTGGACCTCTTGCTTCAATTGGACGAGCCCCCTGAGCAACTGTGTGATGAGTTTCTGGCTCAGTGAGTAGTGTGAGAAGAAGGCAGAGAAAGGGAAAAATTATTGAGAAAATTTCTTTAAAACATTTGCCACAGATTTGCTGTTTCATTATTGATAACTTACTTAAATGGCAATATTTTTATGATGAGAAAAGATTTTTTTTTTAAAATGACTTGATTATTAAGAAAATGATTGTATATAATTTTCACATAGCATGCCTATGTTGCAATGTTATTTTTTTCCCCCATAGAACCTTTATATCAATATTTCTTGATCAAGGAAACAAATCAATATTTTTCCTTAAATTTGAAAAGAATTAAAGAACCATTGAAAAGTGTGGGAAATCTTGTCAGTAATTTAAAAAAAAAAGATTAAAAGGGAGTAGATGATCAGAAAAGAACATTAAATAGAAGTGAAATGTCCAGAGTGTAAAGCATGTGGGAAGTACACTATACATCTGATATGAACCAGAACTCATTGAATTTTTTAGGTAAATAAAAAAAAAGCTTCAGGTAATGTCTTCTTCAGTACCATATTAGAGAAAGCTGCTATGAACCATTTTGATTGGAAACACATTGAAAGCCCTCTTGCTCAGAAATGATCCACTTACAGTGTAATATTCTAAAGTCGGAAACCTAACCGCACTAATTCATTGAAAACAAACAAACAAACAAACAAAAAATGCAAACATAAAAACCTAAGCAAAAGGCTAAAAACAAGATTGACAGAAACATGGTGTGTGCGCACACACCTCTCCTCAATGGGAGGGACAGCATGCCCCTTTTCCTCACACCCCCTTCCACACACACACACACTCACATACACACACACTCACACACACACACACACACTCACACACTCACACACACAGAACCCCAAAGAACCCCCCCCCCCTCCCACCCCCTCCCAACTATAAGCAGAAAGCTATGAACAGAAAGCTAAAAACAAAACTGGCAGGAACAGGGCCTGTACACACTTGCCTTTCTGCACTGGGAAGGAAGCAGCATGAACTCTGACCATGACTGTGTCTCTTCCCCTAGTGCACGGCAGAAGATTGATGAAGACCTTCAAGATCTGCAACGACAAATCAAACTCCAAGCAGGAGAGACAATACCAGCCAAGGAGGATAAGCCAACCAAGGCTTTTATGACCTCGCCTATGGTCAGTTTGTGTGTGTGTGTGTGTGCGTGTGTGTGTGTGTGTGTGTGTGTGTGTGTGTGAGAGAGAGAGAGAAAGAGTTGTGGGTGAAAAATGATATATGTGGCAATGTGTGTGTGTATGTATGTGTGTTGTGGTGTGGTGAGATGTGTGATATGTGTGGCATGGTTGGTGTGTGTGTGTGTGCTGTTATGTATGCCTGTGTGTGTGCTTGCTTGTGTATTTGTACAAATGTAGACTGCTGGTGTTTGTTTGGTTTTTTAAAAATATGTTTTACTGCATACACATTTACTTTTGTACCAATGGACTCAATGTGGCAGTGTATCCAAGGAATGTTTCGCGCTTTATGACTCTCCCTTGAGAAATTTGACAAGTGTGTGTGTGTGTGTGTGTGTGTGTGTGCATGTGTCTTGTGTGTGTGTTTGTATGTTTGCTCACATTCAGGATATTCTGGAGTTTGTGGATGCTGGATGTAACGGGTTTCTCAGCAACATGTGTCTGGTCATCGCCTCCTACAACGACATGTTCCTGTCTCGTGCCCAGGCAGAGTAAGTGACAGCACATGGCCGATGTTATTCTTTAACAGCTTTAGCTATTTGTAATATTCAATTTTTGTCACTTAGAGTGGACTTCTGATATTCCTTGGCCATAATAATAAGAAGAATATAAGGAATTTATATAGTGCTGAATCTTGTAAAGCAATATATAATGTGAATTGTTTAAAAAGATCCTTCCTGGTATTCAGTGTTACATATATATTAAGTTTAATTTGATATGGATATCACATTTCTTATACATTCTTCCAAGCAGGAACAGCATATGTAATTTGTTCTTTAGCCATTTAATTGATTCATAATCAGTGTTTTGTGTTGTTTTAAAGAATGAAGAATAGTTTTTCATGCATTGATATAAATGCAAAGAATATATATCAGTGTTCGTGTTACACTTATGTGTTTGCCCATTGTTATCTCTTATGCTTCCCTGCTTATACATTTGTAATGAAGAAATGACATTGTCAGTGTAAAAAAAAGCCCCAACCAAATCATAGACAGTCTTAAAAGACTGTTTTCATTATTGTTAATCACTTACATCCTTATACTTGGGGCATGCTTTCTCATGCACTTAAACACACACACAGACATGCACGCACGGACACAAACACACACAATCACACAATGAATACTTCAGTCCTACTACAATACTTACAATACTGACAATCATGTTCCACAGTGAGAGACTGGACACGGTTGCCTTGAGGAAGCTTGTTCTGTTTGTCAACGACCTCATGGAGCAATACTTTGACTTTGTTCGTCAACGTGTGCAGTTGGAAGTAAGTGCTCATTATATCATTTTGACACCTGTGCTCACAGGAAAGTATAGAAGAAGATTGCAACTATGTTGTCAAACTTTGAACATGCTCTTCAAAAATATTTGCCAGGATCTTTGAAGAAATGATAGAAGAGAAAATGGATTAAATTTGCATCTTTTTAGATCACCTGTCTATTATTGAATACATTTCTCTTTCCCTCTTTCTCCCTCAGTATCTTTTTTTCTCTCTTTCTTTCTCACACACACACACACACACGTTCATTTTTGAAGGGCCAAAGAAGATCGGATTGAAAGTGTGATGAGTAAAACAGAGTGCATGTTCTGGGTCACTACCATAATGTTAAGCCAGGGAAGGCCTAACAACAACGATGACATTAATCACTGCGATGATGACCATTACAGAAAGAAACGGGGGACAATACCATTCTGGTGAGGGCTCTGGACAGGTTCCACCGACGACTGCAGGCTATGAACAAACTTCTGCCAGACACCGACTTCTCCAGGTCAGGTCATGGTGGCGCTGTTCTTGTTGTTGCTGCTGTTCTTGTTGTTGTTGTTGTTGTCGCTTTGTTGCAGTAGTACTGGGCCAAAGACAGATTAACGATCCGTGTAGGCATTTTCATTTGCTCATATGAGCTTAGATTATTATATATATGGACACAAAAAATGCACACACTCATGCATGCATAATCTCACACACATGCATGGTTGCTCACACAAGTTTGGATGTTACACACACAACCTCTCACAAACATGCAGTCACACACATTTTGTCACATTCATTCACCCACATGCATATGTGTGTGTGTGCGTGTGTGTGAGACTGTGTGTGACTATGTGTGTGTGTGTTTGTGCATTCATATGTTTGGGCGTGCCTTATACTGTAAAAATCAACTCTTGATCTACCAAATGTCACAGTGATTCAAACTTCCAACTCGTAACCTGAGGTCCAGGAGGAATGGAAACTCATTGCTTCATCCACTCAGTTATGCTCATTGATGACAGAGTCAAGTCAGGTCAAGTCAAGTCCAGTCAAAAATACTTCTATCACCCCATGAAGGGTAGTTACAACATTGACAGGCACATAATGTGGTAGGAAGCAGTGTGGTAAGAAGCACTAAAGAAAGTCTCATGTGATAACTGTGTAAGTTCTGTATATGTTACAGGGCTGGGACAGAAATCGTGTCAAGAGCTGCTAAAGACAGAGTGGGTCACTACCTTCAGAGCCTCAAACAACACTTCGCCGGTAGGTATTGTGTGCAGAATGCATTTCTTTCATTCTGCAGTGGAGAGCTGTGTCATTAGCTGGTTTTTTAAAGATTTAAAAAAAAAAATCTATTCATTTATCAATTCAATAAGTTACTGCACCTTGTCTGTTTGGCTTATATGGGTGAGCATTCTGCAACCAAATTAAAATCTATGATATATTTTAAGCAGTCTGATCCAAACTCTTCACCTCTGTGTGTGTGTGTGCGCACGCTTATGTATAAATGCCTCAGAGCTCTAGCCAAGGGATGAAAAAAAAATTCAGACTTTGAAAAGAGTCTTTGAGATGTTTTGTAATGATGCAGCAATTCAAAATGATAGAGAGCCTCAAAAATGTTTTCAGTCTGATGCATTATTTTTTTTAGTTATTTGTCTGTTGTTGTTTTGTTTTTTCTTAGATTGTCTGACAGACATCAGACAGAACCTGGCTGCGCCTCGTCTGGTGGGCAAACAGGACAGTGCCACCAAACTGGCCGAACTGCTGACCAACATGCAGTCTTCTGTTGTTGAACAGATCAAGTCTGTCCTCAATAACTTGCAGGTACTGTAGAGTGGATTTATATATGTGTATCTGTGTGTGTGTGTGTGTTGTGCACGTGCATTCATGTGTGCGTGCATGTGTGTAAATGGAATATTGTCTTGCACTGGAATGTAATATCTTTTAGCCAATTTGTTCATCAGTTGCTTTAGTGACCATTTGTTGCATTGGCCATTTTCGTGTGCGTTAATGTTGTGGTGCAAGCATAATTAACAAGGAATCAAAAATAATGTTCCCTGTAGCACCACAATTCCAGAAAGGTCTGCACATGCTGAAAGTACTCATAGACTTGCATCAGACATAGTGCCTGATCCCTGGTTTCACATAAACTACAGATTTCTTATCCTGATCTTTCACCATGTATTTCTCAATTCCTTTAGCTATCGATCCCTTCACCAACTCTCCCAATTTTCCACACATTCATTCATCCACTCATCTGTCCATCCGTTTCTTACATCATCGGTTCACTTGTCCATACATTGACTGCCTATCCGTGTTTATAACTGACAATACAACTATTGTTAAGTCTGCCTCTCTGACAGTCAGCAGTCCTTCCCTTGTCTTGCACATTAGCCATTTGTCTCCTGTCTGCCCCCCTCCCCAACTGGTTGTCCCACTATCCCAACACGCAGTTATCTGTGATTCTTTGTGTCTTTCTCATTCATTAACCTTTCAACTGACTCATCTCTGTTTTATCTATCAATCCACTCACATCAGCAGTCATTGCAGATGATGCAATGTGCTGTGTGTGCAGGCTTTCATAGCCCCTGACATCACCTTTGCCATGAAGACCTACTTCAGAGGTCCCTTCTGCAACCAGGACGTCAGAGAAGGCTTGGTGGTGGGCTTCATCCAGCATGTCGCTGTTGTCTGCAATGTGAGTCAATATTCTCTTCTGAGGGAGAGAAAAGGGATATTTTCTTTTATCAGACAATCGTAATTTAATATTGTATTTTGTGGGAAAGAGAAAATATGAAATGTGTTAGGGAAATAACGAAGAAAACCCAGACACATTCTGATTAAATTGATTTCAGTTGTGCCACCTGATTTGAGTAAGTGAAAAATTCGATTGTGGAGTTGGTGCTCATGAAAAGGACCAGAATTATTTTAACCAAGAAGCTGATGATGTCGTGTTTTACTTTTAGAATAGTCTTTTCTTTTTGAACCTGGATTTTTATGTTTATTCTGTTTTGTAATTGTAAGCAGCACTGCTGTTCTTTGACATAGTATCAGGCCTAATATGGCTCCATGGTTGACAGATCTATAAAGGAAATCAGTGAGTGAGTGAGTGAGTTTAGTGAGGGTGTGAGTGGAGCTCTATTTGAAACTGCAAATGTACCTTTCAGGAGTTTTGTGAGTCAAGTGGTGATCGTGGATCTGTGCCTCCAGCATTGCTACTGATTCTGTCACGATACTGCATTGACCTGGAGAATGCCACTATCTCCTATCTGGTTAGTATGTGTGTGTGTATTATGGTGTGTATGTCTGTTATTTATTTATTTATTTATTTTATTCTTTTATATCAAGGATAATGGAATAAGCACTTATGTGCTTTTTTACATCCAGTCCCCGTGTGTATGCGGTTTTGTAAATTCTGTCATCTGTTCCAACCGGCACACAATGGCCTACTCTTACGAAAAGCGGAACAGGATTTAACGTGTACGCAAGATGTTCTGCGTACGTTCGCACACGGGGCCTCAGTTTATAGTCTCTTCCGAAGGACTTTTGGGGAGAGTGGAGTCGGCACTGATGTTAACTCCAGAGGAAAATATCCCCTTGAACGGGAATCGAACCCGGGTCGTCAGATTGCGAGCGAAATGTTCTGACCACTAGGCTATCCTGTCCACCTGTGTGTGTCTGTGTGCGTGCATGTGTTGTTGGGGTGGGGTTTTTTTTGGGGGGGAAAGGGGGGGGGTTAGAAGCGGATGTAGGTGTATGGGCTTGAATGTGTGTGTGTGTGTGCATAATTTAGTGGCTTTAAAGTTTTATACTTTTGGGTATAGATTTTAGGTCTAGGATCTTTGCAAAGTTCTCTTATAGCTGTTTTAAGGAAGGATCTGTTGGTGCTGATACATGTTCACAGTCTGGTGCCCAGATGTCTTCCAGTTTTGCCTGTGTAGTCTTCAGCATACTCATCACACAATAATAATAAAACATCACATTGCTCTCAGTATGCATCTTGAGTAAACAAAATAATTTCTGAAAACCCAGTGAGAAAATATTGTGTTAAAGCTTTCTGAAATGGACAACCCATCGTATGAATGATATCTGGTTAAAGGCATGTTCTTGTTGCTTCCAGTTGACACTGACAGAGGAACAGTTTTTGGTGGAGGAACGAACCGCGGGGGCCCTGGTGGGTGATCTGTGTCATGAGGCCAAGTCTGCTGCCCAGCGTCTGCTGAACCATTATGTTCGCGTCCAGGGGCTCACTATTTCACAGGTGAGCGTTGCTATGTCGTTACATCTGCACACTTTTTGTTACAAGTGAAGTCAGTGTTGCTAAAACATGACATATCTATAGAGACTCGCTATCTCTCATGCGAGTAGAAGTGAACTATGGCGTTCTAAAACACACAGTCTTGCAGTGAATATTGCTGTCCAGAGTGTCCTCGTTTCATTTATGAACTCCATGTGTTATTGAATCAAGATGATACTGACTTTTTGTTGGTTTTTTTTATTTATTAAGATGATACTGTCAGAGTCTGGTTAGTGTAATATTTTTCCTTGTGTACAGTTAGATACTGGTTGTTGTTGTTGTTTGTTGTTTATTCTTTTATATTGAGGAAAATGGAATAAGCACTTATGTGCTTTTTTACATCCTGTCCCCATGTGTATGCGGTTTTGTAAATTTTGTCATCTGTTCCCACCGGCACACAATGGCCTACTCTTGCGAAAAGCGGAACAGGATTTAATGTGTGCGCAAGATGTTCTGCATGTGTTCGCACATGGGGCCTCGGTTTATAGTCTCATCCGAAGGACTTTTGGAGAGAGTGGAGTCGGCGCTAATGTTTGTTTGTGTAATGCTGTACTGTGTGTGCATTTAGATTCCAGTTAGGATAATATTGTATCATGTGTGCTGTCAGATGCTGCGGAAAAGTGTGGAGACACGTGACTGGCTGAACACCATAGAGCCCAGGAACGTGCGAGCGGTGATGAAACGGGTGGTAGAGGACATGACCGCTATTGATCTGCAGGTCTGTCAGTCTGCCTTGTCTTGTCTGTTCATTATGCTTGTCAATGTGTTTGTCTGTTTGAATTGAACACTGAGCGTAGAGTAGACTATTGTTTTGTTATCTGGTCATCCAGTTTATTTTATTTTACTTATTTATTTATTTTATATTATCTTTTATATTATCTGAAGATGGATAGCACTTTTGCTTTACACCATCCACATGTGTCAGGTGTCAATTCTGTCATCATGTCCACTGATCAAATGTACTACATTATACAAGCATACAGATTACATGCGCAGAATTGTATTTGAGTTTCACTCAGACCCGTAACTACATCAAGGATTTGGACTGAGTATCCGGATTTTCGCTTGACAGGTAAACATACCAGATTGTACTTGACTTTCCTTTTGGGTATCGTCGGTCATCTTTTATATTTTACCATGATGAGAACATTTTATGTAATTGTATGGAATTCTGCAAATTCTATAACTGTGATCAGTATACTGATGTCATGCTGATTCATAGGCCTCGCATAAAAGGATAGCTAATTGAGATTTTTCTCACCACCACAATTAAGCAGGTCGAACTGGTATACCTGATGTGTGCCATTGTTGCATGACCTTGGATATGACAGTTCCCATTTTGGAAATTACCAGCGCTCTTTCAGGGGAGAATAACCATGAGGAGAGAGATGCGTAATATGTATGTAGGAGTATTCTGCATCTGCACTACTTATATGGTAGGTACTATTCAGCTTAATTCAACTACACACTAAAATGTTGTTATGTTGTAAAATGTTGTGTTGAGATGGCCTTCAGCCATGACAAGCTCTTAACATAACAACCTGCACTTTCCTTTAAAGGAGAAATATTCCCTGGAGTTGGAGTATGGCTGCCTATGTGGCGAGGTACTTGAAAAGAGTCATACACGCAAACTTCTCCTCCGGTGTATTTCCTATCTCACAGTGATTCATTCCCAGGTGGGATGAATGAGTCAGAATGCATGTTCTGGGTGACCTCCAGGGTGTAAAGCTGGGGAGCTCACAACAACAACAACAAAAGTAATTAAAGTTTTGTCATGTATCAGGTGGGTCAGCTGTATGAGGAAGGGGTACGGAGAGAGCGAAGCAGTGATTCCAGTCGTCGCACCCACCCGCACAGTGTCTCCCAGCAAAACAAACGATTGCAGTGGAGTTACTCCCCCAGGTACCTGGTGTGGTGTGTGTGTGTGTGATGTGTGTGCATATATGAATGTGTGTGTGTATTTGTGCATGTATGAATGTGTGTGTTGTATACTACTTTCAGTCACAGCAGATTTCTCTGCATGAAATTCAGGCTGCTCTTCCTGAAAAGAGTGTGTGGCCACAGACCAGCATTACCCATTAAAAAAACAAAAATTGTCATGTCCAAATGAGTATTTGTTTTCCTATGTGTCAGTGTCTCTGTGTGTTGTTTATGCAGTGTGTGTTTCTGCGTATGTGTGTATGTTGTAGACGTGGTGTCTGCCCATATGTATGTGTGTATGCTATTTACCAATGTGATAGTTGTTTCTAAGAGTGTATGGTGTGTGCAGTGTGGACAACAGTTTGATGAGCAACATCCAGAAGCTGTTCTCGGAGAAGATAGAGATCTTCAGCGCTGTGGAGTTCTCCAAAGTCTCTGTGCTTACTGGCATCATCAAGATCAGTCTCAAGGTCAGTGCCTTGCATTTTTGTGTTGGCTGGTCTGTTCACCAACTGTTCTTGGCTTCTGGCCCGTTTTTCTCTGTGCGTGGATTGCTGTTGTGTTGCTCTTGCTCATGTTTTCATTATTCATGGTTATGTTTAACCCTCATCAAAAACTTTGTTGTTGTGTGATATGTATCTAGTTTTTTGTTGATCTTCTTTATCTTTTGTTGGTTTTTCTTTTTTCTTTTGTCATTAAAAAAAAAAGGTTTGTGTATAAGCTTTTCCCCCCCTTTTAAAAAAAATTTGTTCCATGAACCACCCTTGTTAAATCATTCTGGCAGATAAAACAAGGTGTTGTATAAATATATTTCAGTTAGTTTTCTTTACATTCATCCATATTATATATTCTGTGTTTAGCCTCTTTTTGTGATCATTCTCTTTTTCATAGTGAGTATGGCTAACCACTGGATCAGTTTTTATGACGACATCAGAGCAAATTTGTGGTGGTTACAGGCCATGACATTTTGTTATGGTTAAACTCATTAAAAACCGTTTTGATTTCTAAGCTTTTAGCTTGTTGGCAGGTGAAGTCAAGTTTGACAAAATAATGAATATTGACAGATTAAGTGACTTGTGTGTTTCAGACGTTTCTGGAATGCGTACGACTACGGACATTTGGCCGTTACGGTCTGCAGCAGATCCAGGTGGATACTCACTATCTACAGCTTTACCTGTGGAGATTCGTGTCTGATGAAAAGTGAGTGTGTACATCTTCCCTATGTAGTCACTTCTTTCTTTTTGTGTCACTCAAGATTTCTTGCCTTTAAATTCAAGCTGCTTTTCTTTGAAGAACATGTCAATGTGATGTGGTACCACCTTTTTTTAAATATCCAGTTTGTATGGGGTTTTCCCCTGCAGAATTAATCTTGGAAACACTCTTTGTGCACAAAGTATCCATTTTACATGGTACCTCATGACTATATGACCTTATCTGGAAGATGAGCACCCAGATCGCTTCTCATGCTCTTAGAGATAAGGGTTGGCTTCCAATGAGATTTGAATCATGGACCTGTTACATTTCTGCACTGTTGCATTACCTCTGGTCTGACCATCACTGTGTCCTAGTGTATGCCAATACAAGGTATAGAGCATTCTGAGTGAATTGGTGGTCTAGAGGTACACCCCCATCTTGCAAGCAAGAAGCTATGGGTTTTTATCCCCATTTGAACCCTATCTTTTCTCCCATCCACTAGACCCTAAGTGGTGGTCTGGGTGCTAGTCTTTGAGACAATGAACCAAGGTCCTGTGGGCAACACATATTTAGTGCATATAAAAGAACCCACAGCAAGAAGAGTTGTTTCTGGCAATATTCTGAAGAAAAAAGCCACTCTGACAGGCAATCAAATACACATACCAACACAAAAATTTAATTTTAAAAAAAGGTAGCACTTCTCTTGTGGCAACATGCTCTTCCCAAAGGAGAGCAACCCGAATTTCATACAGAGAAATCTGCCATATCTGAAAGGGATATACAGTTCAATACAATACTTCTTCACCAAACATGCAGACAGCAACTATTGTTGTCTGTCATATGGATGAAAATGCATTGTCCTACCATTAAGCACCTGACAAGTCAGACCCAGTACATCTGACTTTGGCATGGGAGAAAAATATAATCTATGAAGGCTTTCTGGGGAAAAAGCAGGAGAATGGACCAAGAAGGCAGAAAATAGACAAGAAGGAGGTGACAAGAAGAAAAGGAGCAAGGCAGAAACAAAGAGAGAGGGATAGAAAAGAGGGAATTCCTAGCACAGAATTTCCAGAAGGTGGGGACGCTGTCTATTTTAACAACAGGCCCCAGCATCTGCACGGGGGACAATACAATACAATATCATCGGAGGTGTTGTGTGAATTTTGGTCATGTCTTCATGCATCAGCTGTTGAACATATCATTGATCATTGTGAACTTGTTTTCAGACATATTACCATATTTTCTGACAGATTATCAGACATATTACATACATATTTACGTATGACAATGTGACTGTTACAGTCTGGTGCAAGTGTTACTGGATGAAATTGTCTGCAGTTCAGTTCATCGCTGTGTAGATCCAGTCATGATGGAGCCTAGTGTGAGTAGCTGGCACTGTGTATACACTTTTGTGTCCTTGTTTTAGGTCATCTAGGATGCTTTAATACATATATCAATGGTGTCATCCGCTGACCTCACACTCCGGACTCGTGTGTACACACTCTGCACCACATATCTTATGTAATTTCTGTATGAGAAATAGAATTTAAAAAACCCTTCACATTGTAATCAGTGTAAAGGAATGAACTCTGATTTTCAGAGTAATGATGCCAATGTGAATATGTTTCCACACATGTGCACACTCGCAATCACATAAGCATATGTGGAAATATGTGATATACTTATACGTAAGTATACACACTAGGGGACGGGATAGCTCAGTGGTCGGAGCACTCGCTTTCCCCCAGCCAAGTTAAGCAGCGTCGAGCGTGGTTACCAGTTGGATGGGTGACCGTTTGCGCGCCTTGGCTTCAGTACAGTTCCCCCAGTTCACCCAGCTGTAAATGGGTACCTGCCCTCTTTAGGGTCAGGGAAGGTAAAGCAGCGAGGGAGAGGAGATGGGCGCCGCCCTCAATACGCTGGCCCTAGAGAAGTGAGGTCTCTGACGCCTCGCTCCCCTACGACCTTATAGGTTATGGGACTCCTTTACCTTTTCTTTTATACATTACTAATGTACAAGTCCATGAATGTATGCACACATACACACATGCAACCCCCCCCCCCCCCCACACACACACACAATGTATGTACATGCTCATGCATGTGTGTATGCACACACTCACACACAGACACATACACTCACTCTCTCTTTCACTCTCACTCTGTCTCTCATACACACAATATACATGCAACATATCAATTCCAGTAACAACCAGCTTACAAGGAAATCACATCTCCAAAGTCAGAATGTGGCTACCTAAATGGTGGGGGAGGAGGTGAAACAGTTGCATATGCTAAAATCTCACCATTGGTGAACCTTGAGCTCTAGCCGAGGAACAAACAAAAAACCCCAACCAAAATGAGATCACCATCATTTTGTAAACATTTATTCATGCAACAGGAGGCACCGTGGTCGAGTGGTTTAGGCGGTCAACTCGTGATCCAGAGGTCGCGGGTTCGATCCCCGCTTGGCTCGGTGTTGTGTCCTTGGGAAAGACACTTTACTCCTATTTTCCTCACTCCACCCATGTGTACAAGTGGGTACCAGCTCTTCTGGGGAAGTATCTGGCGACAGACTAGCGTCCTGTCACAGGGGTGGTGAAAAATCATCAGTTCGCTTAACGCTACAGAAACCGGGATAAGCTCCGGCTCTATGGGCCTTCTGGCTCGAAAGAACATACTTACTTACTACTTTATTCATGAAACGAGTTTTTCAAATATTGTGTGTGTGTTCCCCATTCTGGTTTTGTTTTGTTTTTTTAATTAATTTAGAAAAAGACTCATGAATGGATAATTTTTTGTTTTGTTTGGGTGGGTGGTTTGTTGGGTGTTTGTTGGGTGTTTGTTGGTTTTTGTTTGTATGCTTGTTTTGTTGTTGTTGTTGATTACTTGCTGAATATCTATGGACTTCTCTAAAACATTCAGTGATGGTACAGACATTTTGTATAGTAAAGATGTTAATATTGTTGACATTATACAAATAGAATCATCACTAGTTGGTAGGTTCCTGTTAATGGATGTTCATGTTTGTGGTAATATTGTTTCAAATCAAGTGTTTTTAATTCCTGTTGAATATCACCATTATGAAAAGATGTTAAAATTCAAGGATTCATTTATTTGAGTGCTTGTTAGTTTTTTCTTCAGAAGAAAATGATTGTGTGTGCAGGTGATCGACTTGATCTGTGAAAGGGGATGATAGGGAATGCCACCAGTGACAAGCTGCCTGGCTTTGCTGCTTCTGTGTAGCTGACCTTTGTTCTGTTCTGTTCTGCCTGATGTGATGTAGATGTGGGCTGCATTGCTGATATACTGTACTACTGGTGTGAATGTGTGGGTAGTGAGAGAGAGAGAGAGATAGAGAGTTGATAAATATAAATGAATTTCATTTTACTTGGTGTATATATATATTTATAAATCTGGATTGAAAGAGGTGTACTGCTTGAGTACAAGAACTTCATGATATGTAATGTACATCCACTCATGTCCATGTTGAGCTCAGAATTACTTATGTATCTGCTGAATCATGTATATATATATATAGATATGTTCTGATTCTTTCAGTTTCTGGATATTGTTGACATTTGTATGTCAGTGTTAGAAAAAGTTTACTATGGTGAGGGTGGTAGGTGACAGGTAGAAAAAAATTCAGATTTGCTAACTCTACATATGAAAAATCTTTCTTTTTTTTGTATATCAGCAGTCTTGTTTCCAAGGTTTTTCAGTCTATTGTTCCGATGCCAGGAATTCTTTTTCTGTAAATGCTAACTCATGTGAAAAAAGAAAACACAAACAAACAAACAAACAAAAAACAACCAACAACAAAAATACCGTCTGCACTTGAGATGTCATCATGTCTTTCACTCTGTCAAGTTTCGACTTTTTGCTTCTTTTATTTCAGTTATATCTTTCTTGGTAACCGTCTACCTTACTGGTTTATCTATCCATGTTTTGTCTCAAAATTCTCTGGATCTGTTAACTGAATGTTTTAAATCTTTAATTCTTTTATAATTATGTTCTAAGAATAAAGGAATGGCTTTACTTGCAAGTTGGGGGGGGGGGGGGGGGTTTGTCATCTTTAAGTAATACAGTGGTAGATTATTTTAAAAGCAATTTTTGTATTTTCTGACAGAAAAGTTTGGCATGTTGTTATAAGACATTCCAGTGTCGTATCCTAAAATCATTGGCTGCAGAATATATGTGTAACGATACTGAATTTTCATGTCCAGTTTTCCTCCTTGTTATCAGCCCATGTATGACTGTGAGCAATCAGTTGACCTCTAAATCGGAAGATGATGATGAAGGTTATAGATTTTTTTTTTAATCAATAAAGCAAACACAGACATTTAAGAAAGGCTATTAAGATTTTAACATTATTACAGCATACAGAGGTAGACAGTTTTGGCTGTATTTTTAAATAAAAACAGTAGGAGGTAAAGCAGAAAATGATAAACAGTGTGTCTTTTAAGATCTGAGTGAAGGCCAAACAATATTGAGCCGAAGTTTTCCACACTTTGTTATTTATCAGAGTTTATGAAGGTCAGTCTTTCGCTTTGTCAGTTTTGGTTTCAGGGTGGATTGAAAGATGTTTGAATGGGGGGTTTTCACTGTACCTTGTAGGGTTTTATTCCACACTTTGTGTATTTCATTCCACATGTTTTGAAATGAAATTGATACTATTTGTGCAATATATGGGATATGGTGATTTGACTTCCTGAAGTTGGTATTAAACTGAGTTCTGCTGTACAGTTTATGTGTGTGCTGGGTATGTATGTTTGAGGATGTGTGTAGTGTGAATGTACATGTGTTGACATAGAGTCTGAACATATTCATAGTGGGAAGCAGTATATCTTGAGAAGAAAATGTGAACTAAAAACATGGGCGTGTTTAATATTACAAGCCTTCCAAGGACATGCATATTACCCATCATTTCATTTCAATCAGATTTGTCAAACTGCATTTACCAAAGCTCTGTCAGTACTGAGCATTTATAGGCCATTTTGCTGCTTTTATACTGAGTTTTCTCCAAAGTTTGATCTTTAGTACTGCATTGTCAGACATGGGGTAAAGCTGTTTTACCTTGAAGAGTTTTAAATCTGGTTACTCTGTAGTGCTTTTGAGATGGAAGGAGTTCAAAATATTTAGTCAACACATGCAAACTCTACACCTGCCTCTCTCTCTCTCTCTCTCTCTCTCTCTCTCTCTCTCTCTCTCTCTCTCACACACACACACACACACACACACACACACACACACACAGAAAGAACTCTGGAAATAAGAAATAACAAAACTTTGATGTACATTTCCAGCTTGGTTGCAGGTTTTGGCAGAATTCTTTAATCGTCATCTTCTTTATTTTTTTAACTGGATTTCAGTTTTTTTCTAAGAAGACACCATCAAGATGGAACATTGAAAACGGCTAAATCACATTTCCCAGCATACATTTAGCAGTTCTTTTACAACCTCAGGATCCAGTCCTGGTATTCTGACATAACTGACAGAATCTTTAAGATGCAGACTTGATCTTCAGCATATGTGAAAACACAAAAGAAGGCAAGAACCGGTAGATCTGCACAGAAACTGGACTAGTAGATCATAAAGACCTTCACTCTTACCATCAGGCACAGCTGAGATTCAACCATGACCTGCAGACTTTGTGGATTGGAATCCTGTCCCCTTTAGTAGCCTATCCACTCAGCTGTATGCAGCTGTGTCCATGCGCATTTCTCAATTGTTATCTCTTCACTGTTCATGGAACTTGTCCCCAGTATATGATGTTCTTTGTACCATTTGAGATCGTCTAGAAGGCTCTTTTTTTGGTTTAATTAAAATTCTATTTACAAAGTCATACATATTCACATTATACAAAAAAGCATCGACAAGCTAAACACTTGTAGTGTGCTCCATGAGGAGTCGTTGGGGCAATGTAGTGAATTGTCCAGTCTCTCTTGGGCATGTTGAGCCCAGTATGACAGAACTGTTGTTGTTGTGCGTTCCCCAGCTTTACACTTGGGGGTCACCCAGAACATGCACTCTGACTCACTCATCCCACCTGGGAATCACTGTGAGATAGGAAGTACACCGGGTGAGAAGTTTGCGTGTATGACTCTTTTCTTGTACCTTGCCACATAGGCAGCCATACTCCGACTTCAGAGGATTTTTTCTCCTATAAAGGAGAGTGCAGGTTGTTATGTTAAGAGTTTGTCATGGCTGAAGGCAATCTCAACACGACATTTTAAACATAACAACATTTTAATGTAGTCTTTGGCAATTAGCTGACATCAATAACTGACACAGCTTTTGGCCTGGGCCAGTATGACAGAATTCATCCTTTTGCAGGTCTGTGTGTGTATGCTTTGTATGTCTGTGTCACCCATGACCACACGTCCACATAACTGCTGCTGGCCACCTTCAGGGCCAGCTGTGACGTCAGCCACTCCAACGCTGGGGTCACGCCTTCCAGGGTTAAAGCCACAATGGGAACACCTCCAGAGCTGTCAAAACACAACACATAAATCAAACATTCTTCTTCCTTTTTTGTCATGTTTCTCCCAGGGGAGGATTGACATTGATGAGCCTTCTCCATCTCTCTCTGTTTTGAGCTTCCTCCTTATTTATGCCCCTTTCTCTAAGATCATCTGCAATACAGGCAGCCCAGGTTTTTCTAGGTTTTCCCTTTGGTCTCTTTCCATCCACTACGAAGTTCATTGCTCTTTTTATGATGTGGTGGTCTGCTTTCCGTAGAACGTGCCCAAACCAGCGCAGTCTATTGGTACTAGCTACAGACTTCAGATCATCAACTTTGCACAAACATATCAAATCAAAATTCTAAACTTTGGTTTTTTCTTACATTTCACCACAAAGCTTAGAGGGAGGCCTTAGCCAGAAGTCCTTTACTATAAAATTAATGCCTTATACTCGTAGACCAAGCATGTCCTTTCTGACTTCTTCTGTATTTCAGATTTAAGCCTCAACACTCATTTTTAGTGACTAGGCCGATGCGGATGATTATCCCGGTGTTTTTTGGGTTTTTTTTTAAGAGGATGCAAAGAGCGCTACACTACATAACAAGAATGCATCATATTAATCGGCATGGACGGTGAAACACATTTCTATATATTATGGGGTCACTCTATAGTCTTAAACCTTTCACGATATGAATCCAGTACTCTACAGCCAGCTGACTTACCCAAGAACTCCATATCCTTACCACCCAAATGGAGCAACTATGCGCAGTAACGTGTTAAACAAAGCGAGCTAGCAAGCGAGAGAGAGATTATTGATACACAGCAGTGTCATCCAGAGTCATCCAGTCACGAGCCCAATAGGCCACGCTTTAACCACCAGGCTTTCCCCCCCTGTATACTACTTTCAGTCACGGCAGATTCCTCAGTGTGGAATTCGGGCTGCTCTTCTCGGGGAGAGCGCATCGATACAAGAGCAGCGCCACCATTTTTTCTTTTTAGATTTTCCTGCCTGCATGAGAGTGGCTTTTTCCAAAATAATTTTGCCCGGGACAACTCTGTTGTTGCCGTGGGTTCAAAATGTACGCTAAATGCGTGTTGCACACGGGACCTTGGTTTATCGTTTCATTTGAGAGACTAGCGCCCAGACCACCACTCTCGTTGATGGGGAGAAAAGGTCACGCAAAAACGAGGGTCAAACATGTACTTCCCACTTTCTAAGCAGGTGCAGGTGCGTTACCTCTTGACCACCGATCAGGTTTGTTGTTTTTTTTCTTTTTTTTTGTTCCTCGGCTAGAGCTCCGTGGTTTACCAATGGTGAAGGGGTGTTTTTTTTGTGGTATGCGACCATTTTTTAACCCACCATTAAGGTAGCCACATTCCGACTTCGGGAATCAATCAGGTTTAAACCACCTAGACCTGTCTATAACAGATATTACAGTCAAGTTTAACCAAGCTACTATTTCATCATCCAAATAAAATATATTGGTGATTCAAACGCAGCATGTCTCAATACGAGACACACCTTTACCTACCTGTGTTGGTCTGAAAAGCTGTGCCACCTTTTTCGTAGATGGCTTTCTTGATTTCTTCAGGAGAAATAACTTCAGAGGCTGTCTTGCTTGTTGGCCAGCACCAGTACATGGAGACGTTTCTCCTGGACCTTGTCGTTGACAAAGGAAACGAAGTCGTCCACTGCTGCGGTCAGTCTCTCACGGTTAGAGCTGTCCACCACGAAGACGACCGTGTCCATCTCCTTCATGTAGTGAAGAAGCATTGGCCGCTGCAACCACCAAAGTCATCATCGTCGTCGTTGTCATCATCATCGTCGTCGTCGTCGTCGTCATCATCATCAGGCCTATAACCAAGATGGTCACCTCCACCGCCACCGTCATTGTCATCATTGTCGTCGACGTCGTCGTCGTCATCATCATCATCATTTTTGTTGTCGTCGTAATAGTAAGTCGTCATCACATCATCATCATCATCAACATCAACAACTCAGCAGCAGCAGCAGCAGCAGCAGCAGCAGCAGCAGCAGCAGCAGCAGCAGCAGCAGCAGCAGCAGCAGTCCTTTAACCAAGATGGTTGTGGGGAAGGGGGGGAGGGGAGGGAACATGAGGGACGTGCTGATAGACGACTCTCTCCAGGCTTGTCTGCCTTCAGATCAGTCTTTTGCAGCGACACAGCCATGCAATAACCGGTCCAATGCTTGATGTTCATTATCCAGTTCTTCATCTGTCTGGTCCTGCGTCAATCTCCACCCCCCCCCCCCTCCCCCTCCCTCACCCTTCAAGTGTTCCCCTACAAGATAGTTTCGACAAGACAACGTTCCTTTTATGGCGTCAAGGGATGGAGTGGGGAGGGGGTGGGGGTGGGGGCATAAAAGAGGGTTAGAGACAAACTGAGAGAGAAATTGATTGATTGACAATCTATATATTTCCAAGGGTAACACAGAGAGAGGGATGGAGAGAGAGAGAGTGAGAGAGAGACAGAGACAGAGAGACAGAGAGACTGACTGAGACAGAGAGACAGACAGACAGAAACAGAGAGAGAGACAGACAAACAGAAACACAGAGAGAGAGAGAGAGAGAGAGAGAGAGAGAGAGAGTAGGAGAGAGAGAGAGAGGAGAGAGAGAGAGAGAGAGAGAACTGACAGAAACAGAGACAGAGAGACAGAGCGAAGAACAGACAGACACACAAAACAGACAGAGATATCTATCCAGAGACATACACACAGAGACAGCTGACAGAGATAGAGAGACAAAGATAAAAGAACGATTAATTCAACTTCACGTTTACTACCAAATATAGTAGTTAAAACTAAAAAACCTTCTCTCCATCTCGCCCATCACACGCAAAGTATAAAAACGAGACAAGAATAAAACTAGCGAGATGATTATGATGACAAAGAAAAATATCAACAACGTACAATAGTTGGCGAGGGAGGGAGGAGGGTGGAGGCAAAGGAATTGACTGTATAATTATACATGATAACGGGTGAACTGATGAATGCTGATTATTAAAGTGGAGAATTCAAAACAGACAGACAAACGAGCATAATTATATAGACAGACAGACCATACGAACACGTTTCTTACTGATCTAAAACGAAGGCTCACTTCCCACGCGATCATGTTGACATCGTTGATCTCCAGTGTTTCTACAATGTCTCCTGAATCCACATCAATCCCACATTCACATATTAACATTCACAAAATACTGGTATCATCATCGTCGTTGTCGTCGTCGTCGTCATCGTCGTCGTCACATCCTCTGTGTCGTTATCATCGTCCTCTTTGTCTGTGTCGTATCGTGCTCGTTGTCCTCGCTGTCCAGTTCAGGTCTTCTTCGTCATACTCGTCATCGTCAGCTATATTCATCATCGTCATCATTGTCTTTGTCACTGTCAGCATCGTCGTCATCGTCGACTTCCTCTTGCTTCTTCTACCCATCATGTCCACCGTCGTCATCATCATCGTCTTTATTCAATCTTTACACACACACACACACACACACACGCGCGCCGCGCGCGCGCGCGCGCACACACACACACACACACATCTCAATATGATAGGCGCCTGTCACGCATGCATACCTCTCAATCCAGCATTTCTCTCCTATCTTGAGTTTTAAAAAGCACAGAATATGCCCCAAACAACGACACCAAAGTGACCCAGCAGTACTGCGGGGCCCTCCCGGTTGGTGGCCCTATGGTGGCCTAACATTGATAAGCCCCGCCCCCCCCCCCTCCCCCCTGTGAACTTCTGACCCTGGGGATTTGACAGGACGAGCCTAAGTATGGGTCAGATGAAGAGATCGGAATGAGCAGCGAGGGAAATAGCGGTTCGGAAATGCCGCCGAAGACAAGGTAGAAAAAAACACCCAAGACAAAACAAAACAAAACAAACAAAACCGTTACCGTTTTACGGTTAACTTGTCAGGCAGGTGAGCCTCTAAACCGTTCTGCTGCCTTGCTCTTGTGAACAAAGTATTCTAGGTTTTAAGTGGATACCTGCACTCGTTTTCGTCCTCTACTGTTTCTGCATTGATAAAGTATTATAATTTATGTGAAAGACGCGCGCGCGCATGTGTGTGTATGTGCTCTCTCTCTCTCTCTCTCTCTCTCTCTCTCTCTCTCTGTTGGCATTGATGCATGGTGTGAGTGTGTGCGCGCGCGTGCGTGTGTGTGTGTGTGTGTGGGCACGTGTGTGTGGGAGTGTGTGTGTGTGTGTATGTGTGTGTGCATGGGGATGCAAATTGCTTATACAATATTTGTTTCATATTGTTTACTATTGCTGTCGCTTCCCATAAAAGCACAAAGAATTTTTGACGTTTCTTTCTGTTAGCCAAAATGATAGTGGTTTGTTCTCCTTTATATTATGGAGGTTTTTGCTTTGTTTGGCTGTTTTGGTTTGGGTTTGGGGTTGTTGTTTTTTTTGGAGGGGGGACTGTTCGGTTGTCCCCTCTCCCCTTGTTGTTGTTGCTGCTTTTGTTTTGCTCTTGGTTTCTTTGCTATTTTTTCGGTTGTTTCTGTGTTTCCTGTTTTGCTTTCTTTCTTACTTGTTGCTACTTCTCTCTCTCTCTCTCTCTCTCTCTCTCTCTCTCTCTCTCTCTCTCTCTCTTCGGTGATTTTTGGGGGATTTTGTGTAGATATTTTTTCCGTATACTGTGTAAGTGTATTGCTATGGGCTTTATTTTATTTTATTATCATATATATCCCTAAGGGCGGGGACTGGATGTAAAAAAGCACATGGGTGCTTAATCATTATCCTCGAAATAAAAGAATTTGTCATTGTCATTGTCTCTCTCTCTAATGTATTAGATTCTGTTTACTGATGGCGTCTAGTCATCCTGAGGTGGTAGGCCCTATGCAGCCTCACTTTATGTAAAACCTTTAAAATGAGAGATATCTTGGTATCTGAAGTCATATTTTTGTAAATGAAGGGGTTTTTGTTAAACAACAATGTTTTTTGTTGCTGCTGTTTATTTTGTTTTGTTTTAATTCACTAAAATACAAAGTGTATCAGCAACCTCTCTCATGTATGGGCCAGCCAATGGCCTTTTGTGAATAAATCATTCCAGCTCCCTCTGTGTGTGTGTGTGTGTGTGTGTGAATGGGCATGTCCGTGTTGTGCGTAGCATTGCCTATAAATAACTATAACATTATAATATTGTGTGGTTGCAGGAACGTACGTACCATGGATGGTGGGAAGAGCTGTGACCACCCTCCCTAGTTTCAGTCTGTAGAGCAGTGTAGTCTTCCCTGAGGCAATCAGACCTGTTGTGACCAAGGATTCAACACCACGGCAACACTTGCCAGCATATTAAAACACACGCGCGCGCACACACATGTAGTGCGCATACACACACGCGTGTGCGCACATGCACAAAGAACTCATACACCCACGTATGCACGCCCACAAATCCTGTTGTTTATAGCCCTTTGCCCACACACACACACACACACACTCACATGGCAACTCACAATCCAACACACACATGTGTACACACACACACACACACACACACTCTCTCTCTCTCTCTCTCTCTCTCTCTCTCTCTCGGGTACTAGATGTAAAAAAAAAAAAAGTACACAGGTGCTTATTCATTATCCTCAAAATAAAAGAATTTGCTTCGATTTGATTTGATTTGCTTTGATCTGTGTGTGTGTGTGTGCGTGTGCTCGCGCTCGCTAACAATCGTTTCCTAAAAAAAAAAAAGACTACACCAACAGAATACGAGTAGCATACCATAGTAAATCCATAGTTTACTTCAGAACTACTACTACTACTACCACTACTACTACACACACAGAGTTTGACTTACCAAAAAACAACATTCACTGGCCTTTGCCTGAAAACTTTACACAAGGCAGCTCCCATAGCTGCCAGCCAGAGACTTCAGAATAAGCTTCCATTAATGGCTAATGGGACTGATTGTAGCAAGAAGTCCACACATACTGGTACTGGTACTGGTATGTCGCGGTATGTGTATACAACACAAATGTAGAATGTTTCTTTATTATGTTTGCAACTTTGTATACAACTCCTAATAAGAGTGACAGCTTACTAAAAGCTAAATATGGATTTACGTGCAACGTCATCTTCGGCTTTTTCCGGAAGCTACGAACCCGAATATAGGGAAGTGAGATTTAGGCTACAATGTGTATTCTTCTTCTTCATCTAACCCTCAGACAGCAACTCCTGAGGCTCTGACAAATGCTGCCGTTCGCTGAAGGCCCTCCAGGGGTCCTTAAGTTTGTCCCTCACCAGCAGGTCAGTAGGCCAGATACTGAGCCTCAGGTTTTGGTGTGTTTGACAGGTCTGGAGAAAAGTGTTCCACTGTCATGGGAGAAGTGCCACAGGGGCACACCTCAGTGCCAGTGTGGAACTTGGTAAACATGTGATGTCTGAGTCTGCAGTGTCCAGTCCTCAGCCTCACAATTGTTACTTTATCTTCTCTGGGGAGGAGGTAGTAGTCATCCTTACTGTTGAAATTAGGGTGCTGCTGAAGCCATCTTCTCTTTTGCTTTTCCTTCACAATAATTTTTTGTCTTTGCCTCTTCATAGTCACCTCCTGCTTCTCTTGAGGCACCTGACTTCCTATATTTGCCAGAAGGTCAGCTTCCTCGTTGCCATGGATGCTGCAGTGTGAAGGAACCCACTGGTTAACTGTATGCTCAGTGGCCTGCTGCAAGGCAATAAGAGCGGAGGAAAGGACGTTAAGTTCCTTGTTCAGTGAGTTTTCAATGGTCTGAAGTACAGACAGCACATCTGAGTAGATGACAACTTTGGGGTGAATTGCCTCTCTGTTGGTGCAGAGTGTAGTGGCTGCTGTCAACAGTGCAGCTGCTTCAGCCCTAAAATTTGTTGAGAACTTTCCAGTTGGTACTGATTGGCGGATTTCTGTGCCATCTTTTAATTTAATGAAGACTCTGCCACCCCCATTTCTGGTAGCGTCTTCTGCTGATCCATCTGTGAATGCATGTGTCCAGAGTTCTCACCACTACAAACACCGCTACAAACACATTGTATTACTACCACAAAAACTGCCACAGACATGTCATGAACACTGACAACCATGAATACTTGAACAAAAACTGCCAACACTGCCACAAACATTGCCAACACCGACACAACTACCCCTACCAACACTGCCAACACCACCACAGACACTTCCAACACCGCTACAAACACTGCCACAAACACTTTGCAATACTGCCACAAATACTGCAACAAACATATCACAAGCACAGACAACCTTGAATACTTGGACAAACACTGCCACAAACACTGTCACCAAACACTGCCACAGACACTGCCAACAACACTGCCAACACCACAACCACTGCCAACACTGCCAACACTGCCAACACTGTCACAAACACTGCCACAGACACTCCCAACACTGTCACAGACACTGCCACAGACACTGCCGACACTGCCACGGACACTACCACAAACACTGCCAACACTGCCAATATTGCCACATACAATGCCAACACTGTCACAAACACTGCCAACACTGTCACAAACACTGCCACAGACACTGCCACCAGCACTGCCACAGACACTGCCACAAACACTGCCAACACTGTCACAAACACTGCCAACATTGCCACAAACACTGCCAACATTGCCACAGACACTGCCAACATTGCCACAGACACTGCCAACACTGTCACAAACACTGCCAACACTGTCACAAACACTGCCAACATTGCCACAGACACTGCCAACATTGCCACAGGCACTGCTACAAACACTGCCAACATTGCCACAGACACTGCCAAAATTGCCACAGACACTGCCAACAGACACTGCCACAGACACCACCACGAACACTGCCAACACTGTCACAGACACCGCCTCAAACACTGCCACAGAGCCACAAACACTGCAGACACTGCCATCGCTGCCACATACACTGCCACATACAGAGATGACAACAAAGACCAGCGGCACAACTGTCACCACCACAGATACCACAACCACCAAATACTTCTACCACAAGAACGCATACCACCATCACAAACACCACCATCACAGACACTTCAACAAGCATGACCAAAAACACAACCGCCACGAACAAAAACACCCCAACTAGAATGTAAACCACAACCACCACAATTCTACGCTTGTTTGGTAAGGGAGAGGGGATGGAAGAAATGCAATAATAAAAGTTGACATACTGTAGTTTGGTGTGTGTGTGTATACATGAATGTGTGTGTGCGCGTGCATGTGTATGTGTTCCTGCGTGCATGTGTGTGCGAGTGTGAGTGTGTGTGTGTGTGTGTGTGTGTGTGTGTGTGCTTTGAGGAACATGTTTCTGGAGAGGGAGACCAGCAGACAGGCAAGAAGGTAAGGTGCTGTGTGCTTTCAAAACTTGCCAGCCGCTGACCTGATGTCGCAGGAAAAGTACAGCAGCGCTACGTCGTGCAGAAATTGTACTATGACCATCATGCCAGAGATTTTCCTGCCCTCCTCCCTAGCCAACCCGTACGTTTGTTTCCCTGACCAACATGGAAAGTGGCAAGAAGGTGAAGCGACTGCTGAGCACTGCACTGAGGCCACATCTTACAACATGGTAATGACAACAGACCAGGGCTTTAAAACAGATGCCTGATTTTTGTGATGTCCCTTGTCCAGCAGTATCTGAGCCAGCATCACAGTCACCTAGCATCCAGACCTCATCAGTACCTAGGGCCAGAGAAAAGGACACTGCAAAGGCGCCTGTTGTGAAAATACCCACAAGAAATGGACAATGAAAGATTCAGTGATGTGGTATTGGTGAAAAAGACATTGATGAAAGACTCGGTGATGTGATATTGGTGAAAAGGACACCGATGAAAGATTCAGTGATGAGATATTGGTGAAAAGGACACCGATGAAAGATTCAGTGATGTGATATTGGTGAAAAAGACACTAATGAAGACTCGGTGATGTGATATTGGTGAAAAGACATTGATTAAAGACTGGGTGATGTGTATTGGTGAGAAAACACTAATGAAAGACTCGGTGATGTGATATTGGTGAGAAAACACTAATGAAAGACTGGGTGATGTGATATTGGTGAAAAAACACTAATGAAAGACTCGGTGATGTGATATTGGTGAAAAAACACTAATGAAAGACTCGGTGATGTGATATTGGTCAACAATATTTGGTGATGTGATATTGGTGAAAAAGACTTGGTGATGTGATAGTGGTGAAAAAGACTTGGTGATGTGATATTGGTGAAAAAGACTTTGTGATGTAGTATTGGTGAAAAAAGACTTGGTCATGTGATATTGGTGAAAAAGACTCGGTGATAGATATTGGTGATTAGGACACTGCTGCAATATTAAGTTTAGTGGACTTTGATGATTTGATAAGGAAATAGGTGTTGGGTGTGTGTGTTTGAGGGGGGTGCGAGGGGAGGGGGTATATGTGTGCCTGTGACAGACAGACGGAGAAAGAGAAATTTGAATATGAGCCCCAAAGACAATGAACAGGTGATATCCTGAACATGCTACAACTATTCTGTTGTCTTTTTCTTGATATTTTATATCATTTTCTTTTTATGCCACCTTTAATGTAACAGTCCTGATATGACTGGTGTGGTCTCACAAAACAAAACCTCAGTGTCACAATATTCCCCCCCCCATCCCCCCCAAAAAGAAATAATAATAATAATTACCACATATATTTTAGGCATGCTGAGAATGTCAGAGAAAAGATTTTTTAAAGAAGCAAATGAAGTGTGGGGAGAAAGTGTTGTACATTTATGTGAAAAACCTTTGATTGAAGCTTCCCCTCCATACATGTTACAGCTTGGAATCATCGTCTGATGCTTCCCTTCAGAGAAGAGTTAAACAAGTCTCCACATAAAGTTTTCAGATACAGATTTCGCCTGATGCTTCCCTTCAGAGAAGAGTTAAACAAGTCTCCACATAAAGTTTTCAGATACAGATTTAACTTTTTAAACAAAATCTGTAATACATATGCATAAATGATACTATACGAACCAACCAAATTATTTACATAAATAACACAATGGTGCAAATATGCAACATGCACCCCTTTAAACACACACACACATTTTCCACACACAGGCACACATCTTTCACATTTGAGCACACAAACGCTTTTGGAGACTCATGTCAAATGTTTATGAGCCAACATAATGTACGAAATGATTTTATTCACTAATCAAACTGCTTTCCATCTATAAACACATGTATAAACACATGCACACACTCATGTGCCCCCCCCCCCCCACACACACACACACAAGCAAGCTTACCCCCCAAAATAACAGAAATGCATGATTTTGATCACAGCAGGAGCATAAAATCAATTTTTCTTTGACCAAAAGCAAAAAAGTTATATACAACATTTTAAGAATGAGATTCTCCAAAACCAAGGTTATACAGTGAATGACAGAAAATGTGATAGTTCATGAGTATATGATACATACATATTTCTCTCTCTCTCTCTCTCTCTCTCTCTCTCTCTCTCTCTCTCTCTCTCTCTCTCTCTCTCCTCTCTCTCTCTCTCTCTCTCTCTCTCTAAATATCTTAAAGAATCAAAATGCATTGCTGTAAGGAACAAACGAAAATCCCGACACAATCTCTCCAGGTATGTTTTTCATGCTATGAACAGACGAAAGAAAAGCATTTTGTAAGTGTGCTGTTGTTTGTAGGCTACTCCTTGTTTCCATTATAAGTCATTGTGGCTGCTTGATGTGCTGTTCTTTTGATTATGTTATATGCATTGACTTCGTGTTTTGCTTTCAAGGTTTATCGTCTTATTGTTTTGGTTATTTGGATAATGTACTTGGTGTGATGCCACCAGGAGAGCTGGCTTAGATGGAAAATGTGACGATCTCTTTTTGCATTTTGTTTCCTTCACCTGCCTTTTTGCCTTGCCCACTGTATGTATTGTGGCCAAAGGCCAATGTACATTAAACCTGTTCAGTGTTCAGTGTTCTCTATCTCTCTCTCCCTCCCTCTCTCCTCTCTCCGCCCTCTCCACCCCCCAAACTGCTCCATCTCTCTTCCCCTATTCTCTGTTTCTGAGATATGATTGTAGATTTTTTTTCTTTTTCTTTTTTAGAAGAGGAACAACTGAAGAGGATGAGGAAGGGTGTACATGGGGAAAAAAACAACAAACATTGTCAATGAGAAGCTATGTACACCTATCTATGTGGGAAAGAGATAGAGAACTTAGAACTCAACATTTTCATGAATTTTGCCCTACAACCACACCACTACAAATGGAAGCTACATCCTTATCCAACCACAGTCTCTTCACTCAACTTCTTCTTCTCGCTGTCAGCTGCGTAGAAAAGGCCAGTAACTTTGTGGTAGGTGCTCTTCACAATGGAAGCGGGATAGTGCGTAGCCTTGGTCCAGCAAGGGGCATAATCATTGCGGACCACCTTCAGGGCCAGCTGTGACGACAGCCATTCCAAAGCAGGGGTCATGCCCTCCAGGGTCAAGGCCACAGTGGGAAACACTTCCAAGGCTGAACAAGAGAGATGAAAAAATATGTCAATATATGAAAGAAGAAAAAGAAAGAAAACGAGAAAAAAAAGGAACAAAAGAAAGAAAAATCATAATGAGATGCAAGTGACAGAAATGCCATAGGGGTTTGATACAGAGATCTACATAGACGGTAGTGTAAGTGATTATTTTTTCTTGCAATACAAGTTTTGTTGCCAAAGACTCACTCACAGTGTCATAGACATGTTGACTCTCTCTCTCTCTCTCTCTCTCTCTCACACACACACACACACAAACACACACACACACACACATACATACACACGCGCGCGCGTGTGTGCTAGGGAAAGTCCTAACAAAAATTGGAGAACAGCTTCAGCTATAGGACTCCATTACAACTAGCCTGACGTCAGGCACCTAAGGGCAGTGCAACACATTTTCACTCATAAGACACACAGTGATAGCTGCTGTCTGAACACTCAAGAAAGGAGTAGGCCATAATGGGCATGCAGGCACAGATCACAAAATTGTTAACAAGCATGCACACTGACGTGTTTAGACTTCATCCTGAAGTTGAAATGAGGCTTCCATATTGGGGGCAACTGGTCACATAGGCAAAAATTTACCACTGGTGAATCTTAGAACTCCAGCCAAGAACCGAAACATTAAAAAACAAAAAACAACTTGATGACCAAGAACCCTGGAGGATGCAATACTGTCCAACTAAAAACTTTGCCAATTATTGATGTTAGTTGTCCTAAGTCTGTAAGATCAACATTGTTTACATGCTTCAACTGAAATTTAATCAGTACTTTACTTTGAAAACGAACCTAACTGCGTTCAAACACTACACATCTCAGCATGGTGCATTTACCTACCTGTGTTCATCTGAAAAGCTGTGCCACCTTTTTCATAAAGGGCTTTCCTGATTTCTTCGGGGGACACAGCTTCAGGGCTGTCTTGCTTGTTGGCCAGCACCAGTACAGGGAGTTGTTTCTCTTGGACTGTTTCATTGGCTGAGGTAAAAAATTCATACAGAGCCTCTGTCAACCTCTCACGGTCAGAGCTGTCCACCATGAAGATGACTGCGTCCATATTTTTCATGTAGTAACGAATCAATACACGCTGCAATCACCAACATAGAGTTTTTATTTTTCTGTAATTGGGGGACAAAGAAGAGAGAAAGTGAGAGAGAGGATAAATGAATAAAAGAATTGATGAGTAAATGGATAAAAGAATGAATAAAAAGTTTATAGCCATATAAAACTGTATAACATATAAAAGTTATTGAAACATATAGTACATAAACTGTACAATCTCATTAAGCATTACAACATTCAAATCACAATCATAGCAGGTCTTTTGGACATAGAAACGAAGGCAAAGTCCAGATTGCAGTCATTTTGCTTGCTGTTTTTCTTTTTAATTATGTAAAAAAAACAACAACAAAAAGGTTAAAGGTGGTCCATAACCTATAAGATTGTAAGGGAGCAAGGTGTTGGAGACCTCACTTCTCCAGGGGCGGGCATATTGAGGGCGGCACTCATCTCCTCTCCCTCGCTGCTTTACCTTCCCTGACCCTAACGAGGTAGGTACCCATTTATAGCTGGGGGAACTGTACTGAAGCTAAGGCGTGCAAAAGGTCTCCCATCCAATTGGTAACCACGCTCGACACTGCTTAACTGGGGGAACGCAAGTGCTCCAGCCACTGAGCTATCCCAACACAATTAAAAACAACAACAACATATATATAATGAGGGGCAAATGGCTGCATATGAAAATCTCACCATTGGTAAACCTCAAAACTCTAAGGAGAGGGTCAATAAACAACCCCTCTCCTCCCTCCCCCCACCTCCACCCCTAATACCAACATGGCCTAGAGTTACTCCAAATCTTGAGGGCAGTGGTTTGAATCTGGGTATAGATGGGCAAAAAAAGGTGGAAAGACATTCACAAGTCATGAACTGAATACATGTGGTCCTGCACCCCTTACAATGTAAGAGGTTATGGGCTGAAATACGTATTAAAAGTGGGCTTCTTCTCTGGAGACCTTCCAATGTCCACCTCTCTCTCCCTACAGCTTCTTCCTTCATCCTTTATGATTAAATTCGAAATAAGCAAAGTCAGTTTTTTCCTTGTCTGGCCCAACAAGTAGACCGTGTCCATCTGAGGCACTTACTAAAATAACTGGCACATCATGACCATAGAACAACAAATATTATTATTCATCAAAGGCTCAGACAGCAACTATTATTGTCTGTCTTATGAGTGAAAATGCATTGCGCTGACGTTAAGCACCTGAGGACCAAAAATATGAACAGTTATAACAAAAGTTAGAAAAATATTGAAAACATACATCTGTCAACACAAGAACAATATTAACAGAAGTGAGAGATTTACACAAAAGTAGACTCGGTGATGAGACACAAAAAAGACAGACAGCAGGAGACAGAACAACAAATTACCTTTTCAGAAGGCTCAACAGCACATGTAGTTGACTGCTTATATCACAATGCATTTCGCTATTGAACCTGAGCACCAAAAATAAACATTATCAAAGTTTGAAAAATATTAACATCTATGCACACGACATATTAAAAATGAGTTAATTCACACATATAGACGGTGATGACAGAAAGCAGCGACAGCAGGCACGACAACACACACACCCACATCACGAAGCAACATCACAAGTGCATATTTTTACCCTTGCCATTAAACTATATAATCCTTCCAATCACACCACATAAACATTATCATTCAGGTTATTGTGCAATAAATATCATCATTATATCATGTGTTTATATCTTACAAAGTCCAGCGCGGCACTCGACTTCCCTCACACAATTAACACACAACATGTACCATTTTTGTGTCCATTTACTGCCTTCATACATACAGATCCCACCAGCTTAAATTGAGTCACCATACCTCTTTATAGTGGGAAGCTCAAGGCAGGGACGTCGCTTGCCCCACCAATTAAGCGGGCCATCGAGAGACAGTGATGGTCCTTTATGCCTGGCTCCCTACAACCCATAAAGGTTATGACCATCCTCTTTAGTAGAGTAATAGAGAGTAGAGAGATGCCTATATTATAAAATATCTATATATGCCCCTACATACATATATATATATATATATATATATATATTTGTGGTGTGTGTGTGTGTGTGTGTGTGTGTGTGTGTGTGTGTGTGTGTTGTGGTCCACATCACATTGCACATCAGCAACATTAATTTCACATTAGATCTGCATCACAATATTATTCACATGACATGGCTCCACATCCTATGCCAGTTATCCTCAACAACTGATGGAAATAAATTGCTTGTGGTGTACTCTGTGTGTGTGTGTGTGTGAGAGAGAGAGAGAGAGAGAGAGAGAGAGAGAGAGAGAGAGAGAGAGAGAGAGAGAGAGAGATAGAGATTGTGTGTGTGTATGTGTGAGACAGCGCACAAATCCAGCATAACTCAGTCAAGGGTCCAGGGCAAGGCTAAAATCAGCCTGGCCCTTTCTTTTTTCACTACCCCCCTAGTTTTCTAATTCTCACTTTATAATTTCCAGTTTTTAGTCAGTCTTTGCAACAATCAGCACCAGTTGGGATGGGATGGGATAGAATGGACAGCAGCTGACAGTACTTAGCTGAAAGATGGGGAAAACTGACTGCTGTGGTGTGTGTGTGTGTGTGTGTGTGTGTGTGTGCACATGCCATCAATGCTTATAACTATGGATATAATGTCTGCGTGAAACTAAATATGTTTTTCTCAATGCCTGAAACAAGTGAAAGCAACGTACAGGTACAGATCAGTGGTGGCCTGTGCCACTCTATGTATGGCATAGTGAGTAACACTAACGCTGTAATTGGCAGGAACTTACCAACAGTAGGGACAGTGTTGACAACCTCCCCCAGTTTCAGCCTGTACAGCAATGTCGTCTTGCCTGCTGCATTCAGACCTGAAAATGATCCACCACATAAAGAAATAGTATGATCAGTTAGCTAAGTACTGCATGCATACTTGTTATCTGATCTCTCTCTCTCTCTCTCTCTCTCTCTCTCATCTCTCTCTCCTCCTCTCACTCTCTCTCTCTCTCCTCTTCTCCACACACACACACACACACACCCACACACACACACACACACACACACACCACCTTATTTGACATTAGTTATTATCAGCTTGTGGGGACCCTGGGACCCCCCCCCCCCCCCCCCCCCAATTCAATAACTGACCACATAATTACACACAGAAACACCTGTCTGTCTGTCCGACTGTCTGTCTGTCCTGTCTCTCTCTCTCTCTCTCTCTCTCTCACTCCTCCTCACCCCTCTCTCTCTTCTCTCTCTCCACACACACACACACACACACACACAATGTCCCCAATCTTGTTCGCTATGCCGTACACAGTAAAGCGAGTATCCCCTCCATCAACTGAAACTTACCAAGAAAGAAAACATTCACTGGCTTCTGTTTGAACACTTTACACAAAGCACTACCCATTCTGATCAGCTATAGACAGACATTAAAACAAGCGTTAGCCTATAATATGAGGTCTACATGCCAGTATATAGGATAGTCAGCAGCAGTGGACACATCCTGGTTTTGTGTTTCTCCTATGCTATTATTAAGACCTAAATGCGGAATCATTATATACGCCTACGTCATCTTCGGGTTTTCCCGGAATTTGGAAAATGCCGTACAGGAGGGGTGAGAGGGTGGTGGGATGGTACTTTCATGGTGTGTGTGTGTGTGTGTGTGTGTGTGTGTTTATTTATTAATTATTTTATTTATTCTTTTATATCGAGGATAATGCAATTTTGTAAATTCTGTCATCTGTTCCCACCGGCACACAATGGCCTACTCCTGTGTGTGTGTGTGTGTGCGTGTGTGTGTGTTCATAAGAAGTGTTTATGTGTGTGTGCATACTATAGGCAGCGTAGGCACATTGCACAGTTAAACAGAAATAAGATACCTATGACAGGGAGAAGGGGGGGGGGGGGAGCGATGAGCCGAAGACGACATCATAAGTTTAGCTGTGATTAGCAAAAAGTGATGTGTGTTAAATACACGTACACGATTCCACGTAATGAACTTAATATAGATTCTGGAATCAGTCAGGTTTGGATCAGTGTTTAGGTTTTGGTGGTGGTGGTGGTGTGTGTGTGTGTGTGTGTGCGTGTGAGCGTGTGTGGTTTTTTGTTTTTGTTTTTTGAAGGGGTAGGGTGGGAAGTTCAAGGTATCAAATTTATGCATTTCACTGTGACAGACTGACACAGAAAGAGAACCTGAATCGTGTCATCAGTGTATATAATGTGCGTGTGTGCTAGTGTGTGTGTGTGTGTGTGTGTGTGCGTGCGCATTGGGATGCATATGGATGTGCACCTGTCTGTGTGTGTACCCAGTGGTTTTTTGTTTTTGTTTTGTTTTTTAAATTTACGTCGCTAGGTCCCCCCAAAATTGTCGATATTTACGAGGAGTCCTATATGTCCTCTGCTAAAAAAATAATTGGAGAAGAACAAAGAGTTCTCAAGTGGCACTGTGATCAGCAGCTTGTACGCAAAGCGACTGCCATCTTGGCTGATCCCTCCCATGCTAAGTCTTCGGAATTTCAGTTGTTGCCTTCAGGACGCCGTTTTCGGTGCTCCAACAGTAAAACAAATAGAAGAAGAAATTCTTTTGTTCCAGTAGTCATTCGAATTCTAAATTCAAAACAGCACTGCCCAAACAGTTTTACATTCTCTGATATACCTCCCTGATTGTCAAGTGGGTGTGTGGTCATGAAAATAAGTACTCCTGTATCTTACTTTTGGCTAAAATGATTTTAAAATTGTGTGTGTGTGTAAGTTTCTGTCTTTACTAGTCAATGGTCATTATGGTACGCGCGCGGTGTGTGTATGTTTACTAGTCAATAATCTTTATAAAATTGTGTTCATATATTATTGGTGCGTGTGTATGGATGTGCACATGTGTGCGTGCGTGCACGTGTAAATAATAAGTTTATGTCTTTTCCAATCAATGTTGGGTTTTTGTGTGTGTGTATTTTTGTGTTTTTTTTTTTTAACATTGTATTCCTACATTGGCGTGTGTGGGTATGTGTGTGCGTGCATATGCCGTGCGTGTGTGCGCGCGCCTGGGTTTGTGTGTGGGTGATATATATATATATATATATATATATATATATATATATATATATATATATATATATTTAAAGCTATCTTGGAATGATCATAACAATTTGAAATGTATTTTTCTGGTGTCTTTTGAGATAATTTTAAGTATCAATGTACCTGTCAGTGTTTTTGACTTGACTAGAAGGAGGCACCGTGGTCGAGTGGTTTAGGCGGTCAACTCGTGATCCAGAGGTCGCGGGTTCGATCCCCGCTCGGCTCGGTGTTGTGTCCTTGAGAAAGACACTTTACTCCTATTTTCCTCACTCCACCCAGGTGTACAAGTGGGTACCAGCTCTGCTGGGGAAGTATCTGGCGACAGACTAGCGTCCTGTCACAGGGGTGGTGAAAAACCATCAGTTCGCTTAACGCTACAGAAACCGGGATAAGCTCCGGCTCTATGGGCCTTCTGGCTCGAAAGAACATACTTGACTTGACTAGTCCTTGTCTCTGTGTGTCCCTGTCTCTATGTGCCCTCGTCTCTGTGTGTTGCCTTATGTCACAGTGGCCATAGTGACATATTTTTACCCTTTTAGTTTTCCTGCCAGATTCCTTGAGGAAAACCCCCCATTAAATTGAGATAATCATATTCTGTGTGTGTGTGTGTGCACACAAGTGTGTATGTGTGACACACATAGCAGTTTAGATCCTCCATGGGGGGAAAGAGAGACAATGACAAATTCTTTTATTTGTCATTGTCATTGGGAGAGAGAGAGAGAGAGAGAGAGAGAGAGAAAATGTATGTTTGTGTGAGACACATAGCATTTTAGGTCCTCCATAGTGGGGAGATCCATAGCATTTTGGGCCCTTCATGGGGAGAGATGACCATAGCATTGTAGGTCTGCCCTGGGAAGAGACAGCCAAGCATTTTAGGTAATTCGTGAGGGAGAAACATCCATAGCGTTTTAGGTCCTCCATGGGGAGAGGCGATCATAGTAGTTGTTTGGGGGTCGCCCCTCTCTCTCTTTTCTCCGACCCTTACCAGGTGGGGTCTGTAGTGCAAAGTCCTGTGGTTTTAACTTTGCAGGTCTGCCTGCAGACCTCAGCTGACACATTCCGACTTTAGAGCAGCTCATTTCACGCTACAAGTTGCAGGCTGGGTGCGTTACTGTTTCTGTAACCCACTGAATGCTGGCATAAACCATGGGATTTTTTGTGTGCATATTTGATCATCTGCATGTATATACACACAGATGAAGGGAATTAAGACACTGGCAGGTCTGCACTTTGAAGTTGAAGATCATAAAATATCCCATCCTTGATTCATCAGATACTGCCACGCTTCTTACCCTCAACTTCATGGGCCCATGCAAGTTGAATGATCTTATCCACATGGCTGTACTGTCTTTTGGGGTCCATTTGAGGATGATATTGTTCGTGTATTGAGAATATGTAATATATATATGTTACAACAACATTCAATATAAAAATTTGCAAAACACTTATGACAACCTTGTTCCTGTTTAAAGAATCTCAATCAAACCAAAAATATGAACACATAAACAAGAGGCCTTTGAGATGGAATTTAATGACTTCTACACATATATTTCTTTATACACATCACTTATCGTTATACACACGCAGAAAAAAAAACTGACATAAAAATAGCTATTTGATTTGCAACAATCTCAACGAACAAAACAGCACAGTAAACTCTTTCAGGCAATCGGTATTGAGCACAGGGCAAAAGATCTGTATACTTCATTAGCACACTGTACTACAATATGGCATGCACATCAGCTTCAGCTTTGCTGATAAAGAAATGATTCCACTGGCATTCTTGAACAACCAGATAATATACCATGTCACCATGGACATTCACACTAACAAGAGAAACAGACAACTACAAAAAGATAGTAGCAGAAAATGAGACAGAGAGGGAGAAAGAGAGAGAGAGAGAGAGAGAGAGAGAGAGAGAGAGAGAGAGAGAGAGAGAGAGAGAGAGTAAGTACAGGTGAAAGAGGGGTGGTGAAGAGAAAGGAAGATTTATGTTCTTTACAAATCGGCCAACCTCAAAAGCCATGTAAGGGCTGATGCTACATGACGGAAAAAAACAACATTATTAACAATATATCTATCTCCTCGCCAAATATTACTGCACCCTTCAAACTTAATAATAAATAAACAAAAAGTACACAAGGCACCCTGAACAATGACGGAAGACAGTGTCCCCACCCCCGCCAAGCACATCACAAATATGCCCCAGAGCTTTATCTCCTGGTCCCTACCCTTTAACACCCCCCACCCCTCTCCCCAAATCCCATCTTCTAGGGGTAAAAACTATGATATACAAGCTCAATCACTGGATCTCTTAGAAGAATTTCCTGGAAAACTTCTAGTGAAAAGATTGCTGAAAAAAACGTGAGAAAGAAATGAAGAACTAAGAGTTGAAATCAAAGAAAATGATAAATTAAATTTGGATCCAGACATTTAAGAAAGTAAACGGAAAGAAACCTGGAATCCCAACAGGGGAGGAAAGTGGGAAGTGAGAAAGGGAAAGAAAGAGAAAGAATATTTGACACTGGATTTTCCCCCCTTCCATTCACATTCATTTAAACACTCAGTCTGACCGAGTTTACAGCAGTATGAAAATAGTTCAGCAATGATTTGCCAACAAACACAGAAATGTCCTAAAAAGCACAAATTACTATGTAAATGCCACATACAATCAAGCATCATACATACAACAGCTTGAGAACATGAAAAAAAAATTGTAACCATCTCTCTACATACATATGAGCACGCGCTCACATGCGCACGCGCTCACACAGTACCATCTACTGGCAAGCCAAATGTACAGTATGTTGTATGTGCACAAAGCTTCTTCAAATCTCTGTCAAGAAATAAAGTCCAGGATAAAAACCGTCACAGTTGCTCCAAAAACATATCATTAAAACATGTCATCTACTGCCACACCCATCAGTTTCCCCCACTTTCATCTACTCTCAACTGCTATCCATTCCATCCCAGTTGGTGTGAATTATAGCAGAAACTGACCACACTTGGACTTTGAGCAAAAATCTGAGACTTTGTACCTGAAGTGCTGTATGACCTTTTGTATCTTTGTACATATGCACTAGTCTTATAGGAGAATGTTGCAGTGTTTTAGGCCTTCATTGTAAACTCCTGTTGAGAGAACTTAAAAGACAAAACTTTAGTATGAATTGTGTTGGGTTTTTTTGGTGGTTTTTTTGGTCTGGATTCATGTATCTGTACTGTGTATACTGGAAAACTGTAACATTAGAGCAAAGTTACTTGTTATCATTGTTAACATTCATACATGCAAAGATTTATATATATATATATATTGATAGTATTTGGGTGTTTTTTTTCTTTTCTTCTGCTCTGATAACTTCACATACCACATGCCCTCACTCCTGTGAATGGGCTTGGACAAAAATGACGAGTTTTGACCCCTTTTTCTAAGCAGCTGTAATCCATACACTGGGATGGCGCAAAGTGGTGTATTATGTCTATTAACTATGAATGCATACCTGTACATAAATTAACAGTACATTATACGTAACCTAAGTAAAAAATTTTTTTTTAAAAAGGTGCCAACTTACTTATACTTTATAGATCTGCACATGTGTTCACCTGCAAGACTGCAGTGTCCACATTTTCTCTGCTCATAGCAGTACTGATTTGAACCATGGAACTTCAGGATGCAAGTGTTACAACAACCATTTTGCAACTGTTCCTTCTTTGGAGTGCTTATTGTGTCAGTGTCAATGCATGTGCGCAGTCATAAACATGTAACTATGTACACAGCATAATGTCCATAGATTTGGTCCACTGTGGCCAGTCCATTATCTCTTAGTACACGAATCAATGAACGGGAGCAGATGACAAAATTTACAAAACTGCATACACACGGAGACTGGATGTAAAAAAGCATATGAGTGTTTATTCCATTATCCTTGAAATAAAATAATAAATTACATAAAAATAAAATAAATAAATAAACGAAAACACAAAAGTGGCCAGAATTCATCATCTCTTCCACACATGAATGAAAACACAAAAGAAAATTGATGATAAGTTTTTTGCCAGTTGTAACACTGAAGGGCTTTCACAGCTGTCACACTGCAGAAAGCCATTCACACACTTCATTTACTTCTCTGGTAACCTATAACCAGTCAATACAAAGATAACATGTGTGTTCCTTTGAAGCTCTTGCCTGATTACTGCTGAACTTTCCTTCACACTTCTATGCATAAGCATTCTCTTGCTATGGTCTGACCACAGAATTTACATTTTGTAAATTTGATCTCAAATGATGGATTTATTTTGTCTGCCCTCATTAGTATAGAAGCCAGAAGAAACTCCAAACTGAGTATACTCAAAGTCAGTTTGGAGTCAAGCAAGATCTCTTGCAGGTAGTAACCACGTGGTGACTTACTTCTGGTATCGTAATATTCATGAATAAACTGTCAAATGTTTACAAGAAAGCTAGTATGAATGATGCACCATCAAATCAAGGAGGATAATACAGATGCAATGACGAACATAATGTCACCTTTTTTGTCCAGTATTCTAATCTTCATTTACACATGCATCCAGTATTAACAGTCTTAAGAAACAACACCAAAAAATCTCAACAATGGTTCCTCATTTCACAACATGCACAGAACTACACACATACCACACATGCTGACAAAACCCCCCAAATCCAAGAATGTTGAAACATCCGGAGACTAGATGTTCAGTTCATTAACATGTCATAAAATTCCTATCATGTGCAGCTGAAACTTTTACTATCATATTAAGACAAAGGCATTTTCCAGCTGTTTATTCACTAAACACTATTCCCCAAACACAACAAGACAATAAAAGATATATACAGATGGAAAGGCATAACAAGCTTCAAGTCTTACGTAACCATGCACACTTATACTATAGACACATATAGCATCATCAAAAATCTAGTATAACAGAAGTAACATCTCATGGAATTTGGCATATATACCTCTCTTAGCTACAAAAGATGAAGTGCCTGTGCTGGAGTGGTTAAATTAAGTGTATGTACACATTGGAGTCTATACCAAGGAATCAAACATTGTCATATCACTACACTGGCAATTCAGCAACAGACAGATAATAAGTTTTACATATGCAGACGATGGAAAGTTTTGAATCGTTTGGAAACTACAGTAGCAGTCAATAAAAAAAAGCCCCCCCCCCCCAAAAAAAAAAAAAAAAAGCTAACAGATCCTACTTCAGTTTTGAATAAAAACCATACAGCCACTACAAGGGCATTGTCACAACACACTAGTAAGTTCTCTCACTGTTAATAAATTTCTCTTTCTGTATTTTTTTTTAACCTTCTTTTGCTTCTGCACTATTTCAATATTTCAGAGGTAGCTGAATTCAAAGACTATTTACTTACAAACATCATCACACTGATACATGGTTTTTCAAACCGAAGAGAAAAATAATACTTCACACATGCCAACCAAGAACACAAAATCAGATTAGTGACACAAAGGGGTCATTTTCTTACACCTCCCCTACTCAGGTTTCCACATAAGTACCTAACGCATATTAAATATCATATATAGATCTGTGTATGTCTGTCTATCCAAGTCTGCTGGGGCCACTTCGGAAAGTAACAGGAATATGCATGCTATCAATTCAAAGGAAAAGAAACACATTAGGAACAACAGAAAATGAAGTGGCTGCAATGAAAAGACAAGTATTCTAAAGCATCTTTTGTGAAACCAAGAACTTTTCAACATTACTGGATGGTTGGTAGAGACATAATGTGTAAATTCAACCTGTCATCAAAATAATGATAATGATAATACCACCACAACGGAATATGAGGTCAGTCAGACTTGAAAGTATGAACAGAGAATTCATTAATCAATACATTGTAACATAAACTTGAAAACGGCATTTTCTCATCATTACAAAAAATTATTTTTAAGTTGAGAACCAAGAAGATGGATAAATATCTCTCAGTTTAAAAAAAAAGGTACTAATGATGACAACAGCTCAATGGTCATTTATCTTCACTGCGTCCTTTAAAAAAGGTTGACAAAAAAAGAGAGGAGACAAATGTGACTTGCACAGGCTGGGGTAAGAAGGAGGTGGAAAATGGGGGAAGGGGCAGAACAGAAAAGCAGAAGTGTATGCTTACAACAATCGCCACCTTTGAAAATAAAACCTCACAAAATCTTTTTCCACTGCTTTCATAAGAAAGACAAAAAGAAAAAGAAAAAAAAAGCTAATTACAATTTTTGTGACTGACAGAATTTCTGTTAATGTTTTATATGAACTTCACTGAAAACAAATAAACACACAAAAAGAAACAAAAAACCACACCTTTGTTAGAAACAAAATTTGTGTGATAAAAAGTTTTCGTTGAAAAGAAAGCCCCTAAATATTTTACAGAATGACACAAATAGTTTCTGGAGTCTGCCTAAATATTGAAGCACACCCATTTTCCCCAGCAGAACCTCATGGTCACTTTCACTGACTTTTTCTGCCATTTCCTCCCAGTCTTTAGAATGAGGGGGGTGAAAATGCAGGACAAACACAATCTATTTCAGTGAGTTTGTGGAGGCTTCTCTCTTGCCTGCACCTTTGATTACAGAACATAACTTTCATTATGTTCATAAGTATAAAGGTATCTCTGAATTACATAATCAAATACTTGAACAACAACAACAAAAAAGCCCACACATACAAAATGCTGTGACTTTTTGTTTGTTTATGGTTCCACTGTCTCACTGAAACTGGCTCTGCAGAAAAGATTCTGAGGTGAAAGCGTCCAAAAGATTCTAGTGGGAGCAATGTATTTATTCAAAAGTTTGTTCAGCCTGTCTGACTGTAGTATTATTCCCTACACAATGTCAACATAAGCTCCCTCAAACAATGACAGACAAAACACTGGCATGTCAACATGAGCATCCCTCAAACAACGAAGGATGAAACACTGACGTGTCAACACAAGAGTGAGGATTATCAGATGCTCTTATCACATCACCATGCTGACAGGGTTGAACAGCAGGGTTGGATGGAGGTGCTGTGGAAAATAACCGATGGGCAGATTGTAATCTGTCAGAATGTTGGGGAGTGGGGATGGAAACCTTTCTTTTTTACAGAATAACACAGCACTGGTTGGTCTTTTTGGCCTGCACGCAAAGAGAAGAGTGAAAGTGTTACAATGATGACAAATGACTTGAGGATATATTTCTCTGTGTATGTGTGTGTGTGTTTACCTGTAAAACTTCAAATTAATTTGGCAGTAAATAGCAGTTGCTAATAGCAATAAAGATGATGATGATGATGATGACGACTCTGTGTGTGTGTGTGTGTGTGAATATTTAACTCTACAAGCGTACTTTGCAAAGTAAGCACACCTGATAAGCAACTCTTCTCAGAGTCAAAAACAAATTAACCTCTGTGTGAGTGTGTGTGTCTGTCATTTTAACGTCTTTCCACTTTGAGTGATATTAGACAAGAGGGAGAGAGAGAGAGTGAGAGAGAGAGGGAGTGTGTGTGTGTGTGTGTGTGTGTGTGTGTGCGCGTGCGTGCGTGCGTGCGTGCGTGTGATTCCTTGGCTAGAGCTCCGAAGTTTACCAGTGGTAACATTTTTAAGTGTGCAAACATTAAGGCAGCAACATTCCAACTTCGGGGATGATGTCTAAAGATAACACCAGTGTGCAGATACTGTTTACAAAAAAATGAAGTCATCTGTTCTTACCAGCATGCAATGGCCTACTCTTCCAAAAGGCAGAACAGGTTTTAACATGTATGCAAGATGTTCTGCCAGCATTTGCACATGGGAGCTCAGTTTATACTCTCATCCGGAAGACTTTTGTGGAGAGTGGAGTCAGTACTCATGTTAACTCCGGGGGACAAATCCCTTGGTGGCTCGATCCCAGGCCGTCAGATTGTGAGTGCAATGCTCTAACCAACAGGCTATCCTGCCCCTTGTCATAGGTGAACTAATAATAAACAGCGACAACAGTACAAGTCCTTACTGTTTTGTAGAAGGCTTTGGACTGCATACTGAGTCCTTCAGACTTCTCCACCAGATCATCCAGTTTCTCTCCCCTCTGTAGCACGGCCTCTATCGTGTTGTGCTGAAATCAAGTCACACCATGTCCAATTCCTGTAAATCTCTGAACAAAGTCACAGTATAAGTGTTGCGCTAAAGTCAAGTCATACAATGTCAAATTCTTGTAAATCTCTACACAAACTCACAGTACAAGCCTTGTGCTGAAGTCAAGTCATACAATGTCCAATTCTTAAATCTTGATAGAAACACTCTGTTGTGCCAAAATAAAGTCATACAGTGTCAAATTCTCATAAATATCTACACAATCACAGTATCAGGGTTTTTCTGAAATCACGTTGCACAATGTCAATTTCTTAAAAATCTCTGCACAAACTCACAGAACAAGTAGAGATCTCTGTTTACACCTCATCAAACTTTTCTTCATACAGAAGTTTTCTATAGTGCTGGAATGTGACATCTGTAAAAGTAGCTTAACTCTTTGACTGAAAGTAACAATTTCTAAACAAATCAGGAAGTACAAATAAAGACAACCACCCACAACTACAACTAAAGACAAAACCAAAGTAAGACACTGGCAGTCTTTTGTTTAACTACAAGTCAATAGTAATTTAAAGTTTTATTGACAGAAAATCAAGTGGTATCAAAATTCTGGTTTCAGGTACACCAATTGCCAGCATTCCCAAGAAATAGAGAGCTAACATTTAGGATGACAATGAAAGCAAGAAGACTTTTTTCTGTATGTTCACCTACTGTGGTGATCTGTACCTATTTACTGATTCCTGAAGCTGTGAAGGCCAAAATATAATATGACAGATTTTTGTAATAAAGTTTTCAGATGACTCATAATATTTCTAGGAGGCACCGTGGTCGAGTGGTTTAGGCGGTCGACTCGTGATCCAGAGGTCGCGGGTTCGATCCCCGCTCGGCTCGGTGTTGTGTCCTTGGGAAAGACACTTTACTCCTATTTTCCTCACTCCACCCAGGTGTACAAGTGGGTACCAGCTCTGCTGGGGAAGTATCTGGCGACAGACTAGCGTCCTGTCACAGGGGTGGTGAAAAACCATCAGTTCGCTTAACGCTACAGAAACCGGGATAAGCTCCGGCTCTATGGGCCTTCTGGCTCGAAAGAACATACATATACATAATATTTCTATGCACAGACTTGCTTGCAAAAAACCTCACCATTCTTGGCTAGAGACTATCTTGCACATAATGGAGCTTACCACTTTAAAGTAAAAAGAACAGAAAATGAGATTTCTGATTTATACAAAAGGTTGATTTGAAAATAAACCTTTCAAACTCACCAGGATAATTTTTGTTTCATCCAATTCTGTTTGGATTTTAGTCATTGCATCTGCCTCCTTTGGATTCTGTAACAAACATGTTACCGTCATGACCCTGTGTACACCCAAACTGCCATTTACATTTACAAGAAATGTTTAAGATACACACTTGAGATAAATGATTGTATTCCTTAGAAATACATTAAATGACATATTAACACTTGTAACTAAATTTAGAATGCAATTGGCTTGCTTCATAATATTCATAGCCTATAGATTTACTTGATTCAAGTGATAAAAGCAACAAATGAAATAACATTTACCTACTATGGTTCAAAATATGTTGTAAACTGTCAAGATCATAGAAAACTCTCAAGATATGTTTTTAATACTATCTGGCTAGTATAAAATTTACTTCATTCTTAAATAAAGCTTTTAAAAAATCAACAGCAGTTTAAACACATGATTTACTCAATAAGCAACTTTCTTGACAAGCTATTTTGTCATTATTTACCTGATACTTTTGGAGGTATTCCGCCAACTGTGGAAAGGTGACAGAACTGAAACACATTTATGTTACAGTGGTTACTAATGCACCACCGGCACTGAAAACACAAGTATTTTTGCAAGGACAAAATACCTAACCACACATTAATTATGCACATTCTCTTTCTCTCTTTCTCATATTGTTATCCTAAGTCATATATTTAAGTAACTGACTTTTTGTTACACAGTAACATTTTGTCATTACTATTGCTTTTACCCCCACCAAAATACTAAGCAGTTCGGCAACCCCCTTCATGTATGGGCCAATGGCCTTTTTGTGAATAAATCATTCGAGTTTGAGTTCCGAGTTCTCTCTCTCTCATGAGTGCTTATTCCATTATCCTTGAAATAAAAGAATAATTTTTAAAAAACCTCTCTCTTTTTCTTTCTTTCTTTCTCTCTCCCCCTCCCCCTGTCTCTGCAGACAGATAGCAGAATTGACCACTTGAAAGCAATCCTCCATTACATTTATACATCTGAAACCAAGCTGAAGCAGAAGATCAAATCAATCTATGAACATCCCCCCCCCCCAAAAAAAAACAAAAAAACTTTGACCCCAAAAACAACAACAAAGACTTCAGTTTTTGCTTGGAAAAATTACTTTTCTCAACGTGGCAAACAACAAGCACAGAATAATTTTTCATCTCCTAAAGATTACAATAAATGAATATTTTCAGCATGCTCATGATTTCAAAATCATGTGTACGATTTTACTTTGACTTTGACATACAACTATGGACGTAGAGTAGGCTATCTGATTTTTCTGGAATCTCATAAAAACATCATATATATCTATATAAATTACCATTTAAAATAATTAGCTCAGTTAAATGGATCTGAATTTTCATTATTTACTTGCCAAGCTTTCAGATCAACACAATCTGTTATTCAAACTTTGACGATGAAAAAACAGCTATCCGAACTTGTAATAAGTCTAATAAGATAACCCGAACAGTTTAAAGAAAATATTTATCCAGAAAGAACAAATGGTTTACTTCAGACTGTTTCCACTCTCGTTTCACTTACCTCTCTGACATTGATGACCATGTTGCATTGGGATATTTTGATGTGAACTCATCAAGAAACTGTGGAGGAAAATCACACGTTGCATCATTAGGACAAGGAAGAAAACACTTTATACATATTTTTTTTCTTTTTCTATACAGTACTTTACACTCAGATAGTTGTATATCCATGACTTAGTTAACTTACAAATCAATATTCCGAACATTCTTATCATATTGGACACTACATTCAAAGAAGATTAAAAGCTTAACCCCCCCAAAAAGAGAAACAAAACAACACAACATTCTCTCATACACACAGAAACACACACACACACACACACACACACACACACACACACACACACACACACACACAACACACACACAAAAGTCCTTTTTCTGTTTTGTCTTCTGCTCTCTTTCACTATTCACACACTTGCACATTTAATATCTGTCACCTCTGTATGAATCAAGTTTTTAATGACAGAGATGTTGCAGTTTTCTCCTGACAACAGACAGCCTTTTACAAACCAGTAACATACCCATAAAAACTTAAATCAACTTTTTTCCCCCAACAATCTAATAAGCAAGCAGACTCAAATCAGTTTCTATATATACATTTCTAGTTATCTATTTTGATTCATTAATTAACTAAAGCATACCTTGTTAATGAGAGTGTGCGCCACTCTCTGCTGATACTCGTGATCTCCAATTACCACTCCTGCCAAGCCATCACGTCGTACATATACATGGCACATGTATTCTGCAATCATACATATAATTGATAATCACCTACCTTCTGCTGTTTGTTTATTATTTCTGGAAAAATTCACATGAACAAAACATGAGCCACGAGAATAAACTGCTTGTATTTTTCACACACACATTTGTCTTTACACCGACAGCTAACATATGAAATTTTGAAGTGTGATTCACTTGAAAAATTAACTAAATGTCTTTAAACTAAATTTGTTTTTAATTTCTACACTTTCACTGAAATTCAGCTTTAATGATGAAGATGCATTTAAAAGATTAAGATCCTTTACAATATTTACTTTTAATTTAATTTTTTAATAATTTCCGCTAGATCAACAGACATAAAGTTACAGCTAAAATTTGAGCTGACAGCTCATACAGAGTCATAAGAACAAATACTTTTTGAGTGTCTTTTCTGATCAGCAACGACCACTCTTTCACTCATAACATTAGGAAGTCTGAAACATTTTCCCGACTTTATTCATTAACAGAAATAAAAGTTTGTTGCACTCATTTCGTCATTATGAATGTTTGATACAAATGTTTCTCTTTTTAAGTTTTTGTTAGAAATTACCTTGTTCTTTAACTGTTTGTCGTGAACATTCTGTTGTCCTCTCAACCAGAATTTTGGTGGTGAAATCCAGGAACTCACGAACGCTGAAAAACAGTAAAATTTAATTTCAAGACCACACAGCTCGTTTCGATTCTGTGTTTTCAATATAAATCATGTACTGATACTCTCTAAGCCTAACGAGAATTTGCCACTTCAATCTAAGCATGTGACATTGCATAAGGGGCATGGAAAGTGGCCCAAGTGAGGGCAGGAAAGAGACAGGCAGACAGTCACACAAAGACAGAAAGACAGGTAGAAGAGCATATGAAAAATTATATATATATACATAATTTTTTAACACAGATAATGATGATGATGATGTTGATGATGATGTTGGTGATGATGATGATGATGATGATGGATGATGATGATAACAAAAACAACAATAACAGAGCACCCTATCTCACAAAGACCCTGGATGTTTATAATTTAGCACATTTATAAAGAAGAACACTCTGTATAAAAGTTACAACATCAATTTCAGTCAAAGTACAGACAAGAGCTTTTGTTTCCTCTTGTTAAGAATAAGAACTATGATCAATCAAACTGATCCTGCATAGTCCAGAGTAGCTAGTATGACAGATGAAGAAAATCAGTTTTTCAAAAGATAGAACCGACCCAGGAAAACATCAAGTTGATGAATAATTTTAGAGGCAGGAATATAAAAATACCATTATACTTTATAGTAATTATACTATAGTTTTCAATGAGTGTGTTTGAGCTCTGTGTATGTTCGATTTTATTTTATGTCTCTTCACAAAATGTTATATTATTATTAGACTCAAAAAGGAAGGGAAGAGGGGTATCTGGGAGTGGGGTCAGGGGTTAATTTACAAAACCTGCAATAAACAGAGAAATGTAAATCTAAATTTTAAATTCATAAGTATCAAATAGTAAAAATGTGTGTGTCTGTGTGTATGTGTGTGTGCTCGTGTATGTGTGGCACTGTGTGTATGTGTGTGTTTGTGTGTGTGTGCATGCATGCATGTGTGTGTAAAACTAAAAGCATTAGGAAGAGAGAGAGAGATTTACATTAAACAAATTATTATTAAAAAACCAACTAAAATTATCAATAACGATGTGAAAAAATTGATATGAGAAGGAACATACCTCCCTCTCTGAAAATAACCAAATGATGACAGCTCATGTGCAGATTTCAGCTGATTCACAACTCCATTAGAATTCTTGCAAGCAACTGTCAGGGAATACAGTCTCATGGTGAAAGTTGAATCTTCTGATTTCTCACCTGAGATAAAAGGCATAACATTTATTTATGAATGCACACAGGGTAGTACAACTGATTTTCTGATAGATATACATACATACACATGCAAACATATTCAAGAATGCACACACACACATGTGTACACACACACACACAAGTGTACACACACACACACACATGTACACATGCACACACAGTGACACACACATACACACATGTGTACACACACCATTATCACTATATGATACATCATGTGTACATCAGTGTATCAGGACCAATTAAAGTACTATTATTCTTACAACATTCAGCAGGTATTTGAGTTGAACAAATTGCAAACTATTTCAGTATTTGATTGGACAGTTTTAGCCTTCTACCCAATGATAATTAAAGCACAATTTCAAGTGATACAATATTAGACATTATGATTTATACATGAAGGAACATGTCTTTCCTCCGAGTGAAAATAATCAAACAATGGCATCAGAATGTCTATTTCACTTATCAAAACCTATTGTAAACTGAACATGAGATGTATTTTAGGATTCTTACATAACATTATAATGAAATCAAGAATTTTGATCTGTATTGATTCTATCTATGGTAGTATCACAGTATGCAATGACACAGTAACAGCCACATGAAACAAAGAACAAACTTTCATTTAGATTATGTCTAGATGTAAAACATTTGCAAAATGAATTATGAGTAGACTTATTAACAGGTCTAGTACTGTACTGAGACTGTAGTCGATTGTAACATGGGGGTATTTTACACAAGTTTACACAATAGCTGAATAGGGAAAAGTTTATATTTTACAGGAAACTGAAAACTGATGGCTTAGTCACCTAAGTTTCTAAATCATGTAAACACACACAAAATAAGTTTATAGCATCACTACATGTGTCAAAATTGAAAATGACCAATTCAAATCCCCCCCCCCCCCCCCCCCCCCCCACACACACACAACCAAAATACAAAAAACACACAAACAAAATCCAAACCAACAATAACTCATCAATTTCTGATTTTGTTGATAATTCTGACTATGTCAGTATGTGACATGGCTGGTGGTAGTGGTGATCTGGTACCTGTAGACTCAGACTCCCCAAACCCATGTAAATGTGAATACTGATAAGTGACATGAACATATTCTGGAGCTTTTAACATGATCAAACACAGCCATCCAGCCTCATACGAAACTCAATCACAATTTGCAGTAGTTATTGAGATTATGGGTAAATATACCACTTTCCATCATATATTAGGAACTTTGGGTTCACGAACGCTGGGCGTGGCTAACCAAACAATGTATCGTCTGCTCTGCAGCCAGCTTTTTTCAAACAAATCCATTCACTACTTAAAATCTACAAACTCACTTACTGTGTCTGTATTTATCTAACAGGATCTGGGAAGACCTGTCACCACACTGTTCGTGCCACTGTCACAAGTCTAGTCATCAAAATTATCGTTTTCGGGTTTCAGAATTGTCTGAAGACGATCCGTTTTTAACAACAATCTGCTACACTGAGTAACTTACTGTTTTTTTTCAAACTGGCTGTTCCAGTCGACTTCTGGCCAAATACAGTTGCTTCAAAGCAATATATAGATGAACAGATCAAACAAATAATGAGTCAGATTCTGGTAAAAGCTACCAGTTGACGACGTTGGATAAATTTTGCCAAGCTGTAACCAGACAAGCGGATATTACGTCAAAACATGTGACAAATTCGGTCAGAGCTAGCCTACTCTAGGGAATTCTTACTTGTAGTTACGTATTATCAGTCAGAGAGAGAGAGAGAGAGAGAGAGAGAGAGACACACACACACACATACACACACACACACACACACACACACACAGACACACACGCACAGAGGAAAATTTAAATCTAATCATACACTCCATCGGTAAAACTACTAGCATTGGCCTAATCGAATAGCATGTATTGAAATCTACCTCAGTTTGTTTTCAAAATAGGTTGACATCACTTCCTCTATTCCACCCGGAAGGAATTCCCCCAAGGAATATGGAAGCTGAAGTGATAATGGGTGTGTCGTCTGTTGTTTTGGGAGTAATTTCGTTTGTTACCGTCGTAAATGTAAGTGCAATGAATAATTGCAGCTGTACATCTTATGGTTAGGCCTATAGGTACCAAGAAACTGTCTACCCTGACTGCACTTGCCGGTTGATCGTTGCTGAACATCGCTGAACATAACAGATCAGAGTAGGAGACCGAGTAGGCCAGCCTCAGATGAGAAACAACTGGTATTGATAGCGCATAGCTCGACACTACAGTGAAATATCCCCCCCCCCCCCCCTCCCCCAACCCATCTGTCATGTGTTACACGCAAAAATACTGAGCACTTGGACTATATCATGAGCAGCACGATGTCTCAAATAGCATGTTTTCGTTATCTATGCAAATTAGCATAAAAGATGAATGAAAGGGGCTAAAAGAGAAAAGGCCGCCAACAAAGTCTGAATGTTCATGCAACAAATGTACTTTTAAATTAAATATATCATTTTTTATGACTTTTTTTTTTAAAGCCCCCCCCCCCCCCCCCCCCCCCCCCCCCCCTCCAACTCAGCTAATTGCATGGGATGACACTACAGTTTGGGGAAAAAAGCTCCACAGCACTATCTGTAACACCCATCACTTTGTTAGCTATAGCAGCAATCAAGAATAAGACACATTTATAAGGTGCACCAACTTGTAAAATTTATTAAGATGCATCAACTGGTCAGCAATATGGTATATGAAAATTGAAATGCTATTATTTTGTATGCATATATCTGTGAAATTGTATAATTTTGTATGTCAGGATATTTGCAACAACCTTGAACAATTTTCTTACATTTGTTTTGGTAACAAAGACAGTGTTGTAGGTGATATTGTTCCCTACACCATCAGATGTGCAATTAATTTGAAAGTGCATAGACTAGAGAAAAAGATAAGTGAAGAGAAAAAGAATGAAACTGGTTGACAGCTGTTTTCCCCTCATCTTTCCTTTTCATGACCAACTAACTTGCATGATACAAATAAAGAAAACAGGATGATTGTTTGCTCTGTTGAATGTTTGATACTGTATGATATAAATATATCCATTATTTAAGGGCATGTTTATCAGTTTGCCTGTCCCAGTCCCTAAATTGGTAATCTTCGCTGGAACATAAATTATACAATCACAACAACAAAGTTTGCCTGTCTGTGCAAAAGGAAGTCGAGAGGCTGATCTGGCCTGTTAGGAGGTCGCTTTCACCAGCAACTCCACTAAGCAATAAATTGAATTACGGCACTGGCAGAGTAAGCTTTCAACATGAAGGAAAGAGCTAAGTCAACCTGTTAATTATGGTTACATGACCAGGAGAAGAAGACGAAATAAGCAAAATAGATTAAGGTTTCCAGTAGATCATGCATAAATTAATAACATTATGAATCAGTATGTAATTACTTTAGAGATAATGTCTCACTTTGTCAGCAGTTTTCTTCTATTCAACTCAATTGTATACATGTACATGATACATTGTATCTTTCCATTCATAAAAAGTATGTATAGGTTTTTCAATGAAGAAGTAATGCCACCATGGGAATGAAGAGAGAAAAATAAAAAGAAAGCACAAAGTTTCTTAGACATAAGTCTGTTAACTTTGAGGAAAATATTGGAAAATATGTTCATGACTGAGCATCTCTTCTGCTAGGGCAAGCAAACAGAGTCTGTTCAGAGTTTGTGCCAAGTACTGGAGTAACACTGAAATAGTGGAAATCTAATGAATGTAGACATAGGGGAAATAAGCATTTGTGTCCTGTGTGTGTATGTGTGACTCTGTGTGTGAGAGTGTGTGTGTACAGTATCAAAACTATCATGGTTCATATGCCATTGTGTTATTATTATTATTATTATTATTTATACCACTTTAAGTCACGGCAGATTTCTCTGCGTGAAATTTGGGCTGCTCACCCCGGGGAGAGCGCGTTGCCACAAGAGCAGCGCTACCCATTTAAAAAAAATGTTTTTCCTGTCTGCAACTGTATTTGTTTCCCTATTAGAGTGGCTTTTTTCTACAGAATGTTGCCAGGGTCAACTCTCTTGCTGCCGTGGGTTCTTTTACGTGCGCTAAATAATTATGTGCAACACACTGGACCTCGGTTTATCCGAATTATCGTCTCTTCCGAAAGACTAGCGCCCAGACCACCACTCATGATCTACCGTAAAGTACCGAGTATAAGCCCATAACATTGTAAAAGCCCACCCCCCACTTTGGAGCAAAATCCGTGCAAAGGGTGAAGTACCGAGTAAAAGCCCACCCCTCACTTTTGCATGGCTAAAAAAACCCCCAAAAACCCTCACACACACACACATACACACACACACACGCACGAAAAAAAAAGAGAACAGGGAGAGAAAAAGGAATGACACTAAATGTCGTGTCAGAGTTGTTTCCCTTTTGCTAATGGCGCTTGCTTTTGGCGTTTGTTTCCAAGAAAATGCCGAAGCGAAAATCTTACACAATAGAATTTAAGTTGACTGCTCTGGAGCACCTTGACAGACACGGGAATGTCAGTGCCACAGCAGAAGAGTTTGGTGTGGACAGAAAACAAATTAGGATGTGGCGAGCTAACAGAGATGTCCTTCTGCAGCATGAAACTGGCAGAGAAAAGCGAAAGTTGAAACTGCACCCTGGTCGGGCTGTGATGTCGGAGGAGTTGGAGGTGAGACTATCTGAGTTTCTACAAGAAGAAAGAAGCGAAGGGCGAGTTGTTAGAAATAAAGACTTGCAGAGAAAAGCGCGAGAGATAGGGGCGGGTCTGAACCTTCAAGACTTTGTTGCGTCTAACGTGGCTACAAAGGTGGAAAAAACAGCACCATGTATCCAGTCGCGTCTGTACGTCCAGTAACCAGAAGGTGCCGGCAGATTTTGAGGACCAGCTCCTGCACTTCAGAAGAAATATCCTGCGACTTCGTCACCGCCACATGTACGCATTAGGACAAATGCTAAACATGGACCAAACAATGGTCAGGTTTGACATGCCACCTAACCGCACAAATGAGATCAAAGGATCAAAGCGGGTGCGCATCAAGACAAGGAAAGCAGAGAAGAGAGGTTTTACAGTCGCCCTCTGTGCCGTTGCTGACGGCAGCAAACTGCCAGCGTTTCTGATCTTCAAAGAACGCACTGGAGAGATTCCTTGCCGCGTCCGCCAGCACCTCCAGATCCCAGCCAATGTCCGCATCACAGCGACAAGGAATGGCTGGATGACAGGGGACCAAGTTTTGTCCTGGACAGAACGTGTGCTTGGCCCCTCAGAGACTTGGCGGCTGCTTCTGCTGGACAACTACGCGCTCACAGGGCAGCTGATGTTCGAGCAGCTCTCGAGGAGCAGGACGTGGACCTTGTGCTCGTGCCTGCTGGTTGCACAGCCCTCGCCCAACCCATCGACATTAGCATCGTCAAGCCTTTCAAGGTAAGTGAGATTTTAAGTATAATGTGTGTGTGTGTGTACATGTGTGTGTGTGTGTACATGTGTGCATGCATGCATGCGTGCATGGCTGTGTGTATGTGTGCGTGTAAGTGTGTGTGTGTGTGTGTTTGTGTGTGTGTGTTTGTGTGTGTGTGTTTGTGTGTGTGTTTGTGTGTGTGTGTGTGTGTGTGTGTGTGGTGTGGTGTGTGTGTGTGTTGTGTGAATAGCATAACTCAGAAAGTTTTTAAAACGGATTTTGATGAAATTTTCAGGAAAAGTAAAAAATCGCCCAAGGAAGAAGTGATTGGATTTGGGTTTTTGTGTGTGTGTGGGGTCATCTTTTTGGAGTTGTGCAGTGGAATGACAATCATTGCTCTATAATTTCTCTTTGACATTCAACGGAAGATCTGACGGTGGTTCCTGATTCTGATTGTGCAGGATCGGGTGCGCGACAGCTGGGTAACGTGGATGGCAGAGCCCAGACCCCCCACTGCTGCAGGCAATCTGAGGCAACCCACCCGCCAGGACGTCGTCAACTGGGTGGCGAGAGCCTGGGACAGCGTTGGACTTGACGTCATCATCAAGGCCTTCCTCAGGTGCCGTGTGTCCAATGCCCTGGATGGCAGCGAGGATGATCAGACTCTGGAGTGGTTCCCCCAGGAGATCGGGGTGGCATTCCTCACGACGACAACGCCGCCGCTGCTGCTGCTGCTGAGGAGAGCGCAAGCGACGTCAGTCTGACTAGTGATGAAGAATCACCTGCTTCAGAGTCTGATGAAGCAATGTAGACAGTTGACGATTTTTGTTGAAAGTTTCAAGCTGTTTTGTTTTTCAATTCAGGTTTCAAGTTCAAATTCAAGTTTTTAAAGTTTTTTTTTAAAGTTGTTTTTGAATAAAAGCCGGTTTTGTTGAATAGACATGCTTTCAATGTCTTCATTTACGAGTGATGGTGTGTAAGCCTTACGTATGTCTGTGAGTTTAACAATTTTACAATAATAAAAATATCTTCATGCTGCTTCACATTTGCTTTAGTTTGAACAAACATAACATTTTACATACCAGATGGTATCGTATATGAATCATGTCTCCATTACAATGAAGAATATGTTCGTGCAAAGGGTGAAGTACCGAGTATAAGCCCACCCCCCACTTTTGTCCGAAATTCATGCAGAGGGGGGGTGGGCTTATACTTGGTACTTTACGGTAATGGATGGGGAAAAAGTTTCGGGTCCAAACAGGATACGAACCACAGGATACGAACCACCGTACACTTCCCACCCGGACTTTTCACTTTCTAGACAGGCGCATTACCTCTAGGCCACCAATCCATGTGTGTACACATATATAAAAAAAAAATACATACATGTATGTTTCATTGTTGTGTGTGTGTGTGCGCGTGCATGCATGTGTGTGTGTACATGCATGCATGTGCATGCACACATGCACATGCAGGAGCCACTAGCAAAGAAGAATTTTGATCAATAGCTATTCATGTAATGATGATGATATCTTCTTATTCTTAATCTTAGTCATGAATCTATATAAAAGTGGCTTTTGTTGTTACAGCTCAAACTGTGTGACTTTTTCTGCAGGGCCAGGAGCAGTGTAATGGTGAGCTGTGGTGTGAACGGGGACACTGCTGTGGTAGGGATGGAACCCACTGCTGCACATACTACTACGAACTGTGGTGTAAGCATTGCTCTGGCTTGTCTCCTACTTCATCATAGCCTAATGTAGTGAGAACTCTGCCTGTAAGAGTGTAACTTGTACTTTTCCCATTCACATCTATAAAGTATAAAAAAATCTTATGTTGATATTGAAATGTGAACATACAGACACACATGCATGCATGCACACATACATGCATGCACGCGCTTGCGCGCACACACACACACGCACACACACACTTTCTTTACCAGCAGACATAGTAGCAGCAGGAGCAGTAGAAGTAGTATACTTGGTGATTCTAGAAGTAGTAATAACTGTATGAAAACCTATTGATTTGATGCATCTTTATAGGTGACACTAGTGCATTTTGCTACATGCTAGGGATAATTTAATTTCCTTTGTTGGTATAGACATGAATGGCCATGCCATTGTGTGTGAGCATACTTGCACCCGTGCGTACACATGTACGTGTGTGTGTGTACCTGTGCATTTGTGTGCATGTGTGCACATGTATCTGTGTGCTGGTTGTGCTTTTGTAGCAGGGAGATCCAACTCACATTGATACAGCTGCCTCGTGAGAACTTTTTATATTTTCATTTGAATGTTGTTTGCCTGGCATGTTGTTTGAAATGCTTCGTGAGTGCGTGGGTGCACATGTGTGTGTGGGGGATGCAGGAGCGTGTGACCTTCGCGTGTGGATGTTTGCACTAACACACGTGTGTATGTGCGTGTGCTTGTGGATGCCTTTGCGTTGGGTGTGATATGCTGAGAGAGAGAGATTATGCAGTTGATTGCTGGTAATGTATTCAGGCATCATGTTAATTTGCCATGCCTTTCCTGTATTGTGAATGGTCTTTTGCTTTTCATGTCTATAGTTTGTGCTTTCCTTTCTGCTTTCCATTTTGGAATGAGTTTGTGTTGTGAGTGTTTTTTCGCACGCCCACGTCCACAAGGTGTGGCTTTATTGGATTTCATGTGCCCCTTGGGGTTTTTCTTTAAACAAATCTTGAAAATCTTGAATCTTGTAGTTGGAAAGTAGTACTTACTAGTTTAGTATTTGTAGGAGCTGTGTGGATTCAGAACTTTTTTAGTGTAAAAATGTGCATTTTTGTTCCCTGTCATCTGTGGAACAGGGTTCTGGATGATCTGGGGTTTGATCATCATGTTGTCTTGCTGCTGCCTGTATCAGCAGCATCGACTGAAGAAACGGCAGCGCAGAGCCCTGCGGGTGCTTCAGGGTGGGTCCTTGGTTCAGAATGATTCCACTCCATTCAACAGCTATGTGGAGACTGTTGGAGGTAAATCTGCAGACATTTTGTGCAGTGTGTGTGTGTGTGTGTGTGTGTGTGGTTTTTGGTTTGGTGTTGTTGTTGTTGTTCTTCAGAAAGAGCTCCAAGGTTTACTGATGGTGAGATTTTGTGTATGTGACCAGTTTTTCCAGCCATTAATGAAGTTGCATTCCAACTTCAGGGATGATGTCTAAACATTTAGTGTGTATACATTATTAACATTTTGTCATCTTTTCTGACTGGCATGCAGTGGCCTCCTCTTCTGAAAAGTGGAATGGGTTTTAACCAGTGTACAAGATGTTTTGGATGCATTTGCATCTGACAGACTTTCTGGGGAGTGGAGTCAGTATTGATATTAATTCCAGATGTGGTAACATGTGGAATTGTAGATGTGGCTGCTTGTGTGTGATGGGATTGATGTTGTTGAGTTTGGAAGCTGGGGATGAGGTGGGGAGTGAGAGAGTGTGTCTGTGTTTGTGTGTGCGCACACATGTGTATGTGTGTTGTGTGTGTTTGTGTGTGTGTGCGCGCATGTGTGTGTGTAGTGTGTGTGTGTGTTTTAGTGTGTGCTTTTTCTATGCTCACATAAATGTCTCTGCATAGAGCTTCTACCATGGAAAATACTAACATTATCCAGTTCCAGTGTTACAAAATGTTAACCATTCCAAAGCCCGTTTTTATATAATTTTTGTTCAGAACCTGATGCATTATTAACTATTCCTGTTATTTCCCTTCAGAGTCGGATTTGAGGCTGCCTACATATGATGAAGTGCAGGACCTCCCAAAGGACCCTCCAGCTTACGAGGCATTGTTTGAAGCTGAGAGACATGGCGAGACTGCAGTGCCTTCGGTCCCTCTCCCTGAGGCCTCTTCAGAAACCCCATGCCCTCTGTCTCCACCGTTCATTGGGGATTCTTTCCCTCAAATCATCAGTGACAGGTAGAAGGGAGAGAAAGGAGTCTTGTCTTTTTAGTCTGTTTTGCTTTGGGATCAAAATGTTGGAAATTTGGAAATATCTGAAATTAATCATGAACATGCTGTGCTTCAGTATGATGTTCTTGAAAAGGGATTCACTCAGTAATTCGGGTGAATTCATTACGTGTCTTAACTTCTCTAAGAGAACTTTGAAATGTGACCATGTATATCATCACGAATCATGATATATTCAGCATCTTGTGCTCAGCAAACATTTAAGTTGTCTAGTTTAGATACAATACAAGAAGGAAGGTGGCAGGAAGGTTAAGATATTCACCACCTAACAAGTAAACCGTGATGTTCTGGGTTTGATTCCCGGGCTTGCCCTTTCTTCCCAGTTGGACGAGAAAATCAAACTATAAATGGAGGCCCTGCGTGCAAATGCATGCAGAACATAAAAATGTGCACACATAAAAATCACATTCTCCTTTTGAAAATAAAAAATAAACATATGCACACAAGTGTCATGTTTAGACATCTTGTGCACACATAAAAATCACATTCTCCTTTTGGAAATAAAAAATAAACATATGCACACAAGTGTCATGTTTAGACATCTTGTGCACACATAAAAATCACATTCTCCTTTTGGAAATAAACAATAAACATATACATACAAGTGTCATGTTTAGACATCTTGTGCACACATAAAAATCACATTCTCCTTTTTGGAAATAAACAATAAACATATGCACACAAGTGTCATGTTTAGACATCTTGTGCACACATAAAAATCACATTCTCCTTTTGGAAATAAACAATAAACATATGCACACAAGTGTCATGTTTAGACATCTTGTGCACACATAAAAATCACATACTCCTTTTGGAAATAAACAATAAACATATGCACACAAGTGTCATGTTTAGACACCATTCCTGAAGATGAAATGTGGCTACCTACATGGTGTGGGAAAAATTGGTAAAAAAATCTCACCATTGGTGAACCTTGGAGCTCTAACTGAGGATTCTGACTCTGGGGATGGTGTGTAAACACAAAACTTGTGTTCGTGCAGTCTTTTTTTTCCTCATCCATTCCTTACCGGCACACAATGGCCTACTCTTTTGAAAAGCAGAACAGGTTATTTAATCATGTGCTCAATATCTGCGTGCATTCATACGCACTCAAGGCCTCAGTTAATAGTCTCATTTGAAGGACTTTGACACTCAGTTTGATTTTTTTTCATCAAATTTGGAAAAAAAGGATGAAGTTGGGAATCAAACACCTCAAGGTTTGCTTGTTGGCAGGCGTAAGTCTTAACCATCCTGCCACTCTCCATCTTGACTCACTAGTCTGTGTGTATGATTTGTTTCATAGCGACCAAGCGGGTCTTCTGGAGAATGAAGCTGTGCAGCAGGAGGATCCCCCGCCTGCCTACACAGCGATGGCCTCCCCTGTCTCCGCACCCCGTCCTGTGTCACCGCTTTAAGTGATAACAGTACTGCAGCAGATGAATCTCTGGGTGACCAGGAGAAGAAAAGAGATTATTCATGTGCCTGTGATGTTATGAGCATGGACGGTGATTGGTGATGTGTGTGTGTGTGTGTGTGTGTGTGTGTGCAATTATGCATGCATGCAGGCATGTGTGTGTGTGAGAGTGTAAGCATGTGTGTGTGTGTGCATGCTCATGTGTATATGCATGCATGTATAACTGAGTGTGTGTGAATGTGTGTGTGTGAGAGAGACAGAGAGAGTGAGTGGGGGTGTATGCCTGCAAGTTGTTTGCAGCCTATTTTATCCTTTCTTATTATGTTTTTTTCAGACAAGGATGAGTGTTTATTTTCACTTTTTTGGCTGGGTGATAAGGTCTTTTTCTTGTCTGCTTGAAATCTGCTTTCTTTATTTACATATTATGTTCAGAAACTGAGAAGACATGTTCTTTTTTATATATTTTTTTTTCTGTGCTTTTATTTCAATACAATGCTCTTGTGTGTCCTTCATTTTTATACTTGAATCTTGAGTTAACACAAACTTGTATAGATATTAAAGTCATTGTAAATTATGTTGATATATAGGCAAGTTTCTTTTTTTTCCGTTGAGTGTACATAAGTGAATAATTGTGTGTGTGGGTGTGTGTCTGTGTGTGTGTGTCTGCATATGTGTGTAAGCGCGATTCGCAAGTATCTGTCCACTGATGCAACTTCCAAGCTTGTCACATCTCTTATTCTTTCACGTTTAGACTACTGTAATTCTCTTTTGGCTGGCCTACCAGCATCATCTATCCACTCTCTTCAACGCATACAAAACTCTGCAGCTCGACTGGTCCTAAGAAAGAAAAAATCTGAACACATCACTCCTCTTCTGCGATCTCTTCACTGGTTGCCTGTCTCACAAAGACTGCAGTATAAAATCAATACCCTCTGTTTCAAATGTCTCCACAAATCTGCACCCTCTTATCTCTGTAACTGTCTTCACCTGTACACTCCATCCCGTTCCCTTCGTTCAGCCGCAGATACTTTGTGCTTTCGAACACCCAGATTCAAACAAACCACTGTTGGCCGTCGCTCCTTCTCTGTTTCTGGTCCATCCACCTGGAATGACCTCCCTCTTTCACTTCGTCAAAAGCCTTCACTTGATTCCTTCAAATCCAGCCTCAAAACACACTTATTTCCTACCTGAGACTTTCCCCCCACATATCTGTCCCTAATTTTCAACAGCATCTTTCACCGTCTAAGTGTTGTTCCGTGTGTGTGTGTGTGTGTGTGTGTGTGTGCGTGCGTGTGCGTGCGTAGTGCGCGCGCATGGATTTCTCATTATGTTTAAGGAGAGTTGCATGCCTGTAAATGATTGAGTGCAAGCGCTTCGATTTGTTTGTTTTTTACAAGATTCAGCGCTATATAAATTCCATATATTATTATTATTATTATTATTACTCATACATGAATGCTTTTATACATGAACTTTTTATGAATGATAATTAATACTCATACATTGTTGTCATCGGCTTTAAACATTCATTGCATTATATTATATGTGTGGGTTGTGTGTGTGTGATTGCTTAATATTTGAGATTGTAAAGCCAAAAGTTGAACAGATTGATTGATGACGTTATTTTTAGACTATAATGTTTAAATAGAATATCAGACTGATGGAGTGTTACTAATTTTACTTTTAATCAAGTTAGAACCAAAACCTCTTGGGAAATTAATTGATGCCACTTTACTTTTGTAATAACTTCATTTAATGAGTATGTATGATTTATAAAACAAAACATGGGATCAATACAGCAGATTTTTATTTACCCTAAAATGACAAGTATGATCTGCTATTTTGGAACACAATAAATTAACAAAAGGAAGAAGATCATAAGGGTGTGTTTTGAACTGTACAATTAACCTTTAATTTTTTTTAACATCTTAGTATTACTTTAAAAAAAAAAAAAGGGTACCCGGAAGTCTAATTTTAATCTTTCATAATATTTAAGAACAGCGCTTTACTGACAAACTCCTTATTAAGATCATTTGTGCCTTTTCAAACCGATGACATATGAATGAACAGATCTATACACGTGTTGTGAATCAGCAGCATAAAGGTGGGGCTTTTTTTGCACGTGTATAATGTGTTCCTGCTTTATTGAACGTCAAGACATAATCAATTAGAAGTGTTCTTCTATACATTTTTTATCTTACAATATGATAGTATTTCGGAATGTCATACCCAGTGCTGATTTTTTTCTTTCTGATTTACAAAAACAGAAAATGGGATACAAATAGAAAAAGTATGTTCTATTGATTATTTGAACAGGTGTGTGTTATTTTTTTTATGTTATGAACATTTCACTGTGCTCCGAATGGGATTACTGTGTCATACAAAAATGTTTGGTTTTGATTTTAACGATACAAGTGCTTCAGTTTAGCAGTGTACATCTTCTTCTGTCTGCTAGTCTGCATCCATAGCTGGATATGAAAACAAAATATTGGTTAAAAGGAAACGCATAGCTTTTTTTTTAAGATTATTATTTTATTTAAAAATTGTTCTGTACACTTCACCTGCCAGTCTCATAGTGAGCAGCTTGCAAGTTTTGAACCCCTTCCAAATGTTATGTGTTTTTTTTATGTGTGGTTTTGGTGTGCGCATGTGTGAGTGTGAGTGAGTGAGTGTGTGTGTGTGATTGATATCTTTGGAGTTTTTTTAAGGCTTTTTTTCAATTCAGTTCAGAGAGAGATAACCTGATTTATGGATTACTGTCAATAGAAAGATAGACTAGACATGAAAACTAAGACATTTTTAAAAACTGGTTGTGGATTAAGTAAGAATTAGGACATTAGGCTTTGACTGCTGTATGTAACATTCCTTTTATTTTCATCAGTTATGGCCAGTAATGAGAGATTTGAAAAGTATTAAATCTTCTTGCTGAATATTGCTCAGCAGCAAATCATGGTGTTACAAATGCATTCAGGGATAGGTGTCAGATAAAGTGTTCAATTGTTTAAATATCTCAGAAAAGTACAGAAAAAGCATTCTCGCTTTTCAACCAGCATGTTTTCAAACGTTTTAGGATCTGTCTGTCTGTCTGTCTGTCTGTCTGTCTAGTCTGTCTGTGTCTCTGTCTCTCTGTCTCTGTCTCTCTCCCTCCCTCTCTCTCAACTATTCTGCTACCTTGTTACTTTTCTCAAGCATTTTTTCATCAACATTTCTTTTTTGCTTGTTTGTTTTTTGTTGTTGTTTGTAATATTGTAGTCATAAATAATGTTTGTCCTACTGTAGGTGTGTATGTGTGTGTGTGTGTATGCATGCGTGCGTGCATGTGTGCGTGTGCATGTGCATGCGTTGTAACTGTCCTAGAGAAATCTACTTCTACCAAAATGTACGTGGCAGCTTTTTTCTTCCTTTACTGTATGAAAGCAGGCAAGCTGTTTTAAAAACTTGTTGTTTAATCTGGTCTCTTTATTTATTTATTTATTTTTTAAAAAGCCCATGAACAAGTGTACTGCAGTCCACAAAGTGTTTCTGACTTCATACACAACTGTGACACACTGCTGATGTCACATTCATATGACGAAAACAGGGTCAGTTACCCTTTGACCCCCTGCTCTTTGTTTTTGGAGTAAGAAAAGGCTATCTATCATTCATAAGACAAGGGACCCCCCACATTTATTTTTCAGGGCATTTTTGTTTACTAAGTATTTGAGGCTGGTAGTTGTGATTTTCATGTGGTCTGTATAAATCAGCTGGTGTTATGAACTGCTGTGTTACAGATTGGTTGGCGGTGAAAAGGTTAAATACTGAGAGGGCTAAATGACCTCAGATAAGATTAAGTGAGAGTCCATCTGTGGTGTGTGTGTGTGTGCGCACATGTGCGTGCATGTGTGTGAGGGGGATGTTTTTCTCAATAAGATGTTACCAGATTCCAGTCTTTGCTATCTGAAAGTCTTTTTTTTTTTAGGTGAAGGTAAACCATTGGAAAAGTTGAATTCATAGATATCTAGGGGGAAAAGTTATATACTCAGGTGCTATTCTAGATTTGTATGGTTGCAAAAAGACCTTTTCTGTGCAATCAGTATGCTGCTGTTAAACTTGCTGAGTTTAGTGTAAATGTGATTGATAAGGCAAACCATGTTATTGTTTTAAACTGTAGTAACTGAATTCTTTATTTATAAAAGGTAGTAATGCTAATGTCTATTGTCTTTTGTTCAAGTAACATCATTTTTCTTATTTGAATATTGTGTGTGTGCATGTGTGTGCATGTACATGTGGTTAAGAGCGCATGCATTCATGTTAGTGCAAGAGAAAGAGGGGAGAACTATAAAAAAAAAATTAAAAAAGAAAAGAAAAGAAAGAAAAACCAAACAGAAAAGAATGTACCCCTACACCAGCATGGTATACCAGTCCTTTTGCATGGATGTTCATGATTGAAACAAAACTGGATCATATTATTCCTTACTTTCACAACTGTAATCTTTTGGGGAAGATGTGTGTATGCGTGTGTGTGTGTGTGCATGTGTGAATGCATGAATTTGGGGTGGGGGGATAGGGTGGTATAGAGTGGAGGGATAGAGTGGTGTGAGTAGAGGGGCGTTAGGCTAATCTGCAGGTTGGCTTTCACTGTTGTCACTTGTGACTGGCAGATACCCACAATCTAAGTATTATGTCAAGTCAGATACCTTACGCTTTTTGGTGGGTTGTTTTTTTCTAAGTGTTGTTCTTCAATAAAATAGAATTAAAAAAAACACACACACCCTCCAATAAAAAAGAAACCCTCAACAGAACCAAACACCCCCCCCCCTCCCCCCCCCCCCCCCCCCCCCCCCCCCCCCCCCCCCCTCCACCCCCATTAAAAAAAGTGAAGAGTTGCATGCCCAAAAGAAGTTTTTTCTATACACAGAGAGAGAGAGAGAGAGAGAGGAGAGAGAGAGAGAGAGAGAGAGAGAGATTTCATTTGAGCAGGTAATCCTTACAATTAAAAAAAACACCACACACAAAAATTGGAATAGGTTATTTTCATTTTTGCATATTTTTTTTTTAAAGTTTCCCTTTTTTTTAATTCTTAATTCTGCCTGGGGTTTTGTCATTGGGCCATTTTTTTTTTTTTAAGGGGGAAGGAGTTTTCAGTTGGGGTGGGGTGGGTAGTGGTCGTTAGTAGTTGTTTTGAGAATTTTTGGTTTGTGTGTGTGTGCACGTGCACGTGTGTGCTTTACAAAAATTTGTAGCCACCTCATCTCCACATGAGCTGAATTGCTCATCATCATCAGGTTGTCAGCACAGTATTGTTTGTTCAGCATTATCAGATCAATCTTAATAACAGATTCTGAAGAGGGAGCACACATATTCTGCATCTATCTTTTGTTTAAAAAAAGGGGGGGGGGGGGGGTGTGAGAAGAAACAGACTGTGAAGCTTAGAGAATTGCAGAGTCCTTTATCCTGTATCAGCAGTTGTTAGTAATTTTGGTTTTTGGTTTTGTTGCTTGCTTGTTTGTTGCTGTTGGGCTTTTTGTTGTTTTTAATTATGCCTTATATTTGTGGTATGAATTTTAGTTTTTCTGTTACATGAATTGGCCGTTACTTCTCTTATGGAGAAGTAAGACTGCCCGTAATACTACCACCCCATGTCTTGCTACATCCCTATTTTCTATCTTCTTTGTGCTCTTTTTTTTAAATGTAGACTTAATTTCTGGTGGGCATTATATTATTATTTGTGTTTTTCTACAGCCATATCCATGTTGTTGTTGTTGGTTTTGTTTTGTTTTGTTTTATAATTGACAAAATAATTATACTTGTTGAAGACAGATACTGAAAACAGGGAAGCAATTAGGGAAGAACAGATTTGAGGAAAATCAGATTCTGGCGACAAAAAAGGTCCTCGATCCATTTTGAGCTAAAGGGAAACAATTGTACATGTTGAATTGCTAGAAAGATGAAAGCAAAGAAAGAAACAGTCTGCCCCACTGTTAGCAGAAATATGTATATGTTGTATTGCCATTGTGCTTGACCCAACATTTGCTCGTAGACTGTTTGAGATTGTCAGTTATTTTTGTATTCATGTTTTATCTTTGTGTATAATTTTACTTTTACAGGCGTTCAACCTCATAAAATACGCCCACCCACCCACCACACACCACACATGCACGCACGCATGCATGCATGCACACATATGCATGTATGCACGCGTGCACGCACACACACACCCTCTTTATGTGTTGTGTGTGTGCTGTGTAGTGTGTTTGTGTGTGTGTGTGCTGTGTAGTGTGTGTGTGTGTGTGTGTGTGAAACCTTTGAGGATAATGGAACCAAAACACTTAAATGTTTTTGATCTTATTTTTATAAACTTCATACTGTTCCAGATCTTTTCATGTCTCTATGATCTTTGTGTGTGTGTGGAATGGAGGGTTGTGGGGGAAGGAGTTGGTTTTTTTCCTCTTTTTTTGAGTATTGTATGCACGTATACCTCTCCTCCGTAAACGTTTTTTCTGCAATGTAACTATGTGTTTATATGTTGTTGTTTTAAGACCATGCAATCTTATCTGTCAGTAATCGATGAACGAAAAATGCACACCAAAGTTCACAAAGTCAAAGACATAGCGACATGAATAATTATTTGAGTTAAAAATCTGTTCTGCTGGCAGCTTTTTTTTTCTAAGGGGGTTGGAGGTGGGGGGGAACAGGGGTGTTTTTTTATTTGCTTTAGCTTATATCTTTTGTGTTTTGGTTTTATGTGTGTTTTTCTTTGTGGGTTTCTTTTCTTAATTTTCCTTATTTGGTCGGTTGTTTTAGGGTTTTTTTGAAAGGGGGGGTTAGGGAGAGTTGTTGGTTGGTTGTTTTTTTTTCTTTTTTGGTTACAATTGAGCCCGTATACCCGCCATCTTAAACTTGCCAGTAACACAGGTTTTTCAGACATTCAGCTGAGATTTGGTATATATGTGATACAATATATTTTGTGAGTTATTTTGTGTACATTTGATTGTAAATCCATTGTGATTCCAACCAATCAGATAGGTGGTCTGCTCAACGGAGCTCTGTTTGTAATGCATGTGCTATGATGTTGTCAGGCCTCTCTATTGTCACTGTTGAGATTATGTATGCATGCATGCATGCATGCACGCATGCACACATGCACGCATGCACACACACATGTGCACGCACACACACACACACATGCATTTCCATTCTTTGCTTCTCTCTCACACACACACACACACATATGCATGCGCTTTCCCATTCTTTCTCCCACACACAAACAGCATTCTCTTCTTTTAAAATTAATATTGTGTTATAATGAAACCTTACTGTCAAAATAACCAGATTGATTTTCTGATCGAGACAAGCTTAATGAATGTAAGCAACACAATTTATCTTTTAAAATTTTTTCATAAAAATGCAAATCGGTTTTATTCTCTGCATAATGTACATTTTACATACGAAGAAATATTGTTGATGATTTCATTGAAAATGACTTTGCACTTATTAAAAATGGAAAAAAGTGGTACTAGAGTGCAGTTTGTGTGTGTTCATGGCATGTGTGAGCATGTGTTAGAGAGAAAGAGAGTGGGCATGTGTGTGTGCATGTTTGTGTGCACTGCGTGTGTGTGTGTGTGTGTGTGTGTGTGTGTGTGAGGGAGAGAGAGAGAGAGAGAGAGAGAGAGAGAGACTTTGAACTCGAACTCCGAATATTTTATTGAAGGTAAGTGGATAAGCCAGAGGCTTCTCGACACTACACACTCATAAAAAAGGGAAGGACAAACATAATAAACATAATTAAGTCTGTAGATCATAACACAAATCAATAAAACAATAACAAAACCAGTCACATAATTAAGTCTGTAGATCATAACACAAATCAATAAAACAATAACAAAACCAGTCACTTAATTACATCAGCAAGTGATGACAACACAATTAACTAGTCATTTAGCTGAGCAATCATTTATCAGAGGACAAATTGTAATGATACACATCTTTATACATGCATATGTTTTTCCGCATATTTAAAGAAAAGTTCAATACATCACTAACGTTTATACACACAGAGAGAGAGAGAGAGAGAGAGAGAGAGAGAGAGAGATTGCATGAATATTCATAAATGCACAGGTCACTGCACTTCATGAAAGAGTGCATACTGAGGCAGGCTGACAACAGTGACATTTTGTCATAGAAAAAAAATCATCATCAAACAGAAAATTTATTAAAAAAATTTCAAGACTTGAGAGTTGTAAATCATTTTTGGTGTTGATGGCAGAGAAGTTTACACCTATTCACCTTTTTCCATGCAGAGAGAGAGAGAGAGAGAGAGAGAGAGAGAGAGAGCTCTGAACGAATTTATTCATAAAAGGCCTTTGATCCATACATGAAGGGGGTTGCTGATCAATTCAGAGATAGGAACGGTGAAGTACAGCTGAGACAAACGAATGCAGACAAAGCCACAGGGAGAAAAAGGTGCTACCTTAGGACAACAGGATATCTCTTATTTTAAAGGCTTTATGTAAATATTAAGCTAAAATTTCTAATGATATTCAGATTACTACATGCTAGGATCAAACAGAGTGTAAATGCATTAGACTGGTTGGTATATTTTGCTGGGATATATTTGAGAGAGAGAGCTATAAAATTTATTGTCATTAAAACCATTTAGCATTTGACACTGCCATACAGTGTGACTGACAAATGCTACAGCAACATGAATACATTGACATAGAATCTGTGGCATAACGTGAATACATTGACATGGAATCTGTGGCATTGTCCATATAAAGCATGTACAATCAGCTGTGAAGCTTAGCCCCCAATTTTTTTAAAAGTCCATGTCTAAAGCCCAAACTCCCAAGTAGAAAACATAGGAGGTCACAATGTTTGAAAGAGCAATCCAGGCATGTCCTGGTTTCCTTGTGTAGTGTTGTTGTAATGTGTGTTGCCTTCCTAAGGCTGGACAACTTCACACAGTTTTCATGGAGCATGTTGTTTTCCTTTTGTTTGACAATTCAATCAGCAGGTGCAATCGTCAGCGTTCAGATAACAGGCACATTCCTCCACATAGTCATTTTGAATTGCACAGCAGACTATCTCCATTGTATGAACAGTGGATAGTCACTTTGTGGAATGTTTTGTTTCTATGCCTGTCTCCAAGTCACCTCTGAATATAATCATTTTTCCAGTCAACAAAGAAACGGTAGCTCAAAACGTAAGGTAAAGGTGTCCCATAACCTGTAAGGTCGTAGGGTGTCAGAGACCTCACTTCTCTAGGGGCCAGCATATTGAGGGTGGTGCCCATCTCCTCTCTCTCGCTGCTTTACCTTTCCTGACCCTAAAAAGGCAGGTACCCATTTACAGCTGGGTGAACTGGGGGACTGTAGTGAAGCCAAGGCGGGCAAACTTTCACCCATCCAACTGGTAACCACGATGGATGCTGCTTTACTTTGGCTGGGGGGAAGTGAGTGCTCCGACCACTGAGCTATCCAGTCCCCACGACAGTAGCCAACTTACATCAAAATCCGGAGAGTGTTCTCCACAGTCTGCTCACTGTCGACCTCTGGTGGCTGAGGAGTCACTCTGGTGTTTCTGTCAGTTAGTTGTCAAGGCTTTGTGTGTCATACCTGACACGTCCTCACTCTGCTCTGTGATATGTGTCATAGTGTTCTGTGTACCTCTGTTGAGCTTTGTTTTCAATGCCTTTGTCAAGTTAACCATGGTTCACTGACAGGACAACCATCTGCACACTCACTGCAATCTGGTCATTTTTTCCCCTGTTGTTGTTTTTAGTTTGCTTGTTATAATCTCTGGTGTCTAGCTCTGTCTGAGTGAGAGAATGAATGAATAATTGCTAATGATCAAGAATAAACATTTCTTCTTCATCGTCAAACGCTCAGACAGCAGCTACTGTTGTCTGTCATATCAGCGAAAATGCATCACGTTGCCTTTAAGCTCCTGATAAGTCAGGACCAGCGCATCCGACTTCAGCATATGAGATAAATGTTATCTTTCAAGTTTTTCTGAACAAAAGGCAGGAGAATGGATCAAAGAGGCAGAAAATAGATTCTTAAGAAGGTGTGACAGGAATAAAATTAACAGGGCAGAAACAATGAGAGTGATAGAAAAGATAAAATTTCTAGCACAGAATTTCCAGAAAGTGGGGATGCTAATTATATTGACAGGACCCCGGCATCCCCACAAAGAAAGATTTTAGGGCAAGCCTAGTCATAAATCTGTCTTGTAAACATTCATACATAAAAAACAGCCGCCATGGCGCAGTGGTGGGTTTTACAACCTGTCCTTATAAATACAGGTTCACAGAGAAAATCGATGGCTAGACGTTGTGGATATTGCCAAGCTGTGGGCGTCTCACTCAGTCTGGCTCTGCAAACTGAGCAATTACTGTCGTTAGTAGGTGGCTTAGTAGGTGGTATCGTGTGTTTGTTAGCTCAGAACAGGCACCACTGAACACTATAAAAGTGACCCAGAATGAGTGCAGGGCCCATCTGCCTGGTGGCTCTGCAACGGCCTGACATTGATGAGCTCCATGTAGACTTGTGACTTCTGAGGATGTGACATGACGAATCTGGGTACGGCTGGGGCGGAGAGACTGTGGGGACAGTAGGAAAGAAGCATCACAGAGGATGAGGCTGCAAAAAACAAACAAATCTAAAACCCCATCAACAACAACCAATAACAACAACATACATCAAAACAATCAATACAATAATTATGAAAATCAAAAGAACATCGGGCAAAACACACACACACACTCACACACACACACACACACACACACACGCACGCACGCACGCACGCACGCACGCACGCACGCACACACGCACGCACGCACACACACACACACACACACACACACTTCTGCTATTGCTTCTGCTATCAGTCCTTTTTTCGTCTAATATCACTGATATTTAGTAGACATTGAATACAAGAACGAACGAACCAACGAACGCACGCATGCACACACACATGCAACACACACACACACACACACACAACACACACACACACACACACACACACACACACACACACACACACACACACACACACACACATACCGCGCGCGCACACACACAAACAATTCACATTATAATGGAAAATGAAACACGACATAATATCTAGTTATCCCCTGTAGGGATGTCGGGGGAGGAAGGGGGGGGGGGGGGACTTCAATATAATTAGCATCACCCCCTTCTGGAAATTCTGTGCTAGGATTTTCCCTTTTTCCTATCCCTCTCTTTGTTTCAGAATTGTTCCTTTCCTTCCTGTCACTCCCTTCTTGTCTATTTTCTACCTTCTCAGTCCATCCTCCTTTCTACCTTCTCAGTCCATTCACTGCATGTTAATGTTTGATTTATTTGAGAATTATATGTTTATCAACGTATATCTCTTTTCTCAAAAAACAAATCTATGTATCTCTTGAAATTAATGCTCAAGTCAGTTAGAGATTATGTATTGTTAAATATATAACTGTAAAAAAAAAAAATGTTGTCGTTGTTGTAGTAAGATGTTTACCTTTGTTTTGTTGATAGTCCCTAATCAGGGCAAGGGCCGGATGAAAAAAGTATGCGCATGCTTATTCTGTTACCCTTGAAAAATAAAGATTCATTCATGCATTCATTCATTCATTCATACATTCTCTCTCTCTCTCTCTCTCTCTCTCTCTCTCTCTCTCTCTCTCTCTCTCTCTCTCTCTCTCTCCTTTTATTGTTTTGCTTATAGTTATAGTAGTTATAGTTGTTGTGTATCCTGATGAAGGACGTATTCATACTTTATATTTTCAATATTTTATTGGGTTTGTCGACTGCACTTGAGTTCTCATCATCATCATCATCAGTCCCGTGACCTTGGCGGTCGTGGAGGAGACACGAAAGACGATGCCGTGGTAAGCCTCCCCCATCCATCTCAGTCCTCGGCTCTGCGCAGTAGGCCTAGTGCCGAGTCATTCATCCTGGTCCATTCTTTGATGTTGTCCATCCATGACTCGGTGGTCTAGAGGTAACGCGCCTGTCTAGAAAGCGAAAAGTCCGGGTCTGAAGTGTGCGGCGGTTCGTACCCCGTTTGGACCGGAAATTTTCCCCCCATCCATTAGACCATGAGTGGTGGTCTGGGCGCTAGTCTTTCGGATGAGACGATAAACCGAGGTCCCGTGTGTTACACGTAATTTTTTAGCGCACGTAAAAAAACCCACGGCAACAAGAGAGTTGTCCCTGGCAAAATTCTTAGAAAAAAGCCACTCTGATAGGGAAACAAATACAGCTGCAGAAAAAAAAAAAAGGGGGTGAAAGGGTGAAAGGGTGGCGCAGCGCTAAGTGGCGTCGCGTTCTCCCGCTCTCCCCGGGGAGAGCAGCCCGAATTTCACGGAGAGAAATCTGCCGTGACTTAAAGTGGTATGAAATAAAATCTGAGCGCTTTGGTTTGTTGCTTTACAAGATTCAGCGCTATATAAATTCCATACATTATTATTATTATTATTATCATTATTATTATTATTATGACTTGTTCTGTCTTCCCCTCTTTCTGCCACCTTCGAGTATTCCCTGCAGTACTGTTTTTGGAAGAGTATTGTGGCGGGTGACGTGGCCAACCATGTCAGCTTTTTCTTCTTGACGATGGTGAGAAGGGGTCTTATTTCAATATCTTATTGTTATGTGTAACAACTATGTGTAACATTTTACAATCTGTAGATGTTCATTTTTATGACTTTATAAGTTTGGCTTTTTTTTCTCTTTTTCTTTTGGTTTGGTTTTTTCTTTGTTTTTTGTGGTTTGGGTTAAAAAAAGTTTTTGTGTGTGTTTTTGTTGGTTTTTGTTTGTTTTTTGTTTGTTGTTTGTTCTTGGGGTTTTCCTTTTATTTGTTTATTTGTTTTTTTTAAATGTTGCTTTCCTTTGTTTCTACTGTGTGAGAGTATGGGTATTGGGTTTATTATTAAGATGTATCCCTACGGGCGGGGACTAGATGTAAAAAAAAAGCCAATGAGTGCTTATTCATTATCCTCGAAATAAAAGAATTTGTCATTGTCATTGTCTCTGTCTGTCTGTCTGTCTGTCTCTCTCTCTCTCTCTCTTAAGGGGCCATGGCCTAAAATCTGAATAAACTATTCGCATTCGCATTCTCTCTCTCTCTCTCTCTCTCTCTCTCTCTCTCTCTCTCTCTCTCTCTCTCTCTCTATTGATATGTATACCTACGGGCGGGGACTGGATGTAAAAAAGCACATGAGAGCTTATTCATTATCCTTGAAATAAAAGAGTTTGTCATTGTCTCTGTCTGTCTCTCTCTCTCTCTCTCTTGAGCTCTCTCTCTCTCTCGAACTGAACGGGCTGCTGTTAGTAAGCTGCTGCAAATTTTTGCATTTTAGCTTCAAAATGTCAGTTATTGGCCTTCCAGCTACTGTAATAACAACTTTAAACGCCCTGCTGATCGACAACGTCGTATCGAGTTGGAAAGTCGCGGGGGAGAGCGGCAGTGTTGTGTTCGTCTTGCGAATGAAGCCAGCTGACAAGCCAGTGTCAACAGAAATGGCGGACCCAGTGCTGAACCGTAACTCCGTGTTCAGTACTATCGCAAGAAACCCCCTTGTCAAAGACTTCGCGATGTTCAAAGAAGTAGACAACACCAAGAAAGACAGGCAAGTCGCCAATGTGACAATAACAGTGTCTTGGAAGAGCCGGTCTTGTGTAACATTGACTCCCTGCTCGATGTGGAAACAGAGGGAAAACAAACCAGTGTGTACACAGAACTATGTGTCAGCAGTGAATTGAATGCCTCAGCCACACCAGATTCACTTGTTCTACTGTGTGATCCAGCAACAGACAACAAGATCGGTGTGTCTTCTGAGGCGCCTGATGTGCAGGAAGAGCTGACAGTTGGCTGCACAGTGGATGACTCTGATACTGATACTGGTATTGTGAAACAGTATGTGTCTACTCTAACTGACAAACGTGTACAGCGTGGATTAAGGGACAGCAAGAGAAACACACGGTTTCGAAAGGTGGTGGTACATAGTTCTGTTGATCAAAACATTGTGATGTGTGAATCAGATGACATCATCCTGGAATACTCTTGGAATGGAGATCCTGGCGAGGAATCTAAGTGTGTGTTCTGGTACATCAAGCAAGAAGAGAAAAACATGTTGCCAGAAGAACGTGTCAGGCTTGCCAGACTTGTAAAGGGAAACAGTGTACTAACACACAACACACAGAGACAGTGGTGGCGAGTGCTGAGCAGGAGTTACATCATCTTCGGGACCTGATCTGGTCTTACATGGACTGACTTCGCTGGCTGTAGACTGGAAAAGGAAAGGCTGGTTTGAAAATTGAGACACTTGAGACACAGACAATAATGTATCGAATCTTGATGTACATACCACCACTGCCATGGTTTCCATGTCATTGTAATCGCGTGGCGTTCGATATCGTTGTTACCGCGCCGCAGCGCTATATGGCTTGATCGATAAATAGCAATAAAATTGTGTCAATTGTGTCAATTGTCAATTGTCTCTCTCTCTTGAGATGTATACCTACGGGCGGGGACTGGATGTAAAAAAAGCCCATGAGTGCTTATTCATTATCCTCGAAATAAAAGAGTTTGTCATTGTCATTGTCTCTCTCTGTGTTCCCTTACCAGGAGCAGTGCATAGTGTTTAGTCTTCTCCAGTGCTTGTAATTTTGCAGGAGGTCTGCCCAGTGGCCTCAGCCCACACATTCCCACTTCAAAGCAGCTTGTTTTGTTGTAGGCCTACAGGTTGTATCTGGGTATGTTCGTGTTTCCGTAACCCACCGAAGGCTGACCATGAATAGGAATCTTTAACGTGCATATTTGATCTTCTGCATGTATGTATAGGCTACACGAAGGAAAATCCGAGGCATTGGCAGGTCTGCACTTGACTTTAACCTAGAAGATAGGGAAAGTTCCCACACCCTTAATTCACCAGACACCGCCGAGATTCGAACCCGCGACTTCATGAGTTGATATTCAATGTATGGTTTTTTTTTCGAGTTATAAATAATCAGATAATAACAAAAATAATAGAAATAAAAATATGGTGAAAAAGAAAAAAGAACAGCAACAGAAAATAAATACAAACCAAAAACTTCAATTTTGAGACATAAGTTTACTTTATTTTATTTTTTTTAAAGATTGTAAGGAATTTGTGCTTTGCAGCTGTGTTGGCTAGAGTAATCCCAACATAAAGGCCTGAAAAAGCTAAGTTAGATTCATATAGGTCAATACATGGCAATGTGAAAGGAGAAAAAACTTTTTGTGTTTTTGTTTTTTGTTCCTTGTCTAGAGCTTTCAGATTTACCAATGGTAAGGTTTGTGCTTAGTCAACTGTTTTTGCCCACCATGAAGGTAGCCGCATTCCAACCTCGGGGGATAAAGGCCTACTAGTCAGTCTATTTGTATCTTTAGTAAACAGGGTAATGATGTAGTTAGGTACGTTACGCGTTGACATTTCGTATAATTATGAACACTGATTTATTTAAGTTGTTTCTCTAGGAATAATATTTTATAGAGATAGTAGACCTATATAATGATATAGCTTCTTAGCTTGAGAGAGAGAGAGAGAGAGAGAAGAGAGAGAGAGAGAGAGAGAGAGAGAGAAGGAGGAGGGGTTTCTTTCTTGTTGACAGTATTACATGAGTTTTTATCGCTGCCTTCCCGGCATTAACAATACACAAGGCCCTCACATGGGCTGCTTGTCAAGGGAGAGCACGCTTACCGTCAGTCAGCTGTCGGTTTCAGTCATGCGGCCTTCCTGGCAGGGAAGACAGTTATGAAAATAAATCAGTTTAAAATGAGGACAACAGTGCTGAGTCAGTACTACAACGATGGCCTGCTCTTCCTAAAAGCAGAAGGAATATTAACATGGGCACAAGATGTTCAGCCTGCTTTTGCGCATGGGACCTTGGGCTTATAGTCTCACCCAAAGGACTTTTAAAGATATTTTTTATATTTTATTCTTTTATATCGAAGATAATGGAATAAGCACTTATGTGCTTTTTTTTATATCCAGTCCCCGAGTATATGCGGTTTTGTAAATTCTGTCCTCTGTTCCCAACGGCACACAATGACCTACTCTTACGAAAAGCGGAACTGGATTTATCGTGTGGCAAGATGTTCTGCGTGCGTTCGCACACAGGACCTAGCTGGTAGGCCCTAGAGATGTTTTAACTCCAGAGGAAAAATCCCATGGAATGGGCGTCTTGGTGCTGGTTCGAACCCAGGCTTGATCCGGGGCTGTCAACTTGAGAGTGCAACGCTTTGACCTCTAGTTTACTCTCCCCCTTCCTGTGCACTAGTTAAAATATGTCCTGTTTGTTGTTTGTTTTTTGTTTGGTGTTTTTCTTTTTCTTTTTTAAAAAGAAAGAAAAGAAAAGTAGAGCTTTTCGTGGTTGTTTTTTGGGGAGGGGGGGAGGTGTGTTTTTTTTGGGGGGTGGTGGTTGTTTTGGTTTTTTGGATAAGATTTTCAGCTTTTGCATTGTGGGAGAAAAGTAGAGCAGCTGTGAGACTGGAGGGATGGATAACATCATAATGCTCAGCATGCACCCTGCTTCTAATGAAGAGATAGGATCCACCAGGCCCAACATGCTCAGGACGTATGGCCTGAGGAATTTAGCCTAATGCAGTATCCAACAACGAAGTCCTACAAACCATCACCCAACAAGTAAAGCACTACGAAAACCTGCTGACCACAGTCAAGAAAAGGAAGCTCAGATGGTACGGACATGTGACTAGATCAGATGGGCTGTCCAAAACCACACTGCAGGGAACAGTGCAGGGGAAGAGAAGGCGAGGCAGACAGAGGAAGAAATGGGCAGACAACATCACTGAATGGACAGGGAAGAGCTTCTCCACAACCCAGGCACTTGCACACAACCGCCGCAAATGGAGCCAGCTGGTGCAACGTTCGTCAATGCAGTGCCCCTACGACCCCGGAGGGGGTTATGGAAGCAGATGAGAGATGAGATGAGTATCTGAAGGTTTCTTTATGGAAGTTTCCTTTCATGTTGTTTACCACAAAGGCCATTTCGGAACTGTGACCTTTTCGATTTCAGCAATTCCTATACAATCCTTACTTACTTACTTACTTAATCCTCTTCATCCCATGTGCCGGGACACAAGGCGCCAACAAAATCCTTCCAGCCTTTTCTGTCTTGGGCAAGCCAGCTCAACTCATTCCAGGTCTTGCCCGCCTCTCTCATCTCCTCCTCTACTGTCCTCCTCCAAGTGCCGAGTGGTCTTCCTCGTTTCCTCTTCCCTGGTGGTACCCATCTCAGCGCAGTATGAGGGAATAGAAGTTTCCTTTCGGCTTTCACCACTACTCGTCATACAATGCCTTGCAGCATCTGTCCTGAGCCTTATCACCCAAGATTTGATTTATATTAGATCTTGTTGGCGTTTCTGTAGCAAGTTGTTTTTTTTTGACGTGGCGGGTTGCTAGCCCAATGCACAACCTTCCCCATTTCTCATCCTGGACTTAGGACCAGGCAACGGCTGGGTTCCTAGTACCATCCACCTCAAGTTAAAAATCAACATCTAATCCCTTCAAACAGCCAACACCCTTCATCGGAAAATAGTACGAAGCAAAATACCGTAATTCTTGTATTCCTTAGGGCCAGTAAAACCAGGCCTTGATAAGGACGTCAGTCGTTCCACTTAATCTATCATCCCCAAATTACAAAAAGGCGTAACAAAAACAAAACAAAAAAGCCTAATGATTATTTCCAAGTACAAAAAGAAACAAGAGAAATGCCCTATGGCAAATAATTCTGCACAATAAACATAATGTGCTCATCCCGGGAGAATTTTGAAAAACTTGCTCGAAAAAGGCAGGTGAATTTTTTTCTTTTTTCTTTTATTCTTTTATATCGAGGATAATGGAATAAGCACTTATGTGCTTTTTTCATCTAGTCCCCGTGTGTATGCGGTTTTGTAAATTCTGTCATCTGTTTCCACCGGCACACAATGGCCTACTCTTACGAAAAGCGGAACAGGATTTAACGTAGCGCAAGATGTCCTGCGGGCATTCGCACACGGGGCCACGGTTTATAGTCTCATCCGAATGACTTTGAGGGAGCGCCAGGGGAAAATATCCCCCTTGAACGGGAATCGAACCCGGGTCGTCAGATTGCGAGCAGAATGTTGTACCCACCAGGCTATCCCGTCCCCCCAAATAATAAAATATATGAATGATACGAATAAATTGGGAAGGCGGAAAAAAGCAAGAAAGATTATAGAAAGGGAAGAAAAAGGCAGAAACAAAGACAGTGATAGAAATGGGTAATTTTCTGGCACAGAATTTGCAGAAGGTGGGGATGCTATTAATCTTAAATAGTCCCCTGCATCCCCTCTGGGGTAATCAAGGAAGTTATTTAAGGCAGAAATAAGACAACCAGTCACACACAACACACACACACACACACACACACACACACACACACACACACACACACACACACACACACACACAAAGAAGGAAGGTGGTTGGATGGTCAAGACCTTCGCGTTCCAACAAGTCAATCGTGAGGTTCTGGGTTCGATTCTCAGCCTCACCCTTTCTTCCCAGTTTGACGAAAAAAATCGAACTGAATGTCCATGTCCTTCGGATGAGACTATAAACCGAAGCCCTGTGTTTGAACGCACGCAGAACACCTCGCGCACACGTTAAAGACACGTTCCGCCTTTCGGAAGAGTAGGCCATTGTGTGCCGGTAGGAGCGGATGACAAAGTAAAAACAAATAAACAAACAAACCCTTCAGCATGCACACAGGTGTCCTGCTCAGACACCATCCCGGAAATCAGAACGCGCCACTTACATGGTGGGATAAAAAAATGATGGCATACCCATAAATCCGGGAACAGATGACAAAATTTACAAAACCGCATACACACGGGGACAGGATGTAAAAAAGCACATGAATGCTTATTCCGTTATCCTGGATATAAAAGAATGCATAAATAAATAAAACACACACACATTCTTTTACCGCGCCCCCTCCTCCCTCCTCACCCTTCGTCCTCTCTTCCTATGACCCACACTTCTCTTCATATACACACACACATACAATCACATGCTTACTCCTACATATTCTTCCCTCCACACTTTCCTTTGCTCTTCATCACCCCATTCCCTATCGTCTGATGCCGCTTAGGGTGGAAAGATGTTAAAGTGAAGAACACACAGTCAGACATAATATAGAGACTACATTTAGCCTATGGGTGCGATTCTATCAATTCGTAGTTGCACAATGGAAAAAAACTGAAAATCTGATATAAATACACACACATTGTATATACACACACAATATAATTATATATGTGGTCATCTGATAGGCTTATGCGATACGTATCTGCACGAGTGTGGACGCGCGCACACACGCATTCACGCACGAAAGCACACAAGAGAGAGAGAGAGAGAGAGAGGAGAGAGAGAGAGAGAAAAGAGAGAACTCAGAAACTCAGAAATTTAATGTATCTCAGCCTTAGGCCCATAATACATGGTTGGCGTAGAGAGAGAGAGAGAGAGAGAGAGAGAGAGAGAGAGAGAGAGAGAGAGAGAGAGAGAGAGAATTAAAAAAAACAAAATTTCGAGGATAATGGAATAAGCGCGCGCACGCGCGCGCGCGCGCACCACACACACACACACACACATACACACACACACACACGCGCGCGCGCACGCGCACGCGCGCACACACACACATACACAGAGGCTTTGACGCTTTGACAAATTTATTGTCATTGCCCAATATCTTTCTTTGTCAAATCACTCTCTTTCCCAGCTGGTAAACGAACCAAAACACAGATCTGGTCATATTTTAGACTGGCTTATTACCGATGTTTCACAAGGTCTAGTCACATTTAAGTCTGTATCTGTCACTGACAAACTGCTCTCGATCATTCTACCATTCTTTTCTCTCTAAACATTGCAAAGCCTATCAGAAAGAAGAAGTGCATTACCCGTCGCAACCTCAAGACCATAGATATGCAAACTTTTCTTACCCAAGCTGCTGAACGTCTATCAAAAACGACTGACCATACTGGTCCTTCTAAACACTACAATACCGTTCTCAGCCAACTCCTTGATGAGCATGCACCTCCTACTGACTATCTCCTGCCTGATAGGCCCTGCGCACCATGGTGCACCCATGATATCCTGGTCGCAAAACGCAAACGCCGACAACTAGTGCGGCATTGGTGAAAAACAAAAACTGTAATAAACAGTTTCTTCCTAAACAAATCAACAAAGTCAAAACCTTAATCCATTCAGCAAAAACAAAGTATTACCCCTATCAAATTCCTTATGCCACGTCTATGAAATCTCTCTTTTCCCTCACATCCACTCTTCTTGGATTTGGGAAGGCTAGTCCTCTGCCTTCTATCCACAACCACTCTGAACTTCCTTCTATATTATCTGCATTATTTTCTGACAAATCCGCAACATTCGTTCTAGCTTGGATCAGACTTCTTTCCAGCCTGCAATTTCTGATCCCCAATTTTCTGGCACTCCTCTCCTTTTCTTTCATCCAGCAAGCGAGAAAGAAATCGAGACAATTCTGAAAGGAATGACTATAAAATTATGCGATCTCGACCCCTTATATCTGCTTCTCTTTTCACACAATGCCTGCCACAGCTTATACCCATTATCACAAAAATTAAACTCTTCTCTTGTCTCTGGAAATGTTCCTTCAGCTCTCAAAACTGCTATAGTCACACCACTACTCAAAAAGCATGACCTTTATCCCAACATTCTGAAGAATTACAGACCTGTTTCCAACCTACCTTTTATCTCCAAAGTCCTTGAAAAAGTAGTTCTGAAACAGCTCAATAACCACCTTCTCTCCAACAGTCTTCTTCCTGCGTTTGAGTCTGCCTATCGTGTCAACCACAGCACTGAAACCACCCTAGTCTACACCTTAATCAGCTTCTAATAAAAGAATTTGTCATTGTCATTGTCTACTTGCTTCCGACCCAGGGAAAATATCCTTTCTCACTCTACTCGACTTATCTACAGCCTTCGACACTATTGACCACTCTATTCTTCTCTCCCGTCTTCAAGAAACGTTTGGTGTTACTGGTACAGCCCTCACCTGGTTTAGCTCATACTTGACCGACCGATTCCAGACATTCCCAATAAACAAGATTCAGTCAGTACCTGCCAAACTGGAATGTGGAGTCCCGCAGGGATCAGTTCTGGACCCTGTTCTTTTCACTCTCTACACCACTCCACTGTCACATATAATTAACCGTCATCAGATCAACCATTATTTTTATGCAGATGACTCTCAGATTCTAAGCAGTGACACTCCTGAAAATCTACCTTCTCTCTTGACAAATATGGCCTACTGCTTTCAAGATCTATCTATCTATCTATCTATCTATCTATCTATCTATCTATCTATCTATCTATCTATCTATCTATCTATCTATCTATCTATCTATCTATCTCTCCAAAACTAGACCATAGAGAACAAGTTACAACTAAACGCCGGTAAGACCGAAGCCATGCTTGTATGGTCCAAACACAAACTCTCTTTCATTACGACTGCTTCAATAGAATTCGGCAATGCATCAGTCCCTCTAACCACTGCTGTGAAGTATCTAGGGGTCATTATCAACAGCACACTCTCTATACAAAAATTAATCACCCAGACCTGCCAGTTGTGCTACTATCAATTACGGTGTATTAGTGCAAATCGAAAGTACCTGCCCACAGATGCAACATCCAAACTCTTCCGTCTCTCATTCTCTCACGTCTGGACTATTGCAATTCTCTTTTGGCTGGTCTGCATGCAGCATCATTTATCATCTATCATTGGGGACGGGAAAGCCTAGTGGTTAGAACATTCCACTCTCAATCTGACGACCCAGGTTCGATTCCCGTTCAAGGGGGATATTTTCCCCTGGAGTTAACATCAGTGCAGACTCCACTCTCCCCAAAAGACCGGATGAGACTATAAACTGAGGCTCGTGTGCGAACACACGCAGAACATCTTGCGCACATGTTAAATCCTATTCTGCTTTTCGTAAGAGTAGGCCATTGTGTGCCGGTGGGAACAGAGGACAGAGTTTTCAAAATCGCATACACACGGGGGCTGAATGTAAAAAAGCACATAAGTGCTTATTCCATTATCCTTGATATAAAAGAATAAAAAATTTAAAAATCTATCCACTCCCTTCAATGTATTAAAAACTCTGCAGCTCGACTAGTCCTCAGAAAGAAAAAATCTGAGCACATTACCCCCTCTCTTGCCATCTCTCCACTGGCTGCCTGTGCCACAAAGAATAAACTATAAGATCAGTGCTCCTGTTACAAATGTCTCCACAAAACAGCACCCTCTTACCTCTGTGAATGTCTTCACCTGTACACTCCTTCTCGTTCCCTTCGCTCTGCTGCAGATTCCTTGTGCTTACGAATACCTAGATTCAGCTAGTCCACCATCGATAGTGGCTCTTTCTCTATTTCTGGTCCATCGATCTGGAATGGCCTCCCTATCTCTCTTCGCCAAAAGCCTTCTTATGACACTTTTAAATCCAGCCTCAAGACATATTTATTTAAAACCTAAGATTTTCCTCTCCTGTTTCATTTCACAGCTGTCCCTGCTTTCAACAGCCCAAATCCCATCACCCTGCCAAAGTGTATAACCTCTCTCTCTCTCTCTCTCTCTCTCTCTCTCTCTCTCTCTCTCTCTCTCTCTCTCTCTCTCTCTCTCTCTCATGCATCAAAAATAAAAATCCACAATTGATCTGTTGGAAACAAAGTAAATATATCCTCCTTTGCATTATACCAAATTATCCTCTCTCTCTCCTCTCTCTCTCTCTCTCTCTCTCTCTTCTCTCTCTCTCTCTCTCTCTCTCTCTCTCTCTCTCTCTCTCTCTCTCTCTCTCTCTCTCTCTCTCTCTCCTCCCTCCCCCCCTCCCCCCCCTCTCTCTGTTTAAGTGTGAGTGTTTTATTTGTATATCACTATTGTGTTATTGAAAAATGACTTCTAAAAATGAATTTTCCACTATCCTACTTCTTTATAATGACTCTAGGACGATCTTAACATGTACAATGTTAAATCACAGTGAGTTCTAATGGTGATAGTGTTGATGAATTGAAAACTATATTCATTATCATATGGATTTAAAATGCACTGCGCTCTCTCTCTCTCTCTCTCTCTCTCTCTCTCTCTCTCTCTCTCTCTCTCTCTCTCTCTCTCTCTCTCTCTCTCTCTCTCTCTCTCTCTCTCTCCTCTCTCTCGCCCTCTCCTTTTATTATTTGCTTATAGATTTAATCGTCGTATTACAATTAGTATCACGTTGAATGCTTTATTCATATTTCAGTTCTACTCCCTAAATTGACTGTATTTGAGATTCAGTGAATGTTTTATTTTGATATCTTGTTTTGAGCTACCAATTATGTATAGCTAATTCCAAAATGCAGATGTCCTTCTCTATGACTATACATGATATTCATAAAGGTTTTTATGTTTACATTGATGCATGGTGTGAGTGTGCGCGCGCGCGTGCGCGCGCGCGCGCGTGTGTGTGTGTACGTGTGCATGGGGATGCAAATTGCTTCTACAATATTTGTTTCATGTAGCGCGCGCGCGCGCGCGCGCGCGCGCGCGTGTGTGTGTGTGTGTGTGTACGTGTGCATGGGGATGCAAATTGCTTCTACAATATTTGTTTCATGTAGTTTACTATTGCTGTTGCCTCCCATAAAAGCACAAAGAACTTTTGCCGTTTCTTTCTGTTAGCCAAAATGAAACTATTTACGTGGTTTGTTCTCCTTTATTTTATAGTGGTTTTACTTTGTTTGGTTCTGTTTTGGTTTGGGTTTGGGGTTGTTGTTGCTTTTTTGAGGGGGGACTATTTGGTTGTTCCCTCTCCCCTTGTTGTTGCCGTTTTTGTTTTGCTCTTGGTTCTTGCTATTTTTTCGGTTGTTTCTGTGTTTTCTGCTCTGCTTTCTTTCTTACTTGTTGCTACTTTTTTTTCTTTCTCTCTCTCTTCGGTGATTTTTGTGGGGATTTTTGTGTAGATATTTTCCCGTAAGCTGTTTAAGTGTATTGCTATGGGCTTTATTTTATTTTATTATCATATATATCCTTAAGGGCGGGGACTGGATGTAAAAAAGCACATGGGTGCTTATTCATTATCCTCGAAATGAAAGAATTTGTCATTGTCTCTCTCTCTCTCTCTGTATAATTGTGAATGTTTTACTTGTATATGGCTATTGTGTTATTGAAAAATGACTTTTAGGTGGTTTGTTCTCCTTTAATTTTATGGAGGTTCTGCTTTGTTTGGTTGTGTTTTGGTTCTGGTTTGGGGTTGTTGTTGTTGTTTGTTGTTGTTGTTGTTGTTGTTGAGGGGGAACTACTGGGTGTCACCTCTCCCCTTGTTGTTGTTGCCGCTTTTGTTTTGCTCTTGGTTCTTGCTATTTTTTCGGTTGTTTCTGTGTTTTCTGTTTTGCTTTCTTCCTTACTTGTTAGTACTTTTTTTTCCTCTTCAGTGATTTTTGTGGGGATTTTTGTGTAGATTTTCCCCCCGTACACTGTGTAAGTGTATTGCTATAGGCTTTATTTTATTTTATTATCATATATATCCTTAAGGGCGGGGACTGGATGTAAAAAAGCACATGGGTGCTTATTCATTATCCTCGAAATAAAAGAATTTGTCATTGTCATTGTCATTGTCATTGTCTGTGTTCTCTCTCTCTCTCTCTCTCTCTCTCTCTCTCTCTCTCTCTCTCTCTCTCTCTCTCTCTCTCTCTCTCTGTCTTTCTGTGTGTGTGTGTGTGTGTGTGTGTGTGTGTGTGTGTGTGTGTGTGTGTGTGTGTGTACATTTGGACTTTTTATTATTTCATTAATTTTATTCTTGTTTATCGAGCATGATGGAATAAGCACTTAATTAGAACTATTAATTGCTATTGGTTGCATGACTGTGTAAGAATGAGTTGAGTGCAAGGGCTTTGATTTGTCTATGCAAGATACAGCACTATGTAAACCCCATTTGTTATTATTATTAATATTAGTATTATTATTAATGTGGCCTATTGAAAAGGGGGGTTACACGCGACTTTCTTTTGTAAATACAAATAAATACAAGAAAAATTACATGATGTATTTAACCTAATGGAAAAACAAACCAAGAGCTCTTTATGAATGGATACGACTTTAAGCACTGGCGTTAACTCAGCTTCAAACTGAACACGAAGTAATGTCAAGGATAAACAACAGAAACCAATAAACTATAACTGAAATAATAACAAGAACATTCTAGAATGCTATATTAGACCATCCAATCAAATTCTACGTGAAATTGAAATGTTTCTTTAGGTGTGTCACAAAATATTGCTGAAGACTACAGAATATAAATGTTTCTTTAATTTAGTCACAAAATTTAAACTAATTGGTACTTAGCTGTGATTGTTGTTCCTTTCTCTTAGTCATTTTGAACTCCAATTCTGTACATGCAGTATGTGCTCTCTCTCTCTCTCTCTCTCTCTCTCTCTCTCTCTCCACAAAGACAGAGAGAGAGAGAGAGAGAGAGAGAGAGAGAGATAGCACACTGCATGTACCAATGGGAGTATAAAATGACAAAGAGAGAGGAACTGAAGTTCAGGATGTGTTGATTCAAAAGGGCTTTGAAAAAGCAGGTAGAGGGCGAGAGATGAGGAACTTCTTAGCGTTCAAGACACATGGCGCTGCACAAAAAGAGATATCTAATAAAATGCGTTAAAAACAAAAAGGATATTCCTCTGATGTGCTCATTTTGCAGGTATCAGCAGACTGAGGAGCAGAATGACCTGGAGGTACATGTGTATACTGAAATGGAGTTAAAGAAAGAAGAAAGCGAGAACAGTTCAGCATGTTGCCTCTGGCTTTTTTTTTCCTGTTTTGATTCTTCTTTCTTTTTTTAGTTGTCTTTTTGCTCTGTTTCATTTTCTTTGCTTTCATCAGATGGACAGCACAGTCGTTGCAATAAAGGCAGCAGTACCCTACAGGTCAGTCAAGTAGCCACAGAGCTTCCTGGTCACTGTGGTGGGGTCACTTAGGTCAGATCATCCCCGGAATCCCTCGTGTACCAGGCAGTGCTGCAGCACATGTAGGCTACTGTTGTTTGACTCTTTGCCTTGCAAGGGTACTGCTATATTACCTTTGTGGAGTTCGTAGCACATTAGTTATTGAGGTGGCTGTGGCCTGTCCTGAGCTGAACTATACAGACCTGCTGCACAGCAGACAATAGCAGTCCGACCTGTCGTAGTGTGGCTGTTGCTGTATCCATTTACATGTTTTCGCTAATTCGTCTTGACTTTGGTCTTGGTTTTAAAAATGACTGATAAACCTATCCACCCGCTCTTGCCTTGCATTTTCCTTTGCCAGAGTCAGCAGTCTCATTGCCAAGCAAGTTACAGTAAGAGGGGATCCTCTGTATGACTCCTAGAGGGAGGCAAGAGTGAAGGACAAGTTGTTCAGGTTAATATTTCTGTTGGACTGTAAGGCCTGCAAGATTGACAGTGTGTCGGTCAGGGAGACAATTCTGTAGGAAGTACACGAGCTGACCATGATGAGGGCTGCTGCTGTTTTCATGGATTCTGCCTCAGCTTTGTAGTTCGTGGGGCAGAGAGGCCAGTAGTGAGGAAAGAGTGGGCAGGACGGTGTTTAAGGGTGCGGGGCTTTTTCTCAGGACTACTTTCTCAGAATGTTATGGTCCACCAACAGAGATGCTGAACTAGGTGAGGGCAGACGCCTCTTCACTCTAGGCTGGGAAATCATAACACCAAGAGATTTCTTTGAAGTCATGGTCATTGATGTCGTGGTTCAAACATCCTGCTCTGGCGAAAGAAGCTGCCTTTTTTGGTCGTCCTTTTGTTGGTTAGACAGTGTTTTCATCATGCGATGGCTTTTGGAGCCTCATGAACTTGGTAGCCAAGATGAGCATTTTATGTTTCAACAATCTTCAACACTTCTGTGATGGTCATAGGCTCTCAGATATCGGTGTTGACTTCATCTCCCTAGAAATCATGCAGTCACTTTAGGTGCAAATAAGATGACTTCCGGGAAGATCCTTGAATTTAGGACATTCCATATAAAAAAAAAACCCACAAAACCCTCATCCCCAGTTGTTGCTATTCCTATCAGTCTCAATCAGAAGCTTGTGTTTATTGCATCTAAACTAACATAAGATAAAAATTAACATGCACCTGATAAGGTGTAAACCCCCCCCCCCCCCCCCCCGCCCCCTACCCGTTTTTAATCTGTATGATAAATTTGCACACTTTTGATATGAGATTTGAACTTGTAACGAGATGACAGCCCTGGTTTAAAAAAAAAAAGATTATGGATTTTGTGGTTGGCGGGGCTATAAACAGTATACAATATTGGATGGGATTGGCTCTTCTATGAATGAGTTTCAGGAACTTAATAAGTCAAAAGACCAGACCAATTAATGGTCAGTAACAAAATCCAAACAAACAGACAAAAAAGAAAGAAAAAGCCACACAAACTAAACCAAACCAAAAAACGAAAAGCAGGTTTATCAACGCTGTAGAAAAGTTGAATATTTTTGGCGCCTATTGTCAAAACAAGCGTGTGGCTTATGGTAGCGCGAGCGTGTGACTGACCTTGCACTCAAAACGAAGGGGGGCGGACCACTCCGAATCGGTGATATCCGGCTCATTCGGAGCAAAACATGGCTGAGGCACTGCCGTTGTTTATCTTGTCTGTTGCTCTTTCGCTTTTGTTTTCAGCAACAATGGTAGTCAGCATGGATGGTAACGGAACCAGCATGTTCGTCCTTATATCGAATGAAAAAGCCGCCAGTCGTACCAAAGACGGAGTGCTGGTACTTTTGTCTGAAAAATCACAAAATGTGAACCTTATTGGCACCAACATCAGCGATGATATAGAAATTGCGTTCACACCCGAAAAAAAATACAACTGTGAAAGAAGCAAAAGGTCAGCGACATTCAAACCATCGAAAATATACAACAAAAGGACTGCGGCAGACTTTACAGTGGTGTTAGACAAGTTAGATCCAGGTGAACGTTTGTACCACTTGTGTATTAGGCAGTCGAACGGTTGGGATTTCCATGGATATCAACCTTGGCAACAAGTGGTCGTGCGGGAGACCGAAAGTGGACAAAGTACGATTCTTCCACTGCCTCTTCAGATTGTAGCCTTAACACTTCTACTGTTTTTTTCTGGCTTGTTCAGTGGTCTCAATCTGGGTCTTATGGCACTTGACAAAACAGAACTTCAGATTATTGAGCGATGTGGATCACAGACTGAAAAAAAATATGCAAAAATAATTGTTCCTCTTCGGAAACGTGGTAATTTTCTTTTATGTACTCTTTTACTGGGAAATGTAATGGTGAACAGTACAGCAACAATATTGTTGGATGATTTGTCCAATGGTGTTGTTGCAGTTATTGTGTCAACAATGTGCATTGTTGTGTTTGGTGAGATCATACCCCAGGCTGTTTGCTCTCGACATGGATTAGCTGTTGGAGCAAAGACTCATTTGATCACTCGTTTCTTTATGATTGCAACATTCCCTCTCTCATTTCCAATCAGTCTGCTATTAGACAAAATTCTAGGTGAAGAGATAGGTCAGGTATATGATAAAGAAAAATTACAGGAACTGATTCGTATGACTGCAGACCATAAAGTATTACAAAATGATGAAGCCAACATCATTGCTGGAGCATTGCAGCTGGCAAATAAACAAGTTGAAGATGTGATGACCAAAATGGAAGATGTGTACATGCTGGACATGAATACAATCTTGGACTTTGAAATGTTGTCTGAAATCTTGAAGTCAGGATATACGCGTGTGCCTGTCTATGATGGTGACATGACCAACATTGTAAACATACTTAACACCAAGGAGCTGGCACTGATTGATCCTGATGACAATACTCCTGTGAAAACAGTGTGCCGGTTTTATGACCACCGACCATTGTTTGTTGACTATGATTTGAGACTTGATGCCATGTTGCAGGACTTCCTTCAGGGTAAGAGAAATTTCAGACTGTTAACATTCACATTGTGTGTGTGTGTGTGTGTGTGTGTGTGTGTGCGTGTGTGTGTTGTGTGCATATGCTTTCTTTGAAGGAGAAGAAATATACAAAACCAAGAATTCTAGGAAAGCTCTTGTTTTTTGTGTTTTTTTTTAACCATCAATATTATTGTTAATGTTAGATCATTTTATGCACCAGGTACAGGAAATAAAAGTACCTGAATAGTACCATAGTCTGAATGTCCAAAAGTTTTTATTTCATATGCTTTGTTGCATCCATATATATCTGATTTTTCAATATGTAAAATTAAGTTTTGGAAATATTTTTTGTTCACGGTTTTAAAATTTTTGTTGTCTTGGTGGGTTATTTATTTTTTCAGTTTCCATGTAGGTATCAGTATAACACTGGCTGTGGTTAACTGTTGTACTTCTGTACACTGCAGTGCACCATGTTTTCCAAGAAATTCAACTTGAGTAGAACCATGTTTTGTTTTGTTTTTTAGAAAGTAGAACCATGTTGATGATAATGATGTATTGGTAATAATAATATTATTAATAATGATAATGATAAGTATAATGGCAATAATAATATTGATAATAATGATATTGATAATGATAATAATCAAGTACATGTAGAACTTATAAAGTATTTAATTCATTCTTGACTGTTATTCAATTAACTGAATGCAATGAAGTTTATGCACTGTGCACATTAGGCATGCTTGTAAATTTCTGCAGTACATAAAAATGTGCCATTGATGTACATGTATACGTCATATATATATATATCCACCACTTTTGTATGTACATGAATAAAATTTAAAGACACTGGCACTAGTCTGCATTCAACATGACCAGAAAGATTTTATAAAATTTCCTGTAGTATAATCAAGTAGGTATAATTGAGAAGGAAACCAGTGAAACTCAGTAACTTAAAAATTTAAACCAGAACTCAAATGCCGTAATGCTAGGCATTCAGCTACCATACCCAATTGGAAGGGATTTTGTTCCTTGTTGTTTACAAATATATTTTAATATTCATATTGTATTGATATTGTTGTATTGTTTTGTGTTGTGTCATACTTTATTGTACTGCATACCACTTCCAGTCACTGCAAATTTTTCTGCATGAAATTCAGCCTGTTCTCCCATGGGAGAGCATGTCACACAGTGCTACAGTTTTGTCCAAACTTTGTAGGCTGTCTGCATGTATAGCTGTTCCCCTACTAAAATGTAATTTCCAACATACTTTTTTTGCTTGTCACATATAATAATACTGGTCTTATGTTACTTTAGGTTCTTGTACTTGAATTAGATTTAAAGATCATGCATTGCACATGAACAAAGGGTTCATCATCTCAAGTAAAACATTAGCACCCAGACACTCGTGGTCTATTGGATGGGGTAAAACTAAAAGTCATGTTCATATTAGGCTTGGAAGTGAACCCAAGATTTCTCTCTTATCTACTCTGTGTTACTCCTATACCACTGATCCACATACCTCATTACCAAAACCAGAACAAGTCTGGAATGAAAATAAATGGACAGGTTTGACAAGCCTCACACTGGACAGCACCACAGCCACTGAAGCCTGGTCTCAGTTTACACGTGTCAGCCTCACAGATTGCAATGGTCTCAAGATTATTGTTATCAGACAATGACCTCCTGGGAAGTGGGCATGGGTGGGGGGTGGGGGGAAGTCACAGAATATTTGCACTTCATCATCCTTGAGATCTGCTGAGAGTACACACTGGATGAGAAATTTGCACATGGCTGTTTTCAAATTATACCTCACCATATGGACAGCCATACTCAGCATGTATCTCTCTCTCTCTCTCTCTCTCTCTCTCTCTCTCTCTCTCTCTCTCTCTCTCTCTCTCTCTCTCTCTCTCTCTCTTCTCTCTCTCTCTCTCTCTTATATATATATATATATATTAAAAATAAAATACACACACATCATGATCCTGTGACTTCAGATATCTGAGAGTGAGATGATATTCCTCCCTTCCCCCCTCCCCACCTTTACTAGAGGATGTAGGTTGTTATACTAGGACCATGTCATGGATAAAGACAATCTCCCACATAACATTTTTAAAAAAGCCTAACAACATTTTCATATCAGTCTTGGCAGTTTGCTTAAATATAATTATAGTTTAGTTAATAACTGAGAGTTTTTGCAGCTTAGGCCTAGGCCATGGTGTTAAAAAAATTATGAAGTTAGTTTACTCAGATTATGAATTCATACATCTGATTTCATTCACATTTGTCTGTATGATCTGTTGTTTTGATTAGGAAGTTCTCACATGGCAATTGTGCAAAAACTGCAAAATGAAGGAGATTGTGACCCATACTACGAGAACATTGGTGTTGTCACTTTGGAAGATGTCATTGAGGAGATCATCCAGTCTGAGATCATCGACGAAACCGATATACTGAGTAAGTATCTTGTAAACATTATTGATTTTGTTTTTGTTGCTGCTGTTTTATCTGTGTGTCTATAAATGATTTGTAATTTATTTTTGAAGATGTCATCAAGGAAAAGAAGTGATGTATTTTTCATATTTTTTGTTACAGACTCATACACAATATATGCATGTGCATGATAATATGCATATGATATGTGCACATGTATCACACACACAGAGAATTTTTATAATTCCAAACTTGTCACTGATTCGCAGTGATGAGTGACAACAACAACAAACCCCCACAAATGAAATAAACATCCCGAGACTGCAGGGTTCTGGTTGTTTGTGGAGGCCTGAACCTTGTCACTCCCTGTCTGATTGAGTCGCAGTGACAGGGGTCCATTGGCATACCTGCCTGTCGACTCATCATCACCCTAGGAGAGGAGAGGTGTTGATTTACTTGCTGACAGACCACTGAGGCATTCACAATCATCCACACTGGTGCGTCCGTGTGTGCAAAGGTCGTTTGTTACGGCAGTCCTGATGGACGCTCTGTGCAATGACCTGTGATGATCTGGGAATGGTCAGGTTCAGTGCAGGTCAAGCTGACTAAGGAATGGATAGTCTTGAATGATTGTGGCTCTTGGTATTGTCAGTCTTGAACTTTTTCGGTTTACATCAGTGCCTGTGCTTTCCATGGACTGACAGACTTGTAGATACAGTTCGCAAACTTTGGCACAAAATTAGAAAGAGTTCAAGACTGAAAGGAAGTAGGCTATTGTTCTCAACAAACAAAGCACACCACAAAAAAAAAGGGAAAAGAAAGTTGGTGTCAGTTGGGGTTAAAGATAAAAGAAGAAGAAGAAATAAAATATAAGATAAGAGAAAAAAAAGTATGTGCGGGATGAAAGGGGAAGGGGAGAGATTAATTTGATAATGAGAACTTGTTAGATTTATTCAGCACTCGGTATTTTTTTTACCTCTGTAAAATATTTAATGCAAATGATAGTGCTTCATTTAAATCCAAAGGGGAAGTTGTGTGTGTGTGTGTGTGTGTGTGTGTGTGTGTGTGTGTGTGTGTGTGTGAGGGTGCATGATGCACATGATAATTTGTGATAAGTCTTTATAATGTTGAGAGAGTAATTTGCACTTTCCAGCAATAACATATTTCAATGAAAAAAAGAAAATGTTATTGTTATTGTCATTTTGCTTATTGTATGGCAGGTCATGTTGCATTTTCTCAGCAACACCATCAGCCTCCTGGGCACAGTGGTCAATGTCCTGGAATTGATGTTTTAGACGTTATGGGTTAGATCCCTTCAATATATTATTTGTATCATTGTGAGACTTTTCAGCTCAAACCCACAGTTGTGTGAGTTACATGTTCAGATGGAAAATACTAGGACCAACCATACAGCGCTATATAATGTCTGACTGTGTCATGCGTCCAAAAGATTTCTTGACCTGCAATAAACAGCGGAGTCATCTATTATGTTTCTCTAGTCTTGTTGATGTACAGGTATGTTTTCCAGGAATGTATATTGCTAAATTGTCAAAATATGATCTGTTGTCATGTCTTCTGCTGAGGAAACGTATTGCTATGATAGTAAAAACTATGAAAAAAATGCCCACAGTTGAGTGAAACAAAATTCAAGATTTATGCTTTATCAGAAATGCCTGTCAAATGTAGTAAGTTGTGTAATTCTGAATGTGACAAACTTGTAATAAAATAAGAGGTCACACACACACACACACACACACACACACACACACACACACACACACACACACACACACACACACACACACACACACACACAAAAGTGCTACACAACTTCCAAGGACAGTCCATTGCACTCAAAAGGTGAGTAAACATGGTCAAGACTATACATAGAACAGCACTCTTTTTTATTTTTCCACTTGGCCGCTCAAGACAGTACAATTTTGCGCACTGAGACTTCATGTTTGTCTTCAGAATGTCCCATACATGAGTCACTCAGATTTGATGCTATTGGTTTTGCTGACCGAAGACACTTTGTCTCGAGAATGTCCTGTGCATGAATCACTTGGATCTGATGCTGTTCTGGCTCATTAGATGACCCCTGAGACTAAGGACTGACAGACGGAATAGGCTTATGTTGACACTCATGCCCTCTTCTTCTCTTCTCACATGTGGGTTTTAGTCATGGTAAACTGGGGCATTCTTCTTTCTTTTTTTTTTTTTCGGGGGGGGGCTGTCCAGAGGTCAGGTGGATGGTGTAGCACTATTCATTGTTTTCCAGGGGCTTCCTTATAGGTTTTGAAGTGCCTTTGTGTATTCTTTTGCCCTTGGTATACTTAGTTTCTTGGGCCAGCTTGTGCATGGGCATAGAAAGAGATGTGTATATAGAGAGATTTTAATTGTTTTAAATGTTATTCTTTTATATCGAGAATAATGGAATAAGCACTTATGTGCTTTTTTTACATCCAGTTCCTATGTGGTGCGCATGTGTGTGTGTGTGCGCACATGTGTGTGCGTGTGTGTGTGTGTGTGCATGTGTGTGTGTGTGCTTTCAAACACACACTCGCATGTGCGCGCACACACACACACACACACAGAGTCATGCACACATATTTCCTGCTTGCACTTCCCGACTAAGGTCATTGCGGTTGACCTTTGAGAGGTCGCACACTGTTGTGACTTGCACGAGTTATGAATGATGCATTGTCCCTGTGGTAAGCTGCCATTGTTCTTCTACTTTGCATCTCTTTTGTGAAAATGTCGCAGAAGAAAAAAGAAAAGAAGACAGAGAACATGAATCAGAGTGACAGAGCATGAGTAAGAGAGGGGTGCAGAGAAAGAAAGAGAGAGAGAGAGAGTATGACAGTGACAATGACAATGGTTTATTGCGGTAAACTTGCAAGCTCATTCACAATGGGACAGTGGGAAGAGGACTGGGCACAAACACATATTTTAACCAATAAGTAAAAACAATTCAAAACTGCCCAAATAGTCATCATGACATGGATTCCATATTGTGGTTTAACAGCTTTAACAAACACAGGTACATTGTAAACTATTATTAGTATAATTTTTAGCAGAGCAAAAACAGAGAGAGAGAGAGAGAGAGAGAGAGAGAGAGAGAGAGAGAGAGAGAGAGAGAGAGAGAATGAATTTGATTTTTGAAAATGATGAGTTAACAGTATAGGGATTTTTCTTGATATCCATTTTCTGCCCATATTAGAGTCCAAGTTGTGGGGGGAAAATGATGTATATTTTTCTTGGACAAGAAGGCATATCTAAATGCAGTTAATAAAACCAAAAACAAACCTAACTAAAAATTAAGTCATAAATTCAAAGAGGAGTAGCTTAAAACATTCCTTTCAAAGCAAATTCAGAAGGAAAAAAATCAAGCAACCCATCCATAACATGAATTTCAAAGCAAAAATGAGAGAGTGAAGGAGAGAGGAGGTGAGGGTGGTGGTTGGAGTAGGAAAGCGGAAGGGAAAGTTAATTTATTCACATCGTCTTCCTGATTATGCGTGTTCTTCTGGACAATGTGTCTGTGTCTTTTAGTGTGACTGGAAATTTATGGACCGGTAATGCTAATGAATATTTATATATATACTACTTGTGTATTGTTTTTTCTAGGATAGAAGTGTTCACCTCTATGTATGACCTTTATTGTGACCATATTTCTTTAGCCCCTCAGTTTGTCTTTCTTTTTTATTCTTTTTTGAGAACTCTTAAAATTTTTTTTTATCTCTTGCTATGTCTCCTTCTCTATCTTTCTCTCTCCTCTCTCTCTGTCTCTCTTTCCTCTCTCTCTCTCTCTCTCCCCCTCTCTGTTTCTGTCTTCTCTCTGTCTGTCTGCCTGTCTGTCTGTCTGTCTGTCTCTCTCTGTGTATGTATTGTCTTGTCTGCCCCTCTGTCTCTCTCTCTCTCTGTCCCCTCTCTCTCATTTATTTTTTAACTATTTCATATAATGCAAAAATCATATAGAATGAGGTACATTTGAGCATAATGAGAATGTTAAACACACACACACACGCAAAAATGGTGTGGTTTGTAAATAATAATATAATGATATAGTGTTTGCTTTTATGTTCTGGATTAAATATTTGAATTGGAAAAAAACGCACAATAATGTGCATGCCAGAAGGTACCAATAAAAGAAAATGTGCAGAAGAAGAGAAAATATGATAATGTTAGTGTCATAGGGAAAGGAATACAACAGTGATACTGGTATTACATATGTGAAACATGACTCATAGTGATGTTGATTATGGTATTTGTGTTAGCATTGGCCGTATGAGGGTACCTTATCTGAGTTGCTAAGGATGTTGGACTTCTACCCTGTGGCTCTCTGAAAACGTGGGTTTGAATCTAAGCAGTGGCACCTGATCAATTGAAGGTGGGGACTTTTATGATCTCCTCCCTAGGTCAGCTTAATCAACGCACAGACCTGTCCGTGCCTTCATTCCTTTCATGCAAAATGTCTGCAGGCAGAAGATCCATGTATGCCTGTCAAATATCCCATAATTATTTATGTCTAGTTTTGTGGTGGGCTACTGAAACACGAATATACCCAGCATGCACCCTGATTCTGGGGAGGGATGGACTGTGTTAGGTTCAACTTGCCCCAAGAGACAACAGCCTGCCAAAATTTCAGTGCAGTGCCCCTGTGACTCCTCAGGGAGTTAAGGGAAAGAGAGAGAGAGAGGAGAGAAGACACTGGTGTATCAGTGTGTGTGTGTGTGTGTGCTTCTGTTTATTTTTGTTGGCTCTCATGTATGCAGGAATGCTCTGTGTGTGTGTGTGTAAGTGTGAGTGAGTGTTTGAGTGTGTGTGTGCATGCGTGTATATGTGTGTGTGTTGTGTGTGTGTGTGTGTGTGAGTTAGTGTGTGTGTGTGAGAGTGAGTGTGTGTGTGTGTGTGTGCATGCATGCATGTGCATGAGTGAGTGTGTGTATGTTTGTGTGTGCATGCATACTTGTTTGTTTGTTTGTTTGTGTGTGTGTGTGTGTGTGGAGAGAGAGAGAGAGAGAGAGAGAGAGAGAGAGAGAGAGAGAGATTCATACTGAATTTTGTTTATGAATTTTTGCATGAATTTGCTAACCCAAGGGTGTTTGTGTTCAATCACTTAAATATTGTCATATCCATTTAAACAATCAAAGATATGTACTATTGGTGAGGTGCCTAGCACTATAAAGTAAAAGAAACAAACAAGCAACAACTCCCCCCCCCCCCCCCCCCCCAACAAAACGAAATAAAACAAAACACACACACACAAAAACCCCAACAACAAAACCAAGAAAGAAAGCCTTTTCTGCAAAGTACCCCATAAAATCAATGCAGTTAATGGATAAAAGCCAGTTTATTTCAACTGCAGCCCTGCTTCCATAAATGCATTGAAAGACCGCACAAAAAGACAAATCAATATTAGTGAAGCAAACACACACCCCCACCTCCCCCCTCCCCTCCCAAAAAATAATAAGAAAATTGTGAGACACTTTACTCCATCCATTATGTGCACATGAATTAGCCCCATGATTAACTGGTAACGGGCATATCTAAGTTCAGCTTTGCATGCTTTCTAAGCTTGACTGAGCAAGAGGACTTTTTCGGACCGGACGATTGATCCATCGCCATCGATTGACAGGGTGGCTGGCTGGCTTGGCAGCGTGCCTGCTGAGTTGTTGCAGAATACTTTTTTTTCACTTATTGCGCCCGCCCCCCTGCTTTTGTGTTGTTGTTTGTTCCTCCCTTCATATTTGTGGGTCAGTGTGTTCCTTGTGGAGAGACATGAACCAATATTGACCGACCTGGTCTGTATGTTGTATATGTATTGTATGCATTATAATATATAATGGTGTCAGTGTAGCCTTGTGGGCTTAAGGCCAAGAAGTTGTGGACAGAATGTGATGATTGGTGCCATACTTGATAAGGCATGGCTGATTGTGCATTAATCAGTTAACCAGTGGGTCCATTGATTGATTGATAGGTCAATTAGTATGTTAGTGGCGATGGCCAGTCAGTCAGCTAGTCACTCAGTCAGAGAGTCAGTCAGTCATCTAGTCAGTCAGTCAGTCAGTCCGTCCCATTACTCTTGGACCAGAGGTTCCTTAAAAAATAACTTGATATCTCACCAGCATCCCATAATTATTTGTCTGTTCTCCACAGCTGTCATCTAATTAAGAAAATTCAGGCTTGTCTTCTCGTTTTTGTTGTCATTCCATCTTTTCTTTAATTGTGTACACACACTCTCTCTTTCTCTCTTTCCGTTTGTCTCTGACTGTCTCTGTCTCTCTTGTGTATGTCACTGTCTGTCTGTCTGTCTATCTATCTATCTATCTATCTATCTATCTATCTATCTATCTATCTATCTATCTATCTATCTATCTATCTATCTATCTATCTGTCTATCTATCTATCTGTCTATCTATCTACCTACCTATCTATCTAGCTAGCTAGCTAGCTATCTATCTATCTATCTAGCTATCTATCTATCTATCTATCTATCTATCTATCTATCTATCATCTAGCTATGTGTGTGTCTGTCTCTGTCCCTCTATCTCTGTCCCTCTGTATCTCTCTCTCTCTCTCACCTTTAGCTCAGGTCAAAAGCTGTGTCAGTTATTGATGTAAAGCAAGGTGCCACGGCTGACATTAAAATGTCTTTTTTGTGCTGTGGAATGTTATTTTGAGATCGTCTTCATCCCTGACAGGCTCATGGCGTAACAGCCGAGCCTCTTTTCTCTTTCAAAGAAGAAAACGTTCTCTGAAGTTGGTCTATGGCCGCTTGTGTGGCACAGTACTTGAGACGGCCATACTTCCAAGCTTCTCATCCAGTGTGTATTTGTGGCCTCACAGGGATTCCTACCCAGGTGGGGTGAGTGAGACAGAGTGCATATTCTGGGTGACTCAAAGGTGTTAAGCTGGTGAACACCCAACAACCACGGCAGCATCTGTCTCTATCACTGTACATTCTTTTTTAGTGCATATTCTTGTTGACCCTAGGGTGTTAAGATGAGGAACGCCCAACGACAACAACAGCAGTAGCCTATATATCTCTTTTTTCTGTATGCACATTCTTTTTTTCTTTATAGCATCCTGCTTCTTTTCTTTTTTTTTTTTTTTTTTAAATGGATGTCACTTCTCTTTTTTCCCCTTTTCATCTCACCACATATGTATTCCTTATATATATATATATATATATATATATATATATATATATATATATATATATATATATTTTTTTTTTTTTTTTAAATTATATATTAAAAAATTTTCTTTAATCCCAACTCTTCTTGTGTATATCTCTTTTTCTCTTTCATTCTCTCTTCATCTAATCGTCTTTTTTTTTCTCCCTCTCTTTCATTCCACCTCTCCTGCATTGTATGTCTTTTTTGTTGTTGTGTTCTTTCAAGTAATCTCATTTTCTGTTCATTTCTTACTCTCTTTCATAACAACTTTTTTTCCCCTTGTAAACTCCCCTTTTTTTTCTTCCATCCCAACTGTTTTTCTGTTCCCTTTTTGTTTTTTGTCACATGTCTTCTGTATGTGTCCTTTTCTTTTTCTGGGTGCAGTTTTTGTGAGTCACAATCTTCAAATGAGAATGAGAGGAGTGTGTGCGTGTGTGTATACATGTGAGTGTGTGTGTACACATGTGTGTGTATACATGCGTGTGTGTGTGAATGTGTGTGTGCTTGTTGTGAGTTGGTTTGTGAGTGAGTTTGTGAATGTGAGTGAGTTTGTGTGTGTGCACACGTAGGTGCGTGCTTGAGAGAATGAAGGGGGGGGGGGGGGGGTTAGAGAAGACAGAGATAGAGAGAGAGAATGAGAGAGAGAGTGTTTTTATGTGTTTGTGTCCATGCAGGTGTGTTTGTTATGTAGAATCCAGTAAAGTCACTCACACTTAGTACTTTACTTCTACCCTATGGTCACTTGTGAGTATACTTATGCAGGCAGACAGGCAGGTCACACACACGTGCAAGTCTAGTGAAAATATATATATATATATATATATATATATATTATATATAATATATATATATATATATATATATATATATATTCTGCTCCTCCTTTGCTATTACATTTTTTTTGCATCTAACATCACTGTCTATATATATGTATACACACACACACACACACACACACACACACACACATATATATATATATAATATATATATATATATATATAGAAAGAGAGAGAGAGAGAGAGAGAGAGAGAGAGAGAGAGAGAGAGAGACATAGATAGATAGACATAGATATATCATATAGACATAGATAGATAGATAGGTATGTTTGTCCGTCGTGTCCGACGATGACCTCCAAAACAGCAGAGGAGGCAGCTGCTGTTTTGGAAACTGGGCAGAAATTTGATTATAGTGGAGATGCCTTGCCCACAGTACATCCCCACTCTCTCGGCCAAGTGGGCATAAGGACAGTCAGCATTGGAGATGTTCTCCAAAGGCCAACCAGCCCCCAGGGCTGCAGCACATAAGGACTGTGCGGGTCAAGCCTCCTAGTCAGAATCATAGTCGATCACTAAAGACTAAGCTGTAAAGTGGAATTCCATGAGTGGGAAAGCCACTGGTCATACAGCCTCTCACTTTGCTGTTGCCCCCAGCGTCAATGGTTTAATCAAGAACTGTGATAAAGCCCAGGTGCTGATGGATAGATAAAAAGTAAAAGTATGTTCTTTCGATCCAGAAGGACCATAGAGCCGGAGCTTATCCCGTTTCTGTAGCGTTAAGCGAACTGATGGTTTTTCACCACCCCTGTGACAGGACGCTAGTCTGTCGCCAGATACTTCTCCAGCAGAGCTGGTACCCACTTGTACACCTGGGTGGAGTGAGGAAAATAGGAGTAAAGTGTCTTTCCCAAGGACACAACACCGAGCCGAGCGGGATCGAACCCGCAACCTCTGAATCACAAGTCGACCGCCTAAACCACTCGACCACGGTGGATAGATAGGTAGACAGATATTCAGCCCCTCCTTCACTGATTAGATTTTGTTGGTCATCTAACATCACTGTAATAGAAAAAAATCAACAACAATGCACACATGCACACACACCTCACACACACATCCACATTCACACACATACACTTACACACTTACACACACACTACACACACACACAACACACACATACACTACACACACATACACACACTTACACACACACTTTCACACACTCACACACACACACACACTCAAACACCTTTTACACCCTTCCCCCCTGCCATTCCCAACTTTGACATATACAGCAGCACACTCTAAGGGAATAACCAAAAATAGACAAGCAAAGTTCTCCCAGACAGACAGACAGATGGACAGACAGACAGATGGACAGACAGACAGACAGATGGACGGACAGACAGACAGACAGAAAGACTGGCAGGCAGGCAGGCAGGCTGAAGCTTTCAGTCCCTGTGTTCTATAACTGGCACCCTGCCTTCACGTGGTGCCACCACTCTCATCAGCTGTCCCATGAATCTTTGATGCCACCGTCGCTCGTTCCCTGTCAGGTTTGGGGAACATTGTTCCTGTATGGTCTCTCTCTCTCTCTCTAGTTGTTTCTTGTGGAGCAAGAAAATAAAGAATAAATACAAAAGAAAAGTAAACAGGGAATAAAGTAAAAGAAAGTTTAGTTCAGTAACACAACATTGTTTTCATTCTTTGGCTCTGGTTCTGAGATTCATGTTCACCGATTGTGAGATTTTGCATAAGCGACCATCCCCCCCCCCCCCCCTCCCCCTTCCTTAAGGTTAGCCAGATTCCGACCTCAGGGAAGTCGAGTAAAATAAGATATAATTAACATTTTTCATATGTAACCGTTTTTGCCAACCTCTAAATAACATAGCCAAATTCGCACCTCAGGGAAGTTGAGTAAAATAAGATATAATGAAAATAAATAAGATAAAAATTTATTTCTTTTAGATGTTTTCTCTTAGGATTGCCTTCAGGCACTGACACTTCATTTCCAGCCAGGACAGATAAAAAGGCAGTTAGAACTTTGTGAATTGCTGACAGAGGGTTGGTTGGTTGGTTGGTCGGTTGGTTCCTCTGTGACATGATCTCAGTTGTGAGAACAGAGAGACCTGTTAGCGCCCTTATGAACGAACATTGCTGTGGTTGTTTATGAATTAAGCTTTCCTGAACAGTTTGCCTTCTTGGCAGCAAAAGATGCTGAGATGGATGTTTTGAAAAGGGGTGGGGGCTGTTCGGGTTAGAATGTTTGGGTGAGGTGGGGAGGAGTGGAAGTAAGAGGTGTGTGAGTGTGGGAAGGGGGGGGGGGGGGGGGGGGGAGGGAGGTGAGGGTGCAGGATACCCAGTGAGGTGAGGATGGGGATGAGGTCATTTGGGGCATGAGGTCGGCTGTGTGTACTTTTGGCCTGACTTTTGGTCTGACTGGCATAGGTAGTACAGGCTTATCAGACAGCAGTGGTTTTTGGTATGAGTTATGGAAGAGATGTCTGTGTCTGTCTCTCTCTCTCTGTCTGTATCTGTCTATCTCTCTGTGTGTCTCTCTGCCTCTGTCTCTGACCGTCTGTCTGTCTTGTTCTCTGTCTGTTCTTAGTTTTCCCTCTGAAATCTGTATGTGCACGCACATGTGTGCAGGCAAGGGTGCATGTGTGTGTGTGTGTGTGTGTGTGTGTGTGTGTGTGTGTGAGGGGGGGGGGGGGTTAACACAGGCATTGGAGTAGGACCAGATGAATCTCACAACGGGAATACATAGCCCTGGCTGGATCAATGGGGCAGGGTGTATGTTTAGGTGGCAGAGAGAGAGAGAGAGAGAGAGAGAGAGAGAGTGTATCGATTCATAGGCATGCAAACACTCCAGTCCTGCCACTGGGGGAGAGAACAACCAGGGGTAGCTATGTCGCTGTGGGATGCTTTTTTTTTTTAGGGGGGGAGGGCGGGGCTTCTGTGCTGCCACTGGGATCCCCTCCAAAAAAGGCCCTGGAGCTTAGAGCTAATGGTAGATGTCATATGTATGCACTTAGACAATGTGGCTAGCTGAAAGTTTTTTACAGCATTTTTGTTTGTTCATAGCGCACGTAAAACAGATGCTGCTCTGGTGTGAAAAAATATGGTGGGATAATTAATCAAGTACCTGGGGTATTTTTGGGCAATTATTTTTTTTATTACATTTGTATTGTTGTTGTTGTTTCGTGTGTGGCTGCACTTTCCATTTTTCATGCTGGGGCACGTAATGTAATTTTACAGGTTCTCACCACTTTAATCTCGTCCATTCGTCTGTCGCAGTGCTGCATTTTCTGTTATTTGTGAAAGTGTGTGTGTGTGTGTGTGTGTGTGTCTGTGTGTGTGTTTGTGTGTCTGTGTGTTTGTGTCTGTGTCTCAGTGTTTTTTCTTCTTCATGTTAAATGTCCTTTCGCATAAAGTGCTATTAGTTGAAAGGGGGTAAAGGAGGAAGAGGAGGAGGAGAAGAGGAAGAAGAAAAAGAGAGAGATAGAACAATGAACAAATTTTATTTATAGAGGGTTATATAATAAGCATAACAATAGCTTTTTTACATCCAGCCCTCTGGGAAAAAGGAAAAGCAAAAAGCAAACGAAAGTAATTAACGTGCAATACATAGCATGAGAATGATCTAAGAAAAAAAGAAAAAAGAGAAAGAGAAGAGAGAGGAGAGAGAGAGAGAGAGAGAGAGAGAGAGAGAGAGAGAGAGAGAGAGAGAGTGTGTGTGTGTAAAAAAACCAAACCAAACCTTGTGTGGCACGTGGGTGTGATGTTAGTGCACACGAAAATGTCATTTTCTAAGTTTATCGTTATTTTCCTTTTGATGTCCTTCAAAGCATCGCTTTTCTTTCCCTCCTTCCTTTGATACTCACTGGCTAATGACTCTTTGAGAAGGTACAGGCAGGCCTTGTTAATGATAGGTCAAGGATTCTGTCCAAAAAAAAAGAAGATGGTGAGGTCTAGTCTCTTGCATCCTCCACTCACTTATCTGCCTGCCATTAACTAAGTTGACTTCTCCAGGAACTTCTGGAGGAGTCATTGGGAGTCATTGCATTGGACTTTTTCTGCAGTGTCTCATGTATGAGCAGGTTAAACTTGGTAGAGCTCCTCAGTCTGTCTCTCCCTGCCTGTCTCTCTCTGTCTGTCTCTGTCTCTCTCCATCTCTGTCTGTCTGCCTGCCTGCCTGCCTGCCTGCCTGCCTGCTGTCCTGTCTGTCTGTCTGTCTGTCTATCTGTCTGTCTGTCTCTGCCTGTCTCTCTCTCTCTCTCTCTCCTCTCTCTCTCTCTCCTCTCTCTCTCTCTCTCTCTCTCTCTCTCTCTCTCTCTCTCTCTCTCTCTCTCCTCTTCTCTCTCTCTCCTCTCTCTCTCTCTCTCTCTCTCTCTCTCTCTCTCTCTCTCTCTTGTGTGCAGGTAATATAATGGAGTTGCACAATTGCTTTTTGATCTTCAACATCAACAGACATTCTTGCAAAATCCTGCAATCATTTTTCTGTAATCTGTCCACTCCTCCATCATGGAGTTTCTGTAGCCAGAAGTCTTGTTTTCTGCAGGAAAGTATTTAAAAAAATAATAATAATGATGATGATGATATAATAATAATTAATGGAATTAATATAGCGCTGTATCTTGTAAAAACAAATCAAAGCACTTTTTTTCTGAATATAAGGTGGTCACATAGGTTTCTTGAATAGATAGCTGAGAAGGTTTTGATATAAAACGTTAGCAAGAAAAAGCTAAAGAAATATCATATTCTAAGAGAAAAAATGTAATATTAACAATGTGAAACACGAGTAAAGGAGAAAAGGAAATATATCTGGCTTGTAAAAAGAAAATAAGGGATGTAAATCATGAGGAAAAAAGACAGGGAACTGCATGTGTTCTGTGGCCAGAAGTCTGTTCTTCCCCAGTTTGCTGGCTATTTATTGTCCCTCTGCCACACTGCGATATTTCTGCACACATCTTCTGTTACAGGCACAGGCAGTGTCTATAAAAACAAACATATCTCACCGCCTGGCCCATTGGCGTTTCGTGATAAATCACATGAGCTGACTGATATGGGAAAGAGATCAGAAACCTAGACATCTAGGTCATCGTGTTTTGGCTGGTCGCCAATCTCTTTGGTTTGTTTTCATTCCTTGTGTCGAATAATCTTATACCCACCCACTTTTTGTTATTGGTCAGTATTATCATCATTCCTTCAATTGCACAAGTTTGGTCTTTTTCTTCGTTGCCCTCCATCCCCCCACCTTCCTCCTTATTTGGCTCTCACGTGCTGGAGAATGTTCCATCAATTATTTTGCAATCTTCTTCCAGTTCCAGGTTTAATGTAGCCCTGCTGTAAAATGACTGGATGATGGACAGAACACAGCCATTGATTTTCTGGTTTCTCTGGCAGCGCTGGCCACAGCGGCAGAGGGGGAGATGATAGCAGTGGTCATATGGTGCCTTTACCTGCAATAACTAGCTACCTGCACAGGCTTGATTACTGTATATATGGGAGGAAGGCAGGCAACCAGCACTTGTTAATGACCATCCTAATCAAGGGTGGTGATGGTATATGATGTTGCCAATTTCTGAACTTTGCCAGAGTTGACCAGACATATACAGGCATAGCTTTTGATCTGCTTCCATGTGTAAAATGAAAAAACACCTCTAAATGTGTATGATTCCTTTGCCCTCCCCCCCCCCCCCCCCCCCCCCCAGCCCTGGCCCCCTTGTTTGTTGTCATTTTCTTTCTTTTTTCCCTTTGTTTTAGTTTTTTTTGTGCTGTCATTTAAACTATCTGTCAGAAAGACAACTGGTCGAAATGAACAGAGAGTATTCAACAACTGCAAAACTGTCCTTAATTATCTGTTTCGAATTTGCTGTTTGTTCTAGAGGGTTTTACCAAAGATTGCCATCTGCTAATCAGCATTTTGTTCAAGATTTGGGCAAGTCCTTGCTTCACTGTGATTTGTGGTGTAGAGTTTGGAGGTTCATTTTGAAATGCAAGCATAGGGAAGTATTTTGTTTCAAGTGTAAAAGCAAGAGAATAAGCTGGGGTGACTGTGGAGCTGTGACAGTTGCAATTTGAAGGAGAGAATTCAGTTGTCTGTCAGAAGGTAATTCTTGGTGAATGGTATTTGAGGTCATAAGATGTATTAGATGAGTTGTTAGGTTATGGACAGCACAGGGCCCAAATACGGATCTGTGACAGTGTGAGGAACACTGAAGTCCAAGGTGTGATTTGGTAGACATTATTCTGTCTCTGTATTCATTCTTGCAGACATGATGAAAATTGATTTAATAGTAAATTTTCAAAGATCTTGTGAATCATGTCAGTGTTTTTGTGAATTAGGGATACAGAAACAAAATCTGTATGCCCTTTTTAAAAGTAGAGTATTTCTTTTCCATCTGCAGATTTTAAAAAAATCTTACATTAATGTCAAATTCCTTAGGTAGAAATGAGTTAGTTTCATTTTCTTGTTGGCTTTTTCTACAAATATAAAATCTTGAGTGGCGAATTGAAGAATTTAAGTGTTCATCTAAGAGTAACATGAGTCATTGATTTAAGCCACAATCAGATGTACACACATACCCCCCCCCCCCCCCCCCCCACACACACACACATGTATAAACACACACGCATGCACACATGCATGCATGCACACACACAAATCACACACACACACACTGACATAAAAGCTTTCAAAGTTCCAGTAACCTGAATAGGCAATTAAGCTGTCAGTTTGCACTGTTAAAATAGATAGGCTATTCTATTGTTTTGTTTCAATGCCCGGTAATCTTGTATCAGCCCTTTTGTTTTGACATACAATACATTGCTAGCACTATTATCTGCATAACAATGAGATAAGTGCAAAACACCCACACTTAGTTATATTGTATCAGTGTTGGGTGGTTGGGGTTTTTTTTGTTTGTTTGGGGTTTTTTCACTTAATTTTTGTGTGTATTTGTCATTAGGTGGTTTTTGAAAGAGAGGGAAGATTCAGTTCAGTTAACTGCTTAACTCTTGATGACCATGACTGAAATTCTGTAGCGGTAGCAGAAACAACAGCAGTAACAACAAGAATAATGATAATACAATAAAAACAACAGCATAAATGCCAGCAACTGCAGGAGCATCATCATCATCAATAACAACAACTAACAACAGCAAAACTGCTTACTATTCAAAGTCATGGTTGATTGGTAGCAGCAGCAACAACAACTAAAGCATTAACAGCAATACTAACTGATCCAAGACACATTTAAAACAATGTCAGTAAGCAGATTATTCACTCCATAAAGAACCATTACACAACTGATATGCAGCCTTTGTGGTGTTGAAAATCAGATTAGGTATATCCCTGAGGTCAGAATGCAGTTACCTTAATTACGTGTGGGCATAAACGGTCGCATACACAAAATCTCATCATTGGAGAACCTCAGAGCTCTAGCCAAGGAACAAAAAGAAAAGAAAAGATTAGGAATAACCTGCCATGTAACATTGAATGAGTAGAGAAGCGGTGATACACAAAATGAATGTGTCAGAATCTCTGTGATGTAAAATTTGCAGCATTGGGAGGAAAGAGTGAATAGGGAAAATAATGTGGAAAAGGAGGAATGGATGGAGCATAATAGCAGCAAAACAATAGCAGCAAAAGTACACACACACATACAGAAGCATGCTTGCATGCATGCATACACACACTTGCACACATGCATACACACACAAGCATGCATGCACACATATGCTTACATGCACAAATTATTATTACGTGCATGCATGCGCACACACACACACACACACACACTATTACACCATTGAAAAGAAGTGAACAAATTTCAAATAAACTTGGTTCAGACTAATGGATGTAATGTTCACAGAAAATGAAATCACTGCACATGGGGAAACTTAACCTCCAAAACTTTACCAAAAATGGGTTCACTGCTGGTAAACCCATGGAATCACAAATATAGCATATATCCAGCATGACTGTACAGAGGGGGGGAAGGCACAGACAGCAGGGTGAGGTGAGGCTGGGAGTGGATGGGTTAGGGAGTCTGGGGGCTGAGCTGCTCCTGGACATTGATTTTCTCCAATGTGCAGCAGGGCACGTTTAGACACCGCCATGTCTTTAGGAATTGATGTCTAGCAATAAACCATCTCCATTTAGCCTCCATTTTATCATTTCTGCTTTGCCCCAACGAAGTTTCATGTGTATGGCATACTTGGTGTGTCTCTCTCCTTACTCTTATTTTCTTTAGTTTTGTTTTATTCCGAGTAAAGTTCTGTGAGAGTGCATCTTGACCTCTGCTATACGTTGTTTTTTGTTATTCTTTATACATATTTTTTCAAATCAAGCCTCATTGACACGACATTTTTTGTTTGTCACTTTAATTTTGATTCAGCTTTAGGAATTTGGTGAAGAACTCTTCAGTGTAGTGCTCTAATCACTCCCCATAGAGTTAAACAGAAGAGAACACAGAAGCAGGAAAAAAAGAAGAAGATAGAGAGATATTTTTATTCCAATGATCATGTCATATTTTCCCCAAAAGAAGAAGAAAGAGAGACGTGTTTATTCCATTCCAAAGAACATGTCTTATCCCCCCCCCCCCCTCCCAAATCTCCCTCATGGTAAAAGAAAAAGCATTCATCAGCAGCCTTTATTGTGATCTCACCTGTTGTGTAGAGGAGAAAGCCTGAAGCTTGGAGCGTGCATGACTGGACTAGAAATTGTTTACCGGCTTGATTTAATGAGCTTTGCCCTTCATAGTGAGGGAGGGAAAGTGTCAGGGAAAGCTTATGATGGATGGTGTGACAGACTGACTGATGGATGGAACTGATTGGTGATGCAAAGCAGGAACTCTGGTGTATGGGTTTGGATTCTGTGCTGATATTATATGTATGGCACTCTTACAGCTGAGTGGTGCATATACACTTGTGTGCATGTGGGCTAGGGGACAGGTAGGCAGACAGGAAGATGTGCTCACATGTATGGATGCATACATTCACACACACACTAACACACACACTAACACACACATTGTATGTATGTAAACTCATGCACACACACATGTACCTGTGCATACACATGTACCCGCCTGCACGTGCTTACACGCGCACATACACACACACACACACACACACACACGCAAGGGACTGGGGGGGTGGGGGGGGATAGGATAACCTAGTAGTTAGAACATTGTGCTTACAATCTGACAACCTGGGTTTGATTCCTGTTCAAGGGGATATTTTCCTCTGGAGTTAACATCAGTGCAGACTCCACTCTCCCCAAAAGTCCTTTGGATGAGACTATAAACTGAGGTCCCATGTGTGAACACACGCAGAACATTTTGCGCACATGTTAAACCTGTTCCGCTTTTCGTAAGAGTAGGCCATTGTGTGCTGGTGGGAACAGATGACAGAATTTACAAAACTGCATACACACGGGGACTAGATGTAAAAAAGCACATAAGTGCTTATTCCATTATCCTCGATATAAAAGAATAAAATAAATAAATAAATAAACATGCATACACACACTCACACACACACACACTCACACACACTTACACACACACACTCACGCACACACACACACACACACACACACACACACGCACACTCACATTTTTAAATTCTCACCAAGCACACAATTAAAATGAACTCACCTACACATGTATCCAAGTATGCATTATATGCAGGCACTCATCATCCTTTGCATGTCACTAAAACAACAACAGTTTAAAAAAACCCACCACAACAATATTAACAGCAATAACAACAGCAAAGCATTGTTTTGAAGTTGTTTATTTTTCTCTAAACAACAATAGCAAGGTTCATATTTATTCTGTTGCATCATAATTTTTTTTTTTTTAAGTCGTCAACAGTTCCAAAGGGACAGGAACAAACAAAATAACAAGCATCCTCGCCAGACAAAAATAAAGATCAAATAGCCGTTGCTGTTTGCAACAATTATCCACCCCCCCCCCCCCCCCAATCTCACGAGCGTCGGTCCACTATCCCCTTGCTCTGTAATTACACGAATGGCTCAGTAATAGCGTAAAGCTATAACAGCATGCAAAAGAATAACAGGGGGGAAAAAAATCGTAAAAAGAAGGTCGTTATTGATGTGTAATTTGCTGTCTGCTTCTCTGTTTCAGCGGACAACCGGGGGAAGAAGCCTCGGGAACGGCAGCGACAGCTGGAGTACAACGTGTTCGAGCAGAAGCAGGAGCAGGGCCCTCGGATCTCTCAGCAGGTGGCCTTCGCTGCCTACCAGTTCCTGTCCACAGGTCAGAGGGCATGAGGGTGCCCATCAGTCAGTCAGTCACGGCGCAGAGTGGCCCTGCAGCAGCGAATGAGGATGGATGACGCATGCATGGACAATAATATGGGTTTTTTTGTTGTTGTAATATTGAGGGATTTAAAAAAAAAAAAATTTCGGGTTGGAGTGTGGAGGTGGGGGGAGGGGGTGGAGGGATGGGGGGGTGGTGGAGAGGGAGATTAATAGTTCTGATGTCTGTGTGAGTGTGTGTGTGTGTGTACGCGCGTGCGTGTGGAAGTCAAAGTCAAAGTTTTATTTCCAGATGGTACATTGATTAAGCAATGCATGTGCTCTTTTCATCAAGTCATTCAACCCCCCTGCCCCCACCCCCCACCCCCAAAAAGGCAAGGAAAACATTAAAAATAATAAGAAAATAGCATTACAATATATCAAATTACATTAAAATGTGTGTGTTGTGGGAGGGGGGGGGCTGTGTGTACCTGTGTGTACATACATGTATGTGTGTGCATGTACATGTATACATCTGTGACTGTTGAGTATTGACTCATTTTGTGTGTGTGTGCTTCATGGATGTACACATGTGTATACGCGTATTTGAATCAGTGACTCTGCAAGAACTCAATGGCATCATATTTAAATAATAATTATATGATCACCTACAACTTTTTTAATAACAATTTTTTCCCTTTTTTAATTTTGCACAAATACATACCGACATACAAACATGAACACTTGTGTGAATATACACATAGAAAATATCAACATATCAGACATTTTTGCAAGCACATCTTTTTGTTAACTAACTCACTCATGTTAAGTTGAATCCTTGTATCATAGTATACATATATCATCATCATCGTCATCATCATCATCATCATCATCATCATCATCAGTCCCTGACCTAGATGGTCATTAAGGGGACATAAGAGACATGATCGACATTCTTATCCAGACTGAGTGTCTACTGTTACATCACAAAAGATAACAAAGGTGTTGAAGTGTTGTGTGGGTCTTCACGAGGAGGCCAGATCATCACAATTATTGCAGTACTGTTGTTACTGCAGTATATAGTTTTACATTCACGGCAGTTTTTTTCTGCAAGAACTTCAGGCAGCTGTCACTTGAGATAGTGAGTTATGACAGTATTCCTATATGCTTATCTCATGATGTTGTATGTGTGCATGCTTGTCTGCCTGTGGAAGGGGTTTTTGTGTGGAATCTTGCCAGCAGCAACTGTTTCATTTCCTTGGGTTTTTTTATTTATTAATTTTTTTTACATGTATCAAAATATGAGATTGATTTGTATAAGCCCTCGGTGTAACATTAATTCTGAAATTGATTTGTAGAGGAAATGTATTGGATGTGGAAGTGTAATTAATCAAAGCATTTTCATACCTGCTCATGCATACAAACATACATGCAATAATAGACATGCATGCTGTGCATACCCTTATATACCCCCAGACATACACACCCACACCCACACCCACACCCACACCACTCCACATCACACCACACCACATCACATCCCATCACACCACACCACATCACACACACACACACACACATACACACACACACACACACACACATCCCATCACACCACACCACACCACACCATATCACACACACACTCACACACACACACACACACACACACACACACACACACACACACACACACACACACACACACACACACACACACACACACAGGGATATTTTCCCCCTGGAGTTAACACCAGTGCAGACTCCACTCTCCCCAAAAGCCCTTCGGATGAGACTATAAACCGAGGCCCTGTGTGCGAACAAACACAGAACATCTTGCACACATGTTGAATCCTGTTCCGCTTTTTGTAAAAGTAGGCCATTGTGTGCCGGTGGGAACAGGTGACAGAATTTATAAAACCGCGTGCACACAGGGACTGGATGTAAAAAAAAGCATATAAGTGCTTATTCCATTATCCTCGATATTAAAGAATAAAATAAAATAAAATAAATATTTTTTAAAAAGACACACACACTCACTCACTCACTCTCTCTCTCATTCACTCACTCTGTCACTCACTCACTCACTCACACACACAGACACACACACATATCACACCATGCCCCCCTCCCTCCCCAAATAGTGGCAAACTATGATCATCATTACAATGACATCAGCAAAAAGTATAGCAATGATGTTAACACTAAGAAAAGAAAGTTTGAGTAATGAATGATACTGTAGAAAAATACACCAATGATGATAAACAGTAAGAAAAGAAAGTATGAGCAATTATTAAAAATAAGAAGAATCTATAAGTTACCTAAGCTGTGTTTAATTTGCGCTGCAGCATCAAATGTTTGTAACGATAGAAATGAGGTTCCATACATTTTAAAGATCCTTGATCTGTCTCGGGACAGAGACTGTCTCAATTGATGATGTCAATCAGATAAATGCCAAGACCTACATAAAAAATTAAATGTTGTGCTTTAAGATACAGAGCCTAGTCTTCAGCCATGACAAACTCTTTGCACAACAACCTGCACTCTCCTTTTAAAGGAGAAAACAATGTTCAGAATTTTGAGTATGGCTGCCTAAATGGCCATGTACTTGAAAACAGTCTTGAATAATAATGCAAACTTGTCATCCAATATTTATGTAAAGTCTCACTTTGATTCCCAGGTGGGATGGATGGATTTGGGATGCATACTCTGGGTGATTCCTGATCCCCCCCCCCCCGAGTGTTAAGCTGGGGGAACACAGAACAAGAAGACCTTGATACCAGTGCTTATACTGCGTTTCATCGTGAATGTTTTAGTTGTGGAGCCTTTCAAGGAGCAGTACATCGTGCGGAGCGTTCTGAAGCAGCTGATTCGGCAAAACATCTTCATCACTTTGTCTCCGAGCACGGAGGACTCTGAAAAGAACTACCTGTACCACCGGGGCAAAGAGTGCGACTACTTCATCTTGTTGCTGGAAGGTTGGTTGGTTGTGAGGAAACTGAGCAGGGATAGTGCTTCTTTCTTTCTCTTGCTTACTTTCTAGTGAGGAAACTGAGGAAGGATTGAGCTTCTTTCTTTCTCTTTCTCTCTCTTTCTTCATCTCTCTCTCACTTGTTCTCCTTCTAATGAGGAAAGTGAGGAGGGATTGAGCTTCTTTCTCTCTCTCTCTCTAGGAGGCACCGTGGTCGAGTGGTTTAGGCGGTCAAATCGTGATCCAGAGGTCGCGGGTTCGATCCCCGCTCGGCTCGGTGTTGTGTCCTTGGGAAAGACACTTTACTCCTATTTTCCTCACTCCACCCAGGTGTACAAGTGGGTACCAGCTCTGCTGGGGAAGTATCTGGCGGCAGACTAGCGTCCTGTCACAGGGGTGGTGAAAAACCATCAGTTCGCTTAACGCTACAGAAACCGGGATAAGCTCCGGCTCTATGGGCCTTCTGGCTCGAAAGAACATACATACTCTCTCTCTCTCTCTCTCTCTCTCTCTCTCTCTCTCTCTCTCTCTCTCTCTCTCTCTCTCTCTCTCTCTCTCTCTCTCTCTCTCTCTCTCTCTTATCTCTCTCTCTCTTTTATCTCTCACTCACTTGCTCCCTTTCTTTCTGTTTCATGTTCTCTCTTTTTTTCCCCCTCTCTTTCTTTCTGTCTCTCACTCATTCTCTTTTCGAGGAGTTGACTCTTTGTGTTGGTGAATGCTGCATCTAAAATGTTGTTGGTTACGAGCCTTGTAAATTGCACTTGTTTCAGCATAAATGTATCAAATATGGCTTATGTAATTATCTTGTTTTATTATTGTTGATAGATTATTTCATGTACTATGTTGATAGTGATATGTTTATGTCATATGTCCACTCTGTCTGTATGGCCACCAATCTTTTGTATTGTGGCCTGAAGCTGATGATAGTAAAAGTCTGAGGTCTGAAGTCTCCCTCTCACTGTCCCCTTGCACCCCCACCCCCCCTCCCTCCCAAACTCTCTCTCTCTCTCTCTCTCTCTCTCTTCTCTTCTCTCTCTTCTCTCTCTCGTCTCTTGCCTCTCTCTGTCTCTCTCTCTCTTTGTCTCTCTCTTTTTCTTTCTCTGTCTTACTCTCACCCTTTTGCCTCTCCCAATCTCTTTCTGTTCAGAGTTCTCTCTCTCTCTCTCTCTCTCTCTCTCTCTCTCGTCTCTTCTCTGTCTCTCTCTGTCTCTTCTGTCTTCTCTCTCTCTCTCTCTCTCTCTCTCTCTCTCTCTCTCTCTCCCTCTCTCTCTCTCTCTCTTTTTCTCAAAGATGCATGCTATACAGAGACCTGAAGAAGATTGTGTGGCCTCTGGAGATAACTCCACAAATCAAACTGTACGGCCCTTGAGAGGAGCGGGGAAAGGACACGCCATTACTTTTTCCAGACACATCTGACAGTGTAAAGCAAACGAGAGAAGAAGAAGAAGAAGAAGAAGTGTGTTCCTATGTGTGTTCAACTTACACAAGACACACTGATTTCCTGAAAGATTCAGCGCAGAGTGCTATCGACTCCGCAAGGCATTAAGGAAGAAGCCAGATCATATGACTTGAACTTTTTGTGAACTCCAGAGTCGCTCAATAGTCACAAGCGGTACAAAAATACCTCTGTAGAGTAGTGAGGATGTAGCAGGGGTTTTTTTAATAAAAAATTATTTTTTTAGTAATTTGTTTTGGGTATCTTTTTTTTTCTCTCTCTCTCCTCTCTCCACTGACTTTGATGATAATTATTGTTGTTGTTTCAGGTCATGTGGAAGTGGAAATTGGCAGAGAAAATCTGGTCTTTGAAAGTGGTCCCTTCACCTTCTTTGGTGTGGAATGTCTAGACAGTGAGTTGGGGTTTTTTTGCTCTCCATCGGGGTTGTATAATGAGTAGTGTGTTGTCGTTAATATTTCTCTTTACATTGAATGTAGGTTGTACTTGGGTAACTGTCACCTGTACAGGCATCTTCAGGATCATGAGTTTGAAAATCAATATCTGCGAACGAATCTGCAGACGATAATGATTCTTGGAATGGGTGGAAGGCTATTTATGGGTAGCCCTAAGCATGTTGCTGTGGATTAGCTACAGTATTGCGTTGTATTGTGTTGTTTTGCTTTGGTTTGGTTTGGGTTGTATTGTACTGTATCGTAGTCATATTGCATTGCTTTGTGTTATATTGTTTTGTGTCATATTATCACAGCAGATTTCTCTATGTGAAACTTAGGCTGCTTTTCTTGGAGACAGCTTGACATCAGTTCTTTTGTGTGTGTGTGAGTGCGTGCATGCGCATATGTGTTAAAATAGCCTAATAGCGTGGGCGTTAGAATAGCCTAATGGTTAGAGCGTTGTGCATGCGATTTGTCTGCACGGAATTAAGCCCAGGTTTGAACCACTACCGTTGAAGGGGATTTTACTCCTGGAGTTAACATCAGTACTGACTCCATTTCCTGAAAGTCCTTTGGATGAAACTATAAATCGAGGCCCCATGTGCAATGCATGCAGAACATCTTGCACACATGTTAAAACCTATTCTACCTTTTAGAAGAGCAGGTCATTCATGCTGATACTACTACTACTACTACTTCTACTACTACTACTACTACTACTACTACTACTACCTACTACACTACTACTACTACTTACTACTACTACTTCTACAAAATGGAATTTATATAGCGCTGAGTCTTACAAAACGAACAAATCAAAGTGCCTGCACTCAAATCATTTACACACATGCAACTTTCCTCAAATATCATAATTAGGAGATTTCAAATTTATGTGCACGCATGTACACATGTACGTGCACATGTACGCACGCACGCACAACATGCACACATGCACACACACACTCAAAAGAACTGATGACAATTTTTTTGTAAATGAATGCATACTGGTGTCATGTTGAGCCATCATCCCAGAAGATGGAGTACATCTACCCTAATGCTAGGCAGAATCAGTCACATGCGCCAAATCTCACCTTTGGTAAACATCACAGTTCTAGTTGATCAACTGAAGAAATTAGTGTAAGTATAGAGCACATTAAAATCTCCCTTCTTATTGGCGTAATCAGAGAACTGAGAGAGAAGGAAATTGGAGAAAGTAATAATAAGAAACACACACACACACACACACACACACAACACACACACACATACCCCACAAAAACACATCACATTTACCCTTCTGTACTTGTTATAGTCATGCTGAAATCCATCGCAGTGTTAGTGAACGACTCCCTGTTTTTTGTGACCTAATGACTAAACTCATCTTCTTGGTGTCCTCTGCGGCCAGACTTGCGGGACATCAAGATGGAGGACCTGAAGGACAGCAGGGACCTGCGCAAACTGCCCGGCTACGTCCCCGACTTCACTGTGCGGGCCACCTCTCCCGTGCAGTTCCTGCGCATCCGCCGTGTCCACTACCTGGCCGCCCGTCGCACTTCCTACATGATGACGGTCACGCAAGAGCACTCCCAGAGCCATGAGCAGACCTTCCACGATGTGTGGCACCGGACTGTGGCTGCTGGCTCCCTGTCTCGCAACAACAGCGCTGCCGCGATGAACGAGCTGCCAGACAATACCCTCACGCCGCTGGAGATGGTGCAGAAACGGGCCCTGCTGTCTGAAGGAGCTTTGAAAGACTGGCACACAGCCAACTGCCACCAGCACCATCCCGCCGCCAAACTGGAAACCAGAGAGGAGAGCGTCAAGGGAGATCCTGCTAATGGCGGAAAAGCTGGTTTGGATTCTCCCCGAAGCGTCCGCTCCGTTCTTATGGAGAGTCAGCCACAGGCCAAGCAGCAGGTGAGAGAAACGCCCTCACCAGTGGATGGCAAGGTGGAGGTGGAGGATGGGGAGAAGTGCGCGCTGCTGAAGTCAAACTGCATGGATGGGGAGGACAAGAAAGGGGTGGGCAGCCTGGGGTTAGACTCGCAGGAAAGAGAGGTTGGAAAAGCCATGGGTGACAGGGTGACTGTGGTGAACAACAAAGAAAGCAGGACTACTCCTGGCAGTCCCAAACGGTGGGCAGAGGAAGGAGAGGAGAGTGCCCCTTTGGTGGGCAGGGAGAGTGTTGACAACAGGACTATGGAGTGATAGCACTTATCACCCCCTGTTTCCTTTTTTTTGGTTTTTTTTGGTTGCTGCCTCATCTTCTGTGACATCCCCATCCTGCTGCTCCCACACCACTCATCCCAATCTCCCCACCACAGCCATACCCAGATTCGTTATGTCTCATCCCCAGGGTCGGAAGTCCATAGAGAGCCCATCAATATCAGGCTGCCATGGAGCCACCAGCTAGAGGGGCCCTGTACTGCTGCTGGGTCACCTATTAGCTCAGTTGCGGAGCCAGACTTAAGTGAGTTGCCCACCTGAGGTGGCAACCACCACAGCATCCCTTAATGACTGTCCCCCGCGAATCTCCAACCCCAAAGGCTTTGACACAAACTCACCACAGGCACAGAAGTGTATGGGGAATCCGAATCTGAGGTCATCATGAGACCAGAGCAACTGGGACCACTGAATCAGAGGCAATTTTTTTTTTATTACATGATGATCAATGATAATGAGCATGACATAATGCTGCTGCTGTGGAAGTGCATATGCTTTGAGACTACTTGACAGGGTTGTACTCTATGCTTACTATCATAATACATCCGGTGTCAACTAAGGCCTGAGAGATACAGACACCTGCAGTCCTTGTCAGTTAATTTGAGCAACACTCTCAAATTTGCATCTGTAAAGTGGATGAGGCTCGATTGTGTGGTCCCAGTCTTTCCAATGAGCCCACAGCACATGCACTCTGGCTAGGAGCTGGCCGGAGTCAGAAAAATCCCTATGACTCGTATGGGATTCAAACATGCAACCTTCCAGTCAGAAATAAGAGTTATCACCTTTTCTTTTTGTACAGAACCCAGCATCAGTGGTGTCATAGTTAAACAGAATTAGCTAGTAGCTTGATTGTCAGAGGGTGTGGACAATGTCTTCCACAGAGAGAAGGGACCATGTTACAAACCCAGTGACTGTTAATGGACTTCTGTCCTTGATTTGTTGACGGTTGGAAAACCAGCATTTAGTCGTGATATTGTTAATGCTTCTTAAGTAAGTACTGTATATTTTTGTGGTTCCATTGTTGCCGGACATGAAGACAATGTACTTAGTGTATACATTTATTGGTGAGTACACTATGGAAAATGTTATTCCTTAGAACAGTAGACCAAGACATGTTCACAGTATATTTGGAGAAAAAAACCCAAACCATTGCATAACATTGTTCTTCAGAATGTTGCACTTTTTCTGATATAGTGTCAAGGGTTGCCTGCCAGAACTGTCTATCGGCCACTTTTTCATTTTTTGGCATGTGCAGACTCTATTTAGCTTTCTCTTTACTACAATAAGTATTGTTGCTGTGATTGAGTTTGAAGTAATTACTTGCAAAAACCACACTGGTTAATAAGAATTCTCACGCATCCCAGTCCTGCCAATAATGCCCAGAAAAGGATAGTTACTTCTTGCAAGGCAAGATTACCACCCATTTTGATTCCCTATACCACCAAAACTGGCCGCATAAGGAAGGCCATTCCTGGCAGTGCAAGTTCATCTACTGTTCTGATTTTTTTTCTCCCTGCCTAAACTGTCTCAGGATGGTCAAAGATGGCAGAGGCAATGTGGCTGAAGGCTACCTTGTTTTGATCCTGTACAAATTGGCCAGCTGTACATGGTCACTGCTGGCAGGTGGGTAAGTGGGAGTTTCTGCCAATCCTATTTTGTCATAATCATGATAACAGGGTTGTGGCAGCAACATCCTGCTTATAGAGAAACTATACAGAGAGACAGACTTTCATTTCGATCTGCATTTGCAGAGGAAGGAGACTGCAAGTAAAGTTTAAAAGTAAGGATTTTGAATACTGTAGTTTATCAAGTTCTTCATTTTATAAGCAAAAATTTTAACAGAATAATGTTTATTGTTAAAGTGTGCATTTTGCATGCTATAACGTTTGAATTACTCCCCCTCCCCCAATGCTTCCTCTTTTCCCCCTCCTGAATAGAAAGAATGTGTTTGACTTGTTTTTGCAGAACATCTTGCACATGCAGAACATCTTGTGCACACATTAAAACCTGTGCTGCTTTTCAGAAGAGTAGGCCATTGTGTGCCGGTGGGAGCAAATGACATAACTTAAAAAACTGCATACACACTGGGACTGGATGTAAAAAAGTGCATTAGTACTTATTCCATTATCCTTGAAATAAAAGAACAAAATTTTAAAAAAACTTTGTGATTTGCTCATTCCCCATCCCCTTGTCTCCAGTGACCAGCTCAGTGAGTTAGAGAAAGTGCAGATTATAGCCCGGAAAGCTGAGCTGTTTGTACTGCATCATCAAGGCGTGTGACATGGCGTTGTTGGCATGTACCCTGTCCCTGTTTAAGGCTTCGCCAAGATGATGTGAAAGGCAGACTTTAAAGTCCAGAGTTAAGCCCTGCTGAGTACCTGTGCCGCTTCAACTAAAGCTAAAGGTGGCTTAAGTGTCCCTCCCCCCCCCCCCATTTAACCCCTTCTCCCAGGTGAAATTAATGGGTTTTGTTGTGTAGTCAGGCTAATGAATGGTGTTAGTTTCCAAACTTATTTGTCGGCTGATGGTGAGATGTGGTCAGGATTGGCAAATCTCACCTCCCAACTTTATCCATTGGTCAGCTGGAGTTGACAGTTTGACAGAGCTAATCAGTCCTCCCTACCTTACCCCGAACCAATATGTTAGAATTGTATAACTCAGGGGTCTATCAGAGACGTAAATTTAATCACAGCAACAAGAAGCCCTTTGGACAATCTGGCCTTCTCCCACACCAGCGTCTTTGAAAAGGACTAACTAACTGCATGTATTTGGAATAACCAGAATATTTTTTTGTACTCCCTAATTTGAATGAAGCGTTTTGGGGGAAGAGCAAGAAAGGCACAAAGCTGACAGTGATGTTAAACTTTCGAATGTGCTTTTCTCGAAACTGTTTCAAACCATAGTAGCCAGTTCTGGCAGGCAACCCTGATGTGTGTGTGTGTGATATGTATGATTTATGATGAGGTTAACATATTTCTGCAGAATGTGATGAGCACTGTACTGAGGCATGAACATGACCAAAGGATCGTTTTATCATGGTGAAGAGGACATATCTGACTGGCCGTGGCAGTCTGCTGTATATTTTTTATTATTGTGCACCAAATGAGTTTGAAGCATGACTGGTCAGTTTCCTTTGCTTTTAAAGGACCCAACAGTGATAAGGGTTTCTATGAATCCCAAAGCTGTTCAATGATGCTAGAGTTGTTAATTTTATTTAATATGTAAGGAGAGTCATTGAAAGAAATATTTGGGTCTTGTTGAAATGGATATTTGGGTCTTGTTGAAATGTACAGATCTATTGGCGGATACAGAAATGAATGTCTATGTTTTTTAAAACTTGCTGCCCTAGTACTCTTGTGCAGAATGTGATAAAGTTCTGAAAGTAAAGTTTAGATGTAAGATTAGCAAACTATATATCATCACCTATAGCATTTTGTGTGGCATTATTAGGTTGGCAAGACTTTATTTAGGACTGTTTATCGTCACACTGGGTTTTTTCGTTCAAAATGCACCATGACAGTGATAATGAACATTCATCATTGAGTGAAAGGCATGAAGTTGTGTGCTTAAAAAATGAATTTCAGAAACAGGTATGGTCCCTACATGTGTGAGACATTTCCCCCGCGTTTTCTCATGGAAGATTCAGCCATTTCTGAAGCCATTACTTTCCCTCATCTCCCCTTCCCTTCCCATCACTCTCATGCATACACACACACACACACACACACACACACACACACACACACACACACACACACACACACACACACACAGGGAGTCTCTCTCTCTCTCTCTCAGATACACACACAGATACACACACAGACACACACACAGCGTGCGCATGCACCCACATACACACACACACACACACACACTCACTCACTACAAAACGGCCCTGAGTGGTATTGTTTTCTTTCATATTTCCTGGTTGCATTCCTTTGCGTTGTCAGAGATGTACATACTGTTATATTCATGCATATTCATATATATTTAATCCAGACTGAACAGTAAAGAATGTGTACTATATTTGTAGTGAATGGCTGAGGGGTAAGTTAAGAATGAAACAGATTTTTCGGAGCTGTACTTTCATAGAAAATGTCTTCATAGCAGGACGCTTTAAGGTGTGTGTGTGTGTGTGTGTGTGTGTGTGTGTGTGTGTGTGTGTGTGTGTAAGGGATGATTTGCATTATTAGTTGATTGCATGTCACAAGGTGATTGATAGCTTGCAATAAATCAGATGCTTATTACACCAGCTCTTGTTAGTCACATAGTATAGAGCTCTGATGATATAGTATAAAATCATTTTTAGTCATTATGTTATTCTAAGATGTTCACATGATAGTTGCGTGAAAACATGATAAGAGAATCATTCTGTTTATGTCCAAGCGCATATTTGTTATTGCATTGTATGCATGAGCAGCGTTTGAAAGAAGGTGTCTTGTTGTTTAAAGAAACTTTCAGGTTGACATGCCAGACATATGAGATTCATGTTGAACCATAGGTTTTATTTGATTTTATCATTGCATTTTGTTCATTTATTTGTTTATTTCTTCAGTTATCTATTAAGTTGTTAACTTTTGTTTTGGGTTTGTTTTTATGTTCAATTTAATATGTCAGTACTTGAGAATTTGTACACAAGTAGATTTTTATCACAAATTTTCAATGTAGGAAGTTGACAAGGTTCAGCAATGAACTCATTTCTCTGTCCCCTGACTTTGTCTACACACACACGCATGCATGCATGAATACACACATGTACACACGCGCGCACACACATACGCACACGCACGCATACACACACATTTATTTTACAAAACAAAATCTCTTTACAATAAAGGCTTTAAGTCCCTGGTTTAGTGATTGCCAAAGTTCCTGGTTTTTCAGGAGACATTGATGATATGTGTTAACAGCTAGGCTGTGGTGAACTTGAGTTTTTTCAAAGCATATGTGATGATGTTTCCCCATGTTGTTTATCCTAGATGCAGAACTTACATTTGGCATTCATTTTCATAGATGACTGTATTCAAGTATGTTTCAGTAGTGTTGGCATTCACCTTTTTTTTCCTGTGGATGCTGAGCTCCCACTTGATTTGTATGTCCCGAGCAAGGTTTGTTTATCTAATACTGTGTGACAGATTTTGTTATTGTTGTTGTTGTGAGAAATGTCTTTTTCAGGATAACTGAATCTGTGTTATTTTAGTATTGTTTACATGTACAAAACTACACTTCAGTTGTGTTTTTGTTTGTTGAATATAGAAAACAGCAGACTGATGTGATGAAGATAAAGTTGGGATTTTTTTGTTGTTGTCATGCATATAGTAGACACACGGTTCCAGCAAAAACTCCCTTCCCCCAACCCGTGTTTCAGCATTGATTCATGGTGGCTTTTCAACTGCCAAAAGTAGAATTAAACACAAGTTTTGTGGACTTCTAGATTTTGGGGGGTTTTGTTTTTACAAAGTTGTCAACAGTGGTCAGTTAATGTTTTTATTTTTTGGTCTTAGTATGCTTTTGGGGTTGTTTTTAAAAAAAAAAGTACTTGTCTAAAATTTACTGAGAACTTCATGGACAAGCGAATTGTTTTTAGATCCATGCTGGCATAAATCCGTGGGTTTCATGTTGATAGATTTTTTGGGGGGTGATTTTATATCCCAGACAGTACCCTTTTTACACAGTTATTTTATCACAAAATTGTGGAATATTTTCTGTTGATGTTTAATTTAAACAAAATGCTCATTTGATTTGTTTATAATCTGAGAAGTGTTTTTGTTGTTGGTATTTTTGTGTGAAATGCAGTTAATGTTGTTTGTTCATGGGTTTTTTCCCCCCAATCTTTTGGTGAAGTTATTTTGACTGTCTGTCATGAGCCCCGATTTTTTTTTTCTAAATCACTGGATGAATATTCATATATACAGCTAGGTAACACTGACTTTACTTCTAAGCTGTCGTATAATACATTTTCCATAACAGTTTTGACAGGAAGTTATATGGGCTCTAAGTCTTTGGCAGGGGCATGGTGAATTAAGGGTGGGGATTTTTATGATTTCCTGGGTCAACTTAAAGTGCAGACCTGCAAATGCTTTATTTACCTTCATGTATGTACACATGCAGAACATGAAATATGCACATTAAAGATCCTGTCATTCATGTCTGTATTCGGTGGGTTATGGAAACAAAAACATACCCAGCATGCTCTCTATACCTGGAGAGGGATGGGCTCCATCAGGTTCCACCAAATAACATTTTCTACTTCCTGAGAGAATCAGCCGTTTCCCATCTGATGTTAGTTAACATATTATACTTAGTCACTACGTTTTTTTAGGAGAGAGGGGGGGGGGGGGGGGGGGAACATATTACACAGCTGTAAGAGTGCAGTGTATCACTCTCATTGTGTAAAAGAGTACCGCGTATAGATATTAGTTTATGATTTCTTTTTGTGAGCGTGATATTTATTCTCAGGTGATGTTAGCCAGATCACAACAACATGGGCAGAAGAAGAAAACCTGAGAGACTGAAATGCAGTATGTAAAAGTATTGCAAAAGAAACCATAAAGATGGTTACAGTTGTAAGTACTTTTATTATATTTCAGTGTGTGTGTGAGAGAGAGAGAGAGTCAGTCAGTCAGTCAGTCAGTCAGAGAGAGAGTCAGTC
>CM054136.1:43923116-43940616 GCA_028751875.1 Rapana venosa
AAAAAAAAGGGAGATTTTCTGATAAGAAACAAAACCAGAAAACTCCAACCAATGTGCATTTTAAATGCATGTGATTGTACTTTCTAGTATGCTGAAGATAAATTCAGACATAGTCACATTGTTAATTTTGTTGTTGCTGTTATTGATGATGAAATATGGGACTAAAGAAGAGTGTGTTGCATAAAGCATTCCTATCTCATGCCTTTTGAAGCTGCCATAGACTGCTTGTTGAGTGTGAAATCAAGGAAAAGCTGTGACTGAGAGCAAAAAGTGACAAGACTCAAGAAACCAATTCCTCTGAAGTTTGACCCTATGAAACCAGTTGATGTATATGAGAAATTGACACTATTATCTTTGTTGAGTGAGTCACAGTCATATCGGTTTAGCATTGTTAAATAACATGGATTTGGCTGGGTGGTTTTTGTTTGTGTTAATATGGAGGAAATTATGTAGCTGCTTCATCTTATACAGATATATTAATGCATAATTATGTGTTTGTGACACTGTGTGTACTATTCCCAATTACTGTGAGCCTTTGTTTGGATTTTGAAGTGGAAAAGAGGGCACTATGCTGAATCATTGAAAAGGTTGGGGGGGAAGGTTGTTTGATTTATAGAATTTCTTCCTTTCAATATTTCATATTTTGACGCCACTCTGATACCAAAATGTCATAAATTTTAGCCAGGAATAATATCAAAGCGATAAAGAAGCACACATTTCTGATCCTTATTCAAGCGAAAGTAACAAGAAAGGAGGACAGAAAGAAGCCCCAACTGGGCACACATGCTAAGGGAGAGAATTGTTCAACGTATGCTAGAGGAATTATTTAACTCCCTTGATATGGTAGCGATGCATGTTTTCCACCGCGTTCGACGATGACCTCCAATACCGCAGAGGAGGCAGCTTGTGTTTCGGAAATTGGGCAGAAATTTGATTATAGTGGAGATGCCTTGCCCACAGCACACCCCCACTCTCTCGGCCGAGAGGGCATACAGACAGTCAGCGTTGGGATTTACTCCAAAGGCCAACCAGCCCCCAGGGTTGCAGCACATAGGGACTGTGCAAGTCAGAGAGTCATAGTCGATCACTAAAGACTAAGCTGTAAAGTGGAATTCCATGAGTGGGAAAGCCACTGGTCATACTGCCTCTGACTTTGCTGTTCCCCCCAGCGTCAATGGTTTAATCAAGAACTGCAATAAAAGCCAGGGGCTGAAGGCACAAATGAACCTGTAAACATGTTGGTATGAGGTGTATAATTATTTACAGCAAAGCCGTGAGATCAAAGCCTGCAGATGGGGAGGGGGATGGAGGACTGCAAACACTATGAGACAGAAAAATAAGGGGGAAGAGTGTGCAGATTTATATAAAAGATCATTATGCTTACTGATTTTTTGTTTTGTTTTTGTGGGTGGTGGTTTGCTTGTTCTGTCATATATTGAACATGATATTTGTAGAATGTTTATTTAGATCTCTGTAGAATGCTTATTTAGATCTCTGTAGAATGTTTGTTTAAGGATTTATTAGCATCTCTCTTTCTCTCTCTCTTTCTCTGGCTCTCTCTCTTCCTCCCCTCTCTAATCTCCCTCTCTCTTTTTCTCACACACACACACACACACACACACACACACACACCCCAAAACACACACACAACATATATATATATTATATAATATATATATATATATATATATATATATATATATTATATTAGTATTAGACCTTCTAAAACCCTTTTTTTTTTTTTTTTTATTGTGTGTGGGTCTGTCATATTTACTGTTGGGTTTGGTCACTAAAGTTTACTTCCTATAACTGTTTGTAACAGCTAGAGATATACATGAGTCTGCAGAACATAATTCATCATTTTTTGGGTTAGTTGTTGAGAAATGATACTAAGAATCGTATGGCTTTGGCTGAAGTTGCTGGCCATTAGCAAAGTGATTGATAGTGTGTTTTGTCTTCAGTTCTTTGATCTTATGTGCAAACTCTGTTTTTCCCCTTACCCAGATGAATGAGTGCGTCTAGCTTTGGAAAATAGAAAAAGAAAATTTAAAGGGAAAGGAGTTTTGATTTGTCTGTGAAAGGTGATAGAGGGGGTGGAGGTGAATGAGGTTTTTGATCAGCAAGTGAGTGGGCCGCACATCCCCCCACACAACCCCCCCCAAACCCCTCACACATCGGGCGCACCAAACAAAAAAACGGCAATACATCCCCAAGGGTTTGCATGACGGGGGCAGCACCCCCGCCCCCCCCCCCCACCCACCCCCCCCCCCACCCCCACCCCCTCCCCCCCCCCCCCCCCCCCCCCCACCCCCTCCCACACCCCCCCCCCCCCCCCTTCCCCCCCCCCCCCCCCCCCCCTCCCCCCCCCCCCCCCCCCCCCCCCCCCCCCCCCCCACCCCCCCCCCCCCCCCCTTCCCCCCACACAAACATACTCCAAAAGTCACCAAAATAACTAGAGGGGGAGCGGGAGTTACACTCGTTGAAGTCACACCAGCCAAGTTTCAAGAGGTACACCAAAACAGTGAACAGATTTGAGGAATTATGGAGACCTAATGGGTCAGAGACCTAGACGACGTGGTATTAAAATGAAAAACTCCTTGACAGCTGACTTTTAAACTTTGCAGACTCGGAGATGAATTTCGATGAAAGTTTTGATACGGTAAGTGAGAGTGGATGTAGACATATAAATACACTATCGACCATCGCTCTTTCTCTATATCTGTGGTCCATCCACCTGGAATGACTTTCCTCTATCCCTTCGCCGAACGCCTACCTTTGATACTTTTAAATCAAACCTGAAAACACACTTATTTCCTACCTAAGATCTTCCCTTTTCATAATCTGTCCATACTACTAATAATAATAAATGGAATTTATATAGCGCTGTATCTTGCACAGACGAATCAAAGCGCTTGCACTCAACTCATTCTTACACAGTCATGCAACAAATAGCAAGTAATAGTTCTAACAAGTCCAAATGCACACACACACACACACACACACACACGTTATACACTTTGGCAGGGTGATGGAATTTTTGGCTGTTGAAAAGCAGGGATAGCTATGAAACAGGAAACAGGACATGAAATTCTTAGGTTTGAAACAAATATGTCTTGAGGCCAGATTTAAAAGAGTCACAAGAAGGCCTTTGGCGAAGAGAGATAGGGAGGCCATTCCAAATCGATGGACCAGAAAAAAGAGAAAGAGCGACGGCCAACAGTGGGCTGGTTGAATCTAGGTGTTTGTAAGCACAAGGAATCTGCAGCAGAGCGAAGGGAAAAGAGAAGGGGTGTTTCAGGTGGAGACATTCACAGAGGTAGGAGGTGCTGTTTTGTGGAGACATTTGTAAAAAGAGAGTACTGTCTTATACTTTATTCTTTGTGGCACGGCAGCCAGTGGAGAGATCGCAAGGAGGGGTAATTGCTCAGTTTTTTCTTTCTGAGGACTAGTCGAGCTGCAGAGTTTTGAATACGTTGAAGGGAGTGGATAGATGATGCTGGCAGACCAGCCAAAAGAGAATTGCAATAGTCCAGACGTGAAAGAATGAGAGATGCCACGAGTTTTGATGTTGCGTCTGTGGACAGGTACTTTCAAATGGCACTAATACGCCGTAATTGATAGAAGCAGGACTGGCAGGTCTAGGTGATGAATTTTTGCATAGAGAGTGTGTTGTCAATAATGACCCCTACTCTAATACTCTTCAATTGCCGCCCACACCTCCATCATCCTGGCTAGGTGTGCTGCTTGTGTGTGGTGTGTGTGTGTGTGTGTGTGTGTGTGTGTGTGTGTGTGAGAGAGAGAGAGAGAGAGAGAGAGAGAGTACATTTGATACCTGTTAATCGTATCTGTGGACGGTTGCATGCGTGTAATTGATTTGAATGTAAGTGCTTTGATTAGTTGCTTTACAAGATCCAGCGCTATATAAATTCCATATCATTATCGTTATAAATAGGAGGCATACCAAGTGCAAGAGACAGCTGTCTGACCACAGAGTTTGGTGCATTCAACGATGTTGCTTTCCACCAGGAAATCTAACTGAATCAGTTAAAGTCGAGCAGGGGAAAAACAACAACCGTCCCATCCCATGGGTACGACTTTCAGAACCTGAGAAACACAAGGGCACTGATGCAAAGCGTAACTCGGAGAGCAGGCACAAAGCAGACTTCAGCCATTGACATCTCTTCTTTTCCCCAGTAACTCTCTGCAATTTCGTTTGGGCACAGCACGGAATTTTTCATGCTATGTCTCTTGGACAAATAAGACCTGGAGGAGTCCATCTCTCTCCAGATACAGTCCTGGTAGGTCTGCTTGCTGGGTATGTTCGTATTTCCGGTATGAATTATAGGATCTTTGGCGTGCAGATTTTTTCTTCCGCGTGCGTTTATAAACTAAAGTAGTTAAGACATTGGTCGGAAACAAAAGACGAGAACTAATGCTAACAGGGCAGAGCGTGGACAGCTTGTCCGGTGTTCAGAACAGCCCCAGGCTGTTGCAAGAGAAAACCATCCATCACAATATGGCCATGCTAACTGGTGAATGTCACGAGGAACCGAGGTACGTCCACCCCCATACTAGTACATCTTTTATAGTCTCCTTTTGTCGGTTCGGGCGAGGAAGTAGCACTCTGCCCACAAAGGGAGGATGAAGTAATAGTTGAGGGACAGACTGGTGTCGTGTCCGTTAGTGCTCACTGCGACTTGAGCAACAACAACAAACATACAAAAAAAACAACAACAAAAAACCAAATCAACATGCCCCCCTGTTCACCACTGTGTAGGTAAGGTCTTTCGTTTCTGGAAAAGTCTTCCTAACACAGCTGAGTGATATGAGGGTAGCTAAATCACCTTCGGGACAGAAACACCTTCGGGATAGCTCAGTAGTCAGGCTACTCGCTTTCCCCAAGCTAAGGTTAAGCAGCATTGAGCGTGGTTACCAAGTGGACGGGTGACCGTTTGGGAGCCTTGGCTTCAGTACAGTTTCCAAGTTCAACCAGCAGAAAATGAATACCTGCCTTCTTTAGGGTCAGGGAAGGTAAACCAGCGAAGGAGACGAGATGGGCGCCACCCTCAATATGCTGGCCACTGAATAAGCTGAGGTCTCTAACACTACGCTTTTCAACGACCGCGTAGGTTATGGGAATCCCTTGAACACCTAAGTTACCTTCTCTAGGGGCCAGCATCTTGAGGGTGGTGCAATCTTCTCTCCCTCGCTGCCTTACCTTCCCTGTCCCTAAAGAGTGGCAGGTACTGAAGAGGGGCTGGGTGAACTGGGGAACTGTCTGAAAGCCAATGCGCACGAATGATCACCCATCTATGAGGCAACCACTCTCAACGCTGCCTTCAGGTTGGAAAGGTTACTTAGCTTTTAACACCGAGGTATCCCGCCCCCATTACATTTTTTTTTTAACTGTTTCATTGCTGCGTGTTTTGACTGTGCCGATGCCTTTTTTTTTTTAATCAGGCAGAGTGAGATGTGTATGAACAGTATTGATTAATGCCCGCCACAAACACGGACAGACAGACAGACAAACACACACACACGGCCACATATAATAATGATAATAATAATAATAATATATGGAATTTATAAAGCGCTGAATCTTGCAAAAAAACAAACAAATCGAAGCGCACCTCTGTGTGTGTGTGTGTGTGTGTGTGTGTGTGTACATAGGCGTGCGTGCGTGCATGCGTTCGTATTGTGCGTGATGACTTTGCCCATTCCCTCAGAATTTCCGTGACTAGTACAATAAACATTTCACTGAAGAGGGACCTATTTAGCCACTGTTACTGTCTATCTGTCAGCAATCATCTTTGTCTCTTAAGTAGAGCTTTCCCTAATGGGTTTTTCTTTTACCAGACGATCAGCCACCAACATAAACGCCCTTACATCTTCTCCTTGTCTGCTTGTCTGTCTGTCTGTATCTGTTCTGTATGTGTACCCTCTCCGGGACTGTTGATCAACTCGTCCCTAGGTCCCCCCCATCCCCCACTCCACCCCCAGACAACCATCTAGGTCAAGGGACTTACTGTTGATTGATTGGTAGCAAGTTGTTATGCTAAGAGCTTGTTTTTTTCTTTAGTTTTTTGGGGTTGTTGTCTTTTTAGGACAGATTTTCAGATTTTCCTGCAAGCAGCTATGATGTGATATAATTACATGTATAGTATCGGGGGTACTGAATAGGGAATTTTTGTTTTCCTTCTACAAATGTCGTGCTTTCATACTTCAGCATCACGGCTCTTCTTCAGTCATCTGCTGCGATCCAATGGGGGTCGTCTGTTGGTCTGCTTCGCTCAGGGTTGTCTACGTTTGGTCTTTTCTGTAACGTTGTTCTACGGCAGGATGGGCTGGCATAGGGTTGTTGCTCCTGGCAGTTTGGTTGCAGGGTCAGTGGTTAGTCGTTCCACTGTTCCTTCCTTCTTTTCAAGTTGATCATGTGCTTGGGAGTCAGGCGTATAGTCTCCTCTCTTCAGATGAGAGCGTGTTATGACTGAAGGCAATATTAACACCATAATTACATTGGGATGTAGACCTCACTTATTCTATTTTAAAAAAATTATTATTCTTTTTATTTCCAGGATAATGGAGTAAGCACTCGTGTGCTTTTTTTTTCATCCAGTCTCTGTGTGTATGTAGTTTTGTAAATTTTGTCATTCGTTCCCACCGGCACACAATGGCCTACTCTTCCGAAATTCGGAACGGGTTGTAACGTGTGCGCAAGATGTTCTGCGTGCGTTCGCACACGGGACTTAGGTTTATAGTCTCATCCGAAAGAGTTTTGGGGAGAGTGGAGTCGGCACTGATGTTAACTCCACCTCTTGAGCGAGAATCAAACCCGGGTCAGCAGATAACGAAAACATCACTCTAACCACCAGGCTGTTCCGTCCCCCGTGATTTGCCCCCAAACACGCTGTTTGAGATGGTCTCTCTGGGACTCCTCGGACAGCTGCAGGAAGCAGGATGAAAGAGAAGCACTATGCAGTTTGATGCCTTAGAAATTACGGCACTAGGTTTTGTTGTTCATGGTGGTGGTGGTGGTGGTGTGTGCGTGAGTGTGTGTGTGGCGGAGGTGGTGGTGATGGTGGTGGTGGTGGTGGTGGTGTGTGTGTGTGTGTGTGTGTGTGTGTGTGTTTATTCTATATTTATTATTCCCACACATAGTGTGTTTGGAAATCTAAACACACGTAAACACGAAGTTTCACAGCCTGAAGACAGTTGTCACTGGCACACTGCTATAGAAAATACCACTATTATAACGAAACAACCACACAGACAGGTGCAAAGATGATGAAGAACTGGTTTTCATTGTGAGAGATGAACGAGCCATGTAATTGCTAGGGCTGCTCCTTCCTCAACTTACCTCTCCTAAGCTCCCCTTACCCTACCCAGCTTCTCCCCAACCCACAAACATATCCCTCACCCCTAAGTTACCCCCTCTATACCCGCCCGCTACCTCCCCCCAGCCCACTTGCTCCCCACCCCACTATACTCTCCCGCCAGGTACCCCTTCCCCCAACCACCCTCCATTCCCCTTTTCTATCCCCCAGTCTATTTCTTCCACCCCCTCCGACCTCCCCCCCCCCACCCCATTTCTCCCCTCTTCCCACCCATCCCCCAGTAACCCCTCCCCTTTCTATTCCTCCCCCCACCCCCTCAGCTACCTCTCCCCGAAAAATTGAAAAAAGAAAACGGCACAAACATGGGAATATAGACAACACATCTCCTCCAAACTTTGGAGGATTAGAAGTTAGGGGTGATCCCCACAGAGATCTGGATTTCGTAACTCTCAGCTAAAATTATTGCAATCGAAATTTTATGACATATTATCAAACTAACAACTCCAAACTTTCATGGTGCCTTCTTATATCATTTTGCAAATTTAAAAAAAGTCATACCTATAATAATTTAACTTCACTTATCACTTTTTCCAGACAGTAAACAGCAATTTGTACAATGTCATAAACAAAATTGTTGCTTCATTTCCATCAGATGAAAGCTTTTATCTGGACTAGGAAGCAACTTCAAATTTTTTAAAAGGGATATAATTGTTCAAGATAACCGTGAAGGAGAAGTAATATTGACATAAAATAGCACATATCGTGTGTTTGTAAATCTAAACACAAGTAAACAAGGTTCATACGCAGGTAATAGAATTTACTGCATGAAGACAGTGGTCACTTTTAAAGTTTCTGTAGAAAATGCCACTCTTAAACAGTTACACATGCTGGTTCCAACAAAATACATGAAAATATAAAGAAACGAACAATTGGGCCCCTCTGCCTTTGTGATGGCTTGCGAATTTCATTTATTGTTTGTTTGTAAACATTTATCATTTTTATAAGGGGGTGGGATTTGTTTTGCACAAGGTCGTAAAAGTGACTTAGGGTAAAAAAAAATACTCGGGTCACAATGAACTTTTTTGGAGACACTGAAACTGAAGGTTTTCAAGTTAAAGACACAGTCAAAGAGGATGATGATATTAGTTAACATGGTTAGCATGCCAGTCTTTATTACAAACACATTTTTTGTTTTTGTATATATTTTTGGGGTTTGTTTTTTGTTGGTTTAAAAAAAATCTATTAGGTTTTATTTCATTTCTACCTGTCATTTATGGGGGTCTCCTACAACACAGTAACCATCTTTGTTTGACTGGTGCCATATGACCTGGACAAGAAAATGAAATGGTGGAGGGTTGTTTAGATTCAAACAATCCATACATCGTTATTGTTGAACAGGGGGAAAATCATTCTAACTTCTTTATCTCTGTCGATATTATATATGTGGTACTCTCTCTCTCTCTCTCTCTCTCTCTCTCTCTCTCTCTCTCTCTCTCTCTCTCTCTCTCTCTCTCTCTCTCTCTCTCTCTCTCTCTCACGGTATCTGCATATAAACATAACGTGTCTAAATATATCATGTACACGTGCACTGTAATAAGTTCGTGTGTGAATGGCTGTGCATTTGCATGTATGTGTAGAAAGTGTGTGTGTGTATGTGTGTGTGTGTGTGTGTGTGTGTGTGTGTGTGTGTGTGTGTGTGTGTGTGTGTGTGTGTGTGTTTTGTGTGTGTGTTTCTCTTTCTCTTTCTCTTTCTCTCTTTCTAGTCCATTGATCTGGAATTACCTTCTTCTCTCTCATCACTGAATGCCTACTTATGACACTATTAAATGCAGCCTCCAGAGGAACTTATTTGAAATCTAAGATTTCCCCCTCTGTTTCATCTCATATCTATTCCTGCCTTCAACAGCCAAACTTCCCATCACCTGGCCAAAGTGTATCGCGCGCGCGCGCGTGTGTGTGTGAATTTTAATTTGTTAAAACTATTTGTGATTTGGTTGCATGTATAAGAATAGGTTGAATACAAGCGCTTTGGTATGTTTTAGAAGATAAAGCGCCATACAAATTCCATATTGTTATTATTATTTCTTTTTTTTTATTGTTTAAAGCCCTACTGACCACGAAGGCTATACGAAGACTATCACCACATTAAGTTTCAATAACTTTAAAAACTTTCACTTTAAATTTCAGAACAAGACCTACTGATTCTTTCAAACATCCAACACCATCAACCCCAAAACAATCACATTAATTCTTTCACCCCCTGAGGCCAATTAAAGGAGGCCATGCCAAAGATGTCCTGGATGTATTACCCTCAGACATCAAATTTGCCAGTGACAACTCTCTTCAAGGTGTTAAGTTATTTAACGTATGTTAAGTTATGCTGCATATCAACGTTGCTTAACCGTATTTAGCGTTTTTGACACATTATATGTGGATGATAAAACTTTCTTTGTATCTTATGGCAATATTACCTCCCATTCAGAGGCTATCATGAACAGTTACATTCCTTTTATTGTTTGACATTTCTCAAAAGTCCAGATAACAGTTTGTATCTGATGGAAATGAAGCAGCAAATTTTATATAGAATTGCAGACTCTACTGTTTAGCTGTTTGAAAGGAGGACAGGGTGAAACTGAATATTTTGAATAAGCTTTTTTGCTATTTCTGAACTGAGATAAGTAAAGACACCTTTAAAGTTTGGAACACTTAGTTTGAATAACACGTTGCAAAAGTGTAGATGCAGCAACTTTATCTGTGAGTTAGGAATTTGTGATCTCTACACGGGATCACCCCCACTAATATCTATTCCTCCGAAGTTTGGAGGAGATGTGTTGTCTATCTTCCCATGTTGGTGCTGTTTTCTGTTTCTGTAAAAGAAATTTTTTAAAGAAGGGGTAGCTGGGTGGGGGAAGAGGGGGAGGGGGACTGGTGGGGGAATAGAGGGGTGGGGTGGGGTAGATGAGGGGATAAGAGATGAGGGGGGGGGGGGGAGGAAGGAAAGGGGGTAGTTAAAAAATACTCACAAAAGGAGTGGGGGTACCCACTATCCTTGCATTTATCAAGACTTATCTATATTAAACCTAAAGTGTCAAAACTGCCCATTCCCAGGAGTCTTGCATAACTTTACCGTTTACCATAACTTCCAGGCAGCACAGATTCATTGTTTCCCACGCTAATATTGTTCACTGTGTAAGCATACGTGTACAAACTGGCTTACTATCACTCTTCATGTCAGAATTAACTCCTTGGCGGCTGTGCTATCTCGGGAGAACAGTCTAAGTTTCACACAGAGAAATCTATCTAGTCCTAACGTAACAAGAATATACTATCATGAAATGACTCCTCTCAAGCACTTTGGGCACTGAACTGATGCCACCCTCTGCCAACACTATCGTGGAAAATAATGAGGTCCCACTGCAGGAAAAGAGAGATTTCCGAGCAGATGCCAGAACTCTGCACTGTAAGATGAATGTCGAGCCTTTTCATTGCACAAGTCATGGATGTGGGAAGAATGGTCAAAACTCTGTCGCCTGTCACTATCGAGTAACTATGTCAAGAAACACAAACTAGACTCTCTTCCACAAAGGTACAGTCATGGTTATAGGGTTTAACAGACTGAAGTGGGTGTCCATTTTTTGTTGTTGCTGTTGTTGTTTAGTTTGCTTTTCAAAGGTTTTATTTGTTATTTTTCCAGGTAAACTGCCTCTGAACCTGAAAGATGCTATAGCCGAGTGATTCAGACCGTGGTGTTTGGCAACCTCTGGGTGGACATTCGTATGATCTCCATGGTCAACTTAAAGTGTAGACCTACGTGCCAGTGCCTGATTACCTTCGTGCAAACTCACATACAGAAGATCAAATATGTACAATAAAGAACTCGTCATTTATGTCAGTGTTCGGTGGGTTACAGAAACACGAACATACCCAGCATGCATCTTGTGCAAAGAAATGAGCTGTTCCGAAGTCGGTTACAAGTACATATAGAAACCAAGTACTACGCATCCTATTCAACAAGGGAATGCAGTGAGAAGAGATCCGGTGGACAGCGTAGTGATTTCCTCATGATTATGGATTATTTCCATGATGGCCTCGAACAGCAAATTGATTACAGCGAATGTTTTTTGGTAAATCCCGGAAAAAAAAAGATTAGGGATTCTAACTTTCTTTCTGTTTTGCCAAACAGATAAAACGCTGTCAACAACGAGTGGCTGCGTGTTGGTACGCTGTCGTATCAATGGTACATCGTATTCTTTCTTTTAAGGACAGAGCTGCCATTAAGGACCGTCAGAGCATAAAGAACAGAGAGCCACCTCTGCCCCTAGCAACTGCTAGGTGTCACCTTTACAGCGCATCAGCATCCATCACGCCCACGACTCCCCAACCTTTTCTGTTCTTCACTTTTTTCTTCTTCGTTCTTTCTCTCTTTATGCCTTCCCTCCTTACTTTCTGTCCTCTAAATCTCTGTCCTTGACAGCTAAATGAGCAGTTGACTCAGAAGATACTTCTAAATCTTCCTGGCGTCCATCATTTATCAAAGATGCTCTTCATTTTCTTCCTTGCCCGACCCCGGCGCCGATCTATACTCTTTTTACATTAAAAAAAAAATCGTCTCCCTTTGACTCCCCACCCCCACCCCCTCTCGCCCCTCAGGGTCACACATCATGGATTGATTGAATTCTAGGACTGCGCCAGATAAGAGAAGATTTCAGCCAACAGAAACACGTTTGCAGAGATCGTCATTTTTTCTTCAGAATAGATAGCTTATCTAGTACGTGTAAGGGTAGACACTACCCAATTTTTTGTGTTAAAAACCCAAACCAAACCCAAAACCAAAAAACCCCACCTAAAATCCTACCTTGTTGTAACAGCTGCCACATCTTCAGTAGGCTAACACACCCTTTCTGCTGCTCTGACGGCGATTATTTTGAGCGTAGACTTCAATCGCTGCATACTATCCTACCCAGGTTCCTTCTGTTAGTTTTCTAGAGGTCTAAAAAAAGAAAAAAGAAAAAAAAGAGTCGCTGTGAGACTATCAGCCAGAAGAGGACCAGCAGTACTGCTGGATTGTTTTGGTGGCTTTCAATGACTACTATTCTGATCCAGCGTGGGAAGGCCACCATTCACCAAGATCCCTCCCACCACCCTCCTGCGCGTGCGCACACGCACACACACACACACACACACGCACACACACACACATTCATGACAATACCACCTTACACAGCAAAGTAAAATCAGGGACACTAGAATATCTTAGATATTCTAATGCTCATTGAAAAGTAAGTATGTTCTTTCGAGCCAGAAGGCCCATAGAGCCGGAGCTTATCCCGGTTTCTGTAGCGTTAAGCGAACTGATGGTTTTTCACCACCCCTGTGACAGGACGCTGGTCTGTCGCCAGATACTTCCCAGCAGAGCTGGTACCCACTTGTACACCTGGGTGGAGTGAGGAAAATAGGAGTCAAGTGTCTTTCCCAAGGACACAACACCGAGCCGAGCGGGGATCGAACCCGCGACCTCTGGATCACGAGCTGACCGCCTAAACCACTCGACCACGGTGCCTCCCCACCTAATGCTCATTGACGGGCTGAGAAAAAGACCCACACCAATTCGTTCCAGCAGTAACCACCATAGGCTATACCCCTTTCAGCCACGGCAAATTAAGAACATTGTGAGGAGTTCATTTTTCCATCCTGGTCCATTTCTTCTGACCATTCTATTTTTTCCTTTCTTATTTACGTATTCGTGTCTCTATTTTTGGGTGTGATAAGTAAGGGGGTGGGGGTTGTATTCTTTTTTGGGGGTAGGGAGCATAATGAATGGCCTACGAGTGGTGATGCTGGGACACACACACACACACACACACACACAAGGGGAGACAGACAGACAGACAGATAGAGGGGCAGACAGACAGAGGGGCAGAGAGACAGACAGATAGACAGATAGACAGAGAGAGGGTGGGGCAGAGATATTGACACAGAGAGAGAGGTGGGGGGAGAGAGAGATAGACAGCCAGAAAGACAGAGACACAGAGAAAGAGGGAGAGACAGACAGACAGACATACAGACACACAGACAGACACAAAAGACAGACAAGAGATAGAAACAGACGAAAAGCGAGGGAGGCCGTTACCACACATGATTGGAGTGTGGGAAGATGTTACGTGTCTGAGGTAACGAGGTAATCGCCTCCTTATCTCTGAATCTTATTCTCAAAATGAATTATAGACTAGATCCTTCTCCTTGGCCGCACCATGAAGCACACACAACACCTGGGTAATTCTCTGCCCTTCCCCTGATGGGTCTTTCCTTACCTGTCGCCAGGCTTTCCAGCTTTCTGCTGAGCGACCTTTGTGACCAGCATAGGTTAGTGCTTCCGGTTCCGCTCAGGAATAAAGATGGAAGAAACAGAAATAGACTAAGATTAAAAAAAAAAAAAATAAATAAAAAATAATAAAATATATAATATATATATATATATAATACAGAGAATAACGAAACGAAAATAGAAGAAAATAAACGAATAAAATGACATGAAAATAGAAAAGTATCAAATAGAGTGTATTACAATATCAAAACAACACCACCAAAAAGAAAAACTCAAAGAGCCTGCACAGAAGTTGAACTTACTATGTAATATATGCATGAAACTGATTTATATATGACATTGTGCTGTGACCTACAGCCACAAAGCATTTATGAAATTGCTTTAAAAAATTAATACATTATAAACTAAAAAGGACAACAACAAAAACAAGGGGGGGGGGGGGGGGGGGGGGGGGGGGGGGGGGGGGGGGGGGGGGGGGGGGCTTTTATCATAAGTCAATTTCAAAAAATTTTAAGCACTTTTTGTTTGTGTTTGGTTTGGTTTCTGGGGTGGGTTTTTGGTGTGGTTTGTGGCGTGCGTGGGTGCCCGGGTGCCGGGGTTTTGGGGGTGTTGTGTGGGGGTGTGTGTTGGTGTTGTGTGTGTGTGTGGGGTGTGTGTGTGTGTGTGTGTGTGTGGGGGGAGCCAAACCAATCTCAAGAGAGAGAGAAGATGAAGATTCAGCTGCAGCAGGTTATGGTGTGTTATAGCCCCCCCAAAAAACAACAAAAAACAAAACCCAACCCAAAACAAACACCCACACAATCAAAACCCCAAAAAGGGAAACCCCAGAAAGAAAAAACGTGTTGTGTGGGTGTGTGTGTGTGTGTGTGTGTGTGTGTTTTGTGTGTGTTATGTTGTGTGTGAATCAATAAATCTATTTATCATTTTTGCAGCCGAAGACCCATATAAACAGAATATAAAAAGCAACCAAGAGCAGTCAAGGTGATTAATACAGTAAGCACCCAGGCTTTGTTGAAGGCACCAAAAGAGCTATACTTTCTATTTTAGACTTCGATTACATAAACGCCAAACACACCCTCGTGCGGCGTCATTGCGGCGTCGGGGGGGCGCGGTGAGTTAGTGTTACAATGGATTTTGATAGAAAACTATGAAATAAGTCAAATCCCAACAAAGACAAAACAGTTAGAAAAGGAAAAATGCTTTCTGAATGATGAAGTAAGTTTCTCACAGTCGTTTGGGAAATGCTTTAATCGCAAGATAAAGATACTTCACTCCTGGCATCACTGACGTACACTCTCTGTGGTGTGTATTTGGGACAGCTTTAACTGCTTCCAGAGTGTTTGCAACAGCTGTGACTTGTTTACAGGCAGTGTCACAGTCTTTACAATTTATTGAAAATTGTCTCCCCTTGACGCAGTCACAGATGGCGTGAGGTGTATATCTACACGCTGCTTACAGTGTAGACGAGATTCAGGCTGGTAGCTGAGTGATACTGAACATTTCCCTCCGTCTGAGTTATATACCCTACATCGGAAGTCCCTGTTAGGACTGTAATATAACCTTAACAACAACAAAGGCTCGCAATATGGGTCGTTAATCAGTCATAAGGTATGTATGTTTGTCCGTCGTGTCCGACGATGACCTCCAAAACAGCAGAGGAGGCAGCTGCTGTTTTGGAAACTGGGCAGAAATTTGATTATAGTGGAGATGCCTTGCCCACAGTACATCCCCACTCTCTCGGCCAAGTGGGCATAAGGACAGTCAGCGTTGGAGATGCTCTCCAAAGGCCAACCAGCCCCCAGGGCTTCAGCACATGACTGTGCGAGTCAAGCCTCCTAGTCAGAGAGTCATAGTCGATCACTGAAGACTAAGCTGTAAAGTGGAATTCCATGAGTGGGAAAGCCACTCATATGGTACTGCTTCCTGAACGAACACAACCCTAAATACTCTGTGTGTGTGTGTGTGTGTGTGTGTGTGTGTGTGTGTGTGTGTGTGTGTGTGTGTGCCCAACCTGCTATTGAATCATGCCTTTCTGAATAACCCAGCCACTCAAAGGCGATGGAGTAAGCTGGAAAACAAAACCACGCCAAAAACAAGATCATTTTTAAAACTAAAATCTTGATCAAAAAACAGCATTGCCTGCCAGACACTCTGTTTGAAAGGATTGCCTTGACAGATCTACGTGAGTATCTTAAGTCAAACTTTCATTTTCAAATGGTACATTGATCAAACAATGCAAAAATAGGCAAAATCTCATCATTGTGAAACCTCGAAGCTCTACCCGAGGAACGAAAAAAAACCCTTTTATCACCCCCCCCCCCCACCCCCAAAAAAAAAAACCCCAAACAAACCAACAACAACAACAACAACAACAAAACACCACACAAAACAAAACAACAAACAAACAATGCATTTACGAATTCCATCAAGCCGTTCATCTAAAAAAAAACAACAACAACAAAGAAGTGGAAAACAACACTGCCAAGAAAAATGAGACGTATGTTACAATAATTAACTCCCCACCCCAGGTGCTGCGTCAGGCTTCACTCTGGGTCAGACATTTTGGAGTACATAGGCCACACACAGAGCAGTGCCCTTGCAAGACTGGCGGGCCCAGCCAGACAACAGAACAGTGCTGCAGCCCTGCCTGCCACACGAGGCACTCCCAAAGAAGGCCTGGCCTGTGTCCACCACGAAAGAGGCCAAGAAGCTCTGAGGGGGACTGGGAGAACCTGAAGCGTAGTGCAGTTTGCCTTTGTCAAAGAGACTGAGCTGTCCATCTGACGAACAAAACAACAACCCCTGCCCCCACCCCCCCAAACCCCCCACCCCCAAAAAAAAAAAAAAAAACAACATCAACCAAAGAAGAAAAAAACAACTATTAATATATATACCAATATGTATATGAATTGCAGTGCAATACTAACAAACATATCTGTAGTGGTTTGGTGTTCTTATCAAAAGCTGACGACCTTTTATAAAACAAAAAATTAAGTTTGATTTGCAGTTTCTAAGTGCTCCCCTCCCCCCCCCCCCCCCTCTCTCTCTGGTCTGGTAGACAGAGACGAGAGAGAGAGAGAGACAAAGAGAAAACTGTGGTGCATCTGTTCAACAGAACAAAGGCAAAATTAGAGACGGCCAACCATTATAATGCCAGTCCAACCACAAGCAGACGTAAAACGTCATCACCAACTGAAACAAATTGTCACCCTTAGTTGCCGCAGGGAAGAATAATACATATTTAAGTGATAGTCGAATGGAGGTTGCTTGGCACTCTAAATTGAGTGAGGTGACGCTCCCACTATGGATAAGCTCCCTTTCATAAATCAAGGACAATTACTTTTCTTAGGAGAGTTTTACACCCTTAAACTGTCTGGTGGAGACCGAGCTTTGGGCATTAATATACTATAATCTGTAATAATGCAATTTTTTCAAATAGGGTTGCACATGGTGCACTGATAGCTTACGATCAGAAAGCGAGAGAAAAGAAGAAGGAAGGAATTCATCGATAGCGCAAGGGGCAGTAAGTTGATTTTAAGGCCAAAGAAGGCCTGTGCTGTACTAATGTAGAAAGTCTTAACAACTAAACATTACTCTCTTCAACCTAGCCTAGGTATTAAACGATTGTGTGTGGTCAATGAATAGTTAATGGGTCGCCAGGTTGTATATTATTTCTAATAGGAATGGAGCAAAAAGAAACGCCCACCTATTTAGCTGTTATTTTGCATAACAGTTCAGGACTTAGAGGTATTGAATATGACAAGATTGCTCAACCCAAAGAACTCAAATCCTTTCGGACAATAGGCCTACAGCTTCAGTTCAGTAAGCTGAAACAGTAGCA
>CM054136.1:43945616-43980616 GCA_028751875.1 Rapana venosa
GTAGAGAGAGAGAGAGATGTGTGTGTGTGTTTGCGCGTGCGTGTGTGTGTGTGTGAAGTAAGAGCGATAATTTTCCTTCAGACATAAAAAAGCCCAGAACATCATTATACTGAACAAAATATCAAAGTCATATTATTAATATCAGCATAACCATATGCCAATGATGGGCAGCTAAAAATAATACAGACAAAATAAAGAATCTTCATCATTATGTATTATACGAATGACAGGGGGAAGGGGGAGGGGGGTTTATAGGGGAACTGCATCATGAATACTAACTATGCTTTTCAATTAATGAAATGTTTTTTATCAAGCATGAAATGTATAATATCTTAAAAATAAATTAACCCCTAAATTTGGAAGCTTTAAACATTGGACGTAATTCTTTTCACCAAACGCCAGTTTAAGCTCTCATCATTCTTTACACCACGTATTATGTTGAATGTATTGATTGCATGAAAAACATATCTGGATGTCATTATTATGCTAGTAGCTTTCATTTGATGTTTTTAAGCAGAGCATGAATAGATGCATCTGATGATTTCTGAAGAACTATTTCTTTAGGAGTACGGGATAGTATGGGGGTTAGAGTCTTGCGCCCGCCATCTTTGCACTTTTTATTTTCCATAAGCGCTTTGATTTGGTTTTTGCAAGATGCAGTGCTATATAAATTCCATGTATTATTAGTAGTAGTAGTAATAGTAGTAGTAGTAGTAGTAGTAGCAGTAGCAGTAGTAATAGTAGTAGTAGTAGTAGTAGTAGTAGTAGCAGCAGCAGTAGTAGTAGTAGTAGTAGTAGATAGTAGTAGTAGTAGTAGTAGCCTAGTAGTAGTAGTAGCAGCAGCAGCAACAGTAGTAGTAGTAGTAGTAGTAGTAGCCTAGTAGTAGTAGTAGTAGTAGCAGCAGCAGCAACAGTAGTAGTAGTAGTAGTAGTAGTAGTAGTAGTAGTAGCAGTAGTAGTATCTTACGTCCTAGGTTCGGCCACTATTGAGATTCCCATTCAAGGGGATTTTCCCCTGGAGTTAACATCAGTACCGATTCCACTCCCCTGAATGAAGTCCGAATGAGACTATAAATCGAGGTCCCTTGTGCAAACGCACGCAGAACACCTTACGCGCACGTTAAAACCTGTTTATGTTCCTGTGGGAACGTATAACAAAATGCACAAAAGCTCATGCACATGGGGACTTGATGTAAACAAAAAAAAAAGAAAGCAAATAAGTGCTTTATTATTATCTGGAATAAAAGAATTTACATCAACAAAAATGAAATTAGCTCTAAGGTGTTTGTGTAGGCTACAGTCAAACAAGAGGCAGGGAGGCGAGGTAGCCCAGTGGTTAGAGCATTGCGCTCGCGATCTGACGGCCCGAGTTCAAGCCTAAGTTCGAGCCACCACCGAGACACCCGTTGAAAGGGATTTTCCCCTTGGGGTTAACAGCAGTACCAAATCCACTCCTCCGAAAGTCCTTCATGAAACTATATACTGAGGCCTTGTGTGCGAACGCACGCAGAACGTATTGCACACACGTTTAAACCCGTTTTGTCTTTCGGAAGAGTAGGCCATGTGTGCCTGTTAAGAACGGATGATAATATATATATATATATATATATATTTATTTATTAACTAATTATATATATATTTATTATATACTATATTTAAACCTGCTACAACTGGTGTTTGTTTAGACACATTCCAAAGTCGGAATGCGGCTGGGCCTAAATGGTGGGCAAAAAAAAAAGAAAAGAAAGAAAAGAAAAGCCCTTTCGCATACACAAAAAATATAATTGGTGAACCTCGGAGCTTTAGCCGGAGAACAAACAGCAACAACAAACAAACGAAACAGAATAAAACAAGGGACGACGTTCATTTTCAACTTAGTGTTACCGCAAAGAAGACAATAACACCAATCCTGAGCAGATCCCTTATAATGCACGCTAACGTCGATCAGAAATACCCCGAATCTTAAACATAAGTAGCAGCTGCACAGAAATGTTCATATTATTTTATATATATTTTTTTTTTTCAAAAACTGCTTTAACTACATTATCTATCATATATATATTATCTGATATCTTTCTCATTCCCTGATATTTCCATTCCATTTTTTAATAAACCAGTCAACAATTAATTCTCTGTTGGATTTTTGTTTTTGTTCTTGGTTGTTGTTGTTTTTTAATCTTCGGGTAGAGCTCCGAGGTTCACCAACGGTAAGATTTTTGCGTATGCCACAGTTTTTGCCCACCATGAATGTAACCACGTTCAAATGTCTCTTTAAAGCTTTGAACAATATTTCAGCATCACCCATTCCTTGCTGCAACCAAACTATACCATAACCAGTCTTGCACAGAATCTCTCTCACATTTGTAACCCAAAACTTCCACCACATCTATCTTTATTAAAAAAAACAACTCCAGAAAAACAAAAGAAAAACCAACACAGCGTTTGCCCTGTGGGGTTATCTTTCATTATCCAGTTACACTTATTCCAGCCAATATGTCATACAAGCAATACAAGAATTGATGTACAATGGGAATCTGCCTAACTCTCCAAAAACCATCTTGTTTGGTGCCCTCATTGGAACACCTAAAAATCGTTTGCAGACCATTAAATGTACTTTTTCAAAAAGCACAGAGAGAGAGACAGAGACAGAGAGACAGAGAGAGACAGAGAGAGAGACAGAGAGAGTTTTCAAACTTTTCATAAGAAGAGCAAAATAAATTCATTACTCATGATACCGTTAGCCTTCCAAAGATTAAAGATAGAAAAGGGAAGAGGTTGACAAAGAAAAACAACCACACAAAGAAACAGAACAAGCCAAAAAGCCAAAACAAACAAACAACAGTTAACAATCAACGCTGCAAAAATGAATATGGTTATAGACAGATGAATAAACAGACAAAGAAACAAAACGAAGGAGAGAAGGAACTCCTGGGACAAAACGAGGTGATGGGGGATAAAGGGGGGAAAGCTGAAGACGCAGTGATGGGGGGAGAGAAGGAAATGTGGGAGGGAGAAGATGTAGAGGAGAGATGAAGATGTGGGGAGGAGAGAAGATGCGCGGGAGGGGGGGAGGTTGGGGGGGGGGGGAGGGAGGGAGAGAAGTTGGGGGAGGGAATTGCCTGCGTGGGCGAGTCATAGAGAGACAGTAAAGAAGAACTTTGCACCTCTGTTTTCTTGTCAGGGGCGGATGGGTATTGTGGAAAAGCTGACACAGTTTCGCTATGCCCACGTGAAGCACGTGCTGTTTTGGCTGGAGATGGCTGGCCCTTTGGCTCGCAGGGGCGTGGTAACTGCCCTGTGTCTGTGAGGGAGAGAGAGAGAGAGAGACAAAAAGAGCTGTCAATGCCATTGCTTCTTTTCCCCATTAGTGACCGCTCTGGTGAGTTTTCCCAACTTCACACAAGGTACAACAAAGTAAGTAAAACTATTTTTTTCGTCAATCTACTTTCTTTTTATATGATTTTGTTCTCATTCTACTCTGCTAATGAGTGGTCCTTGATTAGATTGAATGAGGCATGCTGACTGAAAAATAGATGTGTTAGTTGTATGTTCGAAATCAGATATTGTAAGAAACAGTAACCAACACATCAAATAAAACCTTCATATGCCACGAAGTACCAAGAAAAAAATAGGTGTTAGTTGTTATATTCTATTCTGTGGGCAAAGGAGACGTTTTGGGAATCGGAGGGTGATTCAGTTTGCTTTGATCAAGTGACATGCCTTAGAAAACTGAAAGTGTCTCTGCTTAGGATTGGTTCAAAAGACACTTTTTGGAAAATTGAAAGTGATTTAACTTTTGATTAAATGACAAGTGTTGGAAAACTGACAGTGGTAAAACTTGTTGTAATCAGATGACATGTTTTGGAAAACTGAAAGCGATAAGTTAATCTTTTGATCAAGTGACATGTGATGGGAAACTGACAGTGAAAATGTTAAAAGTTTGAATCTAATGAAGCATTTTGAAAAAAAACACCCAAAAAACAACTGAGCTAAAATTTTAGTCAGATGACAAGCTTTGGAAATCTGACAGCAATAGTTTAACTTTTGATCAAGTGACACATTTTAAAAACTGACAGTGAAAGAGCTTAGGTTTTAATCAAGTGGGAAAAAAGGACAGGTTTAAAGTTTAAATTTTATGATAGGTTTTGAAAAACTTAAAGTGATTCCGTTAAAGCTTTAATCAGTGGACCTGATTCCAAATGTTTAAACACGGCCTTTTTTGTCTGTGAGCGGCAGATTTAAAAAAGAAGAAAAAGAGTCATCGAAAGAGTTGAAATGCATACTATTACGCATGATGTGCATGTACAGAGTTGTTCAGTGTTTAGGTCCCTGGCAATTGTTACCATAGCAGCCAACGCAAAACCAGCCCTGTAACCTGAACTAAGCACATGGCCGATGAGTCAAAGATAGTCGCGATACCTGGAGATGACTTCGCGCGCATGTGTGCGTGTGTGTGTGTGTGTGTGAACTCAATCACAGATGACATATCAAAGTTCTAAAAGGATGAAAACAAGCAAAAGATTTTGCAATTGAAATAAATGAGACGACTGACCGAGGGCTTGTGTGCAACTCTCATTTAGCGCACGTAAAAGAAATTACGACAAAGAGAGATAGAAAGTTGCTCTTTGTAAAATTCTACATGTGCGCGCGCGCGCACGCACGCACGCACGCACGCACACACACACAGAGGCAAGAATAAAGAAAGGACAGGTGGTCCTACATTTTAGGAGCATACTCCAATCGTCCATGTTTTAATTCTCAACAGTTTAACTTTTAGCTTTTCATCTTTTCTCTTAGCAATAACCATATAACAATATTTAAATACGTGCAAGAGCTACAGTTATTGATGAAAGTATATGTGTAGTAATCAGTATGTTAAAAAATATTAAAAATCTAGTGCCTTTTAGACAAAAAATGTGGGGCATATTTATGAAAAACACGCATCCATCATCTGCAATTAAAAATCAAGGGAAAAATTGATATGTTGCTCATACAAAGACAAAGGAATATAATGTCACTTTTTGTGGTATATTTTTTTTACACGTACGTGGGGGAGGGGGTTTCGCCTAGTAGTTAGAGAGTGGAACTGGGTGGTGATTTGACCGTTACTGATGGCACAGGTTCAAGTCTGCACTGAGATGTTCGTTTGAGGGAATTTTCCCTACTGGAGTTAACATTTAGTTCTGACTCTGTTCCCCTGTCAGTCCTTGGGCTGATGCCGTACACACAGAAACCACCAACATGACCCAGTAGCAGTGTAGGATCCCTCTGGCTGGTGGCCCTACGGCGGCCTGACATTGATGAGCTCCCTACGAATTTTTTTTTAACCCTCAGAATACGATATAAGAGATCTAGGCAAGGCTGGGGCGGAGAGATTGAAATGAGCGGCGTGGGAACAGCAGGACAGGGTTGTCACACAGGATGAGAGAGAGATCAAATTAAATCAAATCAAATCAGATGAAATCAGATCAAATCAAATCAAATTCTTTTATTTTGAGGATAATGAATAAGCACTCATGCTTTTTTTTTACATCCAGTCCCAGAGAGAAAGAGAGAGAGAGATTCATCTTGCCCATGACACACTGTTTGAAAAAGTCAGTGCAGTGCCATAACGACTTCTAAAAGAATCAATTACGAGAAGAACGAATCATCATCATCATCATCATCATCATCATCATCATCATCATCATCATCATCATCATCATCATCATCATCATCAATGCCGTTGTGCCTTATTGGCACTTAGGGCAGCAACAAAATTAATGTTCTCCACTCCTGTCTATCCTGGGCCAGCTTCTGAATGGTTCCCCAGGTATGTTGGAAGGTCTTCAGCTCTGTTTCGACAGTCCGACGCCAAGTGTTCTTGGGTCGTTCTCGTTTGCGTTTTCCCTCTGGTGTCCAGTGGAGGGCTGTTCGGGCGATGTTTCCCTGTTCCCGACGGCAGATATGCCCTATCCATCCCCATCGCCTATGCATGATGATGTTGTCCATGCTTTCTTGGTTGCAACGGGCAAAAAGTTCTTGGTTGGAGATGGTCTCAGGCAGAAGATGCACAGATTCTTCTGAGATTCTTCGTGTGGAATGTGGATAGTTTGTCGAGGTCACTCTCAGTCATCCTCCAGCACTCCGAGACGTACAAAAGGGTGGAAAGTACACAGCTCTGGTATAATCTTAGTTTGGTTCTGGTGCTGTACTGGGACGATTTCCACACATTGTTCAGATTTCTATAAGCATTCTTGCTTTGCTAATCCGGTTTTTTGATGTCGCTGCCTGCTCCCCGTCATGCCTAACAGTGCTCCCGAGGTACGTAAACTCTTCAGTTTTTGGGTAAATTCTTCCCCATTCACTGTGACTGGTGAGGGTTCGAACGTCAGTTTCATCACCTCTGTCTTTTTCCCTGACTGATTTTCAGGCCTACTGCTGTGCGAAAGTGTTGAGACGGGATGTCTTCTTTGAAGTGATGGTGGGTATGTGAGAGCAGTGCCAGATCGTCGGCAAAATCTAGGTCTTCAAGCGTGAGAAGGGGGTCCAATCGATGCCCCGGACTGGTCAGCTGTTGTCTGTCTCATCCCCCAAAATCAATTGTCAGGTTGAAGAGTAGTGCTGACATGGGGCACCCCTTGTCTGACGCCGGTTTGTACACTAAAACGGGTTTTGCTGTTTCCTACTCTGCACGTAAAAGTTGTTGTAGAAGCTCTTAATGACTTGGATAATCTCCTGTGAATTCCATATGCTCGGAGTATGCGCCATACACTTTCTCGATGAATGCTGTCAAAGGCTTTTTCAAAATCTACGAAGTTGATATACAGCTGTCTTTTGCCATTTCCGTGCACTGTTCGATGATGTTGCGCAGGGTGAAGATCTGGTCTATGCATCTTCTTCCGGGTCGAAAACCTCCCTGTTCTTTCTGAGTTGTTGGTCCACTGCCTCTGAGATTCGTCCGATGATGATCTTTGCCAGAATCTTGCTGGGAAACAGATAGCAGAGTGATTCCTCTCCAGTTGTTACAATTGTTCAGGGCTCCTTTTTTTGGGGATCTTCACGATGACTCCTTCTGTCCAATTTTGCTGGTAGCTGTTCTCCTTCCATATAGCTGCAAAGAATGGCTGTAGAACTTTAGATGCAAACTCTGGATCTGCCTTGAAAAGTTCTGCTTTGAGGTTGTCTGGCCAGGGGCTTTTCCAAATCTTGAGAGAGCTGATTGCTGCTATAATCTCTTCATTCTTTGGTGGTGTGCTGTTCACATTGAGATTCAGCATCAGGATCTTTGTACATCTGCCTCTTCAGTTGGTGGTGGTCTGTTGAGACTTCGCTGAAATGTTCTGCCCATCTTGCATCTTGTTCTGTTTCTGGGGTTAAGTATTTGGCTTGTTTATCTAGGATTGGTGTTTGGGTTTTCCCCCCGGGGTACTTGCCACTGACAGCCCTTGGTGATCTATACACCTGCCCTTGCTCTCCCTTTGGCGGCGGCCCCTCTGCTTGTCTTGCAATATCATCCATGAAGGTACGCTTGTCTGTTCTTGTCATTCTCTTCACAGTTTGGTTTGCTTCTCTGTACTGTTGTTTGTACCTCTCTCTCATCCGCTCTGATTTGTCTCTATTTTCTTCTTCAGCTCTCCTGTTCTCGATGGCTTGCCAGGTGTCGGGCTGTATCCACCTTTTTCTCTTCCCTCTGTCTCTGTCCTAAGCCACGTTTCACGGTTGTGTGTAGGTGTCCTGACTTGTTTCACATGGTGGTTAAATTTAGTCGTGCCCGGGGAGGTGTGTAGTTTCAGTATCCACCAGTGCTTGAAACTTGTTTTTGAGCTGGAGGGTGAAGCACTTTTTAAACCTTGTGTTGCGCAGCTTTTCCACATAAAAAACGTTGTTGTCTTGGTTTCCCAGATCCATTTTTTCTCAGCTTCACTTTAGGGTTGCAGTGACAAGGTGGTGACACTGCCAAAATCGGCTCCTCTCCTTACTTTACATCTAGGAAACGATGTCCTCCATGTCTTACTGATCATCAGGGGTCGATCTGGTTTTTTGTCTCTTCCATTGGGGGAACACCAGGTAAGCTTGTGGATCTCAGGGTGTGCAAATATTTTCCCTCCAATGGCCAGTTGTTTGTCATGCAGAATTCCCAATCTTTCTCCATTGTCATTTATGCTGCCACAGCCTTCTTTTCCCATGGCTCTTTCTTGGTTTGTGTTGTCTTTTCCGACTTTTGCATTTAGGTCACCCATCACTATCCTCATGTCATGGTTTGGTGTGTTTTCCATTTCAGCCTGTAATTGTTCATAAAATGTATCTTTGCTTTCTTCTCCACTGTCCTTGGTTGGTGCATAGCACTGGATGATTGTGGTATTAGCATGTTTACCTTTCATTCTTATCTTCATCATCCTGCTGTTAATAGGTTTCCATTCTATCAGGCACTTCTCCATTCCTTTCTTCATAATAATTGCTACTCCCTCATGGTGTTGGTTGTCATCTCTACCACTGTACAGCACTGTCTCTCCTGTGCTGGCTCTGTATTTGCCTGATCCTGTCCATCGGCTTTCACTGACTCCGAGAATATGTAAATTGTAGCGTCTCATCTCTGCTGTAACTTGCGCTAGTTTTCCTGTCTCAAACATGGTTCTCACATTCCAGAATCCTATTTTGGTCTTATTTTTGGCGCTTAAGACTTCCATCTTCCTGTCAGTGGCTTCCTTTCGGCTTTCACCACTGTCATTCATGCGAGTATCTTCCCATGACTCTGGAAGCCCGTCACACCCAGTAGTGTTGATTTCTTGTGTTGCCGTTTCCGTAACAAACGGTTTTTTTACAGAACAGGGTTGTTAGCCCTGTGTCTAACCCCCTTCCTGGGGGAAGGGTTCCACCTTAGTCGCCTTTTACGACATGCCTGGTTGGAGGGCAGGGATCCTATTCTTGCAATGCTCGCTTTGCAAGCATACCCCGGGAGTCCCACAGGGGAGAAGAACGAAAGCCAAGTCAAATCAAATAAAATTATCACTGTAATACAAAACTGTTGAAATGAAGTACGTAGTGCAACGTACCATCGTTGTTTATCCATGATGGGACGGCAAAATCAGAATGCTTTCACTTGTTCATTTTCCCCCTCCCTATCAGAAGCAGTTTTACTCTCCCATGACCTCATTTCGTGCACAAGCCCCGATTCATGCAACAATACCATATGGATTAAGTCAAGGAAGGAGACAGGAATCGGCTCAGTGTGCTTGACGTAGACGTATACGGAATGTGTCGATCAGCTCATCTCATTTGAGGTTAGGTAGACTATTTTTGTCAATGTACGTCCCAGAAGCAGTAAGAACTGCTGGTTTTATGTAGCCCATGGGTCGCCATCTCTTTGTTTCGTTTGTTTCACCTTTATCACCTTTATTTGAGCGCTTTGATTTGTTGCTTTACAAGATTCAGCGCTATATAAATTCCATACATTATTATTATTATTATTATTATTATTATTAATTATTATTATTATTATTATCATGTACTAAAATGTTGCTCAATGCAAGGTCTGGTCACATGCTCGTCTGGAGGTCTGTTTATATTCTGGTGCATGTTTAGGTGGACAGAAAAAAAGCTCAGCAACTTTAAAACAATGATTGTCCACAAAATGTGTAATGCTTTGCCTTTGCAGCACGTCATAAGCCGTTGGCTTGTTGTTGTTCACAATGCTGACGTGCATAATAACCTTGCTTTTCCCCCCTGAAGAATCATTTCTTTAAACCATATCGCCCACATTATTCTAGAATGTGGGACCATTTGCAAACTTGACATAGACAGGCAGTGCATTCCATAGCTAACTTTTAAGAGAGAACGGTATATTTGTACGTGTTGTGCTGATAAATAGATTTCTTTTGGGGAGGAGAGGGCTTCATAGCTTCATGTGTTATCAAGCTGTGTAAAAGAAAAACGTTTCTTTTCAACATGATTTTATACGTATTTCTGGCCTTCTTTTTTCCAGGCAGTGAAAATGAAAGCTTAAAATACTTCGTTACAAATTATTGAGTCGCCTGCAAATACTTATTTTACATGTATTTTGGAATGTGGCTATAACCCACCTACCTACATACCTGTGTGAGTGTGAGTGTGGTGTGTGTGTGTGTGTGTGTGTGTGTGTGTGTGTGTGTGTGTGTGTGTGTGTGTGTGTGTGTGTATGGCTGCGCGTATACATGTATGTATGTATGCGTGTTCTCATGTATGTATGTATGTATGTATGTATGTATGTATGTATGTATGTATGTATGTATGTATGTGTATGTATGTATGTATGTATGTATGTATGTATGTATGTATGTATGTATGTATGTATGTATGTATGTATGTATGTATGTATGTATGTATGAATCTATCTATTAGTATAATCATTACGAAATTTGTTCTTAGATAGATGGCTTGATGAAAAAAAGCAAATGCATTGCTTATTCAATGTACCATCTGGAAATAAAATTTTGACTTGACTTGACTTGACTATCTGTCTGTCTGTATATCAATCTATCCATTTTTTACATAATGTAAGTGGATATCCTGGTTTGTCTTTTTACATAATGTAAGGGGTTAGCACGGTCTGCCTTAGCACATAATGTAACAGAATAGTCTGTTTCGCAGTTCTTTTGGCGGACAACTCTCTCTCTCTCTCTCTCTCTCTCTCTCTCTCTCTCTCTCTCTCTCTCTCTCTCTCTCTCTCTCTCGTGTGTTGTGTTGTGTTGTGTTGTTTTATCTCTCTGCCAGTCTGTCTTTTGGCTGGTTTGGGATGAAGACACCGAACACTAACAGCGATAAGCCAGAAGGGTTCTCCAGTGACGAGGAAGGATAAAAAAAAAAGTGGAAGTAGCAGAAGCAGCAGATCCTGATGTAATTATCAGTTTTTTTGGAAATGGAAAGAAACGTTCCTATCATAAAAACTTATCCAATTTCCCCCTGATAAAAAAAAAATCCATGATGCCTGTAGCCCAGACGATAGCGAAGACCCTGCCAAGCCTCTTACTGCGTTTAAAATCTTACTCGCCTATACAGCAAGACTTAAAATGAAATAAAATAAAACGAAAATAAAGTAAAGAAAACAAAATCAATACGAGACGCCTACTCACACAAAAACATTCCAAACAAACCTTTATGAGAGAGAGGAGAGGGGAGAGAGAGAGAGAGAGAGAGAGAGAGAGAGAGAGAGAGAGAGAGAGAGAGAGAGAGAGAGAGAGAGCAGAAGAAGAAGAAGATAGAAACAAACAAACAAACAAGCAAAAAGGAATAAAAACACATTCAGCTGGCCAATCATCGGAAAAGAAAATAACCAAAAGAAGAAAAGAAAATGAATATTATTCGATTGCATTTTTCGAGGCTGAACAGACAAGGCTATGGTTAGAACATCGTCATTTTTCAGTTTACAAACACACACACACACACACACACACACACACACACACACACACACACACACACACACACACACACACACACACACACACACACACGTTTAGATGACAGCAGACACTCTGAAAAGCATAAAAAAGCAAACTTGGAAAGCTACATTCTAGAATAGCCATCTCACGTGGATTCAAGATGTTCAGTTATTTTTGTTCACTTTTTTGTTTGTTTATTTTTGCGTTATTTTTTCAATATCAAGGCCTTTTTGCCAGAATAAACAACGTATAAATATTACACAAAAGGATATGGAAAAAAAAACACAGACCAAACTGAAAAACAACAACTGTTCAGACCTTTGTAGAAAAAAAAGTGTGCAAAGGAGACGAACTATCAGCTGGAAAGAGATGAAAGGAAGAAACAAAACGAAACAAAACAAACACAAAAAGTGATATTAATAATGATAAACAGCAAGTCTGAAGCACATAATGTCCAGAAATGGGGGGGGGGGATACTATCTTTATCAGTAATCCCCACATTCAGATTTTCAAGATAGGGGAGTGCCATTGTGGGAAGGTGGGCCCAAACATTATTTACGCCAACACTTTTTTTTGTTTGTTCAAGAAGTGTTAGAAAATGACAGCTGTTTCCAGTGTATTCGCATTAGCTCAGCAGATTTCAACAAACAACCCCCCCCCCCTCTCTCTCTCTCTCTCTCTCTCTCTCTCTCTCTATCCTCTTCATCATCATAGCTACACATAGGACATATCAAGTTTTTCGCACCTTTTCTATATCTTTGACTATGAACTGTTATTTCAGAGACACCAAATCTAAATTTAGTCAGCGCACATCTAATAAACTTGTTTACATTCATTTCAATATATGGTTCTGTAAGGTTATTTGTTTTCAAAAGCTTATACAATGAAAACCGATCGCTATTCTCAATATGACTGGTCCATTCTTGCCACCTGCAATCTATTATGCGCTGTTTAAAATAAATGGCCTTTCTCTCTGTGTCTCTTATGTTGTCATACGATTTGTTTGCATTTGTTTGTCACCGCTGTACTTCACAGTGTATTCCTGTCATTATTCAGTGTATTTGATCAGCAATCCCTTTCATGTATGGCCAGCGGACTTTTATAAATGAATTCTTTCAGAGTTCAGAGTTCTTTTAGAGTTCTCTCTCTCTCTCTCTCTCTCTCTCTCTCTCTCTCTCTCTCTCTCTCTCTCTCACACACACACATACACGCACGCACGCACGCACGCACACACACAACCACACAAACACACGCACACACAACTGTTCAGAAGACCACAGATTGGGAGTGTGTAGAATGAAATAAATGGACCAGTACCCACAAGGGAGATGGTCGATACACGGGGGACTCTGGCACATTCTTCCTCTTCAACCCTGTCTTCCTCTCTTTCCTTCTCCATCTGTCTCTTGCCAACTGACTGGTCTAATAATAATAATAATAATAATAATAATGTATGGAATTTATATAGCGCTGAATCTTGTAAAGGAACAAATCAAAGCCCTCAGATGAATTTTTTTTTTAATGTATGCGTGTGTATGCGGTTTTGTAAATTCTATCATCTGTTCCCACCGGCACACAATGGCCTACTCTTTCGAACAGCGGAACAGGATTTAACGTGTGCGCAAGATGTTCTGCATGCGTTCGCACTCGGGGCCTCGGTTTATAGTCTCATCCGAAGGACTTTGACATTCAGTTCGATTTTTTTTGTCAAACTGGGAAGAAAGGGCGAGGCTGGGAATTGAACCCAGAACCTCACGGTTTACTTGTTGGCAGGCAAACATCTTAACCATCCTGCCACCTTCCTTCACAGGAAGGTACAGGTCTACAGTCTACAGGTTATCATAAACCAAAAGGTGGCTAATAATAATAATAATAAATGAAATTTGTATAGCGCTATATCTTGCAAAGACAAATCAGAGCGCTTGCATTCAACATATTCTTACAGAGTCATGCAGCCAATAACTATCAAAAGCTTAAACAAAATTCAAATGTACACACAGAGACACAGACACACACACCACACACACACACACACACACACACACACACACACACACACACACACACACACACACACACACACACACAGGTTGTAGGCTTTGGCAGGGTAATGGGATTTGGGCTGTTGAAGGCAGGGGCAGTTTTGAGATGAAAGAGGGGAAAAGTTAGGTTTGAAACAAATATGTCTTGAGGCTGGATTTATATGTGTCATATGTAGGCCTCTGTCGAAGAGAGAGAGGAAGGTTGTTCCAGATGGATGGACCAGAAATAGAGAAAGAGCGACGACCAACGGTGGACTGGTTGAATCTAGGTATTCGTAAGCACAAGGTATCTGCAGCAGAGCGGAGGGAACGAGAAGGAGTGTACAGATGAAGACATTCACAGAGGTAGGAGGGTGCTGTTTGCTGGAGACATTTGTAACAGAGGGTACTGATCTTATAGTTTACTCTCTGTGGCACAGGCAACCAGTGGAGAGATCGCAAGAGAGGAGTAATGTGTTCAGATTTTTTCTTTCTGAGGACTAGGCGAGCTGCAGAGTTTTGTATACGTTGAAGGGAGTGGATAGATGTTGCTGGCAGACCAGCTAAAAGAGAATTGCAATAGTCCAGACGTGAGAGAATGAGAGACGCAACAAGTTTGGATGTTGCATCAGTGGACAGGTACTTTCGAATTGCACTGATACGCCGTAATTGATAGTAGCACGACTGGCAGGTCTGGGTGATGAATTTTTGCATAGAGAGTGTGTTGTCGATAACAACTCCTAGATACTTCACAGCAGTGGACAGAGGGACCGATGTATTGCCGAGTTCTATTGAAGTTGTTGTAATGGAAGAGAGTTTGTGTTTGGTCCCTACAAGCATGGCTTCGGTTTTATCTGCGTTTAACTGTAACTTGTTTTGTATCATCCAGTTTTGGATATCTTGAAAGCAGTAGGCCATCTTTGTCAAGAGAGAAGGCAGATTTTCAGGTGTAACACTACTTTGAATCTGAGAGTCATCTGCATAAAAGTGATAGTTGATATGATGACGGTTTATTATATGTGATAGTGGAGCAGTATAGAGAGTGAAAAGAACAGGGCCGAGAACTGATCCCTGCGGGACACCACATTCCAGTTTGGCAGATATTGACTGTATCTTGTTTACTGCGACTGTCTGGAATCGGTCAGTGAGGTATGAACTAAACCAGGAGAGGGCTGTGCCAGTAACACCGAATGTTTTTTGAAGACGGGAGAGAAGAATTGAATGGTCAATAGTGTCGAAGGCTGCAGATAAGTCGAGTAGAGTGAGAAGGGAGATTTTCCCCGAGTCAGAAGCAAGTAGAAGTGTATTTAGGGTATGGACTAGGGTAGTTTCAGTGCTATGGTTTCAGTGCTAAGTCTTAACTACACCTCCACCACCACCCCCTCTCTCTCTCTCCCTCTCCCTCCCCTCCCTCCCCCCTCCTCCCCCTCTCTCTCTCTCTCTCTCTCTCTCTCTCCTGTCTGGATTGTAATCACCGATAGTGACAGTGACGACGCTCTTAGTCATGACAGTGTTGAGGATGATAATAACAATAATGCCCATAGTGGTATGTTCTGTATTTGAACATGACGCATTTCTAGACAATTGATTGAAGTTTTTTCGTTTACCTGTTACCACCCCCCTTCGTCCCTTTCACTTGTATTGTGGCCCAAGACTGAAGTACAATTAAAATGTTCAGAGTTCAGAGTTCTCTCTGTCTGTCTGTCTGTCTCTCTCTCTCTCTGTCTCTCTCTCTGTGTCTCTCTCTGTCTCTGTCTCTCTCATTCTGTTTCTCTCTCTGTCTCTGTCTCTCTCTGTGTGTGTTGTGTTGCGTTATATTGTATTGTAATAATATAATAATAATAATAAAAATAAAAAAAGCATTTGTGGTATTGTATTGTATTGTATTGTATTTGTCACACTTTAAGTCGGAGAAGATTTCTCTGCGCGAAATTCGAGCTGCTCTCTTCGGGGAAAGCGCGCCACTATAAGAGCAGCGCCACCCATTATCTTTCTTTTCTCGTCTGCATGTATACGTTTCCCTAAGTCTGGCTTTTTTCTATAGAATTTTGCCAGGGACAACTCCCTTGTTGCCGTGGGTTCTTTTACGTACGCTGAATCAGTTTATCGTCTTACCCGAAAGACTAGCACCCAGACCACAACTGAAGGTTGGTTTTTTTTATACCAGTTTAAGTCACGGCAGATTTCTCTGCGTGAAATTAGGACTGCTCTCCCCGGGAAGAGCGCGTCGCCGCAAGAGCAGCGCCACCCGCTACCTTTTTTTTGTGCTTGTTTTCTTGTCTGCAAACTGTATTTGTTTCCCTATCAGATTGGCTTTTTTTGCTACAGAATTTTGCCAGGGACAACTCTCTTGTTGCCCTGGGTTCTTTTACGTGTGCGCTAAATAATTTTGTGTAACAGGGGACCTCGGTTTATCGTCTCATCCAAAAGACTAGCATCCAGACCACCACTCATGGTCTAATGGATGGGGGAGTGGAGGGGGAGTGGAGGGGAGTTTTGGGCACAAAAGGGGATCGAACCACCGCATACTTCGGACCCGGACTTTTCGCTTCCTATGCAGGCGCGTTACCTCTAGACCAGCGATCCACTAGCGGATGGGGGAATTCCGGAAAAGTTCAAACTCAAACAGGGATTGAACCCACAGTTCTTATTTTCTTTTTTTTTGCAGTGTGTGTGTGTGTGTGTGTGTGTGTGTGTGTGTGTGTGTGTGTGTGTGTGTGTGTGTGTGTGTGTGTGTGTTGACTTCTTGCTATGTATATATTTTTATAAAGGTTTATTTTTGTTTGTGTTTATTTTTTGTTGTTGCCTGCTCGTTTGTTTCGTTGCTGCCTAGCATGCAAGATTTCGAAGGCATCATATCGGATTATCTTTTATACAAATAGCACAGAAGTGCGATACCCAGGCGCTGTAATAAGGTTTTACTCTGTCCTGTATTTCTTCTCTCTCTATCTCTCACTCTGTCTCTGTCTGTCTGTTTGTCTATCTGTCTGTCTGTCTGTCTGTCTGTCTGTCTGTCTGTCTCTCTCTCTCTCTCTCTCTCTCTCTCTCTCTCTCTCTCTCTCTCTCTCTCTCTCTCTGTTGTTTTGTTATTGTTTTTCTGGTTTTTTCTTGTTTTTGTTTACTTATTGTTCGTAGTTTTTCGTGTGTGTGTTTTTTTTCTTTATTACGATGTTATCCATAATAACGGCGGGGACTGGATGTAAGGGAAAAGCACTCGAGTGCTTATTCATTATCCTCGAATTAATGGATTTTGATTTGATTTGATCTCCTTTAAAGCATTTTCTTAATAACATTACTTTTTTCAAACTATCTCTTTCTCGCTACCTCCTTTGTAAAGCACTCTCTCTCTCACACTCTCTCTCTCTCTCTCTCTCTCTCTCTCTCTCTCTCTCTCTCTCTCTCTCTCTCTCTCTCTCTCTCTCACCACACACACACACACACACACACACACACACACACACACACACACACACACACACACACACACACACACACACACACACACAGAGTATTTCAGTATAATCATTAAGAAATTTGTTCTTAGATAGATGGCTTGATGAAAAAAAGCAAAATCATTGCTTATTCAATGTACCATCTGGAAATAAAATGTTGACTTGACTTGACTTGACTTGACTTACACACACACACACACACACACACACACACACACACACACACACACACACACAAAGAGTTTTTCATCTTTTTATTATTTTTGTTGTTGTTGCAATTTGAGCCTGGAGGTGGGTGTTATCCACGCCATTGGCCATAACTACCGCACTGCTGCTTTATGGAAGGGTGGCACAGCTTCGTTACTTATAATGCCTGCACGATACGCTCTGTGTGCACTTGCATCCCAGCTCTCAGTTTACAGCTCCATCCAAGCTATACTCACAGGGGTGGAATCAGTACTCATGTTCTTCTTCTTCATCGAACGCTCAGACAGCAACTATTGTCTGTTATATGAGCGAAAATGCGTCACGCTGCCGTTAAGCGCCTGACAAGTCAGGCCCAGCGCATCCGACTTCGGCACAAGAGAGAATAGTTACCTTTTAAGTTCTTTCTGGAAAAAAGGCAGGAGAATGGACCAAGAAGGCAGAAAATAGACAAGAAGGAGGTGACATGAAGAAAAGGAACAAGGCAGAAACAAAGAGAGTGATAGAAAATAGGAAATTTCTAGCACAGAATTTCCAGAATGTGGGGATGCTATTTATACTGATAGGCCTCCGGCATCCCCTCGGGGGAAGTACTCATGTTAACTCAGGGCAGAAAATTGCCTGGAACGAGTTCCTCATCCAATCTCTTTTTTCTTTTTTTGAATAACTATGATCCACTTGCTAAAGGGGGAAAAAACAACCTTGATAAATATTCATATGATCACGCCATTTATTCAAGTTTCATCCCCGAAGTCGGAATATGGCCACGTAAATAGTGTGGGGTGGGAACAACCCCAAAACGGTCGCATACCCGTATAAATCCCACCATTGGAGAGAACCTCAGAGCTCTAGTCGAGGAAAGAAAAAAAAGTTTCCAGCATTCTTTTGTTTATTCCTATTTGGATGCTTCATTTTTCTGGCGGCAGCTGAGTGCAGAGGATGCTAATGATGATATCGAATAACACGATGCAGGGTCTGTAACACGATGATCTGCGACAGTCTCCTCAGGCTTTCGGGAGCATGATCATGACACCGGGGGTATGATGAAGTCGATGACTGTTCTAGTTGTCACCATGTAGGCGAAGATTCATGAGGAATAAGCCAGAACCTCCCTCCCTCCCTCCCTCCCCCAAGCCAGCGGCGTTTCTCACAGTTGTTGGTTCATTGTGGTTTATGTTCAATCATCCTGAAGTCAGGATAGGGATGACGTCACTGGAAATAACATTTATCTTGTTTTTACGGGGAAAAGTGTATACATTCTTCCCTCCCACTCAAACAAAGGCTTCCACACATGAACTCTACATCTTAACATGAGCAGTGGTTAGCTTCTTTTTTTTTTGTGAATGGGGAGGGGGGGGGGGGGGGTAAAATTGGTAGTTATTGCCAGTGACGTCAAACCTTACCCGACTTCAGGAGAGTTGAACATACACGCCGTTTAGTCAAAAATATGGCGACGATTCGTTCTTGGCCAATAATTCCTATGGGAGGCAATTAGGGGCGATGTCTTACATGTATAAGAGGATGAACTCTTGTTGTTGCTGTTGTTTTACTGCGTTTGTGCGTTCCAGCTCCTGCCTAAAATCTGAAGAGATTTATTTCCAGGAAAACTTGCACAATTAAGTTTCCATCAAATGCATAATAATAATAATAAATGGAATTTATATAGCGCTATATATTGTAAAAAAAAAAAAACAACAGATCAAAGCGCTTGCATCCATTCCGCTTCTACACATATGCAACCAACAATGATTAACAGTTTAACAAATTCAAATACACGCACGTGTGCGCGCGCGTTCACACACACACACACACGCACACACACACAGGTTATATGCTTCAGCAGGGTGATGGGAACTTAGGCCATTGAAGGCAAGGACAGATAATTATGAAATGAAACTGTAGGGGAAAGTCCTAGGTTTGAAATAGGTATGTCTTGAGGCTGGAGCGTTGTAAGTAGGCTTTTCGCGAAGGGAGAGAGGGAGGTCATTCCAGATCACGGACCAGAAACAGAGAAAGAGCGACGGCCAACGGTGGACTGGTTGAATCTAGGTATTCGTAAGCACATGGTATCTGCAGCAGAGCGGAGGGAGCGGGAAGGAGTGTACAGGTGAAGACATTCACAGGGGTAGGAAGGTGCTGTTTTGTTGAGACATTTGTAACTGAGGGTACTGATCTTGTACTTTTTACTCTCTTCACTTTACTCATAAAACTGAAAGTATGTATAGCCTGGGTCAGAATGCCCGACGACCCACTTTCCTTAAAGGCACATGTAAATATTTACTGGATTTTGAGGAATTCAGAATAATTTTTTCAATGTCACCATAGTTTCATCTTAAGATCAGTAGCCTACATAGAAGCGTGCACGACGTAATCGTAGATACAGCTGAAACCAGTGCCACGAATAGGTATGGTAATCTATAGAGTAAAAAAAATTTAATAATCGGAGAAAAGAAATCTCCTGTTCTGTTCCTTAGTTTCATTTTATTTTTCTGAACACAAACTTACCATTCAGTTTCGCCCACCCACATACTTCTTCATTTTAAGCCATGCTCAGATTTCCCCTTGTTGACATCTTTTTTTGACATTTTTTGTGTGAGTTGTTTGTTGGTTAGTTTGCTTGTTTGCTGGGTTTTGTCGTTCGTTTGTCAGTTTTTGCTTTTTGTTTGTTTAGCTTTTTATGTGCTTTTCGTTGAAGTTGTAACATGCCCCTGTGTACTGTGACTTGTTTTTAGCCTAGGAAATATTCAAAAGTTCTTATCGTTTATCCTATTCACCATGCTGTCGTAGCCAAGACTCAAACCATGATATCTGGTGACCTTTTTGTTAGTCACAAATGTTTGTTTTTTTAAAGTCATATATGTTATGAAAGTGGACTGTACGGTAAACTTGTACAGGTAATTTGGCGCAACTTGGCTTGTTCCGTTTTTCAATTTTTCACACAAAAATTTTTATTCCTGTTTACGATGATGTTTTTTCTTATTGTACAAAATCGTTAAAATGTGTAGTCTTGGGTTTTAAAGCGTAAACGCAACGTCTAACTTCCTCGTCATGCATCGTCATTTCAAGTCCAAAATGGCAGCCGAAGGGAGGCAATAAAGGCTAAATTCTGTAGATGTTTTTCTCCACATACATCACCCATCACATCATTTTCATGGTCTTACAACGAAAAGAATCATTGGCAAGGTAACAAGCAAACTGTTTTAAATCAAACCAAACAATCCTTGATAGACTGTGTGATTTCAAGCCTTATGTCTGAGCTGTGGGTGTCTTCTTCTCTCTTCTCTTCTCTTTCTTAACTTCTCTAAGAGTCACTGGGACACTACGCTCAAGTTTTCAAGCCATGTTCCTTGGGCGAAATGAACTTTGGCATCTCTCTCTCTCTCTCTCTCTCTCTCTCTCTCTCTCTCTCTCTCTCTAGTACACAGGGTGCATACCTGAGTATGTTTGTGTATTCTTAACTCACCGGTCGTTTACACGAATCACACATTGTTTAGCGTGTTGATTTGATATTATGCGTGGATGCATACTTGTGATTTAAGATACTGATAGGTCTGCATTTTAAACTGATCCAAGAGATCTTAGAAATCTCCACCTTTGATAAATCTCTTCCACCCCTGAGTCCACGCACGGCTCAGGGGAGAGTGAACACTCTTGCTGGTCTGAGCCCAAGTAGCTCTCGGGCTAGGGACCCGTTGTGTTGCTACTGCGATGTGAATATAATTGCAACAACAGCACACTGATGTTAACCCCAGGAAAATTCTCCTTTAACCGGTGATAGCTCAAACCTGAAATCGAACCCGGGATGTCAAATTGCGAGTGCAAGGCATTAATCACCAGTGCTATCCCGTCCCCGCAAACCTTCAATGAATCCTGACAGAGTTAAAGGAAGACGTCAGGTCAATGAAGTCAAGCCACCCTCAGTATGTCTTATGTCAGATGAACTATAACCTCTGCTGTTCAATTGTTTTTCCTAATCCTCTCATCACTTTTGATGGTTTATGAATTTGCAGAGAGACTAAAAGATCCGTAGACGGGAAAGAGACCGTGGACAAGTGCAGTGACATGGCGTGTACAGGGGCCGTACAGGAGGTTCTGATGCAGGTGAAGCTGATGCTCGTCCTCTGTCTTCTGGTCACCTCCTCTCTTGCCTTCAGTCACAGCAGGGGCGACAGGTAAGCGTGTGTATGTTTGCACTGTTTGAAGACGGAGTATGGTTACCTGGGTGGTGGTATTTAACACACACAAAAAGATCTTAAAGGCGAAAATTACATCCTTGAGTTAGATAGTAAGGCTTGTTCAAATCTTGGGCACTCCCAGGGTTTGAAAGCCTGTGTGAATGGAAGAGGAAAAAGAACATGATGATGATGATGATGATGATGATGATGATGATGATGATGGTGGTGGTGGTGATGGTGGTGGTGGTGGTGGTGGTGGTGGTGGTGGTGGTAAAGATAATGATGATGAGACAGAATACTTTTTTCTAAAGGCCATAAGAGATAGGTAGACAATGTACAGAAACATTGCGAAGAAAAGTGGCATCTTAACAGCTGAAGCTCTATTTTATTCCTCATCCATTTGTAGCAGCTGCAGTGTTACCTACCACAGTTGTTAAAGAGGCCAGAGCAATTGCGGCCACCAAATCAGAGACAATTCATTTTCTTTTGTTTCATCGTGATCAATGGTGATGAGGATGGTGCAATGATGCTGCTATGGTTGTGCAAGTACTTTAAGACTATTAGACAGGGCTGTATTTTACGCTTACTCTCATAATATGTTCCTGTGTCGACCGGGCCAGAGAGATACAGACACCTGCAATGTTGGTCAGGTACAGGGCAACACTCATAGATGAAGTTCAAATGTGTGGTTTCAGTCTTCCCAAATGATCCAACAGCAAACTCACTCTGAGCAGGAGCCGGCCGGAGTCCGAAAAAAAAATCCTTATGACATAAGATTCGAACCTGCGATCTTCCACTCCGTAATCCAAGACGTCGACCATTGCACCACGGTGGCTGGTTAGCTTTCAGATTTAAGTTTACCAAAGAAAACGGCTTGCAGAAAAAAACATATACACTACACTTTTTAATCCTCAGCAGGTCCACATAATTACCAGCTGTATCGAGCACTACGATGACGCTTTGGGTGCATGCAGAGTATGTTTGTGTTGACACTACCCACCAAGCACTGATATGACTCACGGGATTTATATGTGCATACACGATCCCATGGGGTATAGTTTAAGCAGGTCTGCAGAAAATCTGACGTGGGAGATCCTAAAAAGCAATCTCCACCGTTAATCCACCCGGTGTCACTGAAATTTGGATTCCAGCAGGACCCGCAGACATGAGGACTGACCATTAGGATCAGAAGTCTAGGGCTGAAGTATCATAATCACTAGAGACTGGTGACAGTCTGTAGCTGACATGCAACAACAGCAATGTACCCAAACGCCGTGGCCACAGAGAGAATGTACAGGACTGTGTTAATAGTAATAATAATAATAATAATAATAATAATAAATGGAACTTATATAGCGCTATATCTTGTAAAGACAAATCAAAGCGCATGCATTCAACCTAATCTTACACAGTCATGCAATCAAGGACAAATAATCAATAGTTTAAACAAACAGATATTACAAACATGGTGCGCTGCAGGCAAAATCTATTAAATAAAATGTCAATAGTCAAATGTTTTTCAAAAGCACACCCACACTCACACGGGTCGTATACTTTAGCAAGGTGATAGGACATGGGTTAGTGAAGGTGGGATAGTTCTGATATGAAACAGGAGGGGGGGAAATCTTAGGTTTGAAATAAATATGTCTTGATGCTGGATTTAAAAGTGTCATAACTACGTTTCTGGCGAAGAGAGAGAGGGAGCTCATTCCAGGTCGATGGACCCGAAATAGAGAAAGAGCGGCGGCCAACGGTGGATTGGTTGAATCTAGGTATTCGTAGGCACAAGGTATCTGCAGCAGAGCAGAGGGAACGTGAAGGAGTGTACGGGTGAAAACATTCACAGAGGTAGGAGGGTGCAGTTTTGTTGAGACATTTGTAACAGAGGGTAAAAAGGAAAAAAGGTAAAGGAGTCCCATAACCTATAAGGTCGTAGGAGAGCGAGGCGTCAGAGACCTCACTTCTCTAGGGCCAGCATATTGAGGGCGGCGCCCATCTCCTCTCCCTCGCTGCTTTACCTTCCCTGACCCTAAAGAGGGCAGGTACCCATTTACAGCTGGGTGAACTGGAGGAACTGTACTGAAGCCAAGGCGCGCAAACGGTCACCCATCCAACTGGTAACCACGCTCGACACTGCTTAACTTGGCTGGGGGAAAGCGTCCCCAACAGAGGGTACTGATCTTCTAGTTTACTGTGTTGTCTGTCAGCAGGTACCCCCTGGTGCACACAGTGGCCAAGAAGCGGGGGAACATGGACCTGGTGTTCATCCAGATGTACCAGTTGTGTGACCGGGACCGCAACGGCTTGTTCTCTCCTGTGGAGTTCCACTGTCTCAACGACATGCTGCGTCTTCTCATCGGGGTCCGGCACAAGTGACCGACTTCTGGCTGATGTCTGTCTTCTACAGCTTTGTGACTGAAGCAGTTTCTGCGCTACACATCCAGTTTTGAAAAGTAAACTATCTTGAAATGTTATCACAGTCGTTTCTGAAAGAGTCCTCTGGGTTTGACGCCTTGTGTATAGGTGACTTGGTTAATGAGAAAAGTTGGAGGCTTCTTTGGTTTTGTTCAGAGTTTGATTTCTTCTTCTTCTTCTTCTTCTTCTTCTTCTTCTTCTTCTTCTTCTTCTCATCCCCCTACTCTTCCTCCTCTGCTTCCTGCTCCTTTGCTGCTGCTGCTGCTGCTGCTGCTGCTTCTGCTGTTCTCTCATTCTTGTCTGTTTTCTTGGTCCTCAACTCCCGTTTTTCTCATGACACTTTCAAAAGTAAAGCTGCTTTCTGCTTCTGTAATTGAAGATAACATGAAGCTGCAACTGTACCTAATTCAACTACCGGTTTCCTGTACTTTCTTTCCTCTGTCTTTTGAATGTTTAGTGAAGTTAAGAACAATTCCTGATACTGCTGAAATATAGACAATGGTTGATGCTGAACTATAGACAATGGTTGATGCTGAACTATAGACAATGGTTGATGACTTGTCATTGTTTACCACACCCTAACTGTATACTGTTCTGTGTCAGAAATGAGCAGATCAAAATGAGATATCTGTATCCTTTTCTGTCCCTCTTCTACTGTCCACTACCTCAGATACATGTCGTTGGACACCATTATTTTAACCACCTGTTTAATATCTGGAACAATGTCTTACCTTTTATCTGGAACTATTTTCACTTTTCTTTGAAGGTTATTGGTATTGCTGTGCTTGATGTTTTAACTATAGCTCTTGTTGGTTTTGGTGATGGTGGTGCTAGTTATGATGGTGTTTTGTCGAGAATAGAAATATCATAATCCTACTGCTTTGTTGAACTTGTGTTGCTGTTGTATGGAAAGCATCATTTTTCAGTGGGATATTTTCTGTCGTTTCTCCTGTGATGAACAAGTATAAAAAGACAAAACGGTCAATATTGCAATTGTTCCATGTGTCATGATGCCAGGTGGCACATACAGGATACAGGGTGAATCTTTGCAATCTGGACTTTTACGAAAGGTTACAGTAAATATTACTTGAGCATGACCAATAGACCAGTGCACGTACGAACAGTTCATGCGTCTACCCTTTTGCATGTGAAAGGATAGTTTGTTAAGGTTACAGTAAAATTACACTCCAATGTATCACAACTCATGGTTGTAGTAATTGTTTTTGATACAAGCCCACGTGTTGTCGGTTACAATCTGAGTTACATATAAATATATATAAATATATACGTGTGTATGCAGTTTTGTAAATTTTGTAATCCGTTCCCACCGGCACACAATGACCTACTCTTCCGAAAAGCGGAACGGGTTTTAATGTGTGCGCAAGATGTTCTGCGTGCGTTAGCACACGGGACCTCGGTTTATAGTCTCATATAGGTCATTTTCTGTGCTACTGACACAAATTTATTGAAATCATGTGTTGCTGATTCCTGTACAGTCAGATATTGTGTTATTGATGCTTAGACACAACTTGTGGCATTGGTGGGTTTAAAAAAAAGTTTTAGATCATTGTTTTGTTTGTTAACAGTGTTATGTTTGTGGTGTTAGTATTATCGATGTACTTACTGCCAGTCACAGACTGTTAGTGATACATCCAGCATTGCAGATAATGCCTGATTCAAGTAGTCCGAGTTTGTGTCATTGATGGATCTTCTTCTCCGTCGTCGAACGCTTAGATAGTAAGTAACTCAGTATTGTAAGTAACTCAGTATTGTAAGTAACTCAGTATTGTAAGTAACTCAGTATTGTCTGTCACACGAGGGGAAAATGCAATGCGCTACTGTTTAAGCTCCTGACAAGTCAGGCCTCGCGCATCCGACTTGGGCGTGTTTTTACATCAGAGAGATGGTTGTCTAGACTGGCAGCTTTCACTGAGCTGCAAAGTCCGATCTACTCTCGTCGCCATCCTCCTCCTCTGCCTTCACAGCCGTTGGGAGACAGGTTCTCCTCTTCCGCCTCTGGGACGTCCTCTTGGTATTTAACCCACACCTGGGGGCTGGCTCATGAGCACCAGGACGTATCCACACACCAATGGACCTCCATGCCCCATGTTAAAGGGGCCAAGTCTCCTCCCTTGAAGAATTGTTTAATTATAAGACTTACTGGACAGAAAAGACAGGAGAATGGACTAAGAAGGCAGAAGAGGTGGCAAGAAGAAAAAAACCAACAAGGTAGAAGCAAAGAGAGGTACACACACACAAAAAAGAGGGAATTCCTAGCACAGAATTTCCAGAAGGTGAGGATGCTATTTTTACTGACAGGCATCCCCACAGGGTATGGCATGGATACGATGCTCGGCATTACAATTGCACATCAGGGTACTAATAATTGATACCAGGAATTCCTCATAGAGCCTTGAGAAGTCTGTAGACATTTATTGTTATTTCACTGTATGTCTAACTTTCATTTACTTCATTGGATCTGGGATATTTGAGATTGAACTGCCTAGCAAGTGGGTTTTTTTTTCAGAATATACCATCAGAATTGTTGTTGTTGCTTTATTTCAAATTAAATTTTAGCATATTGTAAAAACTTTTTTTCTCGCTTGCTTTCTTTCTTGCTGTCTTCTTTCTTTCATGCTTTCTCCCTTTTTGTCTTTGTAGTCGTTTGCTATGACAAAATGTAGCCCCTAAGCGTTTCATTCTAATTTACATGGAGGCATGTTTTTGTTACCTTTGCATGCACAAACGTGACATTAAGCAACTCGGCTACAAGCTATACTTTTTGATGACCTGTTTTGAAGTATGTTTGGCATTACTCCATCAGTATTGACTCTGTTGTTGTTGTGTGTTTTTAAAAGATATGTTTATGAGGAGTTCTTATTGTCATTATTGTGGAAAGACTTTGTTTCGAATCGGTGTTATTAGTTGACACAGACTTCTTGGCAGTGATGGTGTAGTTCAATGCATGAAGGTAATGTATACTTACGTTAAGTTAATGTAGTCTTGCATTTCTTATCTGTTGCGTTTTGTTGCGCTGTGCGTGTTATCAGTGGAATGTTGATGATTATTTTTTGTTGGTGAAATCATGGTTCCTTTCCCCCAAATAAACGTCTCGCAAGGGGCACCATTCATTTTTCTTTGTCTTGTCAGGTTTTTTAAAATGTCTCTACCCTTCTCTATTCTTGTCTGCTTCCTGGAAATCAGCTGAAGTGATTTGCTTAACTGGTTGGTTGGTTGTTTTTGTTGGTGGTGGTGGTGTAGTTATCATTATTGATGATAACGTTGCTGTTGGTATTGTTGTTGTTGTTGTTTCTATCATGTTGCAGCCCACTCCCGGGTCGTGCAACTTCTTAACCCGATACCAAAGCTGGCATCATTATTGATGATAATGTAGGTGTTGATATTGTTGTTGTTGTTTAATCTCTCTTATCGTTGTTCAGCCCACCCACCCCCACCCCCTGGTTCATACAACCTCTTAGCCCGATTTCAAAGCTGGCACCATTATTGATGATAATGTAGCTGTTGATATTGTTGTTGTTGTTGTTGTTTAATCTCTCTTATCGTTGTTCAGCCCACCCACCCCCTGGTTCATACAACCTCTTAGCCCGATACCAAAGCTGGCATTATTATTGATGATAATGATGCTGTTGATATTGTTGTTGTTTTTGTTTAATCTCTCTTATCATTGTTCAGCCCCCCCCCCCCCTCCCCCCTTTCAACAACCTTTTAAAAACCTTTTTCAAAGCGGCACCATTATTGATGATAAGATCGTTGATATTTTGTTGCTGTTTTGTTTAATTTTCTCTTATCATTTTTTAGCCCCCCCCCCCCCCCACCCCCCCCGCCCCCGGGGTCTACAACCTTTTAACCCGATTTCAAAGCTGGCATCCTTATTGATGATAATGTTGCTCTTGGTATTGTGCTGCTGTTGTTGTTGCTTAACCTCTCTTATCATGGTTCAGCCCACACCCTGGGTCACAACAGCCTCTTAGCTCTTACTGATGATAACGTTGCTGTTGATATTGTTGTTGTTGTTTAATCTCCCTCTCTGATCATGTTTCAGCCCACACCCTGGGTCATACAACCTTTCAACTCGATTTCAAAGGTGGCTTTTGCCGCGGCCAACACTGCGAAGAGATGACCATGGCGTGTTAATTAGCTGGTGTGTCGTGACCAGTGTCAATAGCGGCTGAAGTCTTTGTTGTGGGAATGTCAGGTCAGAGAGGACCAAAAAAACCCCAACACACGAAACTGCGCAGTGCCGTGCTTTGTGTGCGTGTGTGCGTGTGTGCGTGTGTGTGTGCGCGGTGGGGTGTGTGTGTGTGTATGTTTGTGTGTGTGCGTGGTGTTGGTTGTGTGTGGAGGGGGTGGGGGAGATGTTGTGTGTGTGTGTCGAGGTGTGGGGGGTGGGCGTGGGGAGGTGTGTGAAATGTGTGTGTGTGTTTTGTGTGTGTGTGCGCGCGTTTGGTATGTGTGTGTGTGTGTGGTGTGTCTGTGTGTGGAGAGGGGGGGTGAGGGTCGTTCTGGAGTGTGTGTGTGTGTACGCGCGCGCGCGCGTGTGCGTGTGTACGTTTGTTATGTGTGTGTGTGTGCGTTTGGTATGTGTGTGTATGTTTATGTATGTGTATATGCATGTATGTGTGTATGTGCGCGCGCGCGAGTGTGTGTGTGAGAGAGATATTTAAAACACAGTATTACGCTTTTTTCATCAGTCATCAAATTCACCCACGCTTTCTTTTTATATGCCAATAGAAAAGCAGCAGTCAAAAACATAATTCTCTGTTAGATCATCAACTGAACAAACATCTTACAAGTAATATGCACGAACTCTCTGCCTTGAAAGCTGGGTCTTCTCTGCTTGGCAGTCTCCTGGCTGCTTCACATCTTTCTGAGAATAGGCTCTGCATTCTTTGAAATATAAGAACTTTTTTTTTTTTTGGGGGGGGGGGGGGGGTGTCTTTCGTAACAGAACAAATATTTAGGAGTCGGTGCGAGGCGACTGTGTAGGAATAAATAGGCAGAGGGAACATACAATGGATTAGACAAATTTCAGAATTTAAAACACAAACGAAAATTGAACAAATAAAAGACAGCCAAAATGAAGAAAGAAAGACAGAAAGGGATACAGAAAGGAAGAAAGAAAGACAGATTTGAAGAAAGAAAAGACAGACAGATAGAAAGGAAAGGGGGAAAAAAGAGGAAGAAAAGGGGAAAAAAGAAAAAAAGAAAGAAAAGATAACACAAAATAAATAAAAGAACAAATACAGATATTTGTTTTGAAAAATGAAGAAAGACAAAAAAAGAAAAAAATAGAAAAACAGGAAATGAAAGAAAGATACATAGAAGAAAGAAAAGGGCGGAACTTAAAGCCGAGCAGGGGGCCAAACATGAGGGGGTGGTTTTGCTTGAACAAATCATAATACATATGAAAAGAAAATCAAAAGAATGGATAATGGAAAAGCGGGATGAGAGAGAGAAGAGAGAGAGAGAGAGAGAAGAGAGAGAGAGAGAGAGAGAGAGCTGAACTAGAAGAGAGAGAGAGAGAGAGAGAGAGAGAGAGAGAGAGAGAGAGAGAGAGAGAGAGAGAGAGAGAGAGAGAGAGAGAGAGAGAGAGAAAGCTGAACTCTGAACGAGAGAGAGACAGAGAGAGAGAGACAGATAGAATTATGAAGATGCATATTTTGTTGCCCCTTTTCTTCTCAAAGAAAAGAATGGGGGGTTTTGCGTGTATTTATATTTTTTTCCTGCGTGTTTAGAATTTTGTTTTAGGGCTGGTATTATTTGTTTTTCAATGCCACTTTTCTTTTCTTTTTTCTTTCTTTTCTTCAAAGATCAAAGGAGAACTTGTCATAGTTTGTTTGAATTTTTTGTCTGCGACAAAGTTGATGTTATTTGGAGTGTGTATATAAGCTTTGTACACAATTTTTTACACTTCAATATTGCTAAGTTCATTTCCGTAAGGAGGCAATGTGGCTTTGTCTTTCTTTTCTTCTTTCTTTCTTTCTTTCTTTCTTTAAAAAAAAAATCACTTCACTGTCTGTCTGTGTGTCTGGCTGTCAGTTTGTCTGTTCGTCTGTCTGGGCATTGGTTGTTCCTCCTGTTCGTCTGTCTGTTGGTCGATTAGTCTTCTGTCTGTTTGTCTGTTTATGTATGTCTCTGTCCATCTGACTCTCGTTGTCTCTCTGTCTCTGTCTTTGTCTCTGTCTCTGCCTATTTTCTCTCTGTCTCTGTCTCTCTGTCTCTCTGTTTGCCTGTGCCTGTCTCTCTGTCACTGTCTCTGTCTGTCTGTCTGAGTCTCTCTCTCTCTCTCTCTCTCTCTCTCTCTCTCTGTCTATCTGTCTGTCTGTCTGTATCTGTCTCTGTCTGTCTATCTGTCTGTCTATGTGTCTGTCTATCTGTTTCTCATATGTTCAAGTCACACGCAAGTGTGTGTGTTTGTGTGCGCGCGTGCGAGCGTGTATGTGTGTGCGTGCGTGCTTGCTTGCTTACATATGTGTGTGTGAATGTGTGTGTGCGTGCATGTGTGTGTCTAAGTGTGTATGAGTGTGTGTGTGCGCGCGCGCGCGCATGCGTGCGTGTGTGTGTAAACAGATGTGGGATGAATGCATGTACCCAAAACAAACATTTAACATTGCACAACGCAGAGACAGACAGACAGAAAAAGAGACAGACAGACAGACAGAAAAAGAGACAGACAGACAGCCACACCGACATACACGCAGACATGCAGACACAGATGCACAGTAAAAACATTTATATATGTATGTGTGTATATATGTATGAATCTATCTATCTATCTATCTATCTATATATATATATATATATATATATATATATATATATATATATATATATATATATATATATATATATATATATATATATATAAGAAAACACAGTCAGACAGACAGAAAGACAGAACGTACTCAGACGACCCTGTGTTTATGAAAATTATATTCACACATATCTTTGGTGGGGAAGAAAACACACACACACACACACACACACACACACACACACACACACAACACACACACACACACACACACACACACACACACACCACCCCCCCACCACCACCACCACCACCACCACCGACAAGAACAAACAGCTGTACCGCTGTGATACAAAGCGCTTCTGGCGACTATAAACATAAGCTAAGCACAAGTTAGGTGACACCGCCGCAAAGGTTAAGTGTCCACGATGGCAACGTGCTGCGTTTCAGGTTTTGTCGCCATCTGTCTGCCTCTTGTGTTTATCACTTTATAAACGTCTATATACTTGCTTATTTCAGTTTGTGAATGTCCCTGTTTGTGAGATGATCAAGTGTTTGGATTGAAGTGAACTGAAACCTTTCTGTTCGAGAAGGAAAGTATTAAAATCATCATTCTGGTTAACATACAACACACACACACACACACACACACACACACACACACACACACACACACACACACACACACAACATCAAAATATATATATATATATATATATATATATATATAATATAGATAAAAGAAATAATGAATAAGAGAGAGAGAGAGAGAGAGACACACACACACACACACACAATTTGACACAATTTTATTGCTATTTAGCGATCAAGCCATATAGCACTGCGGCGCGGTAACGACGATATCGAAAGCACGCGATTACAATGACATGGAAACCATGGCAGTAGTGGTATGTACATCAAGATTCGATACATTATTGTCTGTGTCTCAAGTGTCCCAATTTTCAAACCAGCCTTTCCTTTTCCAGTCTACAGCCAGCGAAGTCAGCCCATGTAAGACGAAGTCAGCCCATGTAAGACTGGATCAGGTTCCGAAGATGATGTAACTCCTGCTCAGCACTCGCCACCACTGTCACTGTGTGTTGTGTGTTAGTACACTGTTTCCCTTTACGAAGTCTGGCAAGCCTGACACGTTCTTCTGGCAACATGTTTTTCTCTTCTTGCTTGATGTACCAGAACACACACTTAGATTCCTCGCCAGGATCTCCATTCCAAGAGTATTCCAGGGTGATGTCATCTGATTCACACATCACAATGTTTTGATCATCCGAACTATGTACCACCACCTTTCGAAACCGTGTGTTTCTCTTGCTGTCCCTTAATCTACGCTGCACACGTTTGTCAGTTAGAGTAGACACATACTGTTTCACAATACCAGTATGAGAGTCATCCACTGTGCAGCCAACTGTCAGCTCTTCCTGCACATCAGACGCCTCAGAAGACACACTGATCTTACTGTCTGTTGCTGGTTCACACGGCAAATCAAGAGAATCTAGTGTGGCTGGGACATTCACTGCACTGTCAACACACAGCTCTGTGTACACGCTGGCTTGTTTTGATTCGGCATCCACTCTCTCATGATGCAGGAAGTCACTGTCAGACAACACCGGGTCTTCCAAAACACTGTCCTTGTCACACTGATGACTTGCCTGTCTTTCTTGATGTTGTTTACTTCTTTGGACGTCACGACGGATTTGGGAAGGGCACTTCTTGCGAAAATACTGAACTCGAGAATTACGATTCAGCACTGGGTCTGCCATTTCTGTTGATACTGACTTGTCAACTGGCTTCAGTCGCAAGACGAAGACAAGGCTGCCGCTCTCCCCCGCGACTTTCCAGCTCGATAGGACGTTGTCGATCAGCAGGGCGTTTAAAGTTGTTACTACAGTTGCTGGAAGGCCAGTAACTGACATTTTGAAGCTTAAATGCAAAAATTTGCAGCAGCTTACTAACAGCACGCCCTTTTAGTTCTCGTCCCGTCACGCCGTTTTTTCGAGAGAGCGAGAGAGAGAGAGAGAGAGAGAGAGAGAGAGAGAGAGAGAGAGAGATATTTCGTTCCTCGGCTAGACTTCTGAGATTCACCATTGTTGAGATTTTGGGTATGCTACTGATTTTTCCCACTATGAAGGTAGCCGCACTCTGATTTCGTGCAGTAACAGCTATGAATTCAAGTAAACGAATAAAGAAAAAAGAAAATCACAGAAGAAAGGGTATTGCGTGGGGTTTTTTTCCCCAAAGAAATATAGCGATCTATCTACTTCTTATCTTTGTATTCTAAAACCTCACTGCGCTCCGTGGGATGCTAAAGGTTTATGTTCAAGAGGAGAAGTACCTGAATCCCATTTCTTGTTTGACTGGTATCAATAATAATAATAATGATGATGATGATAATAATAATAATAATAATGATGATGATGATGATGATGATGATGATGATGATGATAACAAATAATAAATAATAATCATCATTATTATCATTATTGTTATTGGTGGTGGTGGTGGTGGTGGTGGTGGTAACGATGATGATGATGATGATGATGATGATGATGACGACGACGACGACGACGACATTATAATAATACTAATGATAATAATTATGATGACGATGGTGATAATGGTGACGACGATGACGACGACGACGAAGACGATGATGATGATCATCATCATTATCATCATTATCATCATCATCATCATGGAGAAAAAAACACTAGGAAGAAAAAGTATCGCAGGGTTGGGGGGGTTTTCTGCCTAAGAAACATACGATCTGTCGACCTCTTTACTTTACTATTTGAAAACTTCGTCTTCTCTCCTGGAGTTGCTAAACCTTTTCTGTTCGACAGCAGAAGTAGGCCACTAGAAAATCACACCTCTGGTCAAGCTGGTATCGATCAAATGAACACAACAAATTTTTTAACTTAGAAGAAAGAGCATCGCAGAATACTTGTTTTTTTCTCAAAACAAAACCGACAAAAAAACAAAAAATCGTTGAGGAATCTTTGTTTACTGGCTTGTTTGTTCGTTTGGTGGTGAAGATAACGCTACTTGCTCAGGGAAAAGTTGGCGCTGATTCGGCAGAAATACGGAGTCCCCCGCCTCCCTCACCCCTGTGTCGGGTAAATAATCAAAATTTCATGATGTCTTATGATGCAGTGTAGTTTGCTCTCTCTCTCTCCCTCTCTGTATCTCTCTCTCTATGTCTGTCTGTCTGTCTGTCTGTCTGCCTGTCTCTCTCTCTCTCTCTTCTCTCTCTCTCTCTCTCTCTCTCTCTGTCTGTCTCTCTCTCTCTCTCTCTCTCTCTCTCTCTCTCTCTCTCTCTCTCTCTCCTCTCTCTCTCTCTCTCTCTCTCTCTTCATTATCCTCGAAATAAAAGAATTTGTCATTTGTGTCTCTCTGTCGCTCTCTCTCTGTCTCTCTCTCTATGTGTGTGTCTCTGTCTCTCTCTGTCTCTCTCTGTCTTGTCTCTTGTTTCTTTGTTTGTTTATGTTTTGATAGTCCCTAATCGGGGCAAGGGCTGGATGAAAAAGGAAAGTATGTGAATGCTTATCTGTAACCCTTGAAAAATAGATTATTCATTCGTTCATTTGTTCGTTCATTCATTCATTCATTCATTCTCTCTCTGTGTCTCTCTGTGTCTCTCTGTGTTCTCTCTGTCTCTCTCCTCTCTCTCCTCTCTCTCTCTCTCTCTCTCTCTCTCTCTCTCTCTCTCTCTCTCTCTCTCACACACACACACACACACACACACACACACATATATATATATATATATATATATATATATATATATATATATATATATATATATATATATATATATATATATATCGATATGATTGATGTCTTGTCGCGTGTATTTTTATGTATTCTTTTATTTCAAGAATAATGGAATAAGCACTCAAGCACTCACGTACTTTCTTTACAACCACTTCCCGTGTGTATGTGGTTTTGTAAATTGTGTCATTCGTTCCCACCGGTACGCAATGGGCTACTCTTCCGAAAAGCAAAGCAGGGTTCAAAGTGTGCGCAAGATGTTCTGCGTACGCTCGCACGCGGGACATCGGTTTATATAGTCTCATCAGAAAGACTCTGTGTGTGTGTGTGTGTGTGTGTGTGTGTGTGTGTGTGTGTGTGTGTGATTCAGATTCAGATTATTTTATTGCCATTTAAATCATGTAGACTTATTTGACACAACAAAAACATCAACTATAATTATTATCTATTTTGGCTAAAAGTGATGTACACTAAAAACATGTATTTTACTTCTCTTTTTCTCTCTTTTCAAAACACTCATACACATATCTGATGATATCTGCTTGATATATATCAACTGTGATTATGTCACTTAATTTATGTACACAGTTTTTGCGTTCTTTGTCTTTCGTTTTGATTTTTAATAACAAATTATTTCTGAGTTCATCATATAAAATGCATTCATCAAGTAAATGAAATTCATCTTCAATTTTGTTACAGTGTCTACATTTTCTGTCCTCTCTGGATATATTTTGGTGTCTCCCTTTCTCTATCATTAAATTGTGACAGCTTGT
>CM054136.1:43985616-44090616 GCA_028751875.1 Rapana venosa
TTTACAGGGGACAGAATATTGATGTTGTTGGTTGTTGTTGAGTGTTACCCAGCTTGAACGCCCAGGGCATGGGGAAGGAGGGGGTGGGGCATCCAGAACATTCAGTGTCTTGCTCACCACCCCTGGGAATCACCATAAGAGGATAAGTACAAACAGGATGACAAGTTGGCGTGCATGACTGTTTGAATGTGGCTACCTTAACGGTGGGTAAAAACGGTCTCTTACGCTAAACCTCATCAGCGTTGACCCTCACATTTCTGGTCAAGGATCGAAAAAAGAACGTGTGTAGGCAGCTTACAAAAGGAGGACTGTGAAGAGTAGCATCTATCAGCTGAACAGTGCTAACCATGTCACCATTTTGAAACTGAGAAAATAATCCATTGTCAGTTCCTCTCACACTCCTTCAGGACTTAAACCTTACACACGTAGGAGTACCTTTGGGGCACTGGTCAAGTCCACAGATTCTAAGTCTGACCCTCATTCTCCAACCCTATCCACTCTCTGTTGTCCATGCGACAGCATAAGTGACCCACTGCAGGTACAGTCCATGAGAGGTTAGAGGTCAGGACCAGTCGAGTCACTCAAGCAGCTGGCATCCTTCGCCAACATCTCTGAACACTCATCTTGCCTGGCCGAGCACACTAAAGATGTGGGCGGTGAATTTCAGCGTGTCGTGCTGAACAGAGCACTGTGATATTTTTCCTAGCTGTTATGTTTATATCTGGTGATGGGGGAATATAATGCCTTGTCAGTTGCTGGCCAAGAGGATAGATGGAAAACATACAGTCTGTTGCAGTGATGAACGACATGATAATACGAATACCTTTTTGAGAATTCATTTATGTTTATTGGGTTTACACAACTCTCTGAGCCGGGCGCTCTGAGTTGCTGAACAATGGCAATCTATGAGTTTTGCTCGTCTCCTTTCTGTGCAATAAAGTTGTGGGAAAAATATATGGCTAGGTCATATCTCTCTACTTTTTCTTTCTTTCTTTCTTTCTTTTTCTTCTTTCCTTGATTCCTTTCTCCCTTCCTTCCTTTCTTTTTCCTTCCTTTAAGAATTCATTTAGATCAAAGGAGAAACAGCAAACAGTACCCCCAAAAAAAAACCCAAGCAAACAAAATCCCCACAAACCCAAACGCACACGAACACAAAAACCTCTCCCTGTCCTTTTGTAAATCTGTCTCTATCTGTCTGTCTGCCTCTCTGTCTGTCTGTCTGTCTCTCTGTCTGTCTGACTGTCTTCTCTCTCTCTCTCTCTCTCTCTCTCTCCCCCTGATCTTTCAATCAGGACAGAGGGCGTGTTGTTCAGTGATGATTGTCCACTCTGACAAAGGAGGTGGGTGGCTTCTGCACTCCGTGTAAGTCAAGGGTATATCTCTCTTCCCTGCTCCCTCTCCTTCCCTCCCTGTGTGTGTGTGGGGGGGGGGAGTGGCTGTTTGTGGCTAACTGGGCTTGTCTCTTCTTCTTCTCCTCTCTGTCTCTCTCTGTCTCTCTCTGTCTCTGTCTCTCTCTCTCTCTGTCTCTCTCTGTCTCTCTGTCTGTCTGTCTGTCTGTCTGTCTTCTCTCTCTCTCTCTCTCTCTCTCTCTCTCTCTCTCTCTCTCTCTCTCTCTCCCCCCCCCCCCCCTCCTCTCTCTCTCTCACACACACACAATTTGTTCGAAACTGGGACAATGTCCGGTCCACTAACATGGTGGTCTGGGTGCTACTCTTTCGACAAAAATGATGTGGATATGACATGATGAGTACTTGGGTAAGGCTGGAGTAGTGGAACTGGAATGAGCGGCGTGGGAACAGTTTGACAGGTGAAAATAGTTCACCCACAAGCTGATATGTATTATTCCTGTATGGCAGAAACTGATGTCTCTTGCATCAAAAGACCCTAATTGCTGCCATCAAAAGATTCTATGGATAAAATTGTTATGCTTACGTTTCTGTTTCAGATTTTCTTTGTGGAGTCATTAACAACGACGAAACTTTGTTGATATGTCTGCTTGCATAAATCTTCCCATACACACGTAAACGCGTGTTCGCATGAGCACACACACATGCATGCGGGCGCACACACATACACACACAAACACACACACACATTAAAAAAATTCTTACACAGCATCTCATACATTGCACTCATTGATTAGCTACAAACGCTAAACATTACACTCACTGATTAGCTACAAAACAATAAACATTGCACTCATTAACCATCTACAAACAATAAACATTGCATTCATTTATCAGCTACAAACAATAAACATGGTACTCATTGATAAGCTACAAACAATAAACATTGCACTCATTTAACCATCTACAAATAATAAACATTCACTCATTGATCGGCTACAAACAAATAAACATTGCACTCAATAACCATCTACAAACGATAAACAATGCGCGCATTGATCGGCTACAAACAAATAAACATTGCACTCATTAATCATCTACAAACAATAAACATTGCACTCATTGATCGGCTACAAACAAATAAACATTGCACTCAATAACCATCTACAAACGATAAACAATGCACGCATTGATCAGCTATAAACAATAAACTTGCAGTTATTAATTAGCTACCAGCAGTTCGTCATGACTTGGGCCTCTGTGGCTGCTCAGGTTATTGGCAGTTCAGCATCTTTTTTCCCCTTTCTTTTTCTTCCTCCTTTTGAGTCTGCACGAAAAGGAGGGGGCTGCTGAGAAAGCAATGAGCTGTGGGTGTGTTATTGCTGAGGGGAAAAAGGAATCCTTCGTGTCATTTAATTGACCACTGACGGCAATATTCAAGAAAAGGGAACCTCTGTGTGAGCATATGGAAATCTGGAAAAGAGAGACAGAGACAGACAGACAGAGGCAGACAGAGACAGAGAGCAGTGTGGGTCTGTGTGTGTGTGTTCTTGGTTGCTTGCTTTTGCACGTGTGTGTTTGGGGGTGGAGGAGGATGAGGTTGTGGGGGAGGGGTATTGATGACACAAGGAATTCCCTTGTCCCAACTAATTCTAAACGAAATGAACAACTAAATCAATATCAACTGCAGAAATGTTATGTTAACAACATCTGCTTCGACCTTGATCCAAATCTCCAACAACAACAAAAATCGGAACAACAGACATGAAAGTTTAAGGGAGTCTGCCTGGGTATGTGAAGGTATCCCGCAATTCTCCTTCCACGTTCCTCTCATACAATGTAAACTAAGTGGTCTTTCAATTTTTTTTCATATGTACAAGCAAATTTCACTTATCTGGTAAGTATGAATGTTGATTTCCCCATGGGTCAACTGTCAGCTTCCTCTTTTTGCCAGGATCTGTTAAAAGAAGTCCTGTTCAAGGTCATAAAAATTTCCCCAGATCATACATGATTTACATGTGTGGAGACCACATCACTGATGTCTGGGCCATGGGGTAAGGCTTTTAAATCAAAAGCTGTAGCTTGATGCCATTCTTGTGTTGTATGTAAATGGTTTATGTCATGCTACACATGCAAAATGCTTGAAGATATATTTAAACCCAATTTTCCGGTCTTTGTTTCATTCCGTATTGTTTATGTCCTCACCCACCCGGAAGGTTATATCAAGGCTGTCACCTTATATCAATTTCAGCCCCTCCGGTGACATTGGCCTCAAGTTAAAAATCAACACTATGCAATCCCTTCAAATCTCTAACACTGTCAATCCAGAAAAAAATGGAATGACAAAGTACCTTAATCATTTTATTCATGCAGTCCTGCCCACTGCGCAAGGCACTCGGAAGGGAATCTGGCCTGACCCCACCCCAGCGGCCAAGAAGCTTTATGGTGACCTGGAGGACCTGCATCATACTGTTGCCTTCATCACAGAGACTGAACTGTCCATCGGACGACCAGGAAAATATATGATTATATATAAGCAGGTAGAAGATATCTGAGACTTTTGAATGTGATTACACATGCACATTGTGATGGTTACAGACAGAAAGGAGGAGTTTGGATTGGGTTGAAAATAGGGTTTATTGCCAGAGTAAAGGTGCATCATGTGGTGCTGGAGAAGTCATTGGTTCAAGACCCCTATGTCCAAACTAAAGTTTTATAACAGATATGCAATACAATACTCCACACATATGATTTCCAGTTACTTTAACTGGTAAATAACTTGAAACACTCTATAACTTCACAAAATAATCTCTCAGAAAATGTTTTTTTACGAAGGACCAAACTAAAACTGTACCCATCCTTCATGACGATAGGATTCAACACCAACTTGGTTTGTTGCTGCAGACTTTCCCCACTATAACCATCGGTCACCTGTTCCTTGGGTCATTCAAAAAAGTGGAATGGAAAAATCCCCACCACGTTTGGACTCGGGTCGTTTTTTGTTTTTTTTAAACTTGAATTTTCACCATTCTGCATCCTCCTCTGCCATTTTGTTGTTGTTTTTGTTGTTGTTTGTTGTTTTTAGTGTTGTGGTGCTGATTGTTTGGCTTTTTTGTCTTCACTTTGCTCTTGTTTGGGGGTTTTTAATTTTAGTTCTGCGGATCTAATTATCTGTTGTAAATCATATATACACATATATATATTACACAACAACAGCTTTCAAAATCGGGAGGTTTTTAAAAGGCCAAAGAAGGTCACAATCTAAGCACGCAAAAGACTCCCCCCCCCCCCCCACCCCCCTTCTATCTCTCTCAAATTAATTAATTATTGATTAAAACTTATCAATTGAGATGTATCCACTTCACTAAGAATACCGTGAATAATCGAAATCGTCTTAAACTTCAAATCCTAAACCCTATCTACCACCACCACCATCATCACCACCACCACCCCACCACCACCGCTACCCTCTACTCTGCTTCCTTTGTCACAGACGTTAGGTGCCGACTCAACTTCACACAGAAGAAGGATGGTGTGGGAGGGAGGCTTAACACAGGGCAGGCAGTTTTGAAAGGGCACTAAAACTGACGGGTATCCTGTTTACAACCCACAAGCGCCAAAAGACGGGGGAGTGAAACGGAGAAGAGAGGGCACGAAGGCTGGTCCTGCCCAGTATAAACTGCCTTTCTAACTCTGCAGCTGCAAACGTGCAACTGGGCTTTTCTTCTTCCTACTTCTTCTTTGTCTTCTCTGCTACACTTCCTCCTCCTCCTTCTCCTCGTCCTCTTTCTCCTCCTCCTTCTCTTTGTCACCCTTCTTCCCATGTTCTCTTTCACATTCCTTCTTCTTCTTTTTTTTCCTCTTCTTTTCTTTCTTCTTCTCAGATTCTGAGAAGCTCCGTTCTTTGGCCAAAAGGCGATAGCAGGGTAAAATCGATAGTACTAATTCCTGAAGTCCTTGGGTGTTTATTTGCCCGCTTTGTTCGGTGTTTTGAATTGGCCTTGTGATAATGTAACAATGTCAACTATAGACAATATTTCAGTGTCCATTTTGGATTTGTTTTGTCACATTGTTTTCCATAAACTTTCCTCCTTGCATGTGTTTGTTTGCTGAAGTTATCTTCCGTCTGACTGGGTTCGATAAAAGCTCTAAGCTAGCTAGTGCTCAAGGTGATGTTTTGTGTTGTGTAATTTTTGTTATGTGTTTCTCAGAAACAAATATATTTAAACCAAATCCTTAACAATGTTGGCACTGGACCCACTTAAATCTGTTTTGTTTTTTCTCGTCCGGACACATTCACATCATTTTTGGAGGAGAGGGAGATGTGGCGGGGTGGGGGTGAGGATGGGGGCGAAGAAAGGGAGAATTTGTTACTTGCAGGGATGTGTAAAGTTACAAGAATTGGTTTTCTCCCGTCCGCGTGACGCTTACATCTATTGCTTTGATGTCCAAGTTATCTCCCTTCCACATACCCCCACCCACAACTAATTTTAGAGCCTCCCTCTCTCTCTCTCTCTCTCTCTCTCTCTCTCTCTCTCTCTCTCTCTCTCTCTCTCTCTCTCTCTCTCTCTCTCTCACACACACACACACACACACACACACACACACACACACACGTGCGCACATCTATGTATGTATTTATTTTATTTTATTCATGTTTATTTTATTCTTTCATTTCGAGGATAATGGAATAAGCACTCATGTGCTCTTTTAGATCCAGTGTGTGTGTGTGTGTGTGTGTGTGTGTGTGTGTGTGTGTGTGTGTGTGTGTGTGTGTGTGTGTGTGTGAGTGGGGTGTGTTATGCAGGAGTAGAAGAAGAGGAGAATAAGGAGGAGGGGAGGAGGAGGAATGAAGGAGTAGGATAGAAAGCCCATCAAAGTTTTCTAAACATCTCCAATACCTTAGGTTATAAAAAATCAGCAGATGGCTCATACATCACAGACATTAAATCAAGAATCGCTTGAGCAAAACAAAAGAATGTCCCATCTTACCAACATTTAGAAATATAGCTATTTAGGAAGCGAGTTCAAACTGTAAATATCATAAACACTTATTCCGCCTGTCCTTTCATATGGAAACGAAGGGTGGACCCTTAAAACTGCAGATGAAAAGTAAATCAGAGGTAAGGAGATGTGGTTCTACAAAAGACCCCTGACAGTAATCTGACCCGAAAGCAACGAGCAAACCAAAGCATTTAGGAAGAACTTACAAACGACCTGAACTTTAAGGCCTGGTTAGGAAAAAAAACAACCAAAAAAAACCATGAAATAGTTTTGACATGCTATCAAACATCAGAGCTGCCATGTAATGGAGACTGTGGCCCATGGAAACATGGAGGGCAAGAGACGACAAGAAAGACCACGGACTTTCTACGTAAAGAACATAGCCAAGTGGACAGAGCTGTCAAAAGAGGAAATCTAGAGAAGGACTGAAGACAGAAGGGAATGGATGGAGACAGCTGACGGGGGCATGCATCAGAGGCTACCATCAGCAATGATGACGTCAATAGGTAAGATGTTGCCCATAAATAATCAGGTGATGCGGTAAGAATAGTACATAACATAATAATACATCAACACAATAGTATATAACACAATAGTACATGATGCAATAGTGTATAACACAATGATATATGACCACAATGGTACATGACACAATGATACATGACACTATGGTACATGGACACTATGGTACATGACACAATGATACATGGCACAATGATACATGACACTATTGTACATGACACTATGGTACATGACACTATGGTACATGGACACTATGGAACATGACAACAATGGTATATGACACAATGGTACATCACATTATGTACATGACACTATGATACATGGACACAATGGTACATGACACAATGGTACATGACACAATGGTACATGACACAATGGTACATGACACAATGGTACATGGACACTATGGTACATGACACAATGGTACATGACACTATGGTACATGAACACTATGGTACATGACACTATGGTACATGGACACTATGGTACATGACACTATGGTACATGGACACTATGGTATATGACACAATGGTACATGACACTATGGTACATGGGCACTATGGTACATGACACAATGGTACATGACACTATGGTACATGGACACAATGATATATGACACTATGGTACATGACACTATGGTACATGACACAATGGTATATGGACACTATGTTACATGGACACAATGGTATATGGACACTATGGTACATGAACACAATGGTACATGACACTATGGTACATGACACTATGGTACATAACACAATGGTACATGGACACTGTGGTACATGACACAATGGTACATGACACAATGGTACATGACACTACGGTACATGACACTACTTGACGCTATGGTACATGACACTATGGTACATGACACTATGGTACATGACACTATGGTACATGTCACTATGGTAAATGACACTATGGTACATGACAACAATGGTACATGACACTATGGTACATGACACAATGGTACATGGACACTATGGTACATGACACAATGGTACATGACACTACGGTACATGACACAATGGTACATGACACAATGGTACATGACACTATGGTACATGTCACTATGGTACATGACACAATGGTACATGACACTGTGGTACATGACACAATGGTACATGACACTATGGTACATGGACACTTGGCACATGGACACTATGGTACATGACACAATGGTACATGGACACAATGATATATGACACTATGGTACATGGACACTATGGTATGTGACACAATGGTACATGACACAATGGTACATGACACTATGGTACATAACACAATAGTACATGGACACTATAGTACATGACACTGTGGTACATGACATAATGGTACATGACACTATGGTACATGGACACAATAGTACATGACACAATGGTATATGGATACTATGGTGCATAACACAATGGTACATGGACACAATGGTACATTGACACTATGGTACATGACACTATGGTACATGACACTGTGGTACATGACACTATGATACATGACACTATGGTACATGACACTATGGTACATGGACACAATAGTACATGACACAATGGTACATGACACTATGGTACATGACACTATGGTACATGACACTATGGCACATGACACAATAGTACACGACACAATGATACATGGACACAATAGTACATGACACAATGATACATGGACACAATAGTACATGACACAATGATACATGGACACAATAGTACATGACACAATGATACATGGACACAATAGTACATGACACAATGATACATGGACACAATAGTACATGACACAATGGTACATGGACACAATAGTACATGATACAATGATACATGGACACAATAGTACATGACACAATGATACATGGACACAATAGTACATGACACAATGGTACATGGACACAATAGTACATGACACAATGATACATGGACACAATAGTACATGACACAATGATACATGGACACAATAGTACATGACACAATGGTACATGGACACAATAGTACATGACACAATGATATATGGACACAATAGTACATGACACAATGGTACATGGACACTATGATACATGGACACAATAGAACATGACACTATGGTACATGACACTATGGTACACCACACAATGATACATGGACACAATAGTACACGGACAACACAGCACTAGCACACAATAGCATCAGGACATGATGGCATACAGACACACCGATACATGGAGACATTGCAGATGTCAAAATTTACAAAACCGCATACACCTGGGGACTGGGTGTAAAAAAAATCAGATGAGTGCTTATTCCATCATCCTCGAAATAGAATAATAAAACAACAACCAAAAAAAGGGAGAAAATGCACACCATGTGAGGCAGTGATACATCCACACGCTGGTAAATGGATACAACATAATGATTATTATCTGCAAAATAATTACCTGCCTCAGGACATAGTACATGGACACAAGCATAAGGATAATCATAGGCGCAAAGGTACAGCCACAGACACCAGGACCTATAGGACTGTAATCATGATAATATGAACACTGGGCACAAGTCTCAGTAATGTAACCTTGTCAGCTTGTATTGCGCCTTCCCTCACATGTCCATAGTGTCAACAAGGAAGACCAGTTCCTAACTGTCTGAGATGCCCGAATTTTCGTTTTCGTTTTAATCAATGAAGGGAAGAACAAACAAATGAAAGAACTGCTGAATAAATGGATCAACTGCTCGACCAACCAATCAAGGAATCATTCGGTAAATCAAATAATTGCTTGATCGATTGCTTGATCCATCCATCCATCCATCTGTCCATCCTTCTAGCTCTCTAGCCATCCTTTACCACACCTCATCTCACACCCCCTCCTGTTTCCAGTCTATCGCTACGACGAAGTTTATGGCCCCAGTAACCAGAACACTGTTTGTTATGAAGTAATAAGGCGTAATCATAACAATAGAAAGTGCCAAGTTCCCTTACCGCCACCATATAGACTTACGACAGAGTACTCAAAGGCAATTCCACACGCAAGACTAAAAGGGTGCCGCCATGCAGAGACAAAAGCCCCCCCTCTCCTTCCCGCCCTCCCACGCTGACAAACACATATGCATGACACAAGTTAGCCGACCCGCACGCACGCACGCACGCACGCGCGCCCACCCATACACACACACACACACACACACACACACACACACACACAGGCCTGTTCAAAACTTGTTCTGCCTTTCCTTTCGGAAGAGTAGGCCATTTGTGCCAAGGTGAACATTTGTGCCAGTGGGAATGGATGACAATATTTTCACACACACACACACACACACACACACACACACACACACACACACACACACACAACACACACACCACACACAAAGAGAGAGGGAGAGAGATGGGGGGTAGAGAGAGGGAGAGAGAGAGATAATCTTTTTGAAGAGAAGACAAGTCATGTCTAACAGTAGATTGTACTGACTCTACAAGGACAGGTAGCTGACCTGACCTGACCTCACCTCACCTGACAGCACAGCACAGCACACCACACCACACCATGCCCCCTGCCATGTGATATGGAGGGAGGTCTACTATACAGCTAGCTAGCTAGCCGTCAGGCTGCAGAGGGGAATAGTACATACAGTAAAAGACCCAGAAAATGTCCTGCTGTGCTGAATGCCAGGCTGTCAGAAGGCAAGTCAGTCCACAAACACGGAAGGAACCCACAGGCGGCACTTAGAGACACAGACATATTGTACACACAGAGATACACAGACACAGAAATGCAGACAGACAGATACAGCGAGACAGATAGACAGATAGACAGACAGACGAGAGACAAAATATCAGACACACACACACACAAACACAAACCACACCACAACACACACACATGTCTGTTCTTAACTTCTTGTGCTTCTGGAAGAGTAGACATTTTGTGCCAGACAAAATTTACAAGCACACACCGCGCGCGCGCACAACACACACACAACACACACACACACACACACACACACACACACAACACACACACACACACACACACACACACAGAAAGTCTTTTCAAGAGACAGATACAGACAGACGGACAAAATACGGAGAGAGGGACCCAGACGGCAGACAGAGAAACACACACACACACACACACACACACACACACACACACACACACAGCCTGTTCTTAACTTGCACTCACACACACACAATCAACACACACACACACACACACACACACAACACACACACACACACACACACACACACACACACACACAACAAAATAACCATTCCAGCCCAATCTTGTTGCTGATAACCCCACCCAACATGAGGCTCTGCCCCCCTCCCCCTCCCTCAACACACACACACACGCGCGCGCGCGCGCACGCACACACACACACACACTCACAAAATTACCATTCCAGCCCAATCTTGTTACTGATAACCACGCCCAACATGGAGGCTCTGCCCCTCCCTCCCTCAACACACACACACACACACACACAACACAACACACACACACACAACCACATCACACACCACACACACACACACACACACACACACACACACAGAGTAGGCCATTGTGTGCCGGTGGGAACGGATGACAACACTGCATACAAAACTGCATACACACGGGTACTAGATGAAAAAAAGCACGAGTGCTTATTCCAATATCCTCGAAATGAAAGAATGAAATAAGTATAAACCCTAAAGAGGGCAGGTATCCATTTATAGCTAGCTGGGTGAACTGGGGGACTGCACTGAAGCTTGTCTTTTCAATATCAGAGATTGTAAAAGGTGGGGAGTTTTCACGTTTTTGCTGTATGTGTATTAGATATATTATGAACAAACGCAAAAACAAATTGTTACATTATTATGTGAAGAAAAACATATATGTATCAAATGCATGCATGCATGGACGGGAGTTCATACCTGTAGATTTTTTTTTTTGATATTGAATAAGCTGTACATAATATGTACAAAAACGTGCTTGTGCATAGGTTAGTGTGTTGTGTGTGTGTGTGTGTGTGTGTGTGTGTGTGTGTGTGTGTGTGTGTGTGTGTGTGTGTGTGTGTGTGTGTGTGTGTGGTGTGACCTGTATGTGTGTGTTATTTGCATTTGCATGCATGTGTTTAGATGTGTGTTTGTGTACGCGCGCGTGAGTGCGTGCATGTATATATGCATGTGTGTGTGTGTGTGTGTGTGTGTGTGTGTGTGTGTGTGTTCGAGAGACAGAAGGAGATACCATTCAGCTTAATAGTTTATTTTTACGGCAAACGTCACACTATCACAAAATTCCAAGAATTACGGCAAAATCGAAATCACACACGATTCCAGAATTCCAGTGCTATTCTAGGGGGGGGGGGGGGGGGGGGGGGGGGGGGATGTAAACTGCTGCTTATTTCACTTTATATACACACAGCACCCACGCACTGTACTACTAATAATATATAACTTTATGAACAACAATAGAAAACCGGTGTTCGTTTGGCTTTTTCTCGGTTGTTATAGCACTGTAGCAAACAGCTTAAGAAGTTTTAGCGACTAAAGCCTTCAAACAAAGATTGGTTTGGTTTATTTTTGTCGTATCATAGTCCCAGCGTACTTCAACCAGCCAGTACGAACTGTATGCTTTTCAAACAAAGAGATCAAACTGAAATTTATCATCTTCGCCCCTTTCCTGACCCACCCACCCCCCCACACCCCCACTCCCTCTGCTACCCCCTCCCTTTCTCATACTAGTATGAGACTAATCTATGAATATCTTAGTTAAATTGCTCCTGCCTTTGTTATTGTTATAGATATGAGGAACGTTTAATGAGATGGAGACTTGTTAATGCTGAAAAAAGCTTGAGGACCTTGCAAGTGTGTGTGTGTGTGTGTGTGTGTGTGTGTGTGTGTGTGTGTGGCTGCCCATATGCATTTGTCTTTTTGTTCGGTAACCTGTATAACCCTTATGTATCTGTTTGTAAGTGCTTAGCATTTTCATAAGAGAGATTAGATGCACAAAATATATTTACCTACTTGCTTGCTTGCGTGCTTGCTTGCTGCATGCGTGCAATTGCATTTATTTTAGCTATCAGTTATTTTGATTATAAACTCTGGTCCACTCCTTTTGAAACAGAACTGAAAAATAACAACATGACAGCAACAACTAACAAAACACTGACACAAGAACAACAACAGTAAGCACCATGATAACAGAGACAATAATAACAACAACAACATTGATACTGATGATCCTGATATAAGACAGAGAATGATACAATGACAATATGAATGATAATAATAGATGCCTTGCACAGTGGCTAGGCATAGCCTTTGACACAGGCGAACTGGAGTTGTGAGGGTTCTTCACGTCGAGTATGATAATGTTTGCCGTTTCCAGAATCGAGTGCTGTTGCTGGGTTTCTGATTCGCACATCTGATTCCAGCCCCAACAATGGCAGGGGATCACTACGATGAAAGGACCTGCTGGTCTCGGACCTCAAAATGCTGGGTTTAACCACAGATACCCTATATATATATAGCTGAGCAGGTGCAACAGGAAGGCTTGGACTACACATGCAGCCGATGGAATATACTCTCCAGTCTATGGTTCCCTTCCTAGCCAAGAGTTCATAGCGTAATGCTCTAACCCTAGCCTAAAGTTCGGTAATTGATCAATACTGCAAGTTTAAGTAGAGTGTATATCCATCACCCCCCCCCCCCCCCCCCCCCCCCCCCCCCCCCCCCCCACACACACACACACAACGCACGCACGCAAACACGTACGTATGCATGAAAATATGAAAGTCTGTATTTCGCAGACTCATACATAGCCAATTATCATTCTCAGTTGTTATTATCCACATCGATTTTGTTTACATAAAGAGATTTTCCGTGCATATAAAACGTTTTGGCAAAAAATTACAAGCGATCAAGATACCGATCATATAACCACAGATCAACCGCTATTTCATTAGTCAGAGGGAAATTTCCCGGATTTATTTTGGGCGACAGTTTTTTGACATGAAGCTAACGAGAGCACCTTGTCCGGCTTGTGATTGGCTGCTGCAATCACGTGTCCGGAATCCGCCATCTTGGTTTTTCGTCTGCTACGACAGAACGGCCCGACAGAACGGCCTGTCGTATTGTTTGATAGATGATAACTTTCCCCATCTCCAATCAAGAGATGCTGCACTGGCTAAGTAGGTAAGTGATGCTTACCGCGTGGTCTTTCCGCGCGTTTTTCCTCCATTGCGTTCGATACGACGGAAGCACCTCAAGTACAAGCAGTTTTCTGAACTTGTTTGTGTTTTCTACCACTCAGCACCATGAACTTCTCAAGTGAGTTTTTTCGTGTTTTGATCGAGAAGAGGTTAAACTATTACAAAAAGTTAGATGACATGTGTAGTAAGATGTGTAGATACCATAAAAATTGTTATAATTGTCAGAATTGTGTGTGTGTATGGGAGGGTGGGCGGGTGTGCCCGCGCACAAGCATAGAAGTAGGCCTAGAGAGGTTCCGTGAAATGGGAGGAGTTCGACAACAGTCACTGTTTATTAGCGGACGAAAAACCAAGATGGCGGATTCCGGACACGTGATTGCAGCAGCCAATCACAAGCCGGACAAGGTGCTCTAGTTAGCTTCATGTCAGTTTTTGTGAAAAAGATAAACCGAAAGAAGAAATTTTCAGAATTATTATGTCATCGATTAACTGGAAACTAAGCCAGTCTTGTTTTGATAATAAGGGCCTGTTTGCAAAGCAGTGGATTGAAAAATCGGATAGGTATCCAAGACTTTCATTGAACCTGAAATTGAAATTCATCAGCCCTTCAGTGACCCATAGTGGTACTTGACGGAGAGATCCATTTTGTTGTTTTCATCATCAAAAATGGAAGAGGAAACTTTTGACAGTCGGACGAAGCTGAGAATTCTGCGCTCCATGATCCCAGACTACAAGCGCTACCTTGTTCCAAGCAAGATAATATCAGACCTTAACCCATATGTTTTGAATGGTAAGTGTGCTTAGTTTAGTAGTTAATGGGAAAACATCAATCTATCGCTGCATTTCAATTAGTGATCATTATATTATATTATATTATATTATATTATTATATTATATTATTTATATTATATCATATTATATTATATCATATTATATTATATTGGTGTGTATTGTCACAATGATAGATGAACAAATACTTTTGGGGGGGCCAGGTTCACTATCCATAGTATCTAATTAAACAACTTATTTTATAAGCAGAACTCTTATCAACATTAACTGATTACTATACTGTATCTTAAGTTACAACGTTTTAGCCAGCATGAGGATATTTTAGTGTGAACTTTAGGGATTGTGTACTCACATCTCCACACTCTTTTACATGTACCCAAAGTTTTTCAATGGATGCAGCCACTGTCAGTGTCAAATATTTAACAGCTGGATTTAATTTGCAGAGCATCTACCCATTTTGAAATCGTTGATCTTATACCATCCCCTCCCCCCTTCCCCATCCTCCCCCATCATAATACGATACTGACAGTAGCTGAGTAGATGTACATTCTGTGAGCACTGTTGTATATTAGACTATTGGTTCATTCTGCTTTCTCGCTGAAGAATCTGTGAGTGATATTGAATGTCTGAACCCTCAGAGTCAGATTTTTATGTCATATCCCTGAATGGCTGAAGTCAGAATGGGACTACCTTAATGATAGATAAAAATGGTCGCACACAAAATCTCACCATTGGTGAACTTTGGAGCTCTTGCCAAGGAATGGGACAAAAGAAATTAGTCATTAGCAAATTTTCACAGTTTTTGCACAGATTATTTTAGATGAGAAAATGTATTCACCTCATTATACAGGTATGCATACCTTGTTTTTAGTGGCTTCTTATTTTGTCATGCATGTCATCCATCCATTCATTTATTTAAATACAAGGAGAAGAAGGAAGGTGGCAGGATGGTTTAAGCATTCACCCGCCTAACAAGTAAACTGTGAGGTTCTGAGTTAGACTCCCTGCCTTGCCCTTTCTTCCCAGTTTGATGGGGAAATGAACTGAACGTCAAGTCTTTTGATTGAGACTCTCCTCCCCCTCCCCCCCCCCCCCCCCCCCCCAAATTCTTGGGCTAAAGCTCTGAGGTTCACCAATTATGATATTTTGCCCATGCAGCCATTTTTGCCCACCATTAAAAAGATAGAACTCTGCATTCCAACTTCAAGGATCTATGCTTGGTATGTTTGCGTTTTCGTAACCCACTGAGTGCTGACATGAATTACACTTTACAGTATCTTTCATCATCATTAGCCATTACACCCAGCGGTGTGTAGGGCAGCAACAAAGCGCTTCCACTCCTGCCTATTCTGGGCCAACCTAGTCACTGATCCCCAAGAGTGCTGCATGGCCTTCATCTCACTTTCTACAGTTCTTCTCCACGTTGCTTTTGGTCTTCCTTTCTTTCTCCTTCCTTCTGGGGTCCAGTGTCATGCTGTTCTTGTGATTGACTGTGGGTCTCTTTGGAGGATGTGCCCAATCCACTTCCACCGTCGTCTGGTGATGATGGTTCCCATGTCTTCTTGCCTGCGTCTCCGTAGTAGGTCTTCATTGGAGATCTTCTCTGGCCAAAAGATCGGAGAATTCTTCGCAGGCATATGGTGTGGAAGGATCAAAGTTTGGTAAGATCCACTTCCATCATCCTCCAGCACTCAGAACCGTACAGGAGCGTAGACACAACACAGCTCTGGTATAGCTTCAGCTTGGTGTTGGTGCTGTACTGAGTTGCTCTCCAGATATTGTTCATCTCCCTAAACACATTCCTGGCCTTGCCCAGTCTGTTGTGGATGTCTTCTTTTGTGCCGCCCTCTGGTTTGATGATGTACAGTATCTTTAGTATGCATATTTGATCTTCTGCGTGTGTATATATATATATGAATGGTATTACGGCAGTGGCAGGTCTGCGCTTGAAGTTGACCTGGGAGATAGTAAAAATACCCTCCCTTAATTTTCCAGATGTCGCCAAGATTTGAACCCACAACTTCATGGACCCATGGGGTTGAAGTCAAACAATCTTATCCACTCGGTTGTAGCATCCATCAGGAGAAGACTATATATAAACCAGTCGGACTTGTGCACATCAAAAGAACCCATGACAGTTGAAAATTGGAATGCAGCTATCTTAATGGTGGGTAAAAATGGTCATGTACACAAAAATCTTACCATTGGTGAACCTCAGAGCTCTAGCCGAGGGACCAAAAAAAGAGAAATCATTCATTCATTCATTCTTTCTTTCTTTCTTTCTTTTCTTTTTAACTACGTTCTTTTCTTTTCTTTTTTCCTTTCTGTCTTTCTTTCTTCCTCCTCTCATTCCCCCTTTTTTTTCCTGTTTTGTTTTCAGAAGATCAAATGAGACAGATTCTGGAAAAAGAAAAGAGTTCAAGGCCAGAAGCTGTAGAGATGCTGATGGAGGCTGTTCTAGCAAAGAAAGAACATGGACTGAACCTCTTCATTGATGCCTTAAAGCAAGAAAATAACCGTATGTCTCTTTAATTTAACTTTGTGGCTTGGTTTTTACAAGGACTAAGAGCAAGAAACTTACAAGATGACTGCTCTGATGTGGTTGCTGTGGTCAGCAGGGCTGTAAACAAGATGATTGGATTGATTGAAGAGCAAGAAAAGTAGAATAAAGTAATGGAGTATGATTTTTATTTATAAATCTATTTTCCATCCTTTTTTTTGGGAAGATAAATGGAATAAGCACTCATTTAAAAAATAAAATAAAATAAGCACTCATGTGCTTTACGTCCAGGCCCTGTGTGTATGTAGTTTTGTAAATTTTGTCTTCCATTCTCACTGGCACATGATGGCCTACTCTTCCAAAAAGTGGACCAGGTTTAATGTGTGCACAAGATGTTCTATGCGCTTTTGCACACAGGGCCTCAGTTTATACTAATCTATCAGAACTATCAAGTTCTGAGACTGTTGTGTCACAGTGTAACATTTTAACCTTGGTGGAAAATTTGGCTCAGACCTGTATTCCTAAAGATGCAATGACAGTGTTGATTAGTTAACAAAAACAAAAAGCATTGTAGTTGTGTTGTGAACTACAGTATTTTCTCAGTATGTGTCTAGTCATCTGGACATCTCAGTTGCTAGAGTGCCTGACTTATTCTGATAGTGAGTGTGATTCCTTGTCTCTGATCCAGGCCAGAATCTTTGTGAGTTATTGATGTTTGCACAGCCTACATGAAAATGCTGTGATGCCTTAAAATGTTACGTCTTCAGCCATGACAAACTCTTAGCATAGCAACCTGCTCTCTCCTTTAAAAGAGAACGCTTGATGGTGGACAAAAATCATATCCTTGGAGCTTAAGCCAAAGAAAAGAGGGGAAGGTGGGGTACAAAACACTTCTCTAAAGGAGAAAAAAATCCTCTGAAGTCAGAGTATGTCTGCCTATACAGCGAGCTAGTTGAAAAGAGTCAAGGAAACATGCAAACTACGCATGCATCCAGAACACTTTTACAGTTTTACAGTGATTCCCAGGTGTGATAAGTGAGTCGGAATGCATGCTCAGGGTGATCTCCAAGATGTTTAATTGGGAAACTTGCTACAACAATAACATTCCTAGTCTCACTGTGTTTTACTTTCTTCCACTGTTTCTTCTGAGAGTTGTTGTTGTGAATAGGTGAAATCACCGTGATCTGCAGCAAGACCAGAAGCCTTGAGATTTGTCATTCCATTGGTGTGTGTGTGTGTGTGTGTGTGTGTGTGTGTGTGTGTGTGTGTGTGTGTGTGTGTGTGTGTGTGTGTGTGTGTGAAACTTTGTCGGTGTGGAGCCAAAGCTTATCATTATTTTTGTTTTAGCCTCAAAAGTTTTGGTTGTTGTCTTGCTAGATCTCAGCACTTGATATCTGTTATGTCACATGTTTTACATGGACACCTGACAGTCACCAGTTATGTCTGTCATGTGTGCACTTTATGTTGAATATCTATCAAGGACACTGTGACATCTTTTCACACTATGCGCTGTCATGTATGTTTCTGTCCTCACCTATGTTTATATTGTCCAGGCTATGAGCGTTTCCTCAACCCACTGGAGAACACTCCAATTGAGCAAAGCGGCAACCACCCAGAAGTCAATCAGTATTTCTCATTCCTCATCCAATGTCTTGAAGGGGACATTACTCGATCTTTCACTGGACAGGAATTTAACGACCTCATGCGTCACCTGTTCCGCTCTGAAGTCATTGATGACAGCGACATGAAAGAACTGCAAAACATGAACACCAGAGGTAGAGTCGTTCATCTCTTCAGGCTGATGCCACAAACCACTTCTGATTGGCCGCTGAAATTCTTTGAAGCTCTGAACAGTGTAAAGCCTGAACTGCTGCCAAAGTGTGATCCCCTGGAAGAATGCCCGTGTAAGCAGTAGTTTGTTTTTTCCTCTTATAGCCCACATTGAAATATATTTTGTATTACTTTGACTTGTTTTACAAGATTTGTAGGTATGTCAATGTTTATAAAATTAAAATGGACCTTGCCTTTTTCTGTATAGTTAGCCAGCCTGACAGACTGAACAACACAGTAGATGCCAGTATACTGAGACATGCACATTAACTCAAATGCTGATGTACATGTACACAAGTGCATATGTGAAGACATGCACATTTCTGTTTACAGAAAAGCATTGACAACAGACAAAAGCTAAAAATATACATGTGAATGAAAACAGTAACGCACATTAACACCTGTGGCAATTTTACATTTGATTTCACGTAGACACATCATTTTACAGGTACAGGATGAAGTGTGGAGAAAAGCAAGTGCAATCACGACTCCTTTGTCATGATTGTTGATATAATAATTTTGAAAAGATATGTTTTAAAAATGTGTGGAGGAAGAAAGTTTAAGAAAGAAGAAAAAATTTACAATGGTGGTAGCATTTCAGTTCACTTCTTAAAGCTTATAATCCTGTCTCCAACAGTTTCATCTTGAGATATTTTAAACCAAGTGGGACCAATGTCTTATTTATTTAACAGTGTTCAGATTCTCATTCAGTTGAGTTTGATTACCGGCTTGCTTTTTTTTTTTATCCCTGAACATAGACTCAAAGATTTGTGTATTGTTTTAATCATTTATCTATTCTTTTTTCTTTTTTTTTTCAACTCAAAGCAAGGTTCTTTCTACAAAACTCTCCCAAGTGCTGTCAAGAAAAGAAATGTTTTAATTGTTGCTGTTGTTGTTGTTTTTTTAACCTTTGAAAATAATTTCTATATAATGACATATGAGTTGTAATTGTATATCTGTGCTTGATTTTCTCTGCTACTGTTTGCTCAATACGTATATGAATTGAGACAGACTACTTACATATATTTCACTTTTTCAGGTGTTGCATGCTTCTTGAAACTCCTTGGTCTTCCTTGAAAATTAAGACCACTTTTCCAGACCTTGAGACCCCTTAAAAATTACCAAAATGTCAACCTGACATGACTTGATTTTCAAGGGTTTTCAAGGAGGCTTGCCCTTGAAAACCTAAGAATATAAAGTCATGTCTGACAAATGTATTCTCTCTAAGGATGATGATAAGCTTAACTTTCTTGACCCCATTACAACAGCAGCCGACATTGGTGTCAGGTGCCTGTACTTTCCATTACGACCACAGCCAACCATCAGTGCCAACCACGTGGCTAAAGCCTGGACATAAAATATGAACAGTCACTACTAAATATGAGCAATACTCTATAACTATCATCCTTTAGTTGAACTCTGTGACATTTTCTTTGCAGATAATTATAGCTAAAAATGTCCAACATAAATGTGTGCATACATCTTTATTTTCTTCTCTCACTGTTGTGTCAAACTGTAACTGTATGCAACTATTCTTCTGATTATTTTTTTAGATATCAGTGTTAATTCAAAATCTTGAGAGGATTGCTGAATTGGATTGGAACAGATTCCTTCCATAACTTCCAAGTTTAAGAAACGCTCTGTTTAAGATTTCTTTCAGTGCCAGTGTTTCCTTTTGTTTTGGTTTTTCATGTAAACCCTTGGTTTGAGATGGCTGAAGAGAACTAATACATTTTCAATAATGATAATAAATGGAATGTATTTAACGCTGTAGCTTCCAAAAACAAATCAAAGCACTTGCATTCAATCTATTCTTACACATGCAACCAAAATTAAAAGTTTTAACAAATTCAAATGTACACACTGGCCCAGGCCTAAAGCTTTGTTAGTTATCAATGTCAGCTAATTGCCAAGGCCTACACTAAAATATTGTTATGTTGTAAAATGTTATGTTGAGATTGCCTTTAGCCATGACAAGCTCTTAACATAACAACCTGCACTCTCCTTTAAAGGAAAAAAAAATCTCCTGAAGTCGGAGTATGGCTGCCTATATGGCAAGGTACTTAAAAACAGTCATACATGCAAACTTCTCATTCAGTGTGCAATTTCAATCTCACAGTGATTCCCAGGTGGGATGAGTGAGTCAGAGTGCACATTCTGGGTGACCCCCAGAATGTTGAACTGGGGAGCACACAACAACAAATGCATACACACACATGCATGCATACACGCACGCACGCACGCACGCACACACACACACACACACACACACACACAAAGGTTATACATTTGGCAGGGTGATGGCAAATTCAGCCATTAAAGACAGGGACAAATATGAGATGAAAGGAGGGGAAAGTTGTAGGTTTGAAATAGGCATGTCTTGAGGCTGGATTTAAAAGCATCATAAGTAGGCTTTTGGCAAAGGGAGAGAGGGAGGTCATTCCAAATTGATGGACCAGAAATAGAGAAAGAGCAGCAGCCAATGGTGAATTGGTTGAATCTAGGTATTCATAAGCACAGGGTATCTGCAACAGAGCAGAGGGAACTCTTGATGTGGCTAGAACTGTCAGGCAGAGAAAAATAGTTAGATCTTGCTGATGCTGTTGTTTTTACTGTTTTGACTTGTGTCTGATCAGATATAGAAACCAACAAGGAGGCTGCTGCTTTGGGCCCTGATGAGGAGGGCAACTCAGAGGAAACTTCACCCAAGAGAATGCGCTATAGTAGCAATGAAGGTAAACATTAATCTATATTCTAAGCTTTTTTCCTTGTAGTCGAGTCATTCTAAGCTTCTTTTAGTCAAGTCAGTCTTGTAGATTAAACAAAGATGCTGTTGATCCATTCCTTATGCAGAAAGGATTTGACGTGACAACATTTTGTGCGTGTGTGTGTGTGTGAAATGAGATTGTTTTCCAAAACTGTTAATCTCTGAATGAAAACCAAATATTTACCAGCCAGTCTCCACCTTTCAACTGAGGCCCCGAGCTTGTTGCTCCACTCTTGGGATGTTTGCAGGTGGCATGGTAGGAAAGACTCCTGTGTTGAGGTTGTGTAGTGCTTTGTTTCCTATCCCATGTGACACAGGCCTTGCCTGTCAAATGTTTGGAGGCTTACATCCTGTTTCTCTTTTCAATGACTGAAATGTCAAAGAAAAAAGGTCTGATTTTTTTTTTCTCTCAGGCCCTATTTCCATCTGCACAATTAAGCTTTAATCTATTACAACATGGGTTGAGGAACGTGCTCTGTGTGTGTGCGTGTGTGTGTGTGTGTGTGTGTAGCGTTGTGTATAAGTTCCTTCAGGAGAAAGATTCTGTTGTGTCAAAGTTCAGACAGAATGCTCAAAAATTCATATGTGCACATTCTGTTACATAAAAGAGAGATTATGCATGTATGTATGTATCCACATGGATTTGCATAAATACTTGTTTGCTTAAATGCATAAAAAAAGCAATTTGTTGCAGAAGCCCCTGAAGAACTGTCCCTGGAGGAAGAAGAGGATCTCCTACGAAGCATGGATATGCTTGATTTCTCTGATGATGAGAAAGAGGATGCAGGTATGTGAATTTTGTTTGGTCTTAGCGCACTAGAGAGATCTATCTAGTAAACTTTGTAAAAGATTTTTCCGTAAACAAATGCTTCCTCAGCCCAACTTACCTTACATCTAGGTGGTTTGTTTGTTTGACCTTCAGCAGTCCATTTGTGTAAGTATGAAAATAAACACATTCAAAATAGGGGGACGGGATAGCCTAGTGGCTAGAACATTGTGCTCGCAGACTGACGACCTGTGTTCGATTCCCATTCAAGGGGATATTTTCCCCTGGAGTTAACATCTGTGCAGACTCCACTCTCCCCAAAAGTCCTTCAGATGAGACTATAAACCGAGGTCCCATGTGCAAACGCACGCAGAACATCTTGCGCACATGTTAAATCCTGTTCTGCTTTTTGTAAGAGTAGGCCATTGTGTGCTGTGGGAACATATGACAGAATTTACAAAACTGCATACACACAGGGACCAGATGTATAAAAAAAAGCACATCCATTATTCTCAATATAACAGAATGAAATAAATAAATAAAATAGTAGGTGCCGGCATATGTTTTAGTTTCATCAGATAGCTTTGTTCACTCCGATTACTTTTATTTTGGAGGGGGGAGGGGTAGTAAGGGGTCTCAATTTTGTTCTGCTCTTACCAGCACAGCCACACACATACTCGCTCTGTGGTAACCTCAGAGACAGAAATGTACAGGAGATTGTCATCCAGGTGACCACCAGCCAGAAGAAGCTTAGCACTGCTGCAGGGTCACTTCAGTTGTATTCAGTAGTGCATATTTCTGATCCATCATCTACAAGACATCACTTGCTAAATCCTCTACTGATGGCAGTACTGTTGAAGTGGCCCAGGCCAAAAGCTTTGTCAGTTATTAATGAAAGTTAAGTGCTAAGGTTTTGTTTTTAAATGCTACATTGAGATTATCTTCATTCACATGCATGAAAAGCAAAAGGGACAGAACCATGCAGAAAATTCAGAACAGTTTTGTTTAACTTGCCATGATGCTTGTTATTTCACCAAAAGAACAAACCCCCAGACTATAAGGTACATGGTACAGTGCCCTCTGCATCTATGGATACCACAAATCTAGAGAGAGCACTTATCTCAAGGTGCACTGTAAAACTGTATTATGATTTGAGTTCTTCCTTAACTCCAAGAGGAGTCATTGATGCATACACTTCATTTTTCAGGGAATATGTTGGGCACATTGAGTCTGGTGTAGTCTGGTATAGACCGTTCCTCCCTATGTGGCAAGTTGCATGCTGGATATAATATGCCACTGCCCATAGCTGACCTGCTCTTCTACTAGGAAAGATGGATGGGTTTGTAACATGTGCACAACATTTTTGGGGCATACATTCACATTGGGGACCTCAGTTTATGGTCTCATCAGAGGGATTTGCAAGGGTATGGATTGAGAACTTGTGACACTTCCAGGAGCGAAATCCCCTCAGACAGGCAGACACCTCAGCAGAGACTTAAAGCTGTGCCCACAGTTACTGCCAGACAACAAGTTCGATGTTCTAACCCCCAGCACCAAGGCACTAAAACAAAAGAACATCCCTGATTCCACAATCAAAGCCCTACTTGATTTAGCAGCTGTGAGGAAGATTATAGCAGGAACTTGACACAAAAAAATCTCCTCAAATAATACTACAGTCTTTGCCTCTGAAGCTGACAGCAATAGGAAATAGATCAGAGAAGCATGGGAGATGATGTGAAAAGCTCTGACTCACTTCAAAAAGACTAAAAGACTGCTTATTTATTACTTTCAAAACAGGGGAGAGGAGAGGGGGCATGTTTGTATCATGTGGGTCAGAAGACAAGACCAATAATACATGTTGATATGAGCAGATTGTTCGACATCATCATCATCATCAGCCATTACACCCAGTGGTGTGTAGGGCAGCAACAAGATTGTTCCACAGTGCTTAAAAATTATCTAGCAATTAAGATGAGAAATCACATTTGAATTGCATGAACTCTACAACTTAACATTTTTCTTGTCATTCATGAGCAAAAAAAAGTCACATCAGAGTAAAACATTTAAAATCTGCATTTTGATATGAATGAAAGATGTTGTGTGATACATGCAGACACAGAGAAAACAGCCGAGCCCCAGTCTTTGTCTTTGCGCAAATACCAGCATGAACTGGCTGCCAAGGCCTTACAGGGAAAAAACACCATCATCTGCTCCCCCACTGGCTCTGGCAAGACCCGTGTGGCTCTCCACGTCGTCAAAGAACACTTGAAAACTGCTGGTAGGTACTATTTCTAAAACAAACATGTTGAAATACTTTTAATTACAGAAACAGAGGGAACGATAGAAAGGGCACAGAAATTCCAGAAAGTGGAGAATGTATTTATACTGAAAGAGCCCCCAACAGCCCCATAGGGAAGGGAATAGTTTACAAACTGTGACTTAAGGAGACAAGATCTCTATGAAAAGTGTAGGGAAAAAAGTTTAGTCCCTGAAATTGTAATAACTCCAGAAGAAAGATCTCAGAAATCTTAAAAGATGTCCATCGCTCCAACAAAGGACTGAATGCCTATCAAGCAGTGCTTTAGTAACAGACAGACGACTGATTGGCTTACATCATCTCAGATGTAAACTAGCTGCAGCAGAGCACTTGATCCCCAGATTAGGACTGACAGCTCAGGACTGATGTTGCAAGCCAAAGATTCCTCTGCAGTGTGTCCTCACTATTCTCTTTTATAAGGGAGTGTCAGGAAAACTGTTCATGTTCACAAACATTGTACCATCTTGATCACAGAGAAAGGTTGGAATTATAACTATGTGCTTTTTGAGTCTAAGAAAGTTTATGACTAGATCAACTGGACCCTTTTTAAATAAAAAAAAGGTTTTAATCTGTATCAGTTTGTGAATACATGTACCATATTGTCAGATTGTTTTTAATCTCAGCTTGTTCCAGTATAAGGCACTCCTTCCCTAGCAATCATACAAGTGAGCTAAGTTTGCTGAGAAGTAAAGGTTTTGATGTGTGCTGTCTTGAGAACTAGCAAGTGAAAGTCAAAGCATTGTTAGCTGTATGTGCTTGACAAGATATACACAAGAAGACAACTTCCCATATGAGGTTGGTTGAGGCACTTTCAATACAAATAATATCCCCATCTTCTGGAATGTGCTTGAAATTTTCTCTGTTCTATCACTAACACTGTGATGGCCCAGACCAAAAGCTTTGTCAGCTATTTATGTAAGTTTAGTTCCAAAGCCGACATTAAAATGTTGTAATGCTATGAAATGTTATGTTAATACTATCTCTTAGCATAACAGCCTGTACTCTCCCTGAAAGGAAGAAAAGTCCCCTGAAGTTGGTGCATGACTGCTAATATAGCAAGGTACTTGGAAAGAGCCATACAAGAAAACTTCTCACCCTGTGTGTATTTATGGACTTAGTGATTCCCAGGCTGGAAGAGTAAGATATAGTGCATATTCTGTGTGACCCCCAACATATTAAACTGGGAAATGCCCATCAATAACAATAGCTGGTTTTGTTTCTTGTTTCTAATGTTTGTATGGGGTTTTTTAGCATTACAAATTCATGTATTTGTTGTGTCTAAAAATTGTCTGTACAATGTTGATGATTAAGCACCTTTATTATTACATTTTCCCACCAAGAATGTATATGCTGCTCACTGACATTTTAGGAGTGTGTGGGGTGTTACCATTTATGACTTCATAACTTTTTGTTGAGGGGGTGGGGGGGTAGAGGTATCTTATTCTGATGAAGCGTATGTATGGCTTTTGCATTCAAAGGTAAAACTTGTGATGTCTTGTAAGCTCCCCTGTAAGGGGCATGGTTTCATTTTATTGGCTATGGAATGTACATTTTACCATTCCTGATTTTTCTGTTTGGTTATGATTTCAGCCCTGGTATGGACCTTAGCAAAAGGAGTGGTAATAGTCATAGTAAATGCCATCATTGTGTTACAGGTTCAAAGACACCTAAGGTGGTCTTCATGGCAAGGACTATTCCTCTGGTGTCACAGCAGTTTAAGATTTTTCAGAAATATCTGCCTGACTGCAGGGTAAGAAATATTGTAGTTGGAACATATGTGTTTGAGGTCTATCAAGTCCTGTGTAGTCAAGTCAAAAATGCTTTCCTCATGCCATAAAGAATGATTGCATAATACAACATTGACAGGCATACAGTTATATTAAAGACTGTAAAGACACACATGAATAAACTGATTTTAAGATTTCTCTCAACATTGCAATCACAGACACACACAGAGACGATGTTAGTGTTGTACTAACACACCACACACACACACACACACACACACACACACACACACACACACACACACACACACACACACACACACACACACACACTATTGATGGGCTCCCTGTGGGCTTCTGACCCCAAGGATGCAACATAACAAGTGTGGATATGGTTGGGGCAGAGAAATTGAAAGCAGTGGCATGGAAACAGCAGGAGAGGAACATCACAGAAAATAAGGAAACAAAAAACAACGCCACAAAACCCCCTCTTCTGAGGCCTTGAGTGCACTGGGGCAACAAGAAACGGTCTCATTGGCCAAACTCCACTTCTAAAAGTAGTCGTACGATCTCGCTCTGTGTATTTTGCTTTTTATCATGCATCATGGCATTATGAGTTAAAGAAAGAATCTGTGAAAATAAAATCAATGGTAGTAAAAATGTGTGACAATAATGATGATGTATGGCATTTTAAAGTATGTGGTGATGTATAACAATAAAAATATTTTTAAAAAAGAAAGAAACCATAACAATACATGACAATCCCCCCCAAAAAGCGTGACAGTGTATGACAACAAAAATATGTGACAGTGTATGGCACTAAAATATATAGGAAAAAATATTGGTATGAAAGCGACACCGCTGACAGAGACCTAGCTGATGATGAGGAGAAATCTCCAACAGAAACAAGTTTTTTTCTTTATAGCCAGCTGCAATATCAGCCGAGTTTTTCTTCTTCTTCTTCTTCTTCTTCTCTCTCTCTCTCTCTCTCTCTCTCTCTCTCTCTCTCTCTCTCTCTCTCTCTCTCTCTCTCTCTCTCTCTCTCTCTCTCTCTCTTTCTCTCTCTCTCTTCTCTCTCTCTCCTCTCTCTCTCTCTCTCTCTCTCACTCTCTCTCTCTCCACTCTCTCAATCCCCACCTACCGTAATCAAACAACAACACCAACAACAAAAAAGGACATCATAGAAAGTTATCAAGTAGTATGTACTGTATAGTCTAGCCTTGTTTTTCTTTTGTTGTTTGTTTGTTGGTCTTAATAGTGTGACATCTTTCATGGAGAGACAATGAACCATGATGTTCTGCATCTCATGCTGGACGACTTGGACATCCTGGTGATGACGCCCCAGATCCTGACCAACCACCTGACCAAAAAGACAATCCCCTCCCTCACCGTATTCTCCCTCATCATTTTCGATGAGTGCCATCACACACGCAAGGGGGAGCCTTACAACTTGGTCATGAAGAATTACCTGCAGCTCAAAAAAGATTCTGGAGCCACAAACCTGCCACAAGTAAGTGTGTGTCTGTGTGGGGATGGTGGTTGTGTGGGGTTGTGGGGGGGTTACATGCACATGCGCCCACTCACATGCATGCATGCATGCACACACACATATACGCACACACATATGCACACACACATGTATGCATACACATACACACACATTCACACACACACACACGCACAGACAGTGCATCAATGCATGCTTATCAGCATAACTATATCCATGCACATGTTTGGTTTTGAAAGAAATTGCAATGTCTGTATGAAATTACACACACTTACACACACACACACACGCGCGCACACACACAGGCATGCACCAAACAAACTAACAATACACAAATGAAAATAATAAAAAACCCAAACTCTAAACTAAACAGAAAGTAAAGTCGGAAAGCATTCACTGCTCTGTTCAGATTGTTGGACTGACAGCCTCCATCGGGTTGGAGAAAGCATCCACACTGGAAGGGGCTCAGCAAAGTATCATTGGCATCATGGCCAACCTGGACGTCAGTCACATCTCCATGGTCAAGGAAAATGTCGACGAACTGAAAAGGACTGTCCCCACACCGTACGAAAGTGAGTTGCCCAAGAACATGAACAGATTTTCAGCTGGTTTTAAGTCGGGCTTTTTGTTTTGTTTTGGTTTTGTCAGTGGTTGTGTTGTTTTGTTGTGGGTTTGTTTGGGGGGTTTTGGGGTTTTTTTTGGGGGGGGTCTGATCTGCCTTAAGGTGATTTCTTCATTTGTTTGTTTGATCTATCCCTAGATGATTGCCTCTTCATACAGTCTGTATTTTTTCATCTGTTCTGTTGTCAGATTGTCTCCTTGTGTAATGTCGGTAAATTTTTATTTGTCTTCAGATTGTCTCTTTATACAGTAGTTTGTTGTGTCTTCAGATTGTCTCTTTATACAGTAGTTTGTTTTGTGTGATATGTTTCGTGTCTGTTCTGTTGTCAGATTGTCTCCTTGTGTAATGTCGGTAAATTTTATTTGTCTTCAGATTGTCTCTTTATATAGTAGTTTGTTTTGTGTGATATGTTTTGTGTGATATGTCATCAGATTGCCTTTTTATACAGTGTTGTTGTTTTGTTTAATCTGTCATCAGATTATCTGTCTCTTATACATTTGTGTGATATGATATCAGATTGCTTCTTTATACAGTAGTTTGTTTTGTGTGGTATTGCCTCTTTTTACAGTATTGATTTGTTTTGTGATGATTTGTTTTGTGTTTGTGATGCTTGACAGCACTGGAAGAACTGACACCACGCGCAAACGATGATATCAGCAAGGCCATCTGTAAGAACATGATGCATGTGGAGCGCCTCCTGAATCGTCAGGTCCCTGACCGTCTTGTGGACCAGGAGTTCCAGAGTGTGAAAAGTCTTCTGGGAAAGTGTCCAGCAGAGCGAAACAGTCAGAAGTATGGACAGTGGGCTGTCAAAGTATGTGACCAGGTAACTGGCTTTTATGTAAGACCTTTCAGTTTGACTGATTTTACAGTAATATACTTTTCAGAGCTTCAGGGATTCATTCCTGAAAATCTTGATGGCTTCTCCTGAATCTGAAATGTTCATGACTGAGTGCAGGATCATATAATGTCATGCAAAGGAATGTACCATAACTGTTGCAGAAAAAAAGCAAAAATGCAGTGACAACAATTTCCAGCTTTGAAAAAAAACAAACTTGTATGGAATTGATTTGCTGTGTATATCGGGCATGGGATTTTTTTTGTCATTTGGCAGAGTTCTGCCATCAATAATATTCTCTCTCTCTCTCTCTCTCTCCTCTCCTCTCTCTCTCTCTCTCTCTCTCTCTCTCTCTCTCTCTCTCTCTCTCTCTCTCTCTCTCTCTCTCTCGGCAAAGTGTGATTCTTTGAAATCTTCCAAAGAAGATAAAGTAGTATTTTGTCTCTTTATATTGCATTTACTCATTTGATTTGATGTTTTGAAAAGGTGTTGGTTGCTTTGAGCGTTTTTGGTATGCTGCAAAGCTCAGATTAATACTTCCATGATTATGAAGATTGTAAATTGCCATTTCATGTTATACACATTTTGTCCTATCAAGTCAATGTATTGTGGCCAAAGGCTAAAGTACAATAAAATCTTTGAGTTCTTGAGTTCTCTCTCTCTCTCTCTCTCTCTCCTCTCTCTCTCTCTCTCTCTCTCTCTCTCTCTCTCTCTCTCTCTCTCTCTCTCTCTCCCTCTCTTGTTAGTGTGTTTTCAGTTATTTTTTCAGGTTCTGTTTTTTGGGGGAAGGGGGGTTGTGTGTTAACTGTTTTTGAGTGTGTTTTTTCCCTGTAGGTCTTAGTGTTTCTTTAGCAGAGAAATATTATTGGTTTTATTTCTAGATGTTGTCCACATAATTAGTCAATTTTTTTTCAAATACATCATTTTCCCATCCCTTGTCAAAAAGAGAGAAAAAAGGAGACTACATGTAACCTATGTAAATATTTGGTGCTAGAAGTGACCCTCACAACAAAAGCATTAAGAGAGAGAAGGTGTTTATTAATTCAGTGGGGTATGAGAAATATGATAAATGGATTGAAAAACATTTACATTTGGTCAGATATTTGACTAATGGTGTAATGTTTTTGAATGGAGGTTATCAGAAATGATACTTGCTTTTTTGTGACTGCTGAGTACTGGCCAAATTTCCTTATTTCCCCAATTTTCCTCGTTTTTATGTCATTTTTGTTGAAAAATGTATAATTTTTCAGATGAGGAAAATCCCTTGCCTCATACATACATATATGGAGAGATATTGGATGTAACATAGGCAGTGCAATAATCAATTTCTGTTTGGTGAACAGGCCAAAAAAGTCTACATTCCGCCACAGCCTGACAGCCAGGTTTCAGAAGAGATGATTCAAAGTCGTCGGCTGTTCTCCCAGAGCGTACAGCTCCTGGCAGAGGCGCTGATTGTAAGTAGACCTGTTGTACTTTGGTTCACTTTGATTTGGAAGGTAAAAGTGGATCTGTTGTACTTTGGTTCACTTTGATTTGGAAGGTAAAAGTGGACCTGTTGTACTTTGGTTCACTTTGATTTGGAAGGTAAAAGTGGATCTGTTGTACTTTGGTTCACTTTGATTTGGAAGGTAAAAGTGGATCTGTTGTACTTTGGTTCACTTTGATTTGGAAGGTAAAAGTGGATCTGTTGTACTTTGGTTCACTTTGATTTGGAAGGTAAAAGTGGACCTGTTGTACTTTGGTTCACTTTGATTTGGAAGGTAAAAGTGGATCTGTTGTACTTTGGTTCACTTTGATTTGGAAGGTAAAAGTGGATCTGTTGTACTTTGGTTCACTTTGATTTGGAAGGTAAAAGTGGACCTGTTGTACTTTGGTTCACTTTGATTTGGAAGGTAAAAGTGGATCTGTTGTACTTTGGTTCACTTTGATTTGGAAGGTAAAAGTGGATCTGTTGTACTTTGGTTCACTTTGATTTGGAAGGTAAAAGTGGATCTGTTGGACTTTTGTTCACTTTGATTTGGAAGGTTAAAGTGGATCTGTTGTACTTTGGTTCACTTTGATTTGGAAGGTTAAAGTGGATCTGTTGTACTTTTGTTCACTTTGATTTGGAAGGTAAAAGTGGATCTGTTGTACTTTGGTTCATTTCCATCCGGATGGTAAAAGTGGATCTGTTGTACTTTTGTTCACTTTGATTTGGAAGGTAAAAGTGGATCTGTTGTACTTTGGTTCATTTCCATCCGGATGGTAAAAGTGGATCTGTTGTACTTTTGTTCAATTTGATTTGGAAGGTTAAAGTGGATCTGTTGTACTTTTGTTCACTTTGATTTGGAAGGTAAAAGTGGATCTGTTGTACTTTTGTTCACTTTGCTTTGGAAGGTAAAAGTGGATCTGTCATAAATTGTTTTAATTTGGAAGAGGGAAAAAAGGGAAGAATTAGGGCATTTTTTAATGTAAAATAACTTGTGTATGTGTGTGTGCATGTCTGTGTCTGTGCATCTATGTCTGTGTCTCTTTGTGTGTGCATGTGAGAAACTCCAGTCATAAAACATTTCAATCAGTAATAATTTTTTCTATTTTGTGAACAAAGAAAAATAAGTGAAATAGTATTTTAATGTAATTTTGTGAGGAAGGAAGAAAATTTATAAGTTTCTCATATTTGTGTTTGATTAGTTTGTGATAATTATTTGTGTTTGTAGGCATACAATGAAGCCTTGGATGTGCATGAGCTGAGCCGTCCTGTAGATGTGCTGAACCATCTGAAAGATAGGCTGGATCCTCGACATGCAGTTGATTCTCCTGAACCCTCTCCTCTGGAGAATGAACTACTGAAGGTTTTTGAGGGTAGGAATAGAAAAACATCTTATCGGCATCACCTCAAGACACTTCTCACTTTTCTTTGTAGAAATTTAGAAACAGTGTAAATGACCAAAGCTTTTTTTGGACATCAGATTTGTGGAGTAATTTACTGCTATTTTCCTGAGAGTCTGCATTTTGCCCTCATATGGACACTGAACAAGTCAAGTCAAATCAAGTCAAAATACTTGAATCATCCCATGAAGTGTTGAATCCATTTTCCACTTGATGCAAGTTTTTTTGGAAAAAAAGGCAAGTAAGGGAGGTTGGTACACAACAGGTATATAAAACACAGGTAACGCTGTAGTGCAACAGTCAGCTGAGTAGAAAATAGTGATGGCCTTTTTATTTGGCCATCAGAAACAAGTTCACTCTAAAGATCTCTAAACTTAACCCTGTAATTAGTTCACTTATGATTGATCCATAGCTGTATTACGATCAAGTCTTCAGTTAACTTTTCCAAAGGGACTGAAAATTAGATACTTTTGCTTGGAACTTTACTAATATGTTGCTAGTGAACATAGGTGGGTTTTTTCCCAGCTGAGAGTTTATTTTCAGTGAAGAAATGGTGTGTGGTGCACTTCTCACTGTCCTAGTTATTGGTGTACTTTCAGTTGTATAGAGTAGAGTGACTCCATGTAGCAGCAGGTTTTTCTTGCTTATTTAATCATGTCTCCTAGCAAGATTTTCAACCAAAGATAAAGCTTTCTCTAATCTGATTTGTTAACACTTTTTTTCCCCGTTCCTATTACAGGACCCCGTTTGAGAAGGCTTAAGAACTGTCTTTACATGTGTAACAAGTGAGGTGTTTGGCTCAGTTTCATTTTCTTATTGAAGAGACAATTAAGCATATTTCAAAATACATAATTCACTACTTGGTACCTCTTTGGATGCGAAATGCCATGTATCATTCCATTTGATTATAATGTCACCTTTGCCCACTGTCTGTTTGTAGTCATCATCAAATACCAATGCTTTGCATAATTTCCGAAACTTTCACCACTTTCGTTGCAGGTCTGCAGAGGAAGCTGGAAGGTGCAGCTAACAGCAAAAACCCCAACCTGAAAAAGCTGGCTGCTGTGATTGAAGAGCACATGGAAGGACAGTGGGACACCTCCCGGGTGATGATTTTTGTGCGAACACGTGCCACTTGTCAGGCGCTGTGCAGCTGGCTGAAGAATGACGACCACATCAATCCACATCTGCGGAGTTTCAATGCATCCCCTTTCACCGGCACCAGTGTCCATCAGGAGCATGGAGGTGAGGGCAGGGCCCAGGATACTTTTCAGTACACAGTAACCGTGTCCTGGGGCTGGTTACAGATACTGCAAACACAAGGTTAACTAACATAGACGGTTATTGATCTGTTGGTGTACCGTGTTTAGGGACTGAGAGCAGAATGGAGTCAAGTTGAAAAAAATCTTGCTTGGTGGTGTTTCCTCTCTTTGTCTCTCCCATCTGAATTCTGTAGATGGAGAACCCTTGTACATTCAGAGAGGGTAAATCACAGGCTTGTATCTTTTTCAGACTGAATTACACAGACAGTGAAAATAAGGGGCAAAGAGATCAAGAACACTTGTGTCATGCTTTACTTCTGTCTAATTTCTTCTTTTTTTTCACTTGCACCTGCTTTACTTCTGTCTAATTTCTTCTTCTTTTTTTTAAATCTGTATGATGGGACTTTGCTATGATACTATTATTCTATCCACATTTAGAAGAAGAGACTAGGTTTGTGCTAAATGTAGCAACAATTACTTAGTTGTGATATATTAGTCTGTGAGAATCAAAATGTTGAAAGCATTCATTTGAATGAATTACATTATCTTTAATGTGCATATTAATGTTTGGTCATTAATGTTTCATCTTTATTATGCATATTTAATGTTCTGCATGTGTATTTACATAAAGAGAACTAAGGCACTGGCACATATAAATCAAAGATCTCTGCTAGTACATAACTATGATTACAACATCTGGCATGTCTGCTCCTTAAAAGTTGACCTGGGAGACCATGAAAATCCTCACCTTTAATTCACTAGACATCACTGCCAAGATTCAAACCCACAACTTCATGGAGCCACCAGATTGATGTTAAGCAGTTTTAACCACACAGCTATAGCATCCATCAAAAGTGATCATGAATACAATGTTTGATATTTCACACATACACATGGTGGTGGTGGTGTGTGGTGGACTAGCCTATAATTATATTTATGCTTATCGTGTGTATCCATTTCAAACTCAGATCCATGCTTGCGTACATATTTACATAATTTCATACAAAACGATATAAAAACATAACTGCACACAATCACCGCCACTGTAGTTTTCTTTTATTTTTGGACTGAGGCAATCACTGAGTACACTGTTAAAAGAGGAAGAGAAACAAGTAAGGACAATGCACAAACAATCTGTCTCTGTGATCAGCAATATTAAAAAAAAACAGTAAGATACCAAGTGTCTCAGCAGTGTTGTCCTAAAGAAAAAATAATACTGACGTTGTGGCAGGTATGACCCAGAATGATCAGGAAGAAGTGATAGAAAGGTTCCGAGAAGGCGACATCAAGCTGCTTGTCTGCACGACCGTGGGCCAGGAGGGGATCGATATCCCAGACTGCAACCTGGTCATTCGCTATAACCATATTGGCAACGAAGTGGCTACTGTACAGACACGAGGTAGGCAGATCTGCTCTTTTACTGCAAAAGTACTGATGATGTTTCATTTCATGCTTTTCAAATAGTGTTACAAATAAGCCTGATCTTTGATTTCTTATGTGTTGAAATCAGACTATACTCATTTATGAAAAACATCTCCAAATTTGGAGTGCAGCTACCTTAATGAAAGGCAAAAAAAATTGGTTGTATATGCAAAATTTTCACTTTTGGTGAACCTTGGGCCTTAAGCTTAGGAATAAAAAACAAGAATTATTTTAAAAAATCAAGCAGGACTGACAAGAAAGTGACATTGGCAGTTTCTCAACCTGTTATTTTGAAATAGTTCATCTTTTGCACCGAGTGCAGTTTTAGCAATCACTGGACTAAAGAACAAACTAGTAATAGAAGGAAAGACAAACCTGGTCTTTTCATGCATTGTGGTTGAAAAAAATATGTTAAACAGCACATGAAATCTTTAAAACAATGGTTTCTTCAGATATCAAAGAAAACAACCCCTTCACCCCATTTTTTTGCTTGTTTTAGAACAGAAGAAAATTAGCTCAAGCGAACAAATGTCAGAATGGATGACAATCTTTGGTATTGGACCCAACACGTGCCATTGGCAACAGTAGATGCGGATGTTTATTGTTTTCTAAAAACAAAGGTTAGTGCTGCTGAGCCCATTTCAGAACCATGGGATTCTTTAACCTGCTTTTGTTTGGAGGCATACTGAAGTAGAGTGTATAAACTTTTTCACCAGAAAATGTAGTGTATCAACATTAACTATTGTGTTGGTAAAGAAATACTGTGCTGATTTCTGTATTGGAAAACGCAAACAGATCTCTACTCATTGAGAACACATCCACATATAAGCCCCCCCCAACACACACAGAGTGAGATATACATGTGTGTTAAATTACTTATACGTGTGTTCATCTGTAGCACTTAAGTATAATACCTCTTCCAAAGGACTGGAAAGGGATTGGAATCAGCATGAATGTTGGCTCTGTGGAGAAAGTCTCTCATTTCCTGGCAGCCATATGTGGGATTCGAACCCATGATCCTTGAATCCGGCAGCAAGCATCGTACTGATTTGTGTATTCAGAGCCACATCCATTGTGCATAAAACTATGTGGACAGGACGCAGCCGAAGAGCTGAGGGAATGTCGATGCTTCTGGCCATGCCAGAAGTGATCCGGAAGGAGCGCCTGAACAAGAAGCGTGTTGAGATCATGTACCGGGCCATTGACGAGGTCAACCAGATGCATGCCAAGGAAGTCAGCAACAAAGTCTTGCAGGTATGTTTGGATGCACAGCACAGTGGGGTTATGAATCTTCCCAGTGCAGTACACTAGTCTTGGTAGTAATGGTGCCAGACAGAGGACATGGCTGTACATGGTTCGTTACTCCGGCTCATGTACCTTTTCTTTAAGGCTCTCCCCACACTGAGATGTATAAAAGTTCATCAAGGAAGAATGGGTGGGTTGGGCTCGTATTCAATCTGGCTCCCCAACTTAGCTATTATTGTTGTCAGGGGTTTACCAGGTGTCGTCCTTTGTATGTTAGCAGTTCAGTGCCCCTCAGACAGGTGACATTTTATTGCAACGTTTGTCAAGATTTGATAGGATGAAACAGCATTAGAAACAATTCTTCCAGTTTTATATTTTCTAAATGTTCTGGATCTCTTTGATTAGAAGAATTCTCTCTGCTATTTCGTAAACGTGGTCAAGATTTTATCAGATTTAAAAGAAACATCTGCAAGCTGCTACAAGACACTGTCAATAGTCACTTATACCTTCCCACAAGGTTTTTTTCTCGTTTTTAGATTAAAAATTTTTTTTAATGAGAGACTGACACCAAAAATGTTTCTTTACTGTCATGGAGCTTATGGCTTATGACAAGTAGAGGTGACTCTGAACATTTTTGTTTCTCTTGCCAGGATCTCTAAAGTTAAGTAATACAGCTTGTTTTTGTTCCTGTAATAATTATAGTGACCTGAGTCCCTTCCTTTGCAGGTAGCTGTACAGTTCCTGCTATGCTGGGATGTGTCATGAATATTGTGAAGTGCCATTATGTCAAAGTATATTTTTTATACCCTTTTGACTGAAGCTACAGACTTCCTTCTTTTCTTTTTTTTTATTTCAAGTGTGTGTGTGTGTGTGGGGGGGGGGGGGGGGGGGGGGTGCGCGCGTGTGTTTACATTTGTATTTGTAAAAAACTGTTAATTTGTTGCGTGTGTGTGTTTACATTTGAATTTGTAAAAATCTATTAATTGTAACTGGCTGTATGTGAAAGACTAGGATGAATGAGAGCACTTTGATTTGTTTTTTGCAAGATATAGCGCTGTATAAATTCCATGTATTATTATTATTAATGGAATAAGCACTCATGTGCTTTTTTACATCCAATCCCCGTGTGTATGCGGTTTTGTAAATTTTGTCACCCATTCCTACTGGCACACAATGGCCTACTCCTCCTTCCACAAGGTGTTCTGCATGCATTTGCACACACAACCTCGATTTATAGTCTCATCCGAAAGACTTTTGGGGAGAGTGGAGTCCACACTGATGTTTTAACTCCTGAGGAAAAATGTTCTTGAACGAGAATCAAACCCAGGTCAACAGATCACAAGTGCAATGTGTATCATTCTTCCAATCATCTTAAGATCTGTTTACAAGTTTGTAAGTTTTAAAAAAAATATTTTAAAAAATCCCTCCACTGCATCACATTTATTGAAAGCCTTGTTGTGTCCATTTCACAGGCACAGGGGCAAGCCATGAACAAAGATGAAATGAAGAGGATAGCCAGCTTAATGACCAAAGGCTCTGAGGCAAAGCAGGGAAGACATTTCATGCTGGAATGTGGCAGATGCAGGAAGGTTTGCATCCCTGGGTCGTGCATTCGGACCATCAGCAGCAATCACCATGTGGTCTTTGAAAACGACCTGGTGGGAAAGCAAGAAGTGAGCATCAAACCCAGGAGCAAACCCAAGCATGTGGACAATGCCCAGTTTACTGGAGAGATCATGTGCAACAAGTGTCCAGTCATGAAACAGAACCTGCTGGGCACTGTCATGAAATACCAGGGGGTAAGAAGAAAATGAATGCAACTGGCAGGTTACCTCCCCCTGTCAGTGCACTGTAGATAGCATACAACTGGTTTTCCAGCAGAATCTTGAGAGTAGCTGAAACTGTCAGGCTGTCATTGTCACTTGCTGTGACTGGTGTTGTTGTTGTTGTTGTTGGCTATTCCCCAGAGTATCCATTTTCTGTCTCACTCGTCACACCTGCAAATGACTGTGAGACTGCAAGTACATTCATGTATTTTCAAGCAGTTTTTGTTTTTTGTTTTTAAGTGCCTTGCCTTATAGTCAGTCATACTCCAACTTCAGAGGAACTTGCTATAGTCACATTGCTCATTATGAGTCTCAACATGAAACTGATTACCATTCCAAACTATGAGTTAAATGAAGTTTTGTTTCCAGCTGAGTACAGTCCAAATAATTGGAAAGTACTGTCACAAGCTGTGGGTACTAGTCTTCGTCACTATGGGTCAGAAACGAAACCAAGTGCCATTCAAAGTTAAGTCAGCAACTCACCATTTATCTGTTTTGCTGTCTGCTTGACTGAATCCCAAGATGGAGTTGATGTCTATCTAGCGAGAATGACCTTAATATTCGGCTTTAAAGCATTCTCCTGGCATCAGGAGGTAAGTCTGGTGTGCATACGTTGTTTTAGACCATGATGTCCCTGTTGAAAAAGATATCCGGGTTAAGGTGTTAGGATTTCTTCTATTTTTTGTGTCTTGGTAGTGCATTTGAAACCTCTGTTTTACTTTTTGGATTTGGCTAGTTTTTGTTTATTTGTTGTTGGGGTTTTTTTCATCTTAAATCTGAGACATACAACTTCAAACAACCCCCCCCCCAAAAAAAAAATTAAAATTAAAAAACCAAAACCATGATCTGTACAAATTCAAGATTTGGGGTTGTTTTTTTTTAACAAAGTTTGTGGTCATGTATACCAGCTATTCAGATAACCTCTTTAAGTCTTTGCAATGAGCTGGAATTAGGGAGTGAAGTTGCAAGGGTTTTGTTGTTTGTTTGTTTGGGGGGTTTTTTGGGGGGAGTGGGTCTTATTTTATTGGGGGTTTTTTAATATTAATTTTAGTAAACTTTTCAACTGAAAATTGTTGACCAAAACACAGCTCCTTGTTTTGTCAAAACCAAACAAAACTTGAATACTTTCTTGTATATTTTTAGAGGGGGGAAAAGAGCTTGAGCTAAAGTTGTTATGTGATAAGAAAGACCTCATGGCTCTGCAGGAAAGTAGTTTTCTGTTTTCATTTCCATTGGCAAGGTCAGAGTGTCCTATGCTTGATTTTCCAGAGATGGTAGGATTATTTTGTGTTATGCTCCTTGTTACATTATTTTATTTCTTGTGAATGTGATCTATTGTGATTTAAGAAAACACATTTCGTATTTGATCTCTTTTTATATAAATCATTGAAAACCAGATCAAGGCTAACAGAAAAAGAAAGCAACACTATTTTTGGAAGATAACCTTTTGTCTTGTCAACCCCTGTTGACTGCTGAATTTTGTTCTGATAAGTTCAAAAGAGCTGCCACACACTTAGATAACTTGAAATCTTGTCTCGCTGTTCAACTAATGGGGCTGTTTGCATGGTGTCCAGTGTTGCTTTCTGGTCTTTCTCTTGTCATTATCCATTGAAGACTAGAGGTATTAATGATATTGTTCATATTCGCATAATAATATTAGCATCAGAACACTGTGATTTGTCACTGTTGTATCTGTGTTCACATTTTAGAAATTATGCATAAGTTTAAGATGAGTATTAATCTACAGATAATGAAATGTATTCTCATTTGTGCAACCTCACACACAACCATTCACACACATTTGGCTTTGGCAAAGATAGCATTTTACAACATAACATTTTAATGCAGTCTTTGGCAAAGATAGCATTTTACATTATAACAGCATTTTAATGCAGGCTTTGGTGAAGATAGCATTTTACATTATAACAACATTTTAATGCAGGCTTTGGCAAAGATAGCATTTTACATTATAACATTTCAATGCATGCTTCAGCTTTTAGCTTACATCAACATTGTATTGATGTTGTTTCCTAACTGCATTGTCTACAGGCAGAGTTTCTCACCCTGAAGGCAGAGAGCTGGGTGGTGCTGGATGAAAAACACCATGTGCAGAAGAGCGGCAAATGGAAGTGGGGTGACGTTAAAGGTGTCTACAACATCCCTGAACTGACTCCACAGGAGTTTAGTATCCACCTGGGACTACCCCAGGGCATTGACGGAGAAGAAGAAAATGGGGCTGTTGGGGGTCCTTCTGAATAATGCTTCGGTATTCTCTCTTCTCTAAGGGGGCTGTTTTGTTTTGTTTTGGAGGTGGTTTTTGTTTTGTTTTTGGGGGGGCGGTTAATGCTTGCAGGTGTGAATGCTTTTGGGGGATTTTCTTGGACTTTTTGGTTTTTTGATAAGGTGCCATCCCCAGGCTGGATCTACAAGTCGGTCTGTCTTGAGCCAGTTGTATGCACTCACCCAGCCTATTGACCATCCAGCTTTTACATCAACTGCCCATTGATATCTTAGTTGTCCTGTACCTCTCTTTCCTTTTGCTCTCCCTGTCAACACTGTTTTGGGTAGATAGTCATGTCTCATTATGTGACCAAAATAGGACAGTTAAGAAATTTGGCAGTTTTCAATCATTCTTTTTGGACTACGAGCACTTGTTCATTTTGTATTTTATCTATTGAACTAATTTTGGTCATCTTTCCGTAGATCCATATTTCAAAGGCTTCTTGCCGTTCTTGTCTTTCTCTCTGTTTCTTTGTAAAATAGCCATGTTTCAGCTCCGCAGAGAACAGTAGGAAATACACAGCATTTCACTCATCTTATCAGTAGAGTAAATGATACTTGTTTTGATATCAACGTATTTTTCTTCTTTATAAAAGTGGACTTAGCTTTGGCTGGCTATTCTTTCTGTGATTTTTTTTTTAAAATCACCTCTGCCTTCTTCATTGACCATTAGTCTAAGATACTTGAAGTGCTGGGTTTGCTCTTGTTGGCCAAGATTTTCTCATGTTTAAATTTTTCTCCTCTGTGTGTGACAATCTTGTTGTTGTACAGACCTGCAGTGCTTTTTGTCAGGGTTTGACTGCTGTGTATTTTCTGATCAGTGATTGACATTGTAGTGTAAATAATGTATGAGAGCTGTGTGTTGTATTCAGAAAACAAGAATAGTGGCAACAAAACTAGGCAGTGGGATGCAACACAGGTATAGGCTGAATTTAGTTTGTAGAGGGTGTGGCAAACATTTTTTTTTTTTTAAGTGAGAGTGATAGAGCTGCTCATCTGTGTAAATAAGTCAAAAAGAACAGAAGAAAGGATGGAAAAAAAGGATGAACATACTCAGAATGTATTGGACAGGATAAGTGGCAATTATATTTTTAGTCACTGATTTTCTTTAAATATAAGAGTTGCAAAATAAGTGCTGCAGAATTTAAATGCTTGGTGTGGGGGCATTATCAGTCTATTATTGGAGTGTCAGCCAAATTGCCAAGAAATCATCTCACTGCTTTAGTTGCTGTGTAAGAACAGTACACAAGCTGTACAAAACAGCTCCCTGAAAAAAAACAGAAAAAACCTTGTCACATAGGCAGCTACACTACTTTTTCAGGGGGGGGGGGGGGGGTGGGTTGTTCTTTAATGAAGAGTATACATTATTATGTTACGAGCTTGTCAAGGAGGAAGAAATCTCCACTGAACAATAATAATAATATTTTCAAGTAGGCTTTGGCACTCTGCTTCCATCAATAACTGACACAGCTCTTGGCTTGTGTAAGACTATTCATTTGCCAGTTAATAGACCTGTGAACTCTTCAGTTGCAGAATCATTCAGGGGGAATGTAGATGTGTGAGAAGAACTCTTTGGCTGTAAAATCATTCAGTTGTAATTTGTGAAAATTGTAAGTGTGTAAACTCTTTGGTTCTATATATATTTGTGTGTAAATTGTAGGTGTGTACAATCTTTGGTTGTAAAGCTATTCATTTTTAATTGTATATGTTTAAACTCCTTGGTTGTACAATTACACAGTTTTAGATTTAAGACGTTTAATGATTTTGGTTCTCAAACTATGCAGTTTCAAACTGTAGATGTTTATCATTTTTGGTTGTAAAATTCTTCAGTTTTAAATTGTACCTGTGTAAATTCCTTGGTTGTAAAGCTATTTAGCTGTAGATTGTAGGTGTTTGAAAAATTTGGTTGTAAAAATTTATTTGTGACATGTCACTGTGTCAACTTTTTTTTAATTGTAAAACAAATCAGTTATAAATTGTAGATTTTTAACACTTTAGTTACATAACTATTTAATCATAAATTGAAGATGTTTATCAACCAAATACATTACTTATGAAATGATTCATTTGTAATTTGTAGGTGTTTTAACACAAGATTGTATTACTATTCATTTGTAGATTGTAGAGGTTTTAACACTTTGTCAGTTCATTTGTATTGTATAGATGTTTTGATACTATGGTTGTTGTTTCTTTTCTTTTTTTTTTTTTTTTTTTTTTTTTTTAAATCATATGAAACGTTTAATTGATGACAGAAAACAAGAATCAATTTTTTTTACAAATAATTAAAGTTTTGTAACTTAAAATGCTTTACTTTCCACGGAAAAGTTTTTTCACATCATGCTCAAAGCAATTTCTGACAACACACGAACGATTTTGGCTTGATGTCTAACTTTTTTTTTTTTTTTTTTTTTTTTTTAGGCTTTTTTTTCTTTTTTAATTTTAATCAATACAATACACCGCAATAATTATGTGGAAAATGACACTTGTCATGATTAATACAATACATCGCAATAATTATGTAAAAAATGACACTTGTCATGATCAATACAATAATTATGCGAAAAGTGACACTTGTCATGATCAATACAATACATCGCAATAATTATGTGAAAAATGACACTTGTCATGATCAATACAATAATTATGCGAAAAGTGACACTTGTCATGATCAATACAATACACTGCAATAATTATGTAAAAAATTGGCACTTGTCATGATCAATACAATACACTGCAATAATTATGTGAAGACACTTGTTGCGATCCACTGTAAAATGTTAAAGTGACATTGGTCAAATCCATAGGACTCAAAGATTTGCATAATTGTTACCCACAAACTGTTTCTAAATTTACTTTTGATAATCGAGATTTTCTTCTTTTTTACATTTTTTTTTTAAAGATGAGTTGTTGTTTTTACAAATGATTTTTAGATAATTTGTTTGCATAACATAGAACAAATGTACATATATGTTATAAGCAAGTATATATAAGAGTTTGCAATATATTCAGATTATGAATACGACATTTCAAATAAGTTAAATACAGCCTAACAAACTGTACAGAAAAAAGAACATGGAAATGGTTTAGTACACAGATCGCATTTTTGAGTATATCAACAAATAAATGCTATCAAAAACAGTTTCTTCAGAAAGTATCTAGTCATCATCAATTAGTTGCTTGTAATATTGCCATTTACCTGCAAAAACACTATAAGTCATGTTTGTTTTAGCAATACACTCTTTAGTTTGATATAGTTTTTTCAGATATTTTCTATAAACCCCAAATAGAGGTTCCGTTTTTTGTACTCTATTCATTTTTAGATTGTAGATGTTTATAAATACCTTAGTTGTAAAACCATGTCAGTGATGTTTAATGTTCACTTATGAATGTAACAAATTCAGGTTTATTTCCAACATTCTGTGGCTCTACATTTCTTGTAAATGATTTATTTCAAGTGTTGCATCCCATCACAGTTTGTGTGTGACGTAAAATGTTCTCATGACTTTTGAGAGAAAAATTTCATATATTTTACACTGACAAGAGTTTGGCATATATTTTAATGCAAAGCCAAAAGTTGCAAGTTTTGTGTTAAACTCAGTAACACACCCAACCTATAAACTATAAACACAGACAAAGCCTTCTTCAAGGAAGTTCATATTATTAATTTAGATGTCTAACTTCTTTTGTTTTCCAGATGTATACTTTTGCGTTAGATTTTCAGCTGCAATTTGATTTATCTGTTGTTGGTTTTTTTCTGGTTATATTTAACTGAAATAAAGCTTGAGTTTGAAACTTTGTTCTTTGTCAAAATGGTATTAGCAAATTCTCCTCTGGGGAGAGCAGCCCGAATTTCACGGGGAGAAATCTGCCGTGACTTAAAGTGGTATGAAATAAAATCTGAGCGCTTTGATTTGTTGCTTTACAAGATTCAGCGCTATATAAATTCCATACATTATTATTATTATTATTATTATCCCCAGTTTTTGAAAAGTCTGTTGGAACTCACCTCTTTTCTTTCATTTTCTGTATTTGTACCTTTTTTTGGTACCTTTTTTTGGTACCTTTTTTTGGTACCTTTTTTTTCATACTGTCTATTCTGTGTCTTATCCCTTGCTTGATGTGTGTTTGTGTGCAGAAATGTGTGTGTGTTCATTTCATTTATTCATTTATACCACTTTAAGTCACGGCAGATTTCTCTGCGTGAAATTCGGGCTGCTCTCCCGGGGAAGAGCGTGCCACCACAAGAGCAGCATCACCCTTTTTTTTTTTTCTTTTTCTGTCTGCAGCTGTATATGTTTCCCTGTCAGAGTGGCTTTTTTCTACAGAATTTTGCCAAGGATAACTCTCTTGTTGCTGTGGGTTCTTTTACGTGTGCTAAATAAGTTTGTGTAACACACAGGACCTCAGTTTATTGTCTCATCCGAAAGACTAGCACCCAGACCACCACTCATGGTCTAATGGATGGGGGAAAAGTTTCAGGTCCAGTTTGTGTGTGTGTGTGTGTTGAATAAGAGAAAAACCACCAAAATGTGTAGAGAGAGTGTGTGTGCACACTGTGTATGTTTATTTATATCATTCATCCCACACTGCCCACAGCTAGTCTAATTTTTTTACAAACAATAGATGAGCTTTTAAAATGTGCACAAGAAATGAGCACACAAAACCTCTTAGAAAGAAGAAAGCTAGCATAAGCATATTAACAACTAAAATGTGCACAAGAAATGAGCACACAAAACCTCTTAGAAAGAAGAAAGCTAGCATAAGTTTATTAACAACTTGACATAAAGGAAATGGTAGATGCATGTGCAAGCATTTTTCCCCTTACTACATTCATACTCATTACTGTCTCCAAGCCGTTTGGATGAGAAGATACCACCACCATCCCAAAAAAGAAGTTAAACCAAGGTCCCAGATGCATCTTTCATTTCCAGCATGTACAAGAAATGACCAACAAAATATCTGAACAAATAGAAAGATTAAGTATACCTATTCAAGATGCTGTTGTAACTCGAAACAAAACAAACAAAAGCACCCCCCCCCAAAAAAAAACAAAAAAAACCCCAAACCTTTCAGCATGTGCTCAAGGTTTGAATAAAACACTGGATTGTGCAGCTGGTTAAGCATATGCTGAACACATTTTGTGGCAGACGTGAAGAACAGGTACAGAACATTGTGCCTTTTGTGGCAGACGTGAAGTAGCATATACAGAACATTGTGGCAGATATGGAGAAACATACACAGAACATTGTGGCAGACGTGAAGTAGCATATACAAAACATTGTGGCAGATATGGAGAAACATACACAGAACATTGTGGCAGACGTGAAGTAACATACACAGAACATTGTGGCAGACGTGAAGTAACATATACAGAACATTGTGGCAGACGTGAAGTAACATATACAGAACATAGTGGCAGACGTGGAGTAACATATACAGAACATTGTGGCAGACGTGAAGTAACATATACAGAACATTGTGGCAGACGTGAAGTAACATATACAGAACATTGTGACAGACATGAAGTTCTATATACAGAACATTGTGGCAGACGTGAAGTAACATATACAGAACATTGTGGCAGACGTGAAGTAACATATACAGAACATTGTGGCAGACGTGAAGTACATATACAGAACATTGTGGCAGACGTGAAGTACATATACAGAACATTGTTGGCAGACGTGAAGTTAATACAGAACATTGTGGCAGACGTGAAGTAACATTACAGAACATTGTGGCAGACGTGAAGTAACATGTACAGAACATTGTGGCAGACGTGAAGTAACATATACAGAACATTGTGGCAGACGTGAAGTAACATATACAGAACATTGTGGCAGACGTGAAGTAACATACAGAACATTGTGGCAGACGTGAAGTAACATATACAGAACATTGTGGCAGACGTGAAGTAACATATACAGAACATTGTGGCAGACGTGAAGTAACATATACAGAACATTGTGGCAGACATGAAGTAACATATACAGAACATTGTCTTCTTCTTCTTATTCCTTATAGCTCCTAGCGGAGCATAGGGCCTCAACAGCGTCCCTCCACCTTCTCCTGTCTCTGGCAAGGGTCTTGGCCTCTTCCCATGTCAGGCTGGAGTCTCTCAGCTCACTATGCAGGCTTCTCCTCCAGGTCTGTTTGGGGCGCCCTCTCTTCCTTTTCCCCTGCGGGTTCCACTCGAGCGCTTGTCTGGTGATGTTGCCAGGCTCCTTCCGTAGGGTGTGGCCGACCCAACGCCACTTTCGCCGCCTTACTTGGACTTCCATAGGCTGTTGGTTCGCCCTCATCCACAGGTCGGTACTTGGCACTCTGTCGAACCATCTGAGATGAAGGATCTGCCGGAGACATCCGTTGATGAAGGTCTGGATCTTGGAGGAGCTGGTGTTGATGACCCGCCAAGTTTCTGACCCGTAGAGAGCACAGACTTCACGTTGGAGTTGAAGATCCTGAGCTTGGTGGTTGTGGAGATCGCATTTGTTCTCCATAGGGTTTCAAGATGGCAAATGCTTGGCGTGCTTTCTTTATTCTTGCCTTGATGTCTTCGTCTGTGCCTCCTGTCTGGCTGATCTTACTGCCCAGGTACACAAATTCATTGACATCCTCTACTGCTTTTCCCAGAGATGGTGACAGGAGCCTCTTGCTGGTTGTTGGTACGCAGTAGCTTGGTCTTCTCTTGACTGATCCTGAGGCCAACACGTCTAGCTGTGGTATCTAGGGCAGTGACTTTGCTTTGGATGTGCTGCAGGCGGTGGGATAGCAGAGCCAGGTCATCGGCAAAATCGAGATCTTCCAGCTTTGTCATGAGGGTCCATTGGATACCTTTCCCGGAACTTGCGTAGGCCGTCCTTGTCACCCAGTCCAGCACCACAAGGAAGAGGAGTGGAGACAACAAGCAGCCCTGTCTGACGCCGGAAGAGATCCCGAAGCTGTCGAAGAGTCTTCCACCGTGGATGACCTGGCAGGAGAATCCTTCATAAAGTTGGCTTATGATGCTGACAAACTCTGGTGGCACACCATAGTGGAGAAGGATGTTCCAGATTGCTTGTCTGTCCACGCTGTCAAAAGCCTTCTCAAAATCGATGAAGCAGGCGTAGAGAGGTGACTGCCATTCTATGGACTGTTCCACGATGATTCTGAGGGTCGCAATCTGGTCGGTACAGGAACGTTCTTTTCTGAAGCCTGCCTGTTCATCACGAAGAGTCTTGTCGAGAGCATCTTTCATTCGGTCCAGGATGACTCTTGTGAGGACTTTGCTGGGGATGGACAACAGGGTGATACCTCGCCACTTTCCACACTGGGAGAGGTCGCCGTGCTTGGGGAGCTTCACAAGCAGGCCCTTCTTCCATTCTGCTGGCACCTCCCCAGTTGTCCAGATCAGGTTGAGCAAGTGGTGTAACTCGTCAACGATGTTACTACCCCCTTCCTTCAAGGCTTCTGCCGGAATGTTGTCAATGCCAGCAGTCTTGCCGTTCTTCAAGCTGCTGATGGCCTTTCGGATCTCTGTTTTGGTGATCTCTCCAATGTCGATGTCGAGAGGGTCCCCTGGCTCCAGCTGAGGTCGTTCCTCTGGGGCTGGTCGATTCAAAACCTCCTGAAAATGCTCTTTCCATCTTGTTAGCTGGTCTTCAATAGAGGTGAGAAGCTTCCCTTCTTTGTCTCTGACAGGTCTGTTTGTGTTGCTGCGACGCCCGCTAAGAAGTCTGGTGGTGGCATACAGGGTCTTGAGGTCTCCCTTGCCAGCAGCCTCTTCTGCCTCATCTGCGATGGCATTGATGTGAGCTCGTTTGTCTGCTCGTAGCTCATTCTTGGCTTCTTTGTCAAGTATGGAGTACTTGGCTGTTGCTCGCCGCTTCTGTTGGCGGGTCGTAGCTCGGTTCAGCTCTTGTTTGGCTAGCCTTCTCTCCTCGACTTTCTTCCAGGTCTCATCCTTGATCCATGGCTTCCTATTCATCTGAGGTTGTCCCAAAACCTCATCACAGGCTCCCACAATGGCGTCTTTGAAGGTGGTCCATTTGTGTTCCACTGTTTCTGTCTCCTCTGACTGGAGCACTTGGAAGCGGTTGTGAAGTGAGATCTGAAATGCCTGCTTTGTGTCTTCTTGTTTCAATCTTAAAACGTTGAACTTTTTCCTTGGATTCTGCAGAGTCTTTCTCGCAGACAAGCGCATCTTGATCTTGGTGACCACAAGATGGTGGTCTGACCCTATGTCTGCTCCGCGTCTTACTCTCACGTCTTGTAGGGAGCTCCGGTAGCGTTGTCTCACCATGACGTGATCTATCTGGTTCTCTGTCTGGTGGTCGGGGGAGACCCAGGTGGCTTTGTGGCAACGCTGGTGTGGAAAAAGCGTGCCTCCAATCACAAGGCTGTTGGCAGCACAAAAATCAGCAAGCATTTCTCCATTTTCATTTATGTTTCCAAGCCCATGTCGTCCCCATCTCCCGCTCTCTATCAGTGTTGTCAGTCCCGACCTTGGCGTTCATGTCCCCCATGAGGATGAGCATGTCCCGTCTCGGAATCTTGTCTACCACCGACTGGAGCTGGGTGTAGAAGTTGTCCTTGTCTTCCTCCTCCGCGGTGTTGGTAGGGGCGTAGCACATGACAAGGGACACCTTCTGGAAGCGCGACTCAAACCGAGCGAGCGGTGATGATGCGGTCTGAAACGGGCTCCCATTCCAGCAGGCTCTTGGCTGCATGTTTGGACAGCAGGAAACCTACTCCAGCTTCGTGACGGTCTTCTTCACTTTTACCGGAGTAGAGCAAAGTTTCTCCTGACTGTAATCTTGTCCCTCCGTGACCATTCCACCGGACTTCAGACATGCCCAGGAGTGTGAGGCGATATCTGTTCATCTCCCTCACTGCCTGCGCACACCGTCCGGTTTCCCAGAGGGTCCTCACGTTCCATGTTCCAAGTAGGACCGGCCGTCGTGACAACAACCTCGGGGACTTCATCAGGGGCGTCTCTGGTTGATGAGGGGTCGTCAGCCCTTCAGCTTCCTGACGGGTTTGGCTGCAGCGCGTCATAGGTTTCCTTGAAGGATCCCCAGATCTCCCAAAGACTGAGTTGGCATGAGTTAAGCTGTTTAAGGTTTCCGTAACAGGAGATTTTTTACGGAGCAGGGTTGTTAGCCCTGTGTCCAACCCCCTTTACCTAGGGGGAAAGGTACCTCCTTGGTCGCCTTTTAGGACATGCCTGGATGGTGGGCAGGGTTCCTAATCTTGCAATGCTCGCTTTGCAAGCATACCCCGGGAGACCCACGGGGGTACAGAACATTGTGGCAGACATGAAGTAACATATACAGAACATTGTGGCAGATGTGAAGTTCTATATACAGAACATTGTGGCAGACATGAAGTAACATATACAGAACATTGTGGCAGACGTGAAGTAACATATACAGAACATTGTGGCAGACGTGAAGTAACATATACAGAACATTGTGGCAGACGTGAAGTAACATATACAGAACATTGTGGCAGACGTGAAGTAACATATACAGAACATTGTGGCAGACGTGAAGTAACATATACAGAACATTGTGGCAGACGTGAAGTAACATATACAGAACATTGTGGCAGACGTGAAGTAACATATACAGAACATTGTGGCAGACGTGGGGTAGCCCGCCTGTGCGCGCGCGCACACACACACACACACACACACACACACACACACACACACACACACACACACACACACACACACACACACAACTATCTAATATCACATAATATATAAAAGACATTAAATTAAAAACACATCCCTTGACAGGTTCCATACTAAATCATGCACCATATTCCAGTAAAAAACAAATCACTTGAAGGTAATCATTTCAACATATACACACAAAAAAACAACCTCAGACAAACCAACAAATATAAACTGATAGCACTCAGTAAAGTACCAACCCACACACACACACACCACCACACACACACACACACAAAGTTACTTTGCCACCTTTAACCTTTCTCTTTCTATTCCCCTCCCCCCCCCCCCCCATGCTTTCTTTGTGTGTAAAACCAACTTCATGAATACAAATAACTGGAACAGCTAAAAAAAACCACACTTCTCATCTGTTTTATTGCATGTATTACCACAGTTCAATTGTATGACTCTAATTCTCCATCTGGGAAATTCAATGTAGTTTCTTAATAAACGCTGACAACATTTTTCACATAAAAGAATATAATGGAAAGAAAGCAATGTTTGTGATTTTACTCTGTGAGAAATATGAGCTTGCAACGTTTGAGAAATCTGTGGTTATTTCATAGCCTTACTTTCTTGATTGTTCTGTTGCAGTTCCAAAAGCAAGAGGTGTGTGTGTGTGGTGTGTACGTACAGCAGGGCGCTCTTCCACCTATAATCTATAGACTCCTGTTGTCCATTTAAAGACCAAAAACAAACCAACCCCAAACAAACATAAATCATTAGGATTTACAGCTGAACCATGGGGGTTATGCAGTGCTACAAACTCCATTAGCCGACCCTGTTAAGGCTGGTGGTCACCAGTGTTAACTGACCAAGCATGCTAAGGGCTGTGAAGAGGCCATCATTTTGCCTGTTTGACGTAAACTAACTACACGAGTTGCTGTTAAACTGATGATCTTTTCACACACATCTGCGCACCCACATACATGTGTGTGTGTGTGTGTGTGTGTGTGCACGCATGCACACACACACACACGCGCACACACGCACGCACGCACGCACGCGCGTACACACACACACCACACACTTAACTGTGATGTACACTGATACCCTGCATACATGCGCGCGCTCACGCACACATACACACACACTTAATAATATTACTCTTTAGTAGATAGACATTAAATCGAACACACACACACACACCACACCACACACCACACACACACACACAGCGCCCGCGAAAAGTAAGCACGTGAGCGATTGTCCATTATCCTCGAAATAACAGAATTTAATTAAATACACACACCACACACACACACACACACACACACACCACACACACACACACACACACACTGGCTACGTGTATGCAGAGAGAGAGAGAGAGAGAGAGAGAGAGAGAGAGAGAGAGAGAATTTGTAATGTATTGCCAGGCAGGATCCTGTGAGCACCCCAAGGCCTACATTATTTTCACCCCACTTACAGCTGATGTCATTTACGACTGCGTGAAACGGGGAATTTGGGGACAGGGTGGCTGTTGCAGATTATCAAATCACGGGAAAATAATTTGTCAAGAAAATACCCCGGCTGAAAAAAAAATCAAAACCCTTCAGTATATAAATAGGCTAACAAAAAAATCCTGGAAGAAAACAAGGGCAAGTAACCAGCTATCAAAACATACCATCTCTCTCTCTCTCTCTCTTGCTCTTTCCTCCACGGCTGTCCTGATATTATGCTGCTCCACATGGATTTGCTTGTTTTGTTTTGTTTTATTTTATTTTATTTTGCATGTGTGTGTGTGTGTGTGTGTGTGTGTGTGTGTGTGTGTGTGTGTGTGTGTTGTTATTTATTTATTTTTATTTTATTTTATTCTTTTATATCGAGGATAATGGAATAAGCACTTATGTGTTTTTTTACATCCAGTCCCCGTGTGTATGCAGTTTTGTAAATTCTGTCATCTGCTCCCACCGGCACACAATAGCCTACTCTTACGAAAAGCGGGACAGGATTTAACGTGTGCGCAAGATATTCTGCGTGTGTTCGCACACAAGGCCTCGGTTTATAGTCTCATCCGAAGGACTTTTGGGGAGAGTGGAGTCTGCACTGATGTTAACTTCAGGGGAGTGTGTGTGTGTGTGTGTGTGTGTTGTGTGTGTGTGGTGTGGAGTGTGTGTTTGTGTGTGTTTTGTTGTTGTTTCGTTGTTTCTGTTTGTGCACGTGTGAGCGGGAAAGCGCGTGTGGTGTCGTGTGTGTGTGTGTGTGTGTGTGTGTGTGTGGGGTGTGTGTGTGGTGTGTGTGTTGTGTGTGCGCGCGCGCGCGCGCGCGCGGTGCATGCACAGGGTGGTGGGGGAGGGGGAGGAAGGCCATCACAATGCCCCAATACAGGACTCCTGAAAAGTTACTACATATTAGTTATCTAATGGGTGATTTGTCGGATTAGGATATCCCTGCACCCCCCACCCCCCCCCCCCCCCACACACACAATAGGGACCCCCCCCCCCCACCCCACCCCACCCCCACCCACCCAGGAGTTAACATCAGTACGGACTCCACTCCCCCCAAATCCTTTGGATGTGACTGTAAACTGAGGTCCTGAATGCGAACGCACCAGAAAATCTTGCACACATCCGTTGGGCTTTTTGAAAGAGTAGGCCATTGTATGCCAGTGGGAACGATGACAGAATTTACAAACCGCATACACACAGGGACTGGATGTTGTTGTTTTTTTAATTTTTCAATCTCTCTCTCTCTTCTTTTCTCTCTCTTCTCTCTCTCTCTCTCTCTCTCTCTCTCCTCTCTCTCTCTTCCACGGCTGTCCTGATATGTTGCTCCACATGGATTTGCTTGTTTTGTTTTGTTTTAGTTTGCACGTGTGTGTGTGTGTGTGTGTGTGTGTGTGTGTGTGTGTGTGTGTTGGTGTGTGGTTGTGGTTGTTGTTGTTGTTTGTTGCACGCGCGAGCGCATATGGTGTGGTGTCGTGTGTGTGTGTGTGTGTGTGTGTGAAAACAAAAATATATAAATTAATAAAATATATGTAATAAAATGAATATGTACACACACACACACGCTCGCGCGCGCGCGCGCACTCACACACACACACACACACACGGTCGCTAACCGCCAGATGACCTGTTCCTAAAAATAAGCTTGATGAGTAGTTTGCCATTACCAATGTTCGCGGAAAATTTTACGTCAAACTGAAAGTAGCTATTTTTTCGCCTGACGGAAGGGGCTTTTTACTTGGGTTTTTTCAGTCATGATGTTCTATACATGTACTGCCGTGTTCTCGTCGTAATTATAAACAGAGTGCTCATCTTCCAGCAGTGAATCCAGTGTGCAAGAGCCTGGATCTGCCTCGAAACTGCACTCTTCTTTCTTTGTGAAACAATCCTGCGAACTATCCACCGATCCAGACCTGTTGTCTGCACAGTAAGTTCAGGATTTGAAATTATGAATGTCATTCGAAAAGTCTTCTTCTGCTTTTCCAAAGTCTTCAGTGAATCGCAGGGATGCTGCTGCACTGAAGAGCCGATCACTAGATTCATCTTGTTCCATGTTGTTTGAATGTCATGTGTAAGTGCTTGCATGTGTTTCCCAAGCTCTAGCTGCAATTATAATATTGATCTCTCCAGTCCACCGTGCAGTGCTCTCAGTACAGCAGTTTTTAGACATCATACCTGAGGTCGGGATGCAGCATGCAGAACATCTTGATTACACATGAAAACCCAGTCTTCCTTTCGGAAGAGTAGACCATTGTGTGCAGGTAGAAAAAAAAAAGACAGTTTAAAAAAAAATGTATTCACACTGGTGTCATGTTTAAGCTCTGTTTGTGAAGTTGGAATGTGGTTTCCTCAATGGTTGGCAGACACATGTGCAAAATCTCACCATTGGTGAACCCCTTAGCTCTAGTCAAGGAACAAAACAACAACAACAACAACAAAACATACCTCAACATAGAGGATTGTAATAACAGGTGAAGCTGAAGGGAAGTGATATCAATGTGGCTGTCAGTATTGTAATGGGTTGTTTAAAGTGTTTTTGACTTGATGTGATAGCAGTGTTTTGTCCAGGGAAGACTGTAATCACACATGGTGGACTGGGCAAAGAAGCCTCCCAACACATACAAAGTAAGATTACTATCCACAAGAGAAACAGTAGGAACAAGATGAGAAAGATTTTATTTTGGAAAGATTACAGAATTCACTTCTTTTTTTTATTTTAATTTTCAGTATCACTGAGAAGAGGTTGGAAGAGAAACACTGGAGATGGCAGCTCAGGAAAACACAACGACTATTGAAGAAAAACTGGTCATCCTCCAGAGATCAAAACAATACTTCTGCAAGAACCTTATCCCAAGAGCCATTGTTTCAGGGCTGAGTCCTATCCTTACTGGTAAGTGCAATAATGATAGAACTTGGTATGGATTGTTGCAATTAAGGCTGAGTTTGCTATGGGTTTTTTGTTTTGTTTTTCATTCTATTTCAAGGATAATGGAATAAGCATTCTTGTGCTTTTTAAAAATCCAGTCCTCGGGTGTATGCAGTTTTGTATTTTTTGTCATCCCTATTCTACATAAGACTGATTACCACCATTTCCTACAAAATTAAGACTAAACACCTTTAGAACAAAGTTTTGCAAAAATGTCAGGTGCATTTGAGGTGTACAATTGTCTCTGCAGCAATGTTACTGTATTTTCAAAACAAAATGCATCTGAAGAAAATTTAGACACAGTGCTGTTAGATGAGTGCATTCTTTTTAATACCACTAAATCTCTAGTACATAGCCCAGTTTTGTTGTTGTTTCTTTGGGGGGGGGGGGGGGGGGTTGCAGTCCTTTCAGGTTTTGTTACATTGCTTTCCCTTTCTTACATCTTTATGGATTATGTTTGTGATTAAATACCAAAGAATGATCTCTCTTTTCCTTATTGCTTTGAAAAAAAATTTCTGCTCTCAGTCCTTTATTTCTAATATCACTTAATATGAACAGATGTTAAATACAAGAACACAAACTTACCACCGTCTCCAACCCCATGCATGTGCACACACGTGTGTGTGCGTGCATGCACACAAACACACACACTCACATACACAAAAGCAGTCATGCCAGTCTTATGAATATGTATTTTTTTACTCAGTTGAGGAAAAACGCCGCATTTTGGAGAGAGAGGATGCTGGACACAGGGAAGATGCAGCACAGATCCTGCTGGATATTGTCATCAGAGAAAAAGACAGGGGAATGAACATCTTCTTGGATGTCTTACAAAGGGAGGGCAATAATTCTGGTTTGTAACTTTGCAATTGTTTCCCTTTCCTCTTTTTCTTTGTTTTGGTTTTGCTTAGGTCCAGAAATTTCTTTTGTTTTTTGGTTGTTGTTTTTTTGCTACTGAACTTCTCTTTAAAAAAAAAAATTGTTTTGGGCTGCTGTTCTTCTGAAGATTTGCTTTAGATGTTGAGGTGTGTGTGTTGTTTTTTCACTCCTCAACTAGAACCCCAAGGTTCACTAATGGTGAGATTTTACATATAATTATGCAGTTGTTTGCCACCCATTAAGGTAACCATATACCAACTTCAGGGATGTTTTCTAATCTTGACAGCAAGGTGCCTACCATTCCCACCGGCATGCAATAGCCTTCTAGTCCAAAAGGCAGAATGGGCTTTAATGTGTACGCAAGATGTTTTTCATGTATTAGCACACTGGACCTTGGTTTACAGTCTCATCCAAAGGACTTTTGATGAATGGAGTCGGTACTGAGTACTGATGTTAACTGCAGGGTAAAAATCCCCATGGTTGTCTCAGTAGTAGCTCAAACCTGTGCTGTCAGATTGCAAGCTCAAAATGTTCAAGTCACCAGGCTGTTCCACCACCCCCACCCTCAAAGTTTTGGCATCATCAGGCTGGGTTGTTGTTGTTTTTTCCAATGGTGTATATTTGCATTCTTTGTATTTTGTTTGTGAAAGATTATGAAAAAAACCTGAAAGAAAAATCATGAGGCCCATGACATTTTTTAAAAGTAGTAATGATATACTCCTCAGTTTAATCACATGCTTGTGCATTTCATTTTATTTATTTTTATTTGTTATATATTTAAATCTTTATTTCAAATCTTTGGAGGATAATGAAGAAGTAATCGTATCTTTTTTTTTAAACATTTATTCCCCATGTGCTTGCAGTTTTGTAAATTTTGTCATCCATTCCCACTAGCACACAATAGCCATCGCTTCCGCAAGGTGGAGCAGGTTTTAGCATGTGTGCAAGATGTTCTGTATACGTTAACACACAGGTCCCTTGGTCTGCAGTCTCATCAGGGCTTTGGAAGAGTGGAGTTGGCAGTGATGTTAATTCCAGGGGAAAAAATCCCTTTGAATGAGTATTCACGTAGGCAAATTCAGCATATATGAAGGTATGTGCATGCACACAATACATATGTACAGGTGTTCCACATGTACATATGTACACATGGATGCATGCCCACACACATACTCACAACACACACACACACACTCTCTCTCTCTCTCACACACACACACTCACAAACACACACACACACATACATACACATACACTCTCTCTCTCTTTGGCATTTTGTAACTTAACTTGATGTGTTTATTGATAATATCTTTTTTTTTTAAAAAGTTTTAGTGAGGGTGCTTTGCCAGAATTTGATATCTGGTTTATTTTGATGTTGATGTAACCTGAAAATGCCCTCTCTCTCTCATGCGCGCACACACACTTATTGCTGTCTCCCCTCTATTTTACTTTATCCATATTATTTAATTGTAATAAGTGTATCAATTTCATGTTAATGTTTAATTCATTTAAGATTTATATGTTTATTAACTTATATCTCTTTTCTCAAACAAAAAAATCTATGTATCTCTTGACATTAACGTTCAGGTCAGTTAGGGATTATGTATTGTTAAATATACACTTTTCTTTTTAAATCATGTTGTTGTTGTTGTTGTTGTTGTTGTAGGGTTTTCCCCTTGTTTTGTTGATAGTCCCTACCTAATCAGGCCAAGGGCCGGATGAAAAAAGTATGCGTATGCTTATTCTGTTACCCTTGAAAAATAAAGATTCATTTCAAAGATTCATTTCATTTTCTCTCTCTCTCTCTCTCTCTCTCTCTCTCTCTCTCTCTCTCTCTCTCTCTCTCTCTCTCTCTCTCTCTCTCTCTCTCTCTCTCTCTTCTCTCTCACACACACTCTGACACACACACACACTCACACACACACATACACACACACACACTCTCTCTCTCTCACACACACACACACACACACACACACACACACAATTTAGAATTGTTGACACCAAAGTCAAACCAATTCTGTTGTATGGTTCAGAGATTTGGGGATATAGTAGATTTGACAATATTGAAAAGGTGCATATCAAGATTTGTAAAATGATTTTAGGTGTTGGCAGAGATGTATAGAATAGCATTGCTTTGGGTGAATGTGGTAGATACCCGGTATACATTGATACTTTTACACAAATGTTAAAATATTGGACTAGACTTCTTGCCATGCCCGAGAATAGATATCCCAAGCAATGTTACTTCATGTTGCTCAAGCATGATCAGATGGGCAGAAAAAACTGGGTAACTCACTTAAGATCTTTTTGTGTTCAAATGATTTTGGATATGTCTGGGAAATGCAAGATATTGGAGATGTTTCCTTGTTTATAAGAACTTTCAAGACCAGACTTTTGGACATATATCGCCAGAATTGGCATGACTCATTGATGTCTTGTCCTGATTATTTGAATTACCACCCTGATATATGTAGAGTTAATTATGTAGGACTTTTGGTTTCCTCTGAACACCATCATATACTTTGCTTATTAAGAAGTAATACACTGCCACTGAAAGGCATTCCACGTTATAAGAAAACACCTGTAAATCCTTATTGTGTGCAGTGTGACGGATTTGTCGTTGAAGATTTATGTCATTTTTGGTTCATATGCCCAAAATATGCTGCTTTGCGTAAACGTTATATACCCCTTTATTATCACAGGTTTCCATCAGGCTTTAAGGTTCTAACCCTTCTGAGAAACTGATTATGAACCTGGCAGTTTATGTAATTGAATGTCTAAAGATCAGAAACATGTAGCTCTTTTCCTGCCTGCAACAAAGACTATGTGCTTACTGTATTATATCACCTCGACTGCTCCATGGTTGCTTTTTCATATTGTGTTCATATGGGTGTTATGGCCTGCAAAAACTGAATAAATGTGATTGATTGATTTATTGACACACACACACACACATACACAAACACACACACACACCACTCTCCCCCAAAGTCCTTCAGATGAGATTATAAACTGAGGCCCCATGTGCAAATGCATGCAGAACATCTTGCGCACACGTTAAATCCTGTTCCACTTTTTGAAAGAGTAGGCATTGTGTGCCTGTGGGAACAGATGACAGAATTTACGAAACCGCATACCCACGGGAACTTCTAAAAAAACCACAACCACACACAGGGAGTGGATGTATAAAAGCACATAAGGTTACTACTACCCACCTGTTCGTGAATACGTGAATGCTGTTGGTAAAGTCAATACAGCAATATATATCCAAGAAGGAATAGATTATAGTGCATGTTGTTCACCTATGCCTAATGATATCCCAGATTCATATTCATGTGCTGCATGTGTAAAGTTTACAGATCTTTGGTCATGAACATTGTTTCAGTATATTTGCCTAAGGGAGCTAATGACTATAATACAGAATGGCTGCACTCATTACAAGATAATCAGAAATGGCTGGTAGCAGGGGACTTCAATGCTCACGCACCCTTTTGGAATAAAGGAAGTATATCCATCTCCTGCAATCGTTTTTTAGAAAATATAACAGACTCTTGTCTATGCCTACTAAATGATGGAAGTGTCACCAGAATACCTGACATCTCTAATCACAAGGCATTGGCATTAGATCTGTCTTTAATATCTTCTGCTCTTGCACCTGAATGTACGTGGGCAACTTATGAAGACACATTGGGAAGTGATCATTTACCTATTGTTATTACTTTTAATGAAATCAGTCCCCTGTAACACTGAAAAAGATAAACTCCCAAAGTTTAACTATAAAGAAGCTAATTGGAAACAGTTTAAAAGTATTCTTGCAGCCTACAATACAAACAGCTTGGATTCTGAAAACATAGATGAATTTTATTCTTCCTTTACTAATGCCATCATTCAAGCTGCTTACTTATCGATCCCAATCATTAAATCATTAAATCAAGGAAATGTTTGGTGGACACCTGCTTGCGAGGAAGCAGTAACCAACAAACGTTTAATGTATAAAACATATTTTAAAAATAAGACGCCAGAAACCATGAAAAACAGAAACAGGCAAAAAACTATAGCAACATGATCATAGCTCAGGCAAAACGACAATTTTGGTCTTCGTTTTGTTTGTGCGATGTATCAAATCATAAAGATCTTAACAAAGTGTGGCAAAAATTTCATGAAATGAGAAAAGGTGTGATTTTACCAACTTGTCCAGTTAAACTTAAAAACAATGAATTTCCAACCAATTCAGAAAAGGCTGAGGCCTTTGCAGATATGTTCTCAGAGTCTATGTGTATTGAAGGCCTCATACTTAAAAGCAATAAATACAAACAAGCTGAGGAGAAAAAAGAAAAATATAAAGACCCATGTTCTAATAATACTGAATACATCAATGCTCCAATAACAATCAATGAAGTAAAAGATTATTATTTTCCCTTCCTAATAAGAAAACTTCTGTAGGATTAGATGCCATATCCAATGATATGCTTAAACAGTTACCAGAAAACTTCATTCTTCTGATGCATAAACTTTTCCAAAAGTGGTGGACCTAAGGTGCATGCCAATGAACTGGAAGCAGTCTATTATTGTTCCCATTCATAAGCAAGGTAAGCCTAAAACTGATAAAACTAGTTATAGGCCCATAGCACTGACTTCTAACATTGGTAAACTTATGGAGAAAACTAATCTAAAAAGGCTTGTGTATTACTGTCAGAAAAATAAGGTAGTGCCTGTCAATCAAGCAGGCTTTCAAAAAGGTAGATCAGCTATCGATAACTAAGTTAAACTAACAACACAGGTCAAACAACAATTTGCGAGAAGACAAAATCTACTCGCAACATTTTTTGATGTAAAGAAAGCCTACGACCAAGTTTGGAATGCTAAATTGCTGCATAAACTGAAGACTATTGGCTTTTCTGGGCATGTTTTCTATTATATGAAAAGCTTTTTATGTAACAGAAGTATGCAAGTGAGAGTAGGTAATGCATATTCAAACTTTAGGTCATTGCATATGGGTTTACCACAGGGTTCAGTTATAGCCCCTTTTCTGTTTAATATATTGCTGTATTATTTACCCACAAACTGTCTAAAGACGTTGTCCTGGTACAATATGCTGATGATATATGTATATGGATGAATGTCACTATGAAGCATGCTACAACAAAGAGGATGATAAACTATATCAGAAAAGTATATCAAAAAGAGCTAGATAATTTGCATAAATATATTTTTGAAAATGGCCTGACATTATCGACAGAAAAAATGCACATTATGCTTTTTAATAATGGTAGTGATCCAGATACACTGCAACAGTTTACGATTGGAGGGGAGCCAATTCAGTATAAAAATAATTATGGTAAAATTTTTAGGCATTCAACTTACATCAAAATTAACTTGGAATGCTCATATTGGATACATTTTAACAAAAGCAAGGAAATGCATCAATTTTCTTAAAATGGTTAGCAGACAGTCCTTGGGACAAGATATCTTCACTCTTAAGTGCTTGTCTAAGTCACTTGTACGTTCCAAAGTGTCTTATGGACAAGAAGTCTTTTTCAGTGCTCCTAATTATTTACTTAAAAAACTCCAAAGTATAGATTGTAAGGCATACAAACTTGCACTTGGGGCACCATTCCATGCATCCACCATAGGAACTTATAAGGAAATTGGGGAACTTCCCCTAGCTGAATACCAACAACTTTCATGCGCCAAATATGTTTTACGGAGCACGAATGACGAAAATTTTGTCTGTAGTGAATTAAAAGTTCAAGCAGAAATGAATTTTCAAAAAAGGGCTAAACAAATTTTGTGTTTAATGCCTATTGGCACTTATGTATCAGATCTCTTTATAGGAGGCACTGTGGTCGAGTGGTTTAGGCGGTCAACTCGTGATCCAGAGGTCGCGGGTTCGATCCCAGCTCGGCTCGGTGTTGTGTCCTTGGGAAAGACACTTTACTCCTATTTTCCTCACCCCACCCAGGTGTACAAGTGGGTACCAGCTCTGCTGGGGAAGTATCTGGCGACAGACTAGCGTCCTGTCACAGGGGTGGTGAAAAACCATCAGTTCGCTTAACGCTACAGAAACCGGGATAAGCTCCGGCTCTATGGGCCTTCTGGCTCGAAAGAACATACTTATCAGATCTCTTTAAAAAATCTAAACTTAATCAATATGACTTAGAACCACAAAAAGAAGCTTTACCATGTCCTTCATGGGAGATGGATAAAGCCTGTTTTGATATAGAATATATTAATGAAAAAAAGAATGAAAATCAAAACATCATGGTTGCAGATGTTCAGTCGCATATTGAAAATAAGTATGCTGACTGCTTAAAAGTTTATACAGATGGATCTGTTTTAGAAAATCATGACACAGGCTCTGCATTTGTCATACCAGCACTTAAAATTGAGAAAGTGTACTATCTTGGTAAACATTGTTCAATATTTACAGCTGAACTTATTGCAGTTCTTATGGCTCTTAACTATATTATTGATTTTCCATTTTCCTTCTTTCATATCTTGCTTTGTGTTGACTCCAAGTCAGTATTGTATGCTATAAAATCCCCAAACTTCAAGGTCTCCAGAATTATTTTTGAAATTAAATATATCATACACCTCCTAAGTTTAAGATGTATTCCTGTTTCGTTTTGTTGGGTTCCTTCTCACATTGGAATTTTTTCAAATGAGTGGGCTGACAGAGCTGCAAAAAAGGGGGCAAGACATGATATGGAATCGATAGAACTGGATGTTCCCTTATCTCTACAGGAGGGATACCGAATATTGGAACAAACTTCATGGGGTAAGTTTAAAGAATCTGATCGACTCAAGGAACGATATTTAAAAAGTTGTCTGACCACTGCCCATATTTCTTGTTATTTGGCTCCTTCTCAAATAGATTTGCGTTTTATATCTGGGAGAAGGGTTAATTCACTATATTTTAGAATTAAGTTAAATGCATTGCTTACAAAATTTTGTAAACATGTCAGATGTCTATGTGGGGATCATAATTATTTCCAATACTCATATCATATTTGAGTGCCCTATTGTAAAACCTTTTTTACCTACATTTTCTGAACAGTCTCTGGAAAATGTATTTGAAAATTCAAAGCTAGCCTTTGCCATTGCCAGATGTTTATTGCATAGTCCACTTGAATATTTATTGTAGTTACATTATTGTTATTTCATGTTTCCATATTGTTGAGTTTATATTTTGCTCCTGTTTAAAAGTATTATCCTTACTTTTCTAGGTGTTTTTTTTTCTCACAAATATACCAACACTGATGCTATTTCTTAACCTTTTCTCCTTCAACTCCTTCCTCTCCTTTCTTTAACTTCCATTACACTTTCTATTTCCCTCGTCTAATATCACTTAGAGTGAACAGACGTTAAAATGAAGACAACATAACAACAACAACAACAACAACAACACCACACACACACACACACACACACACACACACACACTACAAGCATCTACACATGCTTTCTCATGTGCCACATAAATCTTAAGATTTGATTAGCTTCTGATTTGTGTCAGGGGCTTAAATAATTAGTGAGCCTTTGTGTGTGTGTGTGTGTGTGTGTAATGGGACATCTACTGATGGAACGAAGCATGCAGAGTGACCATGTACATTAACCAGCTTGAAAAGCCAAGCGGTTAGAGCAATGAGCTCATGATCTTTAGGGCACAGGTTCCAGCCACAGTCATGTCATCCAGTTGAAGGCTTTCCCCCTTGGAGTTAACTCTGGCCCTGACATCATGCCCCCTTACAAGTCTTCTGCACGAAAACTATTGAGTTTTTAATATTATGCGCAAGATGTTTTAGGTACATTCATACAAGGGGCCTTGGTATACAGTCTCATCTGAAGGACTTTGGGGGAGTGGAGTCAGTTCAAATGTTTTTGGGTTTGGTTGTTTTTTTGGGTTTTTTGGAGTCAGTTGTAATGTTAACTCCAGACTAAAAGTCCTGAAAAAGGGGGCCACCATGGTGGCTCAATCCTGAGCTGTCAGATCATGAGCTCTAACCACTATGCTACCACCTCCCCCCCTTCCCCTTACATAGGATAAAAACTAGTCTACATACACCTGAAGAGAGTTGGTGATGCTGTTGCTGAAGGATCTGTTTAGTGGCCATTGTGGTGAAAAGATAGTACATGAAATACCTGCTTGCGGCTAGCTTTTTGAGAAAACCAAGAAAAGAAAATCTAAAGCCATTTTGAACATTTGCTGCAATGCATCCTCTCATGCCTTTTCAAATGTTCATTATCTTCTAAGTGTACATAATATTTTGACACAAAATGATACTTCCCTTGAATGTTTTACCAATCTCCAGGTGTTTGTTGTTGGGTTTTTTTGTGGGGAGTGGGTTTTTTTAAAGGAAATAGTAGAGGAGGAAAACAAGTGCAGGTAACCACTTACAACTTTCTCAATCATTTTGAAAGTGAGTTATCTCCAGTTTTTTGTGAAAAATGTTAAACACAAAAGTTGACTTCATTTTTACATATTAAAGTAAACACTTTGAACCACCAACTCCTAATACTGCTTATTATACATGTAACACATTGTTCTGACAGGTTGGCCAAGCATTCTTCAACCACTTGACAATGTTGCTGAAATCAACAACGATGCTGCTGCAATTGAGTACTATTCCTTCATCATTCGATTGCTGGAAGGTGATATCATCGACAAGCTGACGGAGACAGATCTGGCTGACATTCTTGTGGAACTACATTCTAATCAAGCATTTGAAGACTTTGAATATGAACTTATTGAGGCGAGAATCACCAACAAAGGCCGGCACGATGGTGCTATGCATCTGTTCATGCTGCTCGGTATGCGAGATCCTCAGTGGCCCCTCAAATTCTTCCTTGCTCTACGTAATTGCAAATTAAAACTCTATGAAAAGATTGCTCCATTTGAAGATGACCCTGGTCAGTATATGAGACTGTATGATTTATGTCCTTGTACCTCAATAGATTTTTTTTAATGCTTCTATCTGTTTGTTTGTGTTTTTGTTTTGCTGTTGTTGTTTTTTTAGGTGTGGTTTTTGTTTTGAATTTTTGTTTTGTTTGGTTGTGTTTGTTTTTTGGTTTGGGTTTTGTTTTTGTTTTGCTGCCGTATCTTTTGTGGCTTCCTGCTGTGCTGTTCCTGTGCGTGTTGTGTATGTGCGTGTGTAAATAATAAGTTTATATGTCTTTATAGCCAATGGTTTTTATAACATTGTGTTCCCAATTGGTGTGTGAGTGTGTGTGTATGTTTGTGACATTTTTATTTGAAGTTATTTTGGAATGTTTTAATCAATATGAAATGTAGCTTTTATTGTGTCTTTCAAGACTATGATATGTATCAATCTGCTTGTCAGTATTGTAATTGCCCTTCATGGGATGATTAAAGTGTTTTTGACTTGACTTGACTTGATACCTCTCATTCTGCTCTCTCCACCACTGCCATACCTAGGCTCATCATGTTGCATCCTCAGGGCCAGAATTCTACAGGGAGCTTGATATCAATGTTAGGCCTCTGTAAAGTCACTAACCAGAAGGGCCCTGCACTGCTGCTGGGTCACTTGGATGGTTTTAGCGTGGGACTCTGTCTACTAAGTTCCTTACAGATAACAGCAAGAGGTTAGGTAAAGAACCATACTGAGTGAGACTCCCGCTTGGGGTGGTGACCACCACAATGTCCCTCCGAAGCCTTGTCCTTGTGGATGTCTGACCCCAACGGATTTGACACCTGCTCTTCACAGGCACAGAACTGTGTAGGAAACAGAGTAGCTTTTGAAGGAAAAGTCACACGTTAACAGCACTCGAACATCCACCAGTTTTTCTCCTTGCATGAGGTTGAATTCCAGTTTATATTCAGACTTTCATGCAAACATATGTTTGCATTCACACACACCCTACCCCCTTCACACACATGCACACAAACATACACAACACACACACATGCACATTTACACACACACACACAAAACACACACATCTTTCCCTCCCCCCCCCCCCCTCTCTCTTTCTTTCTTCCTCTCCCTCTCTCATCATACACATACACTCTACCATTCACATTCTCATTCCTAACTCAGTCTTCCCTCCTTTTCATATCGTCTAATATCACTTAAGTGGAAAGATGTTAAATTGAAGAACACACACACGCATGCATGCACACAGACATGCATGCATGCACGTACACACACAAACACACACACACCCTCCTACCCCCCCCCCCCCAACAAACAGATGCACATACAAACACACACACACAACTTACAACACACACACACACAACACACACACACATACACACACACACACACACACCGTTGATCCCTCTTTAACGACAGTTTCATCTGATCACACACACACACACACACACACACACACACACCGTTGATTCATCTTAACGACAGTTTCATCTGATCACACACACACACACACACACACACACACACCGTTGATCCCTCTTTAACGACAGTTTCATCTGATCACACACACACACACACACACACACACACACACCGTTGATCCATCTTAACGACAGTTTCATCTGATGACAGTGGTCAATAAAACATCCGCCGAGGACAGAACTGCAACAAGAGGTGGGGACTCTGGAGGCGCCAAAGGAGGAGAGGAGGAGGAGGAGCAGACAGTACCAAAGCATCCTCTGTTCTCCCCAGAGTGGCCTTCAGGGACAGATTGCCGGGACACCAGCCAACTGGGACCATCCGCGCTAGGATCGTCCGGTATCACTTAAAGTGGAAAGACGTTAAAATTGAAGACTTACTTACTTATCACTTAAAGTGGAGAGACGTTAAAATTGAAGACTTACTTACTTATCACTTAAAGTGGAAGACGTTAAAATTGAAGACTTACTTACTTATCACTTAAAGTGGAGAGACGTTAAAATTGAAGACTTACTTACTTATCACTTAAAGTGGAGAGACGTTAAAATTGAAGACTTACTTACTTATCACTTAAAGTGGAGAGACGTTAAAATTGAAGACTTACTTACTTATCACTTAAAGTGGAGAGACGTTAAAATTGAAGACTTACTTACTTATCACTTAAAGTGGAGAGACGTTAAAATTGAAGACTTACTTACTTATCACTTAAAGTGGAGAGACGTTAAAATTGAAGACTTACTTACTTATCACTTAAAGTGGAGAGACGTTAAAATTGAAGACTTACTTACTTATCACTTAAAGTGGAGAGACGTTAAAATTGAAGACTTACTTACTTATCACTTAAAGTGGAGAGACGTTAAAATTGAAGACTTACTTACTTATCACTTAAAGTGGAGAGACGTTAAAATTGAAGACTTACTTACTTATCACTTAAAGTGGAGAGACGTTAAAATTGAAGACTTACTTACTTATCACTTAAAGTGGAGAGACGTTAAAATTGAAGACTTACTTACTTATCACTTAAAGTGGAAAGACGTCTAAATTGAAGACTTACTTACTTATCATTAAGTAGAAAAGACGTAAAATTGAAGACTGACTTACTTATCACTTAAGTGGAAAGGACGTTAAATGAAGGATGGACTTACTTACCTTCGCGTAAAGGTCTGGCTCCTGGTCCTGTTGTTGTTGTTGTGTGTGCAAAAAATGAGAGAAGAGGGGGGGTGATGTTGTTGGGGTGGGGGGGGTGGTGGGGGGGGGGGGTTGCTGTGATTGAAAGGTTGGAGGGTTGGTTTGTATCTTCTGTGATGTGTGAGTGTGTGTGTTCATTAGTGGGTGGGGTGGGGGGTCTTAGTGTGTTGAGTTGTTATCATTTGCTTGTGTGGGTGTGTGGTGTGTGTGTGTTTATGATGCGTCTGTGTAAGATTGAAGGATTCAGGATTCCTTGAATGGTTGTTGTTGTTGTTGCTGTTGCACATTCCCCAGATGAACACCCCGGAGTTCACCCACAATATGCATGCTGTCTCACTCATCCCACCTGGGAATCGCTGTGAGAGGGGAAATACACACTGGATGAGAAGTTTGTGTGTATGACTTTTCAAATACCTCACCATAATATAGGCAGCCATACTGTGACTTCAGAGTCCTTTTACAGGAGACTGCAGTTTGTAATGCTAAGTGCTTGTCACGGCTGAAGATTCTCAACTTTATAATTAATTTTACAACATAATAACATTTCATTATGGGTATCAGCACTTTGCTTGCTTCAATCACTGAGACAGCTTGTGGCCAGGGACCACAATGAATGACTGAGTGATTTTTTTCCCCCTATGTCAGATGGATCAACAGTCTTGTGGTAATGCATCTTAATAGAAATTGACATGTGGGGTTCAGTTCCATCTGAAGCCAGATTTTTTTCCCCTGCATCCACTAGACCATTTGTCATAGTCTGGGTGCTAGTCTTTCTGATAAAACAACAAACCAAGATCCTGTGTGCTACATAATACAATCACATGTCTTTTAGCCAAGGCAACAAGGGGCTAAATTCTGTAGAAAATGGCTTCTGTCATAGGGTTACAAGTGAACATGAAGTATAGGAAGGAAAAATGATTGGATGATACTGCGCATGTAGCGGAATATTTTTCCTGTGTAGAGCAGCCTGATGTTTTCTCATATCATGCAGAGAAACTTTCTGATTATTAGTTATTTACAGTACAATGCAGTATTATACAATGCAACACTGTTAAATACTCTACACTACAATGCAATGCAAAGCAAAGCAAGGCAACACAATACAATGCAGCACAGTATAATGCAGTGCAGAGCAGTACAGTACAGAACAATACAATACAAGTCATTATCAAAAGATATGGTACAGTGCAATCCAACATAACACAACATATTACAGTGCTCTACCACAACACACAACTCCACATAACACCACAACACAGGTTTGACCTCTGAACTGACGTTAACCTTGACAGGTATGGCTAGCTGACCTCCCAGTTCCCTGTTGGTAACACATTCATGTTCCTTTAATAAGACTTTGACAGAAACCTTGCCTTGCCGTGCCATGCCTTGCCTTGCCTCAACTTGCCTTGCCTCGTCTTGACTTGACTTGACTTGATTTACCTTGACTTGACTCGACTCGACTCGACTTGACTTGACTTGACTTGCCTTGCCTTGCCTTGCCTTGCCTTGACTCAACTCAGCTCAGCTTGCCTTGCCTTGCCTTGACTCAACTTGACTTGTTCTCTCCCTTGAACTGACCTTTAGCATTGGTTTGAAATTTTCAGGCCAGGGGCTGGCTTCAGATACTGCCAGTTTTGATATTGCCTGGGGTGGTCCCAGAACTGATGCTGATGGTGGAGATGAAAGACCTTACTTTTCTGACGAGGAGAAGTACAACACTGAAGGTTAGACTACAGGACTGAAACATTTTCCTCACAAATCATCCAGCTGTATTTTCAAAGTGGTAGTAGAGATATTTAGATCAGGGGAGAGGGTAGAGATCAGGGGACGGGATAGCTCAGTGGTCGGAGCACTCGTTTTCCCCTAGCCAAGTTAAGCAGCGTCGAGCGTGGTTACCAGTTGGATGGGTGACCGTTTGCGCGCCTTGGCTTCAGTACAGTTCACCCAGCTGTAAATGGGTACCTGCCCTCTTTAGGGTCAGGGAAGGTAAAGCAGTGAGGGAGAGGAGATGGGCGCCGCCCTCAATATGCTGGCCCTAGAGAAGTGAGGTCTCTGACGCCTCACTCCCCTACGACCTTAATATAGGTTATGGGACTCCTTTACCCTTTTCCTCCTTTTAGTAGAGATCAGCAAGTTAAATGTCTCTGTGTGTGTGTGTGTGCGTGCGTGCGTGTAGAGATTTTCCCCAGGAGTTGACATCAGTTCCGTCTCCACTTCCCCAAAAGTCCATCAGATGAGACTATTAATCGAGGTCTCGTGTGTGAATGCATGCAGAACATCTTGTGCAAATGTTAAAACCTGTTCAGCTTTTTAGAAGAGTAGGCCATTGTGTGCCTTGGGAACGGACAACAAAATTTACAAAACTGCATACACACGGGGACTGCATGTTAAAAAAAAAGCACACAAGAGCTTATTCCATTATCCTCGAAATAAAAGAATAAAGAAAGAAAGAAATGATAAAATTTGTTAAAATAGATAAAACAGATTCTTACTATATAAAGTAAATTGTTTCTCTGGCTTGCCGATGGAAACTGAACTGTTTTAAGACAAAATATGTTGGACATGTCTCTTGTATGTGTGGCTATAGTGTAACTGTTGATCATATATTAATTTGAAGCATGCTAAAAAGTTACATACCTATTAATACCTCGTCATCATCATCGGCGATATTCAGTGATCTTTTACTGAGATATATATTTTTTTAAATCGTTATTGCACAGCCCAATTGATTCATTATTATGATTATTATGAACTCTAAAGACACCATGCTTCTGTGGATTATATTTTATCTTGTTGTTATAGTTTTAAAATATTGTTTTATTGGTTACATTTTGTTAGAAATTGAGATTTTTACTGTTCTGTACCTAAGAATTATTTTAGATTTACATGTTCTTGTTTATTGTAGATTTTGTAAAATTAACCCCCTACCCAACACCCAGATCCCCCTCTCCTCACCCCTGGCCTTTTTGTGTGTAATATCACAGTTAGTGAAGAGACATAAAAGGATATCAAACACATGTGCATGAGTGAAATTTGCCAGGTGTGGTTTGTCTCAGTGGTAAGTGTAAGACCATTTCATTCGAAAAATGGTTCAGCTGTACTATAGGCAGCAAGATTGAATTGATTTTAGCTGTACCTGCTTGTAAACATGAGTAAAACATATCCTAAAAAAATCACCAACTGGCTCATCTAAATTGGTCAAGACCAATATATATCCTGATTTCAAATACTCATCTATTGATCGGCTGCAGTTTTGTTAACTGTATAACAGACAGGGACGGGATAGCTCAGTGGTCGGAGCACTCGCTTTCCCCAAGCCAAGTTAAGCAGCGTCGAGCGTGGTTACCAGTTGGATGGGTGACCGTTTGTGTGCCTTGGCTTCAGTACAGTTCCCCCAGTTCACCCAGCTGTAAATGGGTACCTGCCCTCTTTAGGGTCAGGGAAGGTAAAGCAGCGAGGGAGAGGAGATGGGCGCCGCCCTCAATATGCTGGCCCTAGAGAAGTGTGGTCTCTGACGCCTCGCTCCCCTACGACCTTATAGGTTATGGGACTCCTTTACCTTCCTTTAGGAGGCACCGTGGTCGAGTGGTTTAGGCGGTCAACTCGTGATCCAGAGATCGCGGGTTCGATCCCCGCTCGGCTCGGTGTTGTGTCCTTGGGAAAGACACTTTACTCCTATTTTCCTCACTCCACCCAGGTGTACAAGTGGGTACCAGCTCTGCTGGGGAAGTATCTGGCGACAGACTAGCGTCCTGTCACAGGGGTGGTGAAAAACCATCAGTTCGCTTAACACTACAGAAACCGGGATAAGCTCTGGCTCTATGGGCCTTCTGGCTCGAAAGAACATACTTACCTTCCTTTTACCTTTTATAACAGAAAACCTTGGGTTTTTTCTTCTTGTTTTTTCCTTTTTCACTTAGAATCGGAGAAGAGCCGACACAGTAAAGCGGCAGGGACTGGTGTTCCTAAGGCCCTGGAACTGCGGAACTACCAGCATGAGCTGTCGGAGAATGGATTGAATGGAATCAACACCATCATCTGTGCCCCAACAGGGTCTGGCAAGACCAGGGTGGCCCTGCACATCGTACAGAAGCACTTGGAAGGACAACTTCTGGGTGAGCGAAAGTCAGCATTTGTCACGCCAGTCATGCCATGGTTTCTGATTACCACTCATGGTTTTTAACGCCAGTCGTGGTTTTTAACACCAGTCGTGGTTTGTAACATCAGTCGTTGTTTGTAACGCCATTCGTGGTTTGTAACACCAGTCATGGTTTGTAACACCAGCCATGGTTTGCAACATGGCCATTTGTGGTTTGTAACACCAGTCATGGTTTGTAACACCAGCCATGGTTTGCAACACCAGCCATGGTTTGCAACATCAGCACTGTATTTTTGTAACAAAGGGGACAGAATAGCTGAGCGGTGAGAACGTCAAGACTAGTGTAATCTGCCCGCACAAAGGGGGCTCATGTTAGTCTGGGCATTTGCCTTTTGGATACATCATAAACCAAGGCCCTGTAATGTATGCAGCATGCATTTCAGTGCATGTAAAAGAACCTGCAGCAGCAAGAGAGTTGTCAATGGCAAAAGCCACAGAAATGAAGAAATCTGCAGATAGGGGGAAAAAAATTAAGTAGCACTGCTTTTGCGGTGACACATTCTCCATCTCCCATGGATAATGCAGAAAAAAAGTGATCTCTATCACGTTAAATCGTGAGTGAACACAGGCCAGATAATTATCTGGCACACATGTTACAAAGCCAGCCAGCCATCTCCAGTACAAGAGCAGGCCAAATAGGGTTGGTGAGCTGACTGCCATGAGCATACCCAGCATGCTGACTCCAGCCTGGAGAGGTATGGGTTTTGCCAGATTCAACTTTGCCTTAGGCCGCATGATATTAACAGTGTCTCTGCACTTCCCATCTGACTTCTTAGGGAGTTAAGAGAAGTCAGTCATCAGTCAGTCTGTCTGTTTGCCTGTCAGTCAATGAGTCAGTTAGTCGGTCTATCAGTCAGTCAGTCTTTTAACAGCAGTTCTCATGGTGTTTGAAACTTCTTGTTGTTGGTTTTAGTTTTTTGTTTTTAACATTCAACCTGTACATGTAAGGAACTTGATATTTGATGCAGCAGAGCTTCAGCTGTTTGTAGCTTGATGATCATGATAAATGGTTTGATTGCATCATTTTGAAATACTTAACTTTATGTTTAGGGCGACCTGACAGCATATACTCCACATCGGGAAAACAAAACAAACAAATCTTTGCTTTAGGGGGGAAAAAGTCCAATATCTGCAGTGTGAGTCTTTCTCACATTGTTGATCTGAGTGTGTAAAGTACCTGCATAGGTCCAAAATCAAAATTTTCATTTTCATATTTGATTCCCATGAAGTAGCATGAGATGCTTGTTTTGTGTTTTTGCTGGTTTCTTTTTGCAGTGTTTACATCTGAGCATTTTTGTTCAAAGTAAAATGTATGGCACAATGTCACCATTATTGTCTGGTAGATGAGACGCGTAAAGTGGTATTTCTGGCCCGCACTGTCCCACTGGTATCCCAGCAATACCGGAACTTCAGAGAATACTTGCCAAATTACCGGGTAAGTGTCAGTTGTTGGGTTTTGGGTCATTCTTTTTTATATACATTAGGATAAGGAGCTGAAAATCATACAAGTTTTTCTTTGGTCGTTAAACTTCCACTTGCATTGATGGGGAAAGTGGAAGGAAAAAATCACAGAAAACTATCTAGTGTTCATGATTTGTCTTTTTAAAAATTTATTTGTAGTTTGTTTGAGCTGTTAGAAAGCTGTATGATCTGTAGCTGGTAATGATGAAAATAGCTTCTGTCTTGTAAAGATGGTGTTTGTAGCTGTAAACTAATACAGATGAAAATGGTGATGCTGATTGTTTAGGAGTAGTCTCTTCACTCTGCGTACTCGTCCATGAGGTTTTGTCAAGGAGAACTTCATGTGTCACTGTGGTAGTATAGGCATTCACAATGAGTGATCTTCCTGACAGAGTGACCAAATAAAATATTTTAAAAATATTTTGCAAAAGATGATTCTCTTTCTCTTATGACTGAAATGTTACTTTTAATCCTTAAGTTATTCATGTAAGTCCTCATTTAATTAATTGTAGTTCCGTGACTCAAATGATAAAAAAGCAAATTAAACAAAAAATTCTCCAGTCCAAACAGTGGGCATTTTGTTGTGTAAAATTATTATAATAATATAATAATAATAATGTATGGAATTTATATAGTGCTGAATCTTGTAAAGCAACAAATCCAAGCACTCAGATGACAATTTTTTTCCCCTCGAGGACAATGGAATAAGCACTCATGTGCCCTTTTCTACATCCATTCCCCATGTGTATGCGGTTTTGTAAATTTTGTCATCAGTTCCCACCGACACACAATGGCCTACACTTTTGAAAAGCGGAACAGGATTTAATGTGTGCGTAAGATGTTATGCATGCGCTCGCACATGGGGCCTTGGTTTATAGTCTCATCTGAAGGACTTTGACATTCAGTTCGATTTTTGGGGTCAAAACTGGGAAGAAAGGGCGAGGCTGGGAATTGAACCCAGAACCTCACGGTTTACTTGTTGGCAGGCAAACGTCTTAACCATCCTGCCACCTTCCTTCCAAGTTATCGTGATATCTCCTTTGTTTGTTTGTTGTTGTTGTTTATCTGCTTTGCAGTTACACTGGTCATTTAACCCCCACTTTTAGCTGCTCTCGGCTGCTATCTGTTCCATCCCATCCCAGCCCAGCGGGTGCTAATTATAGCAGGAACTGATTGGTAAAAGGAATCATCAGCATCAATGCCTTTGTGCCTTATTGGCACGTAGGGCAGCAACAAATGTTCTCCACTCCTGTCTGTCCTGGGCCAGCTTCCGAATGGTTCCCCAGGTATGTTGGAAAGTCTTCAGCTCTGTTTTGACAGTCCGACGCCAAGTGTTCTTGGGTCGTCCTCGTTTGCGTTTTCCCTCTGGTGTCCAGTGGAGGCTGTTCGGGCGATGTTTCCCTGTTCCCGACAGCAGATATGCCCTATCCATCCCCATGCTTATGCATGATGATGGTGTCCATGCTTTCCTGGTTGCAACGGGCAAAAAGTTCTTGGTTGGAGATGGTCTCAGGCCAGAAGATACGCAAGATTCTTCTGAGATTCTTTGTGTGGAATGTTGGTAAAAGGAAGGAGCAGACTAATTTTAGCACTCGGCCCTGGACCCTTGACAGAGTTATGCTGGCTTTGCCTGCTGTGCAGTGTGAACTAGTGACGGGGGAAAGTGAGAACAGCATGACCGTGCATCACCGGCTGGAGAAGAACCACATCCTGGTGCTGACTCCCAAAGTCCTGGAGAATCACCTGACTCCAGACAAGATCCGCTCCCTGTCGGCTTTCTCCCTCATGGTCTTCGATGAGTGTCACCACACCAGAAAGGGGGAGCCCTACAACTCTGTCATGAAGCACTACCTCCGGTCCAAGAAACGTGGAGAGCCAGGCCTTCCTCAGGTGCGTGTTCGCTGCGGTGGTTTTGTTGTTGTTGTTGTTGTTGTTGTTGTTGTGTTTCCCAGCTTTACATCTGGGGAGTCATCCAGAATGTGCGCACTGACTCACTCTGTTTTGTTTCGTTTTGTTTTAAAGAATATTTTCTTTCGTTTGTTTGTTTCATTTGCATGGCTTGTTTTGGTTAGGGTTTTTTTTTTTCCTTTAAAATTCTTATATATGCATATAAAAATTATATGATTTTTGTTTTAGATGGATGGCTTGATGAGGAAAAAAAGCAGTTGCACTGCTTATTCAATGTACCATCTAGAGAGAAAAGTTTGACTTTGACTTTGACGCATCCCACTTGGAAGTCACTGTGAGACTGTAAGTACACACTAGATGAGAAGTTAGCCTGTCTAACTGTTTTCAAGTTTCACATCAAGTAGGCAGGCCTATTGACTTCAAGGGGATTTTCACCTCCTTTAAAAAGAGTGCAGCTTGTTATGGTAAGAGTTTGTCCTGGGGGGAGGGGGGATATGAAGAAAATTTATCGTTGATTTTGTCTTGACCATGATAATGGGTGTCAGAATCATCACAGAACATTTATTTGTTATGCTTCTGTTTTTGCCTGCTTGGTTGTTCTTGTTCTGATTTGCTATTTAGTTATCTATTTTTTGCTGTTTTGCTTCTAATTTCTTGTCACAGGTTGGGTTTTTTTCCCCCCAAATATCACTGAGGAGACTGTTGTGTGTAGATTATTGGACTAACGGCGTCTATCGGAGTGGAGAAAGCCACAACTACCAAGGAGGCAAGGGAGAGTATTCTGGGTATTATGGGGAATCTGGACGTGAATGTTATCTCCCAGGTGGTGAAGTATAAGGACGAGCTCTTGGATAAGGTTCCTCGACCTGAAGAAGGTAATGTGTATGTGTGAGTGTGTGTGTTGTATGTGTGTTGGGTGTGGGTGTTTGTGTGTGGGTGTTTGTGTGTGGGTGGGTGTTGTGTGGGTGTGTGTTGTGTGGGTGTTGTGTGTGTGTTGTGTTTGTGTTGGTGCATGTGGTGTGTCTTGTGTTGTGTTGTGATGTGGTGTGTGTGGTGTGTGTGTTATGTTCAAGATTTACCACAATCTGCTGTTCTGTAGAATTGATGGCCCTTTTTAAATATTCTGCTACCCCACAGGAAGAGATCAGTATGTCAAGAATCTTTGCATTCAAAAATGTATCACAAATTTTCCTTGAAACAGGAAGAGTATTTGTTAAGATAATTCTTTTGTCTATCAGAATTATTTGTTCAATCATTTATTTATTTATCTAGCTATTTAGCATAGAATGAATTATTCAGTCATTTTGGTATTTTTTACTTGTTTTTATTGCTGATTACAGTTTCTGAAATAGGCAGAGCAGCCATTAGTATAATGTGTTTATTCTGTAAGATTTTTCAAAACTTCATTTATTTGTCCATTTATTTCTATATCTAATTTTTGTATAGAATGATTTATTCAAAGTGAGCTTATCTTTACATGCTTCTTGCTTAATGACAAGTTTCTAACATTCTGAGTACCTGTTTCATGGCCTGAGTATAAACAGACACAGTACGCTTTTACTCATTATGATCCAGTGTACACATGTGTTTGATCAGTCGAATGATAGACTGATGCATGGATAGATGGATGGATGGGATAGACTGATGCATGGATAGATGGATGGATGGACTGACTGATTGATCGAGTGACACATTTGAAAGGCTCTGCATATTCTCATTAATTTTGTGGCTGGCTGCAGAGCTGACGGCCCTGGAATCCCGTGAGAATGATGACATCAGCAAAGTTATCATGAATGTGATGGAGAAAATCATTGAGCAGCTCCTGCAGCGGGAGCAGCGAGTCAAGACAGACAGTGAGGTGGAGGAGGTACGCCGTCTGCTCTCCAAGCATGAGAACGATCTGAAGAGCCAGAAGTTTGGACAGTGGGCAGTGACCCTGAGGAATCAGGTACAAATGAAGGAATGGGTCAATGTTGTTATTGGGTGTCTCCCAGCTTAACATCCTGGGCGACACCTGAACTATGTGGTTTTGTCTCACTTATTCCAGGAATGAGTTTTTCGCTTATTTTAACCAAAAAAAAGCATGGTTGCTGTATAAGTGTTTGACGATGAAGAAGAAGACTCCTGGGAATCCTTGTGAGAGAATAAATGAATGAGAGGATGCATGGCTTGTGGAGTGCTTTGAAACCTCTTCACTCATAGACAAAACTGCTGTGCTGGGGGTGGGTGGGGAAAGGACATTGAAAAGGAGGCATAGGAATAGGGAGGGGATGAGGATAAAATGGAATAGGGAAGGGAGGGATAAAATGGAACAAGCAGGGGGCAGGGATAAAAATGGAATATGGATGGAGTAGGGATAAAATGGAATAGGGAAGGGAGGGATAAAATGGAATAAGGAGGGGGCAGGGATAACTGCATGCACACGGGGACTGGATGTAAAAAAAACCACACAAGTGCTTATTCCATTATCTTTGGAAATAAAAGAAAAAAGGAATTGTCTTTCAGAAACATTCCGGGTGATTTTCTTAAGGTTTAATTTGAGTGCTACATTTTGAGTTTTACATGAATTTTTATGTGGTTGTTTTTGTGTTGCTTTTCAGGCACGTCTGCTGCTGCGCGCAGTAACCCCCCAAAACGAACGTGAGGTCCAAAAGATCATGGCACGCCAAGCCTTCTCCTGGGAAGTGCAGGTGTTGGCGGAATGGCTCGTGGTAAGCGATGTCAAAGCAACCACATACTGTCGCAAGTACTCACGAAAATATTTCCCAGTCAGCCCAAAGGATTAGAAGGACATTGGTGGCTCTGAGGAGGAAGTCTGTTTGTTGTTGCTGTTTATGTTGTGTGTTCCTCAGCCAAACACCCCAGGAGGTCGCCTAGAATATGCTGTGTTGTCTCACTCGTCCCTCCTGGGAATCAGTGTGAGATTGTTAGTACACAGCTCAGGATAAAATTGCACTTTTCCTTTAAGGAAGTGTCTAAGCTGTGTACTAACAAAAGCTTGACATGGCCAAAGACAATCTTCTTCTTCATTGAATGCGTAGACAGCAACTGTTGTTGTCTGTTATATGAGCAAAAATGTGTCATGCTGCCGTTAAGCACCTGACATGTCAGGCCCAATGCATCTGACTTCGGCGTAAGAGAGAATTGTTATCTTTCAAGTCTTTCTGGAAAAAAGGAGACTGGGCCAATAAAGCAGAAAATAGAGAAGGAGGTGACAGGAAGAAATGGAACAAGGCAGAAACAAAGAGAGTGGTAGAAAAGGGGGAGAAAATTTCTAGCACAGAATTTTGAGAATGTGGGGATGCTATTTATACTGACAGGCCCCTGGCATCCCCACCGGGGAGAAAGACTATCTCAATGTAGTATTTTAAAGCATAACAATGTTTGCATGTTGGCCTTGGCACTTAGCTTACCTCTATAATTGACTAACAAAGCTGATGTACTGGGCCAAAGTCTGTTTTATTCTGGCAGCTGACAGTGTGAGTCAAGCCCATGATGCCCGGGTCAAGAGTTAAAGCATTCTACCCGCTGAGTCAGTTATGTACGCTCCATACGTTACCTCAGACTTCCTCTTAAATTGTCACTGGTGTGGTGTGGCTGTCTGGTGTAGCTGTTGTAATTGGCTGGGATGTTGAGACAAGAAGAAATGCCTGAAGATTTGGTTTAAATGTTGGAATTTTGATTCTACAGTTTTCATTTTTTTTAAGTTTCATTTTCAGTGAGGTGACAGCTCTGATATGGTTTCTATATTTCAATTTGGCTTGGAGCTAAGCATCATGATTGATTGATTGATTGATTGATTGTTTAAAAGAGAACTGTAAGATTACTAGGATTTGCATAGTTCTGAAAAGGTTCCTGAATATCTTTCATTTTTGCAATTCCCATTTCAAAGCCTTGAACGTCCCTGAAAATCATTTTCCTTTGGGTACCTAAAAAGTGCTTGCATTTAAAAAGTGCTTAGATTTTCTTTTTGTCATCAAATCTGAATAAGTTTTTTCCAGTAAAATATGTGATTGTTTCAATTTGAATTTGAGATAATACTGGAAAAGAATAAAACATAAATGGAAAGTTGAAATCTATGTGAGCTATTCATCTCATCATTGAGCTATTTATAGACTTTTGGCTTGTTGATGCTCTTTTGCATTTATGAATATGTATGACTTGCTCAATAAAACATTTTTTAATTAAACCACAATTCCTCGAGCTTTCCACGTAAAGTTGTGTATGGATGCAAATTGTGCAGGCCTACAATGAAGCCTTTGATGTGCATGACCTGACATGTCCTGAAGATGTGCTTCACTATCTGGAACTCAAGTCTGTGCTGCGGCGGGAAGAGGACACACAGTTCATCTCTATGGAGCTTGATCAAGAGCTGCTGGGGCACTTTGCCAGTGAGGGAACCATTCTCTTTTCTTAGAATCTTTTCCAAGTAATGATCTGTTTTCTTAGAATCTTTTCCAAGTAGAGATCTGTTTTCTTAGAATCTTTTCCAAGTAATGATCTGTTTTCTTAGAATCTTTTCCAAGTAATGATCTGTTTTTTTATAATCTTTTCCAAGTAAAGATATGTTTTCTTAGAATCTTTTCCAAGTAATGATCTGTTTTCTTAGAATCTTTTCCAAGTAATGGTCTGTTTTCTTAGAAGCTTTTCCAAGTAAAGATCTGTTTTCTTAGAATCTTTTCCAAGTAATGATCTGTTTTCTTGAATCTTTTCCAAGTAAAGATCTGTTTTCTTAGAATCTTTTCCAAGTAGAGATCTGTTTTCTTAGAATCTTTTCCAAGTAAAGATCTGTTTTCTTAGAATCTTTTCCAAGTAGAGATCTGTTTTCTTAGAATCTTTTCCAAGTAAAGATCTGTTTTCTTAGAATCTTTTCCAAGTAATGATCTGTTTTGTTGAATCTTTTCCAAGTAATGATCTGTTTTTTAGAATCTTTTCCAAGTAAAGATCTGTTTTCTTAGAATCTTTTCCAAGTAATGATCTGTTTTCTTCAATCTTTTCCAAGTAATGATCTGTTTTCTTAGAATCTTTTCCAAGTAATGGTCTGTTTTCTTTAATCTTTTCCGAGTAAAGATTGTATTCATGACACTCTTTCTTCCTTTGACCTGACATTGATAGAAAGCTGCTTGGTTGTTTTGATAATAATGGAATTGGCTTTTTTTCCCATTTGTTTGTTTCTCCCTTTCCCACAATTTCTTTTTCCAGCAAAGATTGTCTGTCAATGCTTTGCTGTCTTTTCTGATGCCTGTGATGTACAAAAACAGTTGTATTATGACCCTTCCTAATCAGGAATGTTTGGACAAAGTGAGTTAAAAGTTTCCTGAATCATGAATTTTTTTTTTTTTAAATTAGGGGAAAGAGGGAAAGTATTTAAAACTAAGAAAGCGGATAGAAAAGTGACTGTGGCGATGTTGCAATAATTGATAATCAGAACATCTGAAGAGTATCTTATAACTGAAAAAAAACAACCCAACTAAATCATGCCTCCTGATCCTCATTTTCAGAAGTGAAGAAGCAGCTAGAATTGTTCAAGGGACAAAAGAATCCAAACCTGAAGGTGCTGGAGGCAGCCATCATGAACCACATTGAGAGGGCCAGTGATGACGAGGAGGGGTTCCGTATCCTGGTGTTTGTGAGGACGCGCGCCACCTGCCGAGCGCTCTGTCGCTGGCTCAACAGCCATGATGTTGATGAGCGTTTAAGGTCTTTGAATGCTCAGTATTTCACTGGCACTGGCGCCCATCAGGAGAATGGAGGTAGGTAGGACTTCTTCTCTCTGTGTGAATGTGGACATCTTTAAACATACCACTAAGAAACATGGAGGGAGAAAGATGAGATAGTTTCGAGACACACCCACCCACCCACCCCCCTGCTGTGGAAATGTCGGTGGACCTGTCAGTATAAATAGTATCCCCACTTTAAGGAAATTCTGTGCTAGGAATTTCCTCTTTTCTAACCCATTCTTTGTTTTTACTTTGTTCCTTTTCTTCCTGTCACCTCCTTCTTGTGTATTTTCTACCTTCTTGGTCTATTCTTCTGCCTTTTTTCCAGAAGGACTTAAAAGATAGCAATTATCTCACACACCAATATCAGCAGTCTCACATTGATTCTCAGGTGGGATGATTGAGTCAGAGTGCATGTTCTGGGTGACCCCCAGGGTGTTCAGCTGGGAAATGGGCAACAATAACACTCACAATACTAAAATAAAAATTGTTTAAATTTTAAATAATTCACTCACAATACTGTTCTCTTCTATTGTGTGTACAGGTATATATTCTGTGTACAGGTATATCGCAATACTGTTCTCTTCTATTGTGTGTATAGGTATATATTCTGTGTACAGGTATATCGCAATACTGTTCTCTTCTATTTTATGTACAGTAGACCTCCTATGACCTGGTGGAGACGTTGACTTGCAATACTGTTCTCTTCTATTCTGTGTACAGGTATATCGCAATACTGTTCTCTTCTATTCTGTGTACAGGTATATCGCAATACTGTTCTCTTCTATACTGTGTACAGGTATATCGCAATACTGTTCTCTTCTATTCTGTGTACAGGTATATCGCAATACTGTTCTCTTCTATTCTGTATACAGGTATATCGCAATACTGTTCTCTTCTATTCTGTGTACAGGTATATCGCAATACTGTTCTCTTCTATTCTGTGTACAGGTATATCGCAATACTGTTCTCTTCTATTCTGTATACAGGTATGACTGCCTATGACCAGGTGAAGATGCTGACTTGCAATACTGTTCTCTTCTATTCCGTGTACAGGTATATCGCAATACTGTTCTCTTCTATTCTGTGTACAGGTATATCGCAATACTGTTCTCTTCTATTCTGTGTACAGGTATATCGCAATACTGTTCTCTTCTATTCTGTGTACAGGTATATCGCAATACTGTTCTCTTCTATTCTGTGTACAGGTATGACTGCCTATGACCAGGTGGAGATGCTGACTTGCAATACTGTTCTGTTCTATTCTGTGTACAGGTATATCGCAATACTGTTCTGTTCTATTCTGTGTACAGGTATATCGCAATACTGTTCTCTTCTATTCTGTGTACAGGTATATCGCAATACTGTTCTGTACTATTCTGTGTACAGGTATATCGCAATTCTGTTCTATTCTGTGTACAGGTATATCGCAATACTGTTCTCTTCTATTCTGTGTGCAGGTATATCGCAGTACTGTTCTGTTCTATTCTGTGTACAGGTATATCGCAATTCTGTTCTATTCTGTGTACAGGTATATCGCAATTCTGTTCTATTCTGTGTACAGGTATATCGCAATACTGTTCTCTTCTATTCTGTGTGCAGGTATATCGCAATACTGTTCTCTTCTATTCTGTGTGCAGGTATATTGCAGTACTGTTCTGTTCTATTCTGTGTACAGGTATATCGCAATTCTGTTCTATTCTGTGTACAGGTATATTGCAATTCTGTTCTATTCTGTGTGCAGGTATATCGCAATACTGTTCTCTTCTATTCTGTGTGCAGGTATATCGCAATACTGTTCTCTTCTATTCTGTGTACAGGTATATCGCAATACTGTTCTCTTCTATTCTGTGTACAGGTATATCGCAATACTGTTCTCTTCTATTCTGTGTGCAGGTATATCGCAATACTGTTCTCATCTCTTCTGTGTGCAGGCATATCGCAATACTGTTCTCATCTCTTCTGTGTGCAGGTATGACCGCCTACGACCAGGTGGAGACGCTGCAACGCTTCCAGCATGGTGCTGTCAAACTGCTGGTCACCACCTCAGTGGGTGAAGAAGGGATCGACATTGCAGACTGCAACCTGACCATTCGCTACAACCACGTTGGCAACGAAGTGTCCACCGTACAAACAAGAGGTGCATGACTAAGGAGGCTTTGGGATGTGTGTGTGTGGGGGGGGGGGGGGGGCGTGTGTGTGTGGTGGGAGGGAGCGAGGGAAGGGGTGTGTGTGTGTGTGTGTGTGTGGGGGGGGGGGGGGTGTAGATAAGTGTGTGTGTGTGTGTGGGGGCATGTTTGCCTGTGTGTGTTTGCATATGTGATTCACAACCCCCCCCCCCCCACTTAGATAGCACATGTGTTATGAAATGCGATAAACAAGACTCCATTTCATTTTGAAAATGATCAAGGTACTAGTCATTTTATCAGCTTCACTCATACCACAGAAGAAAAAAAACAACCCCAAAATATCTGTCACCAGAAATGAAAATAAAAGCTCTAAAACACAGACACCTAAGGTTTATATTACTACTCCTTGAACAAGAAAATGTACACAGGAAATAATGATTTTTGACAAAACTCATTTAGCACATCACAGCAGTTTGTAACGTATAGTATGTTAATTTGCCAATTGTTTCAGGGAGAAGCCGCAAAAGGGGAGGCCGCTCTATCTTGATGGCCATGCCGAAAATCATTGAGCAGGAGGAGCTGAACCAGAGGAGGGAGCAGCTGATGAACGAAGCACTTGAGCAGATCAGGATGATGCCTCAGCATGACATCAGACAGTTTGTGGAAGTGGTATGTCAGTTGTGTAGATGTTTGTTGTGGACAGGTCAGTATTGATTTTTGTGGGCAAGTCCAATGATTTTTGTGGGCAAGTCCAATGATTTTTGTGGGCAAGTCCAATGATTCTTCTGTGGACAAGTAAAATGATCTGTTTCTTGCTGAACTGTATATAAATTGTTTAAGACTTTTTTTTTTATAGACAAAGTAAGTAATTTTCATTTGTTGCTAAACTTCATTTGTCTGGCTGCTTTTCCTTTATTGAAAGCCATTTTCAGTGCACGTCAACTATTTGCCTTCTCTTCTCTCCAGTTTTTATTTTCATTGCGGGGATAGCCTAGTGGTTAGAGCGTTGTGCTCCTGATCTGATAGCCTGGGATCAAGCCACCATGGAGGTGCCTGCTTTAGGGGATTTTACCATGGAGGTAATGTCAGTAATGTCACTCCACTCCCCCAAAAGTCCTTTGGATGAGACTTTAAGCCAAGGTCCCATGTGTGAACACATGCAGAACATCTTGCGCACATGTTAAAAACCCATTCCACCTTTTGGAAGAGCAGGTCATTTCATGTTGGTAGGAATGGATGCACTGTTTTTGAAAACACATGCACAGGTGTGTTTAGACGTCATTTTCAAAGTCAGAATGCAGTGACCTTAGTGGTGGTTAAAAACAGTTGCAAATGCAAAAATTCGCCATTGTTTAACCTCGGAGTTGTAGCTGAGAAACAAAACAAAAAAATGTCCCATTTTTTTTATTATTATCTACCAGAAACTGACATGTGTGCCTGGGCATGTTATTCTTTTTTCCTATCAAAGTTTGTTTTTTTCCATCTTGAAAGCACCTGCCACATAATATCAATGTTTTTCCCCATCAAAGTTTTCTTTTTAATCTTCAAAGCACCTGCCACCTGGTATCCATTCCATTTTGGCCCAGGCCATATGTTTTGTCAGTTATCAAAGCAAACAAAGTGCCAAGGCTGACATCAAAATGCTCTTATGCTTTGAAATGCTATGTGGGGGTTGCTTTCATCCGTAAGAAGCACTTAGCCTTGCTATAAAAGGGGAAAACAGTCTTCTGCAGTCAGAGTATGGCTGTCTATATGGTGAAGATAAGAAAAAAATCAAAACAAACGCTAATTATAAGTCTTAAGACACAAATATCAGTTGTTGTTGTGCGTTCCCCAGCTTTACACCCTGGGGGTCACCCAGAACATGCACTCTGACTCACTCATCCCACCTGGGATATATTCTTTACCTGTAAGACCTTTACTGTAATTACATATATATATATATATATATATATATATATATATATATATATATATATATATATAATATATATATATATAAAAAATATATATATATATATATATAAATATATATATATATATGTATATATATTTATATACTTATGTGTGTGTGTGTGGGTGCGTGTAGGGGAGAGAAAGAGAGAGAGAGATGCGGTGTGTAATAATAGGTACTTTGGTATGAATGTAGGAGGCACCGTGGTCGAGTGGTTTAGGCGGTCAACTCGTAATCCAGAGGTCGCGGGTTCGATCCCCGCTCGGCTCGGTGTTGTGCCCTTGGGAAAGACACTTTACTCCTATTTTCCTCACTCCACCCAGGTGTACAAGTGGGTACCAGCTCTGCTGGGGAAGTATCTGGCGACAGACTAGCGTCCTGTCACAGGGGTGGTGAAAAACCATCAGTTCGCTTAACGCTACAGAAACCGGGATAAGCTCCGGCTCTATGGGCCTTCTGGCTCGAAAGAACATACTTGGTATGAATGCGGGTGTGTCTAAATCACCATGTAGTGAATAGACATTAAACAAAACAAAACAAACAAAACAAACAATCCCACCTGGGAATCTCTGTGAGAAAGGAAGTACACACTGGATGAGAAGTTTGCGTGTATGACTCTTTTCAAGCACCTCACCATATAGGCAGCCATACTCCGACTTCAGAGGATTTTTTTTCTCCTTTAACAAAGGAGAGTGCGGGTTGTTATGTTAAGAGCTTGTCATGGCTGAAGGCAATCTCAACACAACATTTTACAACATAACAACGTTTTAATGTAGGCCTTGGCAATTAGCTGACAATAATAACTGGCACAGCTTTTGGCCTGGGCCAAACAAATATTAGTCATCTGCATTATGCAGTAGCACACATTCATCAGATATGAGATTGATATTCATTGTTTTCCAGAACCTTGGCCTTTGCATATGGTTTCCTTGAAATTGAAGAATGAATGACAATTTCCTTGACCATTTTGAAATGTTGGCCTACTGTTTGGTTTGTGAGTCCCTCCATCTCCTTCCATCAGTAGTTCCCAGGGCAAATGATTTAGCAGTCATATAATTGGGTTTATTGTTTGTTAGTGTGTGTACGTGTATACATACATAATAATGATGATAATAATAATAATAATGGAGGCACCGTGGTCGAGTGGTTTAGGCGGTCAACTCGTGATCCAGAGGTCGCGGGTTCGATCCCCGCTCGGCTCGGAGTTGTGCCCTTGGGAAAGACACTTTACTCCTATTTTCCTCACTCCACCCAGGTGTACAAGTGGGTACCAGCTCTGCTGGGGAAGTATCTGGCGACAGACTAGCGTCCTGTCACAGGGGTGGTGAAAAACCATCAGTTCGCTTAACGCTACAGAAACTGGGATAAGCTCCGGCTCTATGGGCCTTCTGGCTCGAAAGAAGAAGAAGAAGAAGAAGAATAATAATAATAATAATAATAATAATACATGGAATTTATACAGTGCTATATCTTGCAAAAAAACAAATCAAAGCAATTTTATTCATCCTAGTCTTTCACATGCAGCCAGTTACAATTAATAGTTTTGTACAAATTCAAATGTAAACAAACACACACACACACGCACGCACGCATGCACGCACGCACGCACGCACACACACACACACACACACACACACACACACACAAAGTTTGTACACTCCGGCAGGGTGATGGAGGGTTGTTGAGGGCAGGGACAGAAATTAGGTGAAACAAGAGGAGAGAATCTTAGGTTTGAAATAAATGTGTCATGAGGCTGGATTTAAAAGCATCATAAGTAGGCTTTTGGCGAAGAGAGAGAGGGGGGTCATTCCAGGGAATGAGAAGGAATGTACAGGTGAAGACATTCACAGAGGTAGGAAGGTGCTATTTTGTGAAGACATTTGTAACAGAGGGTACAGATCTTATAGTTTACTCTCTGTGGCACAGGCAGCCAGTGGAGAGATCGCAAGAGAGGAGTAATGTGCTCAGATTTGTTCTTTCTGAGGACTAGTCAAGCTGAGCTTTGTATACATTGAAGAGGGTGGATAGATGATGCTGGCAGACCAGCCAGAAGAGAATTGCAATAGTCCAGATGTGAGAGAATGAGAGATGTGTCTAGTTTGGATGTTGCATCAGTGGACAGATACTTTCAAACTGCACTAATGCGCCATAATTGATAGTAGCACGATTGGCAGGTCTGGGTGATGAATTTTTGCATGGAGAGTGTGTTGTCGATACCTACCCCTAGATATTTCACTGCAGTGGATAGAGGGACAGACATATTGCCAAATTCTATTGAAGCTGTTGTGATGGAAGAAAGTTTATGTTTGGTCCCTACAAGCATAGCTTCAGTTTTATCTGCATTTAGCTGTAACTTGTTTTGTATCATCCAATTTTGGATATCTTGAAGGCAGTAGGACATATTTGTCAAGAGAGAAGGCAGATTTTCAGGAGTTTCACTGCTAAGAATCTAAGAGTTGTCTGCATAAAAATGATGGCTGACTTGATGACGGTTTATTATATGTGAAAGTGGAGCAGTGTAAAGAGTGAAAAGAACAGGGCCGAGAACTGATCCCTGTGGGACTCCACATTCCAGTTTGGCAGGTGTTGATTGAATCTTATTTATTGTAACTGTGTGGAATCGGTCTGTAAGGTATGAACTGAACCAGGTTAGGGCTGTGTCTTTAATACCAAATGTGTTTTGGAGGCGGTAGAGAAGAATTGAGTGGCCTATAGTGTTGAAGGCTGCAGATAAGTCGAGGAGAGTGAGAAGGGAGATTTTTCCTGAGTCAGAAGTGTACAGAAGCATGTTTATGGTGGTCTCGTGCTGTGGTTGGCATGATAGGCAGACTGAAAAGGTGGAAGTAGATTGTTGGAATGAAGATGGCTGTTGAGTTGTTTCAGAACAACTTTTTCAAGGACTTTAGATATAAAAGGTAGGTTAGAAACAGGTCTGTAATTCTTCAGAATGTTAGAGTCGAGGTCATGCTTTTTGAGTAGAGGTGTAATAATTGCAGTTTTGAGAGCTGATGGAAAAATTCCTGAGAGAAGAGATGAGCTTACTATTTTCGTGATAGTGGGTATGAGCTGTGGAATGCATTGAGTGAGAAGAGAAGCAGGTACAGGATTGAGATCGCCTGATTTTATTGTCATTTCTTTCAGAATTGTCTTGATTTCTTTCTCACTTGTTGGATGAAAGAAAAGGAGAGGAATGCCAGTGAATTGGGGATCAGGAGGCACAGGTTGGAAAGAAGTCTGATCCAGTCTGGAGCGAATGTTGCAGACTTTGTCAGAGAAGAATGAAGAAAATATAGCACGAAGTTCAGAGTGGCTGTGAACAGTGGGCAGAGGGCTTGCCTTTGCAGATCCCAGAAGAGTTGAGGTGAGGGAAAAGAGAGATTTCACGGACGTAGTGTCAAGAACTTGAGCATAGTAGTACTTTGTCTTTGCTGAATGGATTAAGGTTTTGACTTTGTTGATTTGTTTACGAAGAAGCTGTTTATTTATTTCAGTTTTTGTTTTTCACCATTGTCGCTCCAGTTGTCGGTGTTTGCACTTTGTGACCAGGATATAATTTTTATATATATATATATATATATATATATATATATTTTATATATTTTTATATATATATATATATATATTTATATATATATTATATATATATATATATATATATGTGTGTGTGTGTGTGCGCACATGCATGTGTGCATGCGCATGCGCGTGCATGCGCCCATACTCTGGTATCCCAACTTCTATAAGTGTTTGTTTAGCTCTGACCAGTTGACATGTTCAAAGCACTCTTAGTCATGATTATGTGAGATTTGCTAACCCCACAACTAATACTGCCACAGGTGCAGACCAGGGCTCTTGAAGTGGACGAGATTGACCAGATCATGAAGAAAGTCAAACAGACCAAGGCCAAGGCCGATTTCTCCATTGCCTGCCCCCAGTGTTACAAGGTGAAGGTCAATGGCTCTCAGATCCGGTCGATCAACAATGCTCACCGCGTTATCATCGGCCACGACATTGACAATGAAGTCATCATCTATCCAGGACGGTCTATCTTGAAAAAAGATGATTGGGAGATGAAAGGACAAGTAATCTGCAAATGCAAGGCCCGCCTTGGCCAGCTGCTGTATTACAAGAAGGTAGGTAATAATCTGGTCACTGTCTATGATGTGTTGTTCTTCTTCTTCTTGTTATGTGTTCCCCTGCTTAACATCCTGAGGGTCACCCACAATACACCCTCTGACTCACTCGACCCACTTGGGAATCGCTATGGGAAGGAGAGTACACACAGGATGAGAAGTTTGCGTGTTTGACTGTTTTCAAGTACCTCGCCACATCAGCAGCGATGCTACGACTTCAGATTTTGGGGGAGGTTTTCCTTTCGAGGCGAGGCAGGTTGTCGTGGCTGAACACAATCTCAGCATAGCATTTTACAAGATAACAGCAGTTTGGTGTAGGCTTTGGTGCTTAGCTTACTGATCAAGCTTTTGGACTGGGCCAGGCATTATGGATTGATGTAAACTTGTGCTTTTCAGAGTTTGGGGTCGTTCTTCATTTACTCCTTATAACTGTGACTTGACTTCTTGCTTTTATTTATCCCATAAACTTCTTCATAAGTCACCGGGGCTATACAGTGACACTTTTAAGGCTGTGTGTCTTCCGTCAGTTGGACCTGGTGGAGCCCATACCGCTTCAGGTCAGAGAGGCATGCTGGGTATGAACTATGATAATGTCATCCATTTTTCATTTTACCACTTTAAGTCACAAGATTTCTCTGCATGAAATTCGGGCTGCTCTCCCTAGGGAGAGCGCGTCGCCACAAGAGCAGCGCCACCATTTTTTTTTTTTTTTTTTTCTGCAACTGTATTTGTTTCCCTATCAGAGTGGCTTTTTTCGACAGAATTTTGCCAGGGACAACTCTCTTGCCATGGGTTCTTTTACGTGCGCTGAATAATTTTGTGTAACACACGGGACCTGGGTTTATCGTCTCATCCAAAAGACTAGCGCCCAGACCACCACTCATGGTCTAATAGATGGGGAAAAGTTTCGGGTCCAAACGGGATTCAAGCCACTGCACACTTCCGACCCCGACTTTTCGCATTCTAGACAGGCGCGTTACCTCTAGACCACCGATCCACCATACCACCAGCTGTAACAGGCCTGTTTTTCCTTAATTAAAAGATGGATTGGTGTTTGTTTTTTTTGTTCCCTGGCTAGAGTTCCAACATTCACCAATGGCGAGATTTTGTGTATGCAACCATTTTTGCCCACCAGGAAGGTAGCTGCATTCTGACTTCAGGGATGAATTGATGTTTAACTTGTGTGCAAGGTGTGTGTGTGTGTTCACACATTTGACATAAGTTTATAGTCTCATTGAAAGGACTAGCAGGGAAATTGGGTCAGGAGCAATGTTAAAACTCCCAGACAAACCCCCCCACCCCCAAAATGGACACCCCAATCATAGCTGTCAGTTTCCCCCACTTTCAGCCGCTCTCGGTTGCTATCCATTCCATCCCATCCCAGCTGGTGTTAATTACAGCAGGAACCGACCACACTTGGGACTTGGTTAAAGGAAGGGGTGCACTAAATTTAGCACTCTTGACTGAGTGATGTTGGATTTGTGCGCTTTGCAATTCTATTCAAACCTGTTCCAGCACATCCCTTCAGTCAGTAACTGCAGAAGGAAGGACTTTCACTTTTAGCTTTCACGTTTCCTTTTTCACAGGCCACCTTCATTCTGGTCTCGCCCAAGTACTGGGTCTTCCTGGACAAGGATGGCATGCCCTCTGCCTACAAGAAGTGGACCCAGGTCCCTCACCAGATCACAGAGGTCAGCGCCGCAGACATCAAGACACATCTGGGTCAGGATGACGACAGTGACGGAGAGGATGTACTGGGTGCAGTTGCTGCTGTGTAGATATCTAACAGCGCTGGAGAAAGGTGGTCACAGAGTAGGCCAGGAAAGGCAGAAGTTGATAGGCAGCTCTGGGGGCTGCTTTTGAACGTGGCTTCCCCCCTTCCCCCCCCCTCCTCCTTTTCACATGTTCCATTTTCACCTGTGAGCACCTCCGATCTTTGTCAACAGTCTCGACACATTTTGTATCTATAGTAGGTACTGTTTCAGTTTATGCTATGTAAACAGTCTGAGCAATCTAATAGCGATACATATACAGAGTTGCCCCTCTGGAAATCTACAACTTTGTCAAGCAGAAGACAAATTTGTTCATTCAGAATCTTATGGCACTTGTGCATGATTTGTTAAATAGATTCATGACAGAAACTATGTCCTGAAGCCTTACAGTCACTTTTGTAATGTCAGGTCATTTTGAGCTGTCCAGACTAAGGGTGAAATTCTGATTAATTTCATTTGGGATTATGATTGTGTTTTGATCATATGGACTGGTTTTGTTGTTGGGGTGACTCTTTGGTTTTATTTCCAGTGTCAAGCAGGGTGAAAAGTTTCTTAGAACGAGTTCATAACTGTTGAGAATGACTGTCAGATTGCAGAATGTAGTGTTTATGTTGCAGCAGCTACAGTCACGACTTCAAGTATAGGTAATCTCAAATGAAGAAAAGGTATTTTGGGGAAAGAAAGCAAAACTCCCGAAGCTTACAGAATACCTTGCAACTTACTTTCCTCCATTTCGAAACTACAGCTGCCACATCTTACCAGTTCACTTGTGAGACAGGAAGGTGAAAAAAAAAATCAGTGGCTTTATTAAATGGTGGAAGTTTTAATCTTATGATTAATGCTTTATTGGTGCTGGTGTGGCAGCTCTTTTTAAAAAAAATTGGGGGGTGGGGATTATGGACTTTTTAAAGCAAATATCAATAAAGTTTTGGAATGGTTTCCTTCAGCGAAGAAGTTTTTACACAGCTGTACTATCTTTGTTTAAAAAAAAAAAGATTTAATCTGAGTTATTTCTCTACATTTCTGGAACATTTCTGGATTATAATTGGGTAACTGACAGGGTATGTGCTACATTTTATGGAAGCGTCAATGGAAAGTCAACAGATTACTTACTAAAAGGGTATGTTTACCCCAAACAGACAGACACACAGGTAGACAAGGCCGGCCACCAGAAAATGACATTAACATGAGCTAGAAATAGATGTGCATAGCAAGCTGCTCATTATTCTGTCCTCAGACTAAGATGGTAAATGGTATTAACGCCAGACTTAGAGGTGAAACAACATGGCATGGAACTTCTTGCCATAGTATCACAATTTTCCTGTCAACTCATTAAAAGCATGCATACCTGTCAGCTGGAACTCTCTCCCATTGTCTGCAGGAAATATTCATGCATTTTATACCTTGAAAACCTATCTTGAGAATTACTTGTTGGAAGAAAGCGACAGTCCAAACCAGCCAACCTTCTGGTAGAAATCTGTGAATTGTTTATGTATGCAGTTGATGTTTGTACTATTGTGTTTGGTGTGCTTTAAGCCTGTATTACTAGGGTATTGCACGATATAAAGTTATTTTTTTCCTATCTTTTTTATGATACTAAACATGGGCAGACACTGACATTTTCTATCCATGGCCCTCCACCCGTTTGGTAAAAATATTTGTGATGGGTAGTAATGTAGTCTTCTGTATTTGGTAGGAATGTACTTTGAAAAATGTAGTCCTCTGTGTTTGGTAGGAATGTACTCTTAGAAATGTACTTTCACTGTCAATTTTGTTTTTAGACATTTTTTCATGAATTAGTACAAAAGAGTAACTGTATTTTTTAGGTATTTTTCTCAATTAAACAGTTTTTGATTACCAGTTTGTATCTGATTAGGTTGTATGACAGAACTTTTGTTTGTTTGTTTTGAAATGATTTAGAAACTGATTAACTGGGTTAATTTACTGAACCATTGATTAAGTCAGTTATTATGTCTGTAGATTGTGAACATTACATTGTTTGTTTTGAAATGATTTAGAAACTGATTAACTGGGTTAATTTACTGAACCATTGATTAAGTCACTTATTATGTCTGTAGATTGTGAACATTACATCACTTCCCCCAAGTCGCATTGTGGTTATATTAATGGTGGGCAAACGATCTTATACAAAAAGTCTCTCCATTGGTGAAGAACCTCAGAGCTCTGAGGAGAGCCCCCCCCTCCTTTCAATCCATGTCTACAATTTATGCAAGACTTCAGCATCCAGTTACTAAATTGTTGCTTATTTTTTGTCAGTTTTAATTTCTACAGGTTGTTGGGGGGACATCTTTTTAAGAAAAAGTCAGATATTGAAAGTGATTCATATCTATGGTTTATACAAGACTTGTGCATCCATTTAGTAAATTGATGATCAGGTCATTTGTGAAGATGTACGACATTCACTTCATTTTGTTTTTAAAATTTGAATTAACTTGGTATTGTTTAATCTAGAAACTGATTTATCTCTACAGCTAGAGAAAGGAGTTTCCTGTTTTTGATGTACATTGACAACTGTGATATGATTTCCTGCCCGTTTTCATATATTTGCTTATTTGTTACACCTGAAAATAATGGACTGTAAAAACTGCAAAAAAAATCACCCAGTCATGAGCTTTTGTATTTTTACTGTATTCTTCATGCCTTTAAACTGGATCTGTGATACTGGTTAATTTTATTTATGAAGTGTAGCCTTGCTGTGATGTCAGTGTAATGAAAAATACTTTTACTTTAAAATCTTTAATTTCTTGTAGAGGCTTTGTCCACATTACCTTAATCTAGGAATTTTAAATTGTGAAATCATCATGTGGTGTAGGTTGTTAAACACATACACCGGGTGTATTTTTATGCTTTTTTCTAAAGTGCCTCTGGGTGGTACCAGTTTTTTGTGGTGGCTTTATATTTGTATGTTCTGTAGCAAGAGTATGCATTACACATGTTTTTGTGGTTTAATACACAGAGTAAGTTGATTTGAAAGGCCTTTTGATTCGTATCAGTTCTTTTTAGAAATGGTGAATGGTAAGGTGTTGTGTATGAAGATTTTTTTGTGTTTTTAGTTATTGCTTTTTTTCGCTTTAATTCTGTAACCAGCAAAACAATATATCACATGTTGTTGTACTACATTTGAATACAGAGCGTTTCATTTGCTTCAGATGATGAAAGCAAAGATATAAATGTTTTACATGTTGTGATATAAAGACCAGGTAAGTTGAAAAACACACACACACCAAAAATGTCTTGACTCTGCTAGCTTAACTTGCTGACTACCAGTAGCACATTATATGAAGGGCGAGGGTAAACTTATTACTGTTGTGTCTGATGGGGTTGAAATCCTACCCAACTGTCAGGTGCACTAACCACTGAACCACATCAGCTCTTAAGGTTGGACATGGGGGTCGAAACTGATGAAATTTTGTTTACAAGCTCATGTTAGAAGTTGTACCATGTAAAGAAAGGGTATCACTCGTAAATGCTAAACATCTATAAATTACTCAGTTTTATGCACTGTTGCCATGGAGACAATCTAATATGGCCACCAAAACAATGTTTCAAACTTCCATATTTGCATCTAGCAATATTTAATTCTAAAAAAAGGAACAACATGATTTTGGCCACTTTTAGACCTGTGTCTCACCTTACCAGCATGTACTTTGTGTACATATTAAAAAAATATTCTGTTCTTGTATTATCACAAAACTGATGTCACAAAGCTTGTGTGCACATTCATGCCACAGAATATAAAAAACAGCAAGACAGATAAAAGTGTGACAATTTCTTTATTTCTGGCTCACAATCTCAAAATTGGCATGATTCCGCATCTTCAAACAAGACATCAAAAAAGAAAATTCTGCTGCCCATTCCAAAGGTTCCATTAGTTAAAATCACACACTCCAAATTATCTTCTCAAGAAAAGTTCCTGAAATGAAGGACTGTAATTTTGATCCACAGAATAAATATTTATAATGCAGAAATCAATGAGAAGAAGATGGGAATGGCTCTGATATGAAATAAAAATGTGTAAAATAGATTTGAAGTGAAGTGTGTGTATGTTCATGTACATGCACCACAAAAAAGGCATTATAGACAGATTTCTGACCAAGCACATGTATGTGTGCGTGTATGAACAATCTGAGCATATTACTCTTCTCCTGCAATCTCTCCACTGGTTGCCTGTGCCACAGAGAGTAAAGTACAAGATCAGTACCCTCTGTTACAAATGCCTAAACAAAACACCACCATCCTATCTCTGTGAATGTCTTCACCTGTACACTCCTTCTCATTCCCTCCAGTCTGCTGCAGATACCCTGGGCTTATGAATACCTAGATTTAACCAATCCACTATTGGCCGTCACTCTTTCTCTATTTCTGGTCCATCAATCTGGAATGACCTCCCTCTTTCCCTTCGTGAAAAGCCTACTTATGACAGCTTTAAATCTAGCCTCAAAACATGCCTATTTCAAACCTAAGATTTTTCCCTCCTGTTTCATCTCATATCTGTTCCTGCCCTTTAACAACCCAAATTCCATCATCCTGCTGAAATGTATAACCTGTGTGTGTGTACATTTGATTTTGTTAAAATATTGTTAATCATTGTTGGTTGCATGTGTAGGAGGACAATGAATGCAAGCGCTCTGATTTGTAATTGCAAGATATAGCGCTATATAAATTCCATTTATTGTTATTATTATTTATGAAAGCAAGTGTTTAGACATCTCTGTACATATGCACACAAAGGGATTTTGGGTGACTTCGTGTTGAGCAATCATATCCTACTGGAGTATACCTTTGTCAATGACTTATGGTAACTTAAAAAAATAAAATAAAAATAAATGGGAACAAGAGAATGAGTGCATATGGGTTTATGCAATCACATACTAATGCACACGGACAAACAACCAAGTTTGGGGAAGGGGGGGGGGGGGGGGGGGGGTGTCCAAATTAGGATAGTAAGTGACAGTGAAGAGACAATATTAATATCATACCTTTTCTTTCATTCACAATTAACAGTCTTTAATCATGCACCTGACCTGATTATCATAAACACAACATCGAGTTAACACAACACCAAACATTCATTATGCTTCACACAAGGATCACACACATGGGGGTTTTTTCCCTACACAGAACAACAGCACCATTGTACACTTTCAAACTGTGACTATTCATGCTGTAAAGAACACAAGGTCCAGTGAAGATCACATAGTACCTGGACATTCTCAGTTGTTTTGTTATGTTTGTGTTGTATCCACTACACTCCCTCCCTCCCCACAAAAAGCCGGTGACTGAAGAGTGCAGTGTTAGACACTTCTATGTCTCTCCTTGGCCAGCAATAATGTATGGCACCTACCTCCTCTCCCTCACTTTCCTTCCCTAAGGACAGCAGTTGGGACAGCTGGAAAGCATTCCCCACTATCCTCACATCACTGCATTTTGCCTTGGCTTTGGGGGGGTGGGGGGAGTGAGTGAGGTGTGGTGTGAAGTGCTATAACATGTTCTATTTCATTCTATCACCTCAAGATGCTGTTATCCTCCCGACCCCCCTTTCCCTCTCTCCACCCCTGTCACCCACCCTAAAACAAAATCATGACTAATACTACTACTTCTTCATCGAGCATTCAGGCAGCAACTACTGTCTGTCATATGAACGAAAATGCGTTATACTGCCGTTAAGCACCTGACAAGTCAGGCCCAGCACATCCAACTTCAGCATTGACTAATACAAAGACCACAAATAATGTATATAAAGCACAATGTAAGAATCTATTAGATAGAAGGAGAGAAAACAAAGAAGAAAAGAAATATAAACATATAAATCAACAGGACAATGAATTGTCTGTTTAAAAGGAAAGAATTAAAAAATAATCTGATGACCAAGATTTTCAGAAAATGACTGGGACCACCAAGATCTGTTTCCAACACGATTGTATATACAACCACAACAAACTCAAAGACTGTGTTTACTATCTCTCACAGTGTAAACAAGAGAAAAACAATATCCACAAAGGCTACAACGATGATTCTTACCCGCTTCCACAAAGACCATTCTTTTTTTTGGCTTTTCAGTATAAATAGCATCCCCACCTTCTGGAAATTCTGTGCTAGAAATTCCCCTTTCCTATCACTCCCTCTGTTTCTGTCTTTCTCATCACCTCTCCCTCTCATGCTTATTTTCTGCCTACCCAGCCCATTCTCCTATCTTTTTTCATGAAAGTCTGAACATTTTTTCTTACAAACTTTCTAATGAGCTGCCTGAAGTCGGAACGTGCCAGCTGAGGCCAGCAGGCAGACCTCCTGCAGAGCTACAAGCACAGAAGAAGACCAGGCACTATGCATTCTACTCAATATGGCCATGCAAACTGAACTGAAAGTCTTATACACTTGTATACCCTTTGCCTCTTCATGCTGCTTTGTCTGGAAGTGGTGCTATGTGAGTCTGTGAACCACCAGGCACCATCAGACAGAAGTTGCCTCCACTACATTACTCCAACAAAGGCCTCCTACGATAAGTCTGAAAGCTAAAAGAAGCAAGACACTGATGTCTGACATTTCCCATTTTATTGCATGGCCAAGCCAGAGAAAAGTTTGTTTTCATTTTCAACTAAAATATGCAAGCTTGATTTACATGAAAAGGAAACAGTCTCTGAAAACAAGCACCGTTCCTACAGACTACAACATTCAAAGTGTACAACAACGTTCCTCCAAACACGCCAGAACTGTCTGACAAAAACAATGAACACATGATTCTGAGATTGCCGATATTTTCCCCCCAGCAATGGCTTGAATGTCTGTCATTCACTATGTGTTGCGCAGTCCCAGTGCTTGCTCCAGCTCCAGTCTTCTTTGCTGGACCTACACAATAACAAATAAATGGTAATGACACACGTGTGTATGTAAAATCTTGCATTAGCAACAAAGGGAAAGCCTGTCAAAATATATACCACTTGAGATTAGGTGGCAGAAAACACCCACCCCCCTCCCCACCCCAACTTCTTTGTTCAAATCTCTAGGTCTATATGCTTGGCTTAAGTGACAGTCTTACGAGTGATGAGAGTGTCAAAATATTCAATGTTGTGTTTGTACATCAATACAACACATACACACACACACTTTGGATGAGACTATAAACCAAGGTCCCTTGTGCGAGCACACACAGAACACCTTGGGCACATGTTTACACCCATTCCGCTTTTCAGAAGAGTAGGCCATTGTGTGCCAGTGCGAATGGATGACAAAATTTACAAAATTGCACACATACAGGGAGTGGATGGAAAAAAAAAGCACACGAGTGCTTATTCCATTATCCTTGAAATAAAATAATAAAATAATAAATAAATAACACACACACAAAATCCAGCATCTGGCATAACCAAGATGAGAGAGAAGCCACATGTCCCACCGACCTTGCCATAGAAGTAGCGACACACAGCCTCCTGCGACCAGGGCTGGTAGAAGAAGTCGGCACGGCGCTCCTCTTCAGGGTTCCCTACCACGTCGGTCATTGTCTGCACACATCACACCATGGTCCACAAACACTTCATAACAAGGCTGGTCAACACACATCATTTATACTAGTAAGAGACGCTATTTATAATAATAATGTATGAATTTATATAGCGCTGAATCTTGTAAAGCAACAAATCAAAGCGCTCAGATGACTTAAAAAAAAAAAAATATCGAGGATAATGGAATAAGCACTCATGTGCTTTTTTACATCAAGTCCCTGTGTGTATGCGACTTTGTAAATTTTGTCATCTGTTCCCACCGGCACACATTGGCCTACTCTTTCGAAAAGCGGAACAGGATTTAACGTGTGCGCAAGATGTTCTGCATGCGTTCGCACACGGGGCCTCGGTTTATAGTCTCATCCGAAGGACTTTACACAGATTTACACAGATTGCTTACACCAGCAAGCGATGGGATAAGACGGCTGTTATTTTCCCAACATGATACATCCAGTTTCAGCCAAGATTTGTGGAAAATGAAGGAAGACAAACTTGATAAAAAGAGGTAATGGTGTTCACATAACCTATACAGTTGTTGGGGAGCAAGGTGTCAGAGGCGTCGGCTTCTCTAGGGACCAGCGTCTTGAGGCCAGCACCCATCTTCTCTCTCTCGCTGCTTTTCATTCCCTGTCACTAAAGAGGGCAGGTGCCCATTTATAGCTGGGTGAACTGTACTGAAGCCAAGGCAGACAGTCACCCATCTGCCAGGCAACCACATTCAACGCTGCTTAACCATAGCTTGGGGAGAGTGAGTGCTTCTGACCACTGAGCTATTCCGTCCCTTCTGCGCATGAATTACAATGCAAATCATATGTAGTACTCCAATATCTTCATATTTTGATAAAACTAAGTCCTAATCCATGGTAGATTTGCTACTTGGCTATTGAACAGGACGGGATAGCCTAGTGGTTAGAACATTGCGCTCACAATCTGACGACCCAAGTTCGATTCCCATTCAAGGGGATATTTTCCCCTGGAGTTAACATCAGTGCAGACTCCACTCTCCCCAAAAGTCCTTCAGATGAGATTATAAACCAAGGTCCCGTGTGTGAACGCATGCAGAACATCTTGCACACACATTAAATCCTGTTCCACTTTTTGTAAGAGTAGGCCATTGTGTGCCGGTGGGAACAGATGACAGAATTTACAAAAGTGCATACACACAGGGACTGGGTGTAAAAAAGCACACAAGTGCTTATTCCATTATCCTCAATATAAAACAATAAAATAAAAAAACAAAAGCAAAAAAAACCAGGATGACCAATCTTTTCTAGTGACAAAGTTTGTACAATATTTGGAACAGTGAAAGAGTCTATGACTTAAACCATGCGCAATACAATAATATGGCAGTTTTTTTAGATTTCCACGTTACTCCATACACACTAGCCATAGTCTGGCATGACTGAACTTGGCTTACAATGTATGGCCAAGCTGTAGATCACTAAGTTTTGAGAAATCGTGAAGAGAAACAAACATTTGCTGCAGACTCCTACAAACTCTGTTGCAGCCAGGAGTGCTGTCTCATAACACTGTTTATGTCAGTCATTTCTTTTCTCCTATCTTTGCTTTTTTCCCCCTTTCTGCTTAAAAAAAACAACGGAAAAATAACTTACCGAAATGTTATTACCACAAGATTTTTCTTCGCCAATTACCCTTTTCCACGTCTTTCCTTCATCATTATGATTACCATGACTTTCATGGTAATGTTTAATTAATGTGTTGTTTTTTTATATACAGATGTTTAGTTTGCCTATTTTCTGTTACATACAAATGCTCACATCTTTCAAACCTTTTCAACATAAAAAGGGAAAAGGGGTTAGCAAAGAAACAGGGAAAACAACACAACAACAGCACCTTAAGGTCTCTGGTCTGGGAGATGAGCCAGTTGTTGAGGAACTCCTGGGGGTCCCTGGCAAAGCTGAGGAAGAACTCCCGGTTGGTCTTCAGCTGGTTGATGGTCTCCACAGTCTCATGAATCTGGGTTACAGAACACAGCAAATGCATACTTTACTTTTCTTGTTTTGTTCCTTGGCTAGAGCTCCAAGGTTCACTGATGGTGAAATTTTGCTTATGTGACAGTTTTACCTACCAGTAGGGTAGCCACATTCTGACTTCAGGGAAAATGCATAAGTAACTGCAGCTGCCTTCCCTAATCTTTGGTATCCAACGACCCATCACTTATGACAGACGCAACAATGACAAAACGACTAGCCAGCGCCATGGTACAATAGTTAGCACATTAGGTTCCTGGCTGGAGGGTTGTGGGTATGAATCTTTAAAGAGTCACATCATCATCATCATCATTAGCCATTACACCCAGCGGTGTGTAGGGCAGCAACAAAGCGCTTCCACTCCTGCCTATTCTGGGCCAACCTAGTCACTGATCCCCAAGAGTGCTGCATGGCCTTCATCTCACTTTCTACAGTTCTTCTCCACGTTGCTTTTGGTCTTCCTTTCTTTCTCCTTCCTTCTGGGGTCCAGTGCAATGCTGTTCTTGCGATTGACTGTGGGTCTCTTCGGAGGATGTGCCCAATCCACTTCCACCGTCTTCTGGTGATGATGGTTCCCATGTCTTCTTGCCTGCATCTCGGTAGTAGGTCTTCATTGGAGATCTTCTCTGGCCAAAAGATCCAGAGAATTCTTCGCAGGCATATGGTGTGGAAGGATCGAAGTTTGGTAAGATCCACTTCCATCATCCTCCAGCACTCAGAACCGTACAGGAGCGTAGACACAACACAGCTCTGGTATAGCTTCAGCTTGGTGTTGGTGCTGTACTGAGTTGATCTCCAGATATTGTTCATCTCCCTAAACACATTCCTGGCCTTGCCCAGTCTGTTGTGGATGTCTTCTTTTGTGCCGCCCTCTGGTTTGATGATGCTGCCAAGGTATGTGAACTTGTCTGTCTGGCGCAGGTCAGTTCCATTCACTTTCACAGGGGCTGGTGTGTTCACATTGAGCGACATTGTCTCTGTTTTCTTGGTGCTAATACGAAGCCCCACTTGCTGTCCGAATGTTTGGAGTCTGCTGGTCTTCTCCTGGATATGTTGGTGTGTGTGGGACAGCAGCGCCAGGTCATCCGCAAAGTCAAGGTCGTCTAGTGTTGAGAACAGGCTCCAGCGAATCCCTCTTGGGTGTCTTCTGTCGTCTTCCTCATCACCCAATCAATGGCCAGATTGAAGAGAACTGCTGACATCACACATCCTTGTCTTACTCCAGTCTTGACTTCGAAGACAGTGTTGCTATGGCCCACAGAGCATCTGAAGTTGTCATAGAAGCTTTTGATAAGGTGTACCAGTTTCAATGGGATGCCATAGTGTCGAAGGATACTCCAAAGGCTGTGTCTGTGTATGCTGTCAAATGCCTTTTCGAAGTCCACAAAGTTCACATACAGTTGTCTTTGCCACTCTGTGCACTGTTCGATGATGTTTCTGAGTGTGAATATCTGGTCCATACATCCTCGTTGCTTCCTGAACCCTGCTTGTTCCTTCCTCAAAGCATCGTCCACAGCGTCTGATATTCTGATGATGACCTTGGCCAGTATCTTGTTTGGCACAGACAAAAGAGTGATTCCCCTCCAGTTGTTGCAGTCGCTCAGGGTTCCTTTCTTGGGGATTTTGACTATCACTCCCTTGGTCCAATCATCAGGTACTTTCTCGTTCTTCCATGCAGCTGTGAACAGTGGTTGCAGTATGTCAGCTGCTAGTTCAGAATCTGCCTTGAACAGTTCGGCACTAAGGTTGTCCTGGCCTGGTGACTTGCCGTTCTTGAGGGTCTTGATGGCAGCCACTATCTCTTCCTTTGTTGGGGGGTTGACGTCAATGTCTAAGTCTTTTGTAGCTTCTGGGATGTCGGCTGTCTCGTCAGGTGGTGGTCGGTTGAGAACTTCCTGGAAGTGTTCAGCCCATCTTTCTTCTTGCTCTTTCTCTGTTGTCAACAGTTTCCCTTGTCTGTCTCTGATTGGTCCCCCAGCGCTCCTCTTAAATTTGTTGCATACTTTCTTGGTGATTTTGTAGACTCTCCCTTGCTCTCCTTGGGCCGCCGCCTCTTCTGCCTCAGCTGCCAGCTGGTCCATGGCTTCTCTCTTGTCACGGCGTGCGAGTCTCTTCACTTTCCTGTGTGCCTCTCTGTACAACTCTTCCTGCCTCTCTCGTAGCCGTGGAGACTTTACTTGCAGAAGTCTCTTCTTGGTCTCTCTTCTTTCTTTGATGGCATTGAGGGTCTCTTGTTGGATCCAGTCATTGTTGGTCTTCTTCTTTTGATGGCCGATGTTGTCCTTGCTGCTCACAGTGTACAGTTTACAGATCTGCTTCCATGTCGTATCTATGTCATGCTGTTCTGTCATGTTCTGCAGGATGTGGAATCTGTTCCTCAGATCGTTGACGAATGCAGACTTCACGTTGGTGTCTCTCAATCGCTGGGTATCAAATCGCGCTTGAGTGGTTGGTCTTGTGTTCTTCTTCAGTTTCATCTGGATGTGTGCTGTCACCAGGTGATGATCGCTCCCGACATCCGCACTTCGCTTGGTTCTCACATCCAGGAGAGATTGTCTCCACTTACCATTGATCATCAGATGGTCAATCTGGTTCATATCTCTCCCATTTGGCGACGCCCAAGTCAGCTTGTGGATGTCCCGGTGCGTGAATAGGGTCCCTCCTATCACTAAGTTGTTCATGGCGCAGAACTCCACAAGTCTCTCCCCGTTGTCATTTCTGTTCCCCACCCCGTGTTTTCCCATGACTCTCTCATAGTCGGTGTTGTCACTTCCGACCTTGGCATTTAGGTCCCCCATGATGACGATGAGGTCATGGCGTGGGGCTTTCTCTGTCTCTGTCTGCAGCTGGTGGTAAAAGTCATCTTTGCTCTCATCGCTGCTGTTGTTGGTTGGTGCGTAGCACTGGATGATGGTGATGTTGATGTGTCTTCCCTTCAGTCTCGCACTCATTAGTCTGCTGTTGATGGGCTTCCACTCCATAAGGCATCGCTCAACGCCTTTCTTGAGGATGATGGCAACTCCCTCGTGGTGCTGGTCGTCATCTCTCCCAGAGTAGAGGACGGTTTCTCCGGTGGTGGTTCTCACTCTCCCAGATCCAGTCCATCTACTCTCGCTTACTCCTAGGACATGGAGGTTGAATCTTCTCATCTCTAATGTTACCTGCGCCAGCTTGCCCGTCTCATACATCGTCCTCACGTTCCAATGTCCAAGTCTGATCTTAGTTTTGGTGGTGTTCAGGTCTACCCTTATCCTGCTGGTAGCTTCCTCTCGGCTTTGGCCGTCAGCATTCATAAGAGTCTCACTGGACCCGGGAGGTCCTTCGCACGCAAAAGTATAAGTTTTCTCTGTTGCTGTTTCTGTAACTGCTCTTTTTTTACGGGACAGGGTTGTTAGCCCTGTGCCCAACCCCCAACCTGGAGGAAGGGTTCCACCTTAGTCGCCTCTTACGACATGCCTGGCTGGAGGGCAGGGATCCTATTCTTGCAATGCTCACTTGTAAGCATACCCCGGGAGTCCCACGGGGGTAAAGAGTCACAGGTGGATGTTTTTTTGTTGTTTTTTTTAAATTCCTGCTGGCTCCTACCAAAAATGAGTTTGCTATGAGGTTCACTGCAAAGACGGACCACACAGTGAAGCTTTGTCCACTTCATGGAAGTAATCTTGAGAGTGTTGAGTCGATTTACCTGACACCTCTTGGGCCCAGTTGACACTGAGACCTGTATATTACGATAGGAAGCATAGAGTACAGCCCTGTCAAGTAGGCTCAAAGCAGGTTTACATTTCTTTAGCATCATAATTCACATCATCCTTGTCATCGATAATCATCATTAAATAAAAGAAAATTGTCTGTAATTTACTGGGCCCCCAACTGATCTGTTTTCATGGTGACCTCATTTTCAGTCCCCAATACATTTCTATGCCTGCGGCAAGTCAAATTTGTGACTTGGTGACAAAGCTTTCAGAGTCTCAGGCAACAAAGCCATTACTGTCATCAGTAGAGGGCTTGGTAGGTGGATTCCTGCATATGCTGGCTCAGAATGGGCACCACTGAACACCACCAAAGTGACCCGGCAGCAGTGCAGGGCCCCTCTGGCTGACAGTCTCACTGTGGCTTAACATTGATAACTTCCCTGGGGACATCTGACCTTGAAGATGTGACACGATGAGGCTACGGTGGAGAGTTGGGGATGAGAGGAATCTGAACAGCAGAACACCACCTCATCAGATGAGGAAACAAGAAAAAACATCAACAACAAAACCTTTAAAAAAAACTTTGAAAGGACTTGACAAGTCATCTTAGCAGCATGAATATTCGCTTCACTTTCATCACAACTTGAATCATAGTGAAAAGTCCTAACAATGTACAGAATTCACATATGCACGTACACACACACACAATATCACACATAATACTGTCAAACATCAAATCCCAACAGACTCACCTTGTTGTCCAGTCCCCCTATTTCCTGCTGACTCTGGGCTGACAGGAGGAAGGAATTCATCTGCTGCTTCAGGGTATCATCCTGCAGAACACACACACACAAACATACATGCACACACACACATTAATGCAAAGCGGATTAAGCTTTCGTTTCTAAGTGTTTGGATAATGGGAGGCTGATTTTTCTGTTACTTACATTTTTTGTGCATTTAAATATATTAACCTCTTAACTGCCCAGTGCAAGTGCACCCTATATGCCGGGGAATAAAATTCTTATGTACCACTGCTATGTTCATATCCCTCTTACTCAGAAACTACTACATAAATATTCCTGATAGTCTGCCCCATGACAGTATATATATCGTAGATTACTTCGAGGCAAGCTCAAATTAGTTAGCATGATATTTCACTGCGAAAATATATTTAAAATGTTAAAAAATCGACCAAAAATACGATTTCTTTATCACCACTGTCATTCTGAGTACCCCCGATCTCAATAACGTCAAACATAAGTCTAGGCCAAATCTCATTCTTTTATTTTTAATGCACGATCAGCTGAATCAAACACGATCGTTTTCATCACTGTTAGGTAAATCTACAGTTTTATTTGCCACTTTTACAGCTGTGTAAAGTTATTTATGCCTTCAACAAGAAGTGTCAGCCATTTTGAA
>CM054136.1:44093116-44173116 GCA_028751875.1 Rapana venosa
AATTATGCACTGGGAGTTACGCGGTGAAAAATGAAAAAAATGAATGAACAGCTCACTTTGTGAGTGCAGTGAAGCAGGCACAATTCCTCCTTACTTAAAATTCAATGTGAGTAGATTCTGCCATAGCTGGACCATCTTAAAAGCAGCATTTTTTTTTGGGGGGGGGGGGGGGGGTTTACACACACACAGAGCTGGATCCCCCCCCCCCTCCCGTTCCTCGTCTAGGGCTCCGCAGTTCATCAATGGTGAGATTTTGCATATGCAACAGTTTACCAACCATGAAGGTAGCCACATTCCCACCTCATGAATGTGCTTGATATCATTTCTGACTTTATCTAGCTGAAAAGATGGATATATATTTACATACATATACTACCAATTAAAGACCAAACAAAAATAAAATGATTATCAATGACAACAACTGTATACTGCTTAAGATAACATTTTCTCTTACCACACACCCTGGTGTAGAAAAAATCGATTTGTCTCCAGAAACATGTATGTTTACCAGCAGTTTATACTATTTTCACATCATGAGAAAAGTCAACTACCATGAGAATAAAACACTATGAAAAACAACAACAGCAACCAACCAAACAAAGCCGCCTCTACATAAAAAAAACCCCATCCATTTTAAACAGAAATAAAGTGCCTCAAGTATCTATTCCAACAGACGAAAAGCAAGAAGAATGACAACTAATACTACAACATCTCCCCAGAATATCAACTCAAACCCCCCATCCATTTTAAACAGAAATAAAGTGCATCAAGTATCTATTCCAACAGACGAAAAGCAAGAAGAATGACAACTAATACTACAACATCTCCCCAGAATATCAACTCAGTGTCAGCACAACAGCAGCACCACTAAACAGAAACCAAGTGAACACACGTGCATGTGCACACACACATGCACGCACGCAAGCATGCACGCGCACACGCACAGACACAGACACACACAATCTCACACAAACCACCCCAAGAGAAAGGTTTTACAGAGCCATGCAAACACTGCAAGCACGATTAATCAGAGGCACAACACCGGTGAGAGAGTCAAGAACCATCAGGTGAGCCACAGGAAAGAAGCTAAAGATGCCAGAGAGATTAGAAATGATATGTTGCACAGAAGACAGGGCTTTCACACTTCTCAGTACAAAATTCAAGGCTTTTTCAAGAAATTTTCAAACAGTTTTTGTTTTTTTTAAGCCATCAAGGGTGCAATTTATACCATATCATATATTAAGCTGACAGCTGTAACTGACATAAAACTGAAGCAGTGGTCACAATCAATAAACCATATCGAAAGATTTTACTAAGCATCCTGGTATGCTTTAAGTTTGTTTTATACACAATCTTGTTTTCCAAACTTTCAGTTTCTCTTTTCTTTACTTTAAATAAAAATCATCAATTTATGCTGCTGAAAGTCTTTTTAACAAAAAAACTCCTCATTTTTCAAGGAATTTGAACGCAACATTCACAGGCAAATGTTCCATTTAATTTTTAAAAGATGTAAGGCCTTGTAGAGAGAGGGTCTCAAAATTCAAGGAAGTTCAAGGCACTAGTGAACCCTCTACATTGCTCACAGTAGGTTAAGAGGAGACATGCACAGGACGGTTTCAAGGCACAGGCAGCCACTACACGGTGAGTCACAAGAATGAGGGCAGACGGGACCTGTCCTACCTGACAGCCGAGGTCAGACTCTTGTTCCAAGGGACACCCTTGTCCCGCCAACTATGCATGTACACAGAAACACCAGATAGCCAGGTGAGAATGGGAGGAGAGGGTGAGAATGAGGACATGAGGTTAGGGCTCTTTGGACCCCTTACTGTGACAGGCTGAGGAAGCTTAGTGGCTACATAACAAGTGTATCAACATAGACACGTTGACACTCACACTCACACATACATTCACACACACACACACACACACAGAAAAACACTTTTTAAAAAAAAACTAAGAATTTTACTAAACTTGATTTCACAACACCTTTTCCCTCCGACTTCACCTTGACTCTTGAGCTGAAAACTGAAACATCCCTACCCCAAAGATGTATGAGGGCAAACGTAAAAGGGGGTCACAATAATGTTCACTAGGTGTTGTCTAGATGGGGGGGTTTCCACCAAAGAATGCCCCCTTACACTGCCAAAATAATGAGCAAGTTGAAGCAAAGAATACTTCTGAATCACTGGTATGCCTTAAAGATTAGCAATCAAGCCAATTTTGGTGAACAATACAACAGACCTTTTCTGGATTTGTAAGTAAGCAAAACAGCAGAATGAACACTAATTAAAATGTACAAATTTTACACAAAAATGAGAGGTTGGCAGATCCATGATTTTTAAAAAATAAAAACAGGGGGGAAAATATATATATATATGAATCCACTACTTCTGTTTCAACAACACAAATGATGGATCGCTTTGGTTAATGTGTCATGTTTACAGCTATCAATTCTACAGCCACTCACACCCTCACCTACTTTTTAGCAGCCTTGACAGAAGTTGTCTGCTTTCTTAGGATCAAAGCTTACAACATTAGGTTTGTGTGTGTCCATTTGTGATCAGTCTTTTATCATTGTAAGTTTTGCCTTTTCCGTTAATTACCAGTTCTTTTCTTTAAAAAAAAAGAACAGAAAAAAAAAGATAAAAACAACAACAACAAAACAAAAACAACCTACACTTGAAGCGCTAGTCACTATGGGTTAGAATTTTGATTCTGCTAGCGTTTATGTGGTGTTTTATCTTTTTTTCCCAATGTGCATGAGTAACTGGATGGAAACTTTGATTTCAATTTTGTTATATGCTTGGAGGAAAAAAAGTTAGATAGTGTTGTGCTATGAATGTGTCTGTGTGTGTGAGAGTGAGTAAGAGACAGACAGAGACAGAAAGAGTGCATGTGTGTGTAGGTTTGTGTGTGAATGTGTGCTAACGTGTGTTTATGTATGTTCAGCTGTTTCTCTGGGAATGTGAACATATGTGCATTCTCCCACACACATCACCAATCACTCCATGTCCCGATGAACTATCCCTCTTCAAGCAGGGATAACAGATATCAATGAAAAAACATGGTGCAAGTGATGAAAAGGAACAAAATATGTAGCCCCTTCCAAAGCAAGCAAATCAATGGGATAAAAAAACATACTAGTAATAATAAGCAGACACACCGATAAACAAAATGTGACAGTAAACAGGCCTTACTCGTGAATCTTACATACCATCACATGACTATTATCATTTACAATGCAAGAAACTGCCCATTACATAATACCCCCCAAACAGGCATCTTCCCCCCCTTCTCTCCTCTTCAACACAAACTGCTGATACCAGATCAACATTTGAGATCATATGTATTTCTGCCTCTTTAGGCACCCGCCTTTGGCAGTGTTAAATATCTCCAAATATATATTTACTAAAAACCCAAACATTACTCCAGTCTATCCTTAAAAAACCCACAAAAACCTTAAACAATAGCAAGCTTTGTATGAAGCTCAAGGCAAAAAGTTGTGCAGCGCAAATCAGGAGCTGGGGGTAGGGGTGTGTGCGCGTGTTGGGTCGGGGGGGAGGAAGCTGGTTAACAGACAAACTGTTCTGTATCTATAAGTGTTGGGGGGGGGGGGAAGGAAGCTGGTTAACAAACTGTTCTATATCTATAGATAAAGCTATCAATTATACAGCACAATTAAATAGGGCTGACTCCTTGCAGGAGTTACTAATACCACAATGATATAAAAAAATTAAAAACCCAACACATTTTATGCATTATTTCTTACGCTGTAGTATTGTACTTCCAACTCACTATACATCTTACTTCTTACCACATCTGTTTCACTTCTTCCAAGATTGTTGAATATCATTCTTTCCAAACGTTTATACCAGGAGTAGAAAAAGTGATTCTAAACTGTGACAACAGGTGAAACTGGTGACAAGTTTTACAATTCATTTCAATGTTCACACCCCATACATCCTCTTTCCCGGTCCATTGCTTTTGCAAGTCGTTTTCAACATCATCCGAATGCTACGACAATGTCACATACTGTCTAACAGGAATTCAAAACAGAGACTGTTAAAGTAATCACAATTTATAAGAACAATACTGTTGCTGTTCTATAAGCATTAGTATGCCGTTTACATGAGAGATCACTTGTTACAGTACCTACTTGGAATATTTTCAGTGAATATTTTGAAATGAGAGCTGGCTTAGAGTTATGCCGTTTCATATTATCTTGCTTAATAAGCTTTGTATAAAGCAAAAATGGGGGGGAAATTAGTAAAATGATGTGATTACTCATTAACTGGAATGATTTGAATCTCTTAAATAACAAATGCAAATTCTTAAAAATTTTGTGAATGCATACATACATCTCTGTGTGTGTTTATTCTTTATTTTATTCTTTTATATCAAGGATAATGCAATAAGCACTTATGTGCTTTCACATCTAGTCCCCATGTGTATGCGGTTTTGTAAATTCTGTCATCTGTTCCCACCGGCACACAATGGCCTACTCTTACAAAAAGCGGAACAGGATTTAACTTGTGCACAAGATGTGTGAGTGTGTGTGTACTGTATTGTGAAAATGCAATTTTTTCAACAATCATTCCTAGTTTACCTGACAAATACAAAGCAGAACAGTACCAAAATTATTCCTAGTTGTTAGGTAAGCATCTATGAAAGAACATTGTAGCGTTACATTAGAAATCAAAACTACAGGTAAGGCAAAATTACTCAACCACGCATTCAATCTACTCACTACTGCGGAAAAACAAATGAACAATCAACATGTTCCATGTAGCAACTTTTTTTTTTTTTTAAAAGTCAATAAAATATCAAAAGACTGTGTCCCATTTTTTGGCAGATATTCCCTGATATTACCATCTTCCAAAATGTAATCGATGACAAAAGAAGCACAAAAGAGGGCTACTCACGTGATGACATGGTTGATGACGATGGGGTCTGGAGCACTCAGAAGAGGATGCAGCTTCGAAGGAATCTCGGCAAACTTCATCTTCTTCGTGTCAAAGATCTGTCAGCGTCACCACACATGGCCAACCAAAAAAACAAAAAAAAAAGTTAATAGAATGTGAATGGTATGGTGATGGATTCTATGCACACATGGACAGTAACTGATGCTGCTGCCGTGCAGGCAATTCCTAACATAGCACATTTGCCAATATCACCACCTAGCTGTTGCAATATGCGTTCCACAGCTTCACTCCCTGGGGGGTCACCCAATATAGAGTATACCTTGGGTGACAAGTTTACATGTATGGATGTTTTCATGTACCTCGCCATATAGGCAACCATACTACGGCTTCAGAAGATGTTGCAGAATATTTAAAACACCAAAAATCTTATACAATGGAAAAAATAGTGTTTCGCAGAGAGTTCAAATACAATAAACATCACGGATACGAAATTGGGTGATTAGCCCATGAAAATTATAACCCAGCCACTCTTATCATGACAGAGGTCCTGGGTTGAGCAACAAACGAAAAGTAAAGCTGTACAGTAATTATTTATCACAAAACTGTAAAAAAACAAAAACAACAACAACAAAAACATAAAGGTCAAACCACTGCTATATCTTTAAAAAAAACAAATTTCATAAACCTTCAAACACTACTCTCTCTAAAAGTTAAAAAGAAAAAAGCTTTACATTCCTTCAAAAAAATCTGAAACAAAAAGCTCCCCCCCCCCCCCCCCCCCAACTAAAGACATAAAATCTCGACAAGAGTTGTCTTACTCCCAATCATCAAATCATCACTGATAACCTAACTGAACCACAACAACCTGGGACAGACTGATTGATTAATTATATCTATGAGATATATATATATATATCTATATATATATATATATAGAGAGAGAGAGAGAGATAGAAAGATAGATAGATATAGATAGATAGATAGATTGATAGATATAGATAGATAGATAGACAGACAGACAGACAGACAGACAGACAGACAGACAGACAGATAGAAGATAGATAGATAGATAGATAGATAGATAGATAGACAGACAGACAGACAGATAGATAGATAGATATATCAAACACCTGTGTCCACCACACCCACCTGTTCCAGGTACTTGTCACAGTTAATGTACTCCCTCTCATAGGGGTCCTGCAGCTTGTGGGTCTTGATGTACTGCCACAGGGCGTTGATGATGACTGGCCGGGTCTGTGTGTGGATGCCCAGCAGCCGGGCCAGGCGAGGGTCCAGCTTGAACTGCATGGGCTGTCCACAGCACAATCATAAACACCCTGCTCCTGATTTCATGGACTAGTGGTGCACCTGCTTTCGTCAATTCACAGACTCTGTGTTTTCTTTCACTGAGCCGACTTTAATCTACAGATTATACATCTGAAATGATCTAAAAACCATGTGATTCCATTTTTCTGTTCTGAACCAATGCTCGCCTCGCTGTAGGATTGTATTACCAAGCAAAAGTGTGTTTAATGTCAGTTTTGGTATATGAACAGGTTTCAAATTATTTGACACCGGATGATGATTTTTTTCTTGTTTTTGTTTTGCTACTTTTTAGTGATACAAGAGAGCTGCTGCTCCCATGGCATTCATTCCGATCTCATCATACACATATCCACTCACAGGCTCATACTGAAACTCTTTTACAGGCAGCATCAACAGAAAGCTTGCTGATTTTGAGCTGTCATGAGGTCATCAACTGGAAACCATTTTTTATCTCTTTAATTCTAAATGATGGTCTATGTCAGGTCAAGCTGGTCATTCCACAACCACAGAATGCTTCCATCACTGAATGTTCATATCCCATGTGGAATTTTTACCCTCAGTTTCTCATTTGCATGGGCAAAAACACAAAGAAGATGGTACTGGCATGTCTATATGTAACCTGAGAGATCAGAAAGTGTCCATCCTTAAGGCTACAAGGCACAAGTGTAATTCAATCCAAAAGCTTTATGATTAAACACTACTTTCTAGATGCACCCATTTTATACAGAAACAACACATCCTATCACAAATCTAAAGAAAAATCTTTGAAAATTCTCAGGAATTTTCAACATATCTAGTGCATATGAGAAAGAAAGTTCATAACAAAAACTGCAGTCAATCAACATTTTTGTTTGAATAATGCTCTTTTCAATGTCTATTCTTCTTCTTCTGCATGTACCCCCCACCCCACCCCCCACCATGCACACAACACTCACACTGAAAATCTTTTTACGATGACATTTTTTATTCATACCTGATAGTCCAGCATAAGGAGAACTGTACACTTGACGTTCTGATCGCCTGGACGTTTCACCTGGAATCCATCTGTTTCCTGGGTGGTTGCTGTCCTGTGCCACTGCACACACACAATACCCCACCAATCATCAACCCACCACACCCAGTACCCCAACAATCATCAACCAAACACATATAATACCCCACCATCACCAACCAAACACACACATATCCCACCAATTACCAACCACCACATCACAACACACACAATATCCCACCAATCACCAAACCACACACATACAATTACCCCACCACATCAACCAACACACACAATATCCCACCAATTACCAACCAAACACATACAATATTTACCCCACCTATCACCAACCAGCACATACAATACCCCACCAATCACCAACCAGCCACATACAATACCCCACCAATCACCAACCAAACACATACAATACCCCACAATCACCAACCAAACAACAATATTTACCCCACCAATCACCAACCAAACACACACAATACTCCACCAATCACCAACCAGCCACATCAACCAACCACCAACACAATACCCCACCAATCACCAACCAAACACAACAATACCCCACCTATCACCAACCAGCCACATACAATACCCCAACAATCACCAACCAAACACATACAATATTTACCCCACCTATCACCAACCTGCCACATACAATACCCCAACAATCACCAACCAAACACACACAATACATCCATTTTTCTAAAACACTTTCATACATGTGCCGCCACATACATACCACAAAAACTATGCAGCGCATAAACTCTAATAACCAATCTATCACCTCGAGGCATATGGACACATCCAATTATTTACAACATACATCATGACTGTGTCTTGTGCAACTGCACACATCCAGCCAGTGCTGTCATTTACTTATCTATGCCACGTACTGACGCACACTCCAGCATCACACCAATCCCCACCTGAAGGAACAATGTAGTTATTTCCCAAGCCATAGCTTGTTCTTTGACCTGTACCACTGCACCCATCGAACAACCCATGAACCATCGCCTGAACACATGTATTACATCCAATTTTCCATAACAATGTCCATGGCTGTGCAGCAGACTACAAAGCACTCTTTACCTAGAGCTGTCATTTAGAAATTTTGTGTACAACTAAGCACTGAGAGCAGTCATATTTTTTTCCATGCAACAGTTGATCTGAAGCAACAAGAAACTTGAGGACCTATTTCTTCAGTATGATCTGAATTCACCATACAATTGCCGCATCAATTCCATGGGCTACATTCCTCCTTTTGGATGATTATTATATCAATAGTAGCATTTTTCTGATATTTATATTTGGTGAAGTTGATTACATTTTTTTTAACCTGACAAGTTAAGGTCACTCTCCACATCTCTGGCATTGATTCTTTGTCTACCCACCAAAAAAAATTGTCAAAAACTTTTTCACATAAAAGAAAGGTATAAAAATAAACAGTACTTTTTAGGCATTTAAAAAAGGGGGGGAAAATGGGCTGATATTAACACAAATTATTAGTGTGATAAAAGTACTTTGTAAGGCATTGCAATACTGGAATAAAACAAACAAAACAAAAATCACTTAACAAGCGCGCATGCGCACACACACACAGACACACACATGGGGATGGGATAGCCTAGTGGTTAGAACATTGCACTCGCAATCTGATGACCCGGGTTCCATTACCATTCAAGGGAATATTTCCCTCTGGAGTTAACATCAGTGCAGACTCCATTCTCCCTTAAAGTCCGGATGAGACAATAAACAGAGGCCCCGTGTGCGGACGCACGCAGAGCATCTTGCACACACGTTAAATTCTGTTCCGCTTTTCATAAGAGTAGACTATTGTGTGCTGGTGGGAACAGATGACAGAATTAACAAAAACCGCATACACACGGGGACTGGATGTAAAAAAGCACATCAAATCTTATTCCATTATCCTTGATATAAAAGAATAAAATAATAATAAAAACACACACACATTCACACACACACATGTGCGTGCGCGCGCACACACACACACACATCCAAGCATTAAAAACACTCATCCATGATCTACATCACTGTGGACAGCCACAAGCACAAGAGCAGCCTTACTCACCTCCACCAGGTGGTTGTCAGGCCCATACAGGTCTTTGTCCAGCTCAATCACCAGGCTTTTGAAGAAGGAGGAGAACTTGCGCTTCACCTTGTTGGCATCACTCAGCTTGGCTGTGGCGGCCTGCAGCAAATCCTTCACTATTTCACTCTTTTCCATGTCACTTCTGTCTAATAATAATAATAATAATGTATGGAATTTATATAGCGCTGAATCTTGTAAAGCAACAAATCAAAGCGCTCAGGTGATTTTTTTTTTTTTTTTGATTAAAGAAAATTTTTTTATGCGCGTGTATGTGTTTTTTAAAATTTTGTCATCTGTTCCCACTGGCACACAATGGCCTACTCTTTCGAACAGCGGAACAGGATTTGACGTGTGGGCAAGATGTTCTGCATGCGTTCGCACACAGAGCCTCAGTTTATAGTCTCATCCGAAGGACTTTGACATTGACAATAGGTCAACCACCAACTGAAACGAGACACAACGAATCTTTTCTCACTTAGGAGCTGTACCCAGACACACACCCTTACACACAAAATCATCAGTTCCAGTTTCTTAACCTCTCTGTCAGTCACTCTTTAAAAAAAAGCTACATCATCATGTCTACATCATCATCATATCTTCCTTCCTTTTTTTTCAAGTAAAGAAGCATGAGCGATATTTATTTTTAGTCCTTTCCCCACCATTACAGTTTCTTCCATTCTTTCAAAGTATAGTATGAATAATATTCATTTTCACTACTTTCTACATCATCATTGGTTTGATGGAGGGGTTGGGGTCTTTTTTTCTTCTTCTCAATTCTTTGTAAGTATTGTACAACCAATATTTATTTTCACATCTTTCTGCACTATCAGTCTATTCTTTAAAAGAACAGTATGACTGATATTTACATTTTTAAAAAAACACCATTTTCTGTGTACATGTGTATTTGCAATTATCACACTGTTCATTATGACGCATCATTATATTTCAGTTTTCTCTCTTACACACACACACGTAACTACACATGCAGATACACGGATATATAAACATACACAAACACACATAATAAACTAAAACAACTAATATATATCACTGAGCATCAACTCACATCTTCCAGAAGTCGGCCCTCCACACGTAGCTCCCAAGAAGGAACAGACTCTTCCCCATCCTGGACACAAGATACATTGCAGACTTCAAGCACACATCAACAACAACAACAGCAAGTCAGTCATACTGATGCCTGCTGTACTGTATTGTACCAGATAAAACTGTTCCGTTTCGTGGGAGCATATGCAGGTGTATGGGGGAAAGTGGCGGAGGTAATGGTGGCAGTGTAGTGTGGACGGGTTAAAAGTAGTTGATGTTCTATACGATAGTTACAGTATGAATTATATGTGGTGTGGTATGATGTGGTATGTAGATTGTTCGGTAGTGTGGTTTGTTAAAGCTACATTGCACTGCTAAGAATTGTCTTGTGTTGCCCTGTACTGTACTGTTTTGCACTGCTTTACATTATACGGTACTGCACTGTAGTTGTGCAGTCACAACTGACTTCTCTGCATAAAACATGGCCTGCTTTTCCAGGAAAAGAAAATCAATACAGTTAATTACCATTTCTTCTTTTTAAACCTAAATTTGCTTACCTACAAGAAAACTCTTTGTGGCAAAATATATCTGAACAGTAGATTTATTGACAAAATTTACTGCAGACGGGTATTAATTGGCATTGTTGGTTCTTTCAAGTGTGCTAAACACACCTTTCCCTTTTTTCTGTTTACATCTTCTCATCCAAAAACAACAAGATCATTCTTCAAAAACAGATGGAATAAAGGAGAAATCATCCAGCTGATGGGATTTGAACCATGGATTTCATGCATGACTGCATATTTTTATGCCTTCATGCAGGTAAGCATGCTCAACACATTCTGAACATAGCAGAAACCCACAGAACAGTCATCTATCTACACTCAACCATGTTCTGAACATAGCAGAAACCCACAGAACAGTCATATGAGACTATAAACAGAGGCCCTGTGTGCGAACGCATGCAGAACATCTTGCGCACACGTTAAAATCCTGTTCCGCTTTTTGTAAGAGTAGGCCATTGTGTGCCGGTGGGACCAGATAACAAAATTTACAAAACCGCATACACATGGGGACAGGATGTAAAAAAGCACATGAGTGCTTATTCCAATATCCTCGATATAAAAGAATAAATAAAATAAATAAATAAATAAAAATAAATCTACCTATGCTCAACCATGTTCTGAACATAGCAGAAACCCACAGAACAGTCATCTACCTACACTCAACCATGCTCTGAACATAGCAGAAACCCTCAGAACAGTGTGTGGTGTATGTCATCTACCTACACTCAACCATGTTCTGAACATAGCAGAAACCCTCAGAACAGTGTGTGGTGTATGTCATCTACCTACACTCAACCATGTTCTGAACATAGCAGAAACCCTCAGAACAGTCATCTACCTACACTCAACCATGTTCTGAACATAGCAGAAACCCTCAGAACAGTGTGTGGTGTATGTCATCTACCTACACTCAACCATGTTCTGAACATAGCAGAAACCCTCAGAACAGTGTGTGGTGTATGTCATCTACCTACACTCAACCATGTTCTGAACATAGCAGAAACCCTCAGCACAGTGTGTGGTGTATGTCATCTACCTACACTCAACCATGTTCTGAACATAGCAGAAACCCTCAGCACAGTGTGTGGTGTATGTCATCTACCTACACTCAACCATGTTCTGAACATAGCAGAAACCCTCAGCACAGTGTGTGGTGTATGTCATCTACCTACACTCAACCATGTTCTGAACATAGCAGAAACCCACAGAACAGTCATCTACCTACACTCAACCATGTTCTGAACACAGCAGAAACCCACAGAACAGTCATCTATCTATATAGCAGAAACCCACAGAACAGTCATCTATCTATATAGCAGAAACCCACAGAACAGTCATCTATCTATATAGCAGAAACCCACAGAACAGTCATCTATCTATATAGCAGAAACCCACAGAACAGTTATATCCTACATTCACCCATGTTCTGAACAAAGCAAAAACCCACAAAACAGTTATTTACCTGGACAAACATCAAATTGTCAGAACTTTTCATCTTGGCTACAGAAAGAGAACTGAGCTGCCTTGACCGACACATACTCACCTCTCCTTCCTTAGGGGGGAAGAACGTGTTGGAAATGAAGATTCTCAGCTTTCGCTTTTGCTGGAAAAGAAAGGACAAATATATTGAGTTAATATCAGATGAATTTCTATGAATGAATGCCTGTACTAACTACACCAACTCACACATGTGCACACACACATACAACACCACACACACCACACATGAACCACACACACACACACGCACCACACACACACACACACGCACCACACACAACACAAACAACATACACACACTCAACACCCACACTCACACAACCTCTCTCTCACACACCCTTTCACACCCACGCCCCACACCACCACCACCACCCTTCCCCACACACACACACACACACTTTCCTACAGCCTGATAAGGCAGGTTCAGTACAACACATACTTTCATCGGTCGCTTGAGAGCCTCCTGGATGTCCAAGCGTTTGCGCATGATGGTGGCGTCCAGTTTGCGCTCAAAGGCCAGCAGGTCCATGTAGGCCTGTGACTCAGGCACCAGGTCCCGTACCTGTCATCACCACAACAGTCAGGTCTCCTCTACAGTTATGCACACGTGCCTCTCTACACTCATGTATACATGACTGTGACAATAAAACAAAGAGGAAAAAACAAGGTTCAAAGCTTGAAAGAAAGAAGGTATATGAAAGTATAGAAATGTCAACACACACACAAAAAAGCTTGAAATAAATGAGTGTTAATGAGAGTGCACACGTGTGTGTGTGTGTGTTGGGTGTGAGTGTGTGTGTGTATGTGTGTGTTGGGTGAGTATGTGTGTGTGTGTACATGTATGTGTATGTGTGTGTGTTTGTGTGTTTGTGGGGATGGGGGTGGGGTGTATGCATGGATGTGTGTGTTAGCTTTAGCATACAATTTGCAACAGAATGCTCATTACCAAAACAAATAAATAGGCAAGTCTACACCATATTCCATTTCTTCTGGCAGTTCATGTGTCATCAATACTGCTACCATTCGAAAGGACATAGCACTGTTTTTTACAAATCTGATATACAATTGACTGTGCCCTGGTAAAATTGCACAAGATTTACAAAACATCGTTCGATTCAAAGAGTTTTCTAGACTGCCAGTGATATTTGTTTTTAAAAAAATTTCATCCCCAAAGTAGGAGTTCCGCTACCTTAATGGTGGGCTAAAACAGTCGCATACGCAAAATCTCACCATGGGTGAACCTCAGAGCTCTAGCCGAGGAATGCCAACAACAACAAAAATTCTCCTGATACAGGTGGTCTGAGAAGATACAAATAAAGGATAAAGAAAATAAAATGCATGGAAAAAGGGCACCACAACAAGGAAAAGGGGTTGTATAGACAAGGATCCATTCCATTCCATGTTGTTTACAGCCCTACCGACCACAAAAGCCATATCAGAGCTGTCACCTCAATCAGTTTCAGTCGCGCCAGTAACTTTCACTTCAAGTTCAAAACCGACAAGGAAGAGGAAGACGGCACCACAAACTTTGGTTAAAATAAAACATATTCTTGTGTGTGCATGCTTGACAAAATGTGTTGACCTACGCACAATGAAAGTCATGATGTACCCTTCACCATTTTTTCTCCCAAATAATGTCACATCATCACTTACTTACTTACCCGTTGAGTGAGGATCTTGTCAGCAATCTTCTTCTTCTTCTTTCTGAAAATGAGAGAAAAGGACAATGGCATGGATGGAATCAAATATATCAAAGACCTGACTGTTTGTATATTGACAGAATGGATAATTTAGTATCCTGTCTTAGTTCAAGTATCTTACGTTGAAAAATGTTGATGGAGACAGACATGAAAAATATGCCATGAATCATGAATAAGCTAACATGAAAACAATGATTTTTTTTTTTAACCAAAAATGATAGTTGACAAAAAACTCTCAAATCAATTACACAAGAGAAACAAAACATGAACATGCAAACTGACACTGACAAAATTTTTAAAAAGGTATAGATAGATAGAAAGATAGATAGATAGATAGATACATACATACATACACAGAGAGGTAGATAGGTAGGTAGGTAGGTAGGTAGATAGATAGAGATAGATAGATAGATAGATAGATAGATAGATAGATAGATAGATAGATAGATAGATAGATATGACTTTCATGTCTCTGACATAGTTTTCAGAGAGCGATTAGTTCAGCCGGCCAGCCAAAATGCACTTGTAAGACATGAAAATTTGTGTAATTAAATTAAAAATGTTCAGAACAAAATACAGCAAATCAAAATGTCAACAGCAACATTGCACAAAGCTGTTACATTTGCTCTTGAAGTATGATCCACTGATAATGAAAGCCAAAAGACTTACAATGCGCACACACACACAGACACACACTCACTCACTCACTCTAACATACACACAAATACACATTCAGAGAGAGGCAAACACAGACAAGCAGAGACAGACACAGAGACAAAGATAGATAGAATGAGAGAGAGACAAAGACGGAGGCAGAAAGAGACAGAGAAAGAGAGAGAAAGAGAGACAGAGAAAGAGCAAGCGCAAAGCCTCTTTAAAAAAAAAGAAAAAAGAGAGAAGACGACAATGAAGAGCCTGGCATTTTTACAAGGTACATTCCTAAGCAGGTGTAAAACTCAGCACTTTGCAAACATGGTGATAACAATGCTATAGAACATCACTGGAAGGAAATAAAACACACCCCTTACTGAATAAGAAAGACAGATCATACATTCACTAACAAACACATACATTGACAAAAATCTCTCTCTCATTCACTCACTCACTCACCCACTCAACACATACACACACACACCACACCACACCACACCACACTATACCACACCACACCACACAAACAAAAACAACAACCCCCCTCTCCCCCCCCCCACACACAACACAATACACACATAACACCACACAACATAACACACCACACCACACCACACACACACACATACACACAAGCACCATACTGTATAAATCACTGTTCAGGAGCAGATATGATCACCATGGCAACAATCAATAAATTCTTATAACAAACCAGACTGTGTACAAGCTCGACAAGAGATAAAAGAGGGCTCAGCCTGGCCTCTCCCTCCCAAAAGCTTCTTCCACCCCTCCCCTCCTTTAATAACATGACAAACTGTTCATTATGAGGGACATTTATCACCCCAAATCACCCTCAGGGACGTCTCCTTAATGACCTTCAGTGCTCCTGGTTCCGCACAAACGTACACATTTTCATACACAGAGCCTTACAAAGAATGCACAGTTTTCGTAACTTGGAGAGGAATGGGCTCTGCCAGATTCAACTTGTCGTAAAGATATGGCGTGAAAATTTTGGAGCAGTCCCCCAATAACTTCTATAGGAACTAAAGAGACTGAAGGTGAGGAAGTTTTTAAATTTGCGCACTCTTGGGATGCTCACTTTTATGTGATGGTAAGGGGGTGGGTTAGCCTAGTGGTTAGAACACTGAGCTCACGAACTGATATCTGAGATCAAGCTACCACTGATGCCTCTGTGTTCAAAGGGATTTTATCTTCCCCATGAGTCAACATTAGTATCAACTCCACTCCCCCAAAGTCCTTTGTATGAGACTATAGACCAAGATCCTGACTATAAACCAAAATCCTGTATGTGTACACATGCAGAACATCTTGTGTACATGTTAAAACCCATTCTGCCTTTTGGAAGTGTAGGTCATTGCATGCCGACAGGAACAGATGACAACATTTAAAAAAAATTTTAAAACAAATACCCACTGTAGCCATGTTAGGACATCATCCCCGAAAGCAAAAACAGTCGCATACGCCGTATCTCACCATAGGTGAACCTTGAAGCTCTAGCAGAGAAATGAACCCCATTTTCAGTTAATATTCTTGACAGGAGACGGAAACCATGCAATGGCAAAGACCAAATTTTTATTAGTTATACCCCTTGCAACCCAAGACAACAACAACAAAAACTCCAAATAAGATAACAATGAGAGACACACTTCCCTTGACCCACACCATGACAAGACAATCCATAAAAACCAGTAATAAACAACACTGGTGATATGTATACAAGTAACATCACTGAAGAAACCCATCCCCTAAAAACAGCAGCAGTTACAATCCAACGTCATGTAACACCCAAACTTCAAAACAAATCACCAGGGAAACATCCCCTACATATCATAGGACAAGGTCACCACAAGGGCATCAGCAACATCCCCAACATATCACAAGACAAGGTCATCACAAGGGCATCAGCAACATCCCCAACATATAACCAGACAAGGTCATCACAAGGGCATCAGCAACATCCCCAACATATCACAAGACAAGGTCATCACAAGGGCATCAGCAACATCCCCAACATATCACAAGACAAAGTCATCACAAGGGCATCAGCAACATTCCCAACATATAACCAGACAAGGTCATCACAAGGGCATCAGCAACATCCCCAACATATAACCAGACAAGGTCATCACAAGGGCATCAGCAACATCCCCAACATATCACAAGTCAAGGTCATCACAAGGGCATCAGCAACATCCCCAACATATCACAAGACAAGGTCATCACAAGGGCATCAGCAACATCCCCAACATATCACAAGACAAGGTCATCACAAGGGCATCAGCAACATCCCCAACATATAACCAGACAAGGTCATCACAAGGGCATCAGCAACATCCCCAACATATAACCAGACAAGGTCATCACAAGGGCACCAGCAACATCCCCAACATATCACAAGACAAGGTCATCACAAGGGCATCAGCAACATCCCCAACATATCACAAGACAAGGTCATCACAAAGCCATCAGCAACATCCCCAACATATCGCAAGTCAAGGTCATCACAAGGGCATCAGCAACATCCCCAACATATTACAGGACAAGGTCATCTCAAAGGCATCAGCCACTGACTTACACTTTGATTTGCTGCTGTTGTTGGGCAGTGGCTCTGGGGTCAGGAGGAGCTGGGCGTTTGCGGTCCATCCCTCCCTGCATCCCTGGGGGAGGAGGGGGCATCCCAGGAGACATCCCTGCCCGGGGCATGGCTGCCATCAACAGGATAGTCATGTCAATGTGCTAGTTTTCCTTCTGTGGAATGCATTAAGCCATGATTATGTGTAAAAACGCAAGGTGTCACGGTGCAACTTTTGATAAAAGGTCTTTATGAGTCTTTTAAAGAAGATAGCAGTGTTTATGTGTATTTAGAGCTTAATCAACAGTGTCCATTTTTACCCTCAAGTCAACTGTTTTCATCTGTGCATAGAACTGTCAACTATTTTTGGAGGTGTCTTGAGTTAACATGTTTATTCAGAACTGTTCTGTTTATTTACAATTATTTTGCATTTATCATCTTATCATGCAATATTTTGTTAGTATTTTATACAAGGGGGGGGGGGGGGGGGGGGGGGGGGGGGGGGGGCTTTGTTTTTCCTTTGGGTTGGGTTATTTTTGGGGGGGTTTTTTGGTTTTGTCTTTTTCTGGGTTTTTGTTGTTGTTGTTTTTTGGGGGGGGTGTTGTTTTGGGTTTTTTGGTTGTTGTTTTTGTGTGTGGTTTTTGTGGTGGTTTTTTTTTTGTTTTTGTTTTTTGGGGGGGGAGGTTGGTTTCTTTATTCATATTTTGGTCAAATATTTCATTCCATGTTTCAGGTGAAAATTTTCTCATTGTATAACTCACCCACACAAATGGTCACTTTTTTTGCTCACTTGTGTCTTAAAATCTTTTCTTATTTATTTATTTTTTTCTACATCAGTTTTTTTTCCCTTCACAAGCAGATTCTGTTTAAGTTGACTGATTGAATCAACTGTGTTCATTTGTAAGTAGCATAAAGTTTACAGTGTTTTTCTACAATTAAAGTGAAGTTAGTTCAAGTTGTGTTCACCTTAAATAGAATACACAGTCACTGACAACATACAAAACTAAGGTCCCAAGTGTGAGCACAAGTAAAGCTAATCCTGCATGCACATAGAATCCCATTCCAAAAAACAAAAAAGGAATCCCATTCAACATTATCTAAGAAGAGTTGCCCATTGCGTGCCAGAGGAATGGATGACAAAATACAAGCAAGCAACCATCCCCGAGATTGGAATGCGGCTGCCTTCATGGTGGTCGCTTATAGGGCTCAGCCTGGCCTGGTCGCATACGCAAAATCTTACCAGAGGTGAACCTCAGAGCTCTAGCCATGGAACAAAAGAAAAAACAAACAACAAAAAACACATGCAAATGAATGTCATGTGCTTAATACCCGTGCTTCAGATTTATCAACAATCTTTTGCTGCAAAGCACTTTCTTTTCTCTTTTACTTATACTTATGATTAAATCAACTATATTTTACCTGTACCTGAAATCAAACAACTATGCACATATTATATATCAACCACACAAAAAAACCCTCTCTTTGTTTCTTTAATCTGATATCAATTTTTTTACCAACTATAAAAACCAAGTAATGTCAAAACAATGTTCACACAGCTTTCATCCTTTTTCTTATCTAGCATCTGTATGTAAACTGCATGTCATCTTGTTATCTTTCCAAAAACAACAACTTTGTGTTTTGTTTGCTGGTGAAAGACATGTATTGATATAACTCTATCTGGGACACAGTTTTGTTTCCCCTCCACCCCGCCCCCTTTTATCTCCAAACTGTAATGTAATAGTCTCACATCCAATATCATTGTTGTTTCAGTTGTTTATTTTTCCTCAGATTTTTTACAGCATAGATATGAATTCTTCAGGAACTGGGGAAAAAAAAAAACACCCTCAAAAACAAAACAAACAACAACAAAAAATAACTTTTTATTTGCATACATAATCAAATACAATCACTCCCCCCACCCACCCTCAAAAATACAATCCCTCAATTCAAGCATTAAAATTCATCCTAAGATTTCACTTCTTTTTACTCCACTTTCAAGTGTCAGTGTATCCTAAAATGTATGTGTGATTTTGCTGAAATTATGACAAGAGTTAAAATTACACCGCCATAACATGTTTTCTGTGAATATACATTCTGTCTTATACAACTATGCTTCAGAGGTTTGTTCTAGCATGCACACAAACATGCATACAAACACGCACACACACACACACACACACACACAGATGTGTTCTCTACAACATTTCTTTATGTCCTAGTCTATCTTCAATATCTTGCCCATTTTTATCCAATGATACAAATATTACCCTAGTTATCTATCAAAAAGATCAACATTCTCAATTCTTTTTCAACAAGGCTGAATAATTATCAGCAACAATTATACACAATCAAAAACATGACTTATTAACATCATAAACAATCAAACAAAAAAATTATCTGTCAATTAAAATACAACGTAAAATTTGGCATCAACTCAAACCAGACCTGCAACCCTTTTCATGTTAATCTCATCATCATACTAACTCTCTTGTTTAAAATACAATAATGCCAAGGATTGCATGAACTTGGTCATACACAGCCTCTGTTCAGTATAACAAACTGTAATAAATAAATCAGTAATCATCAATAAAATAGGCTTCCCAAATCTTTATCAAAATAATCCAGGCATTAACCGGGTAAGCATGCATACACTTGTAAATTTGAATAAGTTCAGTAACCATGCATGCACATACATCAATGCAAATTTACATACATGCATGCATGTGCATGACCATATGCACACATGCAGGCACCACACAAGCTCTCTCTCTCAACACACACACACACAAACACACACATGCGCGTGCGCACACGCGCGAGCAAAGCAAACTACTAACTGGACATGCATAAAAGCCTGTAAGTATCTTACATGTCAAAATCTTCTTCAGCAAGATGCGCTGGGCCGGCATTTCTCTTCACTCACGATGACATAATCACACACGCACACACTATCTCTTGAAAGGTCACTCACACAACTCGCTTCATCACCAGCACACAGGGCAAGGCGTCAAGAAAATTCAATAGCATGTTGCGTGTGTGTGTGTGTGTGTGTGTGTGTGTCTTCAATTTTACGTCTGTTCACTTAAAGTGATATTAGACGAATGTGTGGTGTGTGAGTGCGTGTGTGTGTGAGTGCATGTGTGTGTGTGTGAGAGTGCATGCGTGTGTGTGTGTGTGTGTGTGTGTGTGTGTGCGTGTGTGTGTGTGCGTGTGTGTGTGTGTGCGTGTGTGTGTGTGTGTGTGTGTGTGAGTGCATGTGTGTGTGGGTGCGTGTGTGTGTATGTGAGTGCATGTGTGTGTGTGTGTGAGTGTATGTGTGTGTGTGAGTGCATGTGTGTGTGTTTGTGTGTGTGCGTGTGTGTGTGTGTGTGTGTGTTTGAGCCGACAAGGGCGGATTCCCCTTATGTTTACATATGTTGCAGGAAGGGAGTATAAAATCCTTGACTGCTGTGAGAGCCTGACTAGGACGTATTGATTTCCATTACTATGAGTGACACACCTTGTTTTAATGCTATACACATACTTACACACTTCACAAGCATGCACACCAAAACCGTGTCACAGGAAGAAAATCATGATTGATGTGTAGCTTACATGTACATCAAAATCAAAATAAATGTTTTTTCTCATGAGAAGCAGACATAATGCTGGTTCTGGATATAGGGTCTCTGAAGTTTTCAAGAAACTGGTTCATATTTCTACTGTTGTCTGTGACAGCAAGATTCCAAGGAAGAAATCCAAAAAAAAAATCAGTTTTTTTTTTCTCATGTACTATTTACAACTGCAAGATGAAGATAAAATCTTTACAATGTGGGCTGAGGAAGAGGCACAGTGTGTGTGTGCACATGCATGTGTTTGCATTGTGCGTGCACATGCATGTGTGTGCCTGCCTTTGTTTCTACAATAAAGTATATGTGCATTATGCATCATTGCATACATATGTGCATGTGTTTGTAAGTGTGTATGTGAGAGTGAAAGAGAGAGAGGCAGACAGACAGAGACAGAGAGGCAGAGAAAGAGAGAGAGAAAGTGTGAGTGTGCGTGTGTGCATGCACGCATGCATGTGTGTTTGAGCACATAGTTGCATACATGTGTGTAGCACACATGTCATGGACAAATGCTCATCAATATACAATCACAAGTACAGGCACATAAAAATGCAAGTACACATATGCATCCCCCCCCCCCCCCCCTATAAAAAAAAAAAAATCCCAACAAAAACAAAAACCCAAGCTAGGAAGGGAAGAACACGGTTACATCACAATAGCCCAACACAGACATGCATTCCTGGATGACAAAAGAAAAGAGCGACAGGACAGGCTGCAACAAAAGCCCGTATCCACACCGCCCTCCCTCTCCCTCTCTCTCTCTCTCTCTCTCTCTCTCCTCTCTCTCCGGAAGAACGGGCGACGAGAAAGAAAGGTGAGAAAAGAAAGTAAGATAAACGACTATTACGCTCCCGAGACACGATACAGCAGATTTGCACCTGATTGTCAATTACATGACAAGACGTCGCATGAACCGGAGGCATTACCAGAGAAGCCATTTTAATGGGCAATATTGATGTCTTCGTTAACTGGGAACCTCTCGGCAGCTTCCCTCCTAATCTTCCCATATCGCTGAGGTTGTAACAGTGACATCTTGCCGGCTACACCGTCTTTTACATTTGAAATTACGAGTCTGCCTTGAAATGATACCCTGGGAGACTCAGACGTAAAACTTAAAGACAGGCTGCAAGCAAGGTCTGTGCTGTCTGGGGGTTGAGAGGAATAATATGTTTGGGATCTGTGATAGCCAGAAAGACGGTTATAAAGCAGACATTTGGGGCTGAGAGGAAGGAAGGGACAGACTGACAGAAGAAGACAGAAATAGCACATTATGTCAAACCAGGAAGAAAGGCATATAAAGACACGCAGAAATAAAATACAATCATACCTAGAATTCAAGCAAGACACAATTTAAAGAAAAAAATCAGAATTTTTTTATGTGTGTGTGAGTAAGTGAGAGTGTGTGTTTGTGTGTGGGTGTGTGTGTGTGTGTGTGTGTGTGTGTGTGTGTGTGTGTGTGTGTGTGTGTGTGTGTGTGTGTGTGTGTGCACAGCTCGGCACATACATCCGTATCCATGCAAGCATAAGTGCAGCTATTTTATTTATTAATGTGGATGTTCAAAGTGAGTGAGCAAACACATAAACATGCATAACAAACTCATATATATGTCAACAACGTATTCCATCTGCGTCTCTGTATTGTTTGAGGTTTTTTTGGGGTAGTTATTTTCATTCATAGCAAGAACAATAATCTGACAAACAAGGCGAATATCGCAGAACGATTTGACAAACACAACCTGTCAGCCCAGACTTTTGGACACAGGTCCAGCTTCTCCCATCCAAATAATACCATTGCTATGACATCTACCCCCACCCTCCCCCATCCTCCTCCTCCATCAAACACTGCTATCACTACAGCAGATCCTGGCAACCACCATGCATGATAATTATTTGTGTCGTCTGCTTCTCCACTCTATGGTCTTCAGGCACACAACACAACAAGCAAGATCTGTATATACGGACGCACATTTCTCATGTGATGCTGAAACCTGAACAGAAGGTGGTGGCCTGTGTTCAAAGGTATATGTTTCCATGGGCCGCATTAAATAAATGAAAAATGTAACTCTATTGCCCATATGATCGATAAAAGGTGATTACAGCACTTCTTTTTTTTCTTTCAAAAGGAAAGATGAGACAGATAGCTTTAACTCACATATGTATAGATCCCCTCTGAACAGACTAACAGAACTGTTCCTAGTTTTGCAGACTTGTGATGAACACAAGATAGCTTTTACTAGTTTTGGTCACACTATATACATGGACAGATCCCTCTGAACAGACTAACAGAACTGTTCCTAGTTTTGCAGACTTGTGATGAACACAAGATAGCTTTTACTAGTTTTGGTCACACTATATACATGGACAGATCCCTCTGAACAGACTAACAGAACTGTTCCTAGTTTTGCAGACTTGTGATGAACACAAGATAGCTTTTACTAGTTTTGGTCACACTATATACATGGACAGATCCCTCTGAACAGACTAACAGAATAGTTCCTAGTTTTGCAGACTTGTGATGAACACAAGATAGCTTTTACTAGTTTTAGTCACACTATATACATGGCCAGTTCCCTCTGAACAGACTAACAGAATAGTTCCTAGTTTTGCAGACTTGTGATGAACACAAGATAGCTTTTACTAGTTTTAGTCACACTATATACATGGCCAGTTCCCTCTGAACAGACTAACAGAATAGTTCCTAGTTTTGCAGACTTGTGATGAACACAAGATAGCTTTTACTAGTTTTAGTCACACTATCTACATGGACAGATCCCCTCTGAACAGACTTACAGAACAGAACAGTTGCTAGTTTTGCAGAGTTGTGGTGAACGAAAGACAGCTTTTAGTCACACTATATTATACGAGGACGGATCTCCTCTAGATAGACTTGATGGTTCTTAGTTTATACACTTTAAAAAATAAAAAAAGGTCTGCAAGTGCTCATGAGCAAAAGCTCTCACAAACAAACATACATGCACAAGCATGCACAGTGTGCCCCCCCCCCCCCCCTCTCTCTCACTAACACACACACACACTAACACACACACGTTCACGCGCACACACACACATGCACACACATGCACAAACACACACACACACCACATGTCATATACACCGAACATGCATGTATCTAAATGATGTAAAACATTAGCTCTCAGAAAAAGCATACAGGCAAGACTGCACAGAACTCTGCGCTCATCACCTCAGTGTGCACGCACACGCTCAATCATGGTATACATGTATATATAGGCATGATATATAATATTACATACACCAGAATGTTTATTCATCTGTGGCTCTATCATGTAAAAGCTGCAAAAAGCTGAAGACAGACTAGCCTGGAGAAAACTGTTGACCCATGCGTCCTATGTGAGTTCTCAATGACCAGCTAGGTCTAGGGTAGGGGTGGAAAATGATGATGATGATGATGATGATGATGATGATGATGATGATGATGATGGTGGTGGTGGTGGTGGTGGTGGTGGTGTAAATGTTCGAAATGCAGGGGGGAGGGGAGGGGGGTTAGAGTGTAATTTCTTATTCCACAAAGGAAAGCCAATAGAACACGTACTAGATTTCTGGCTGAAATTCAGTGAAACAAACCACAAAAATGGTCACGCTTATCTAATATAAACACACGAAGAAACAAACAAATCATGTTAAGTCAGTCTGTATGAGTGTGACCTGGAAAAACGCAATGAAGAGAGAGGGGGGAGGGGGATGAGAGGGAGTGAGGAAGAGGGAGAAATGAAAGACAGACAGACAAACAGACCACACACACACACACACACACACAGAGGCAGAGAGACAACAGAAATGAAGAAGAAGGAGAATGAGGAGGAGGTGGAAGAGAAGGATGAGGAGGAGACAGAGGAGGAAGAAGAGGAGGAGGAGGTCAGCACAAACTTCTTTGCAAATAAAGACAATGCTCTGTTTACTTTCTCTCCTTCATACACAGTCCCCCCACCCCCCACCCCCCTTCTCTCTCTCTCTCTCTCTCTTCTTCTCTCTCTCTCTCCTCTCTCTCTCTCTCTCTCTCTCTCTCTCTCTCTCTGTATCATAAGTTGCACACAGACTGATAAAGGGACGGGTGAATCAACTCCTATCATTATCATCATCATCATCAATCACTAGGAGGCCATAATCAACTTTCTGATTATTTTACCACACACTGTCCTCTTCCTCTCTGTTTATACCCCCTCCTTTCCTCTCTCAAAATACTTGAGAGACAGACAGGCAGACAGAGATAAAGATTGAGGGATAATTAGTTGGCTGGTGTGTGTGAGAGAGAAAGAGGAACACAGAGAGAGACAGAGACAGAGAAACAGAGAAAGACAGACAGACAGAGACAAAGAGAAAGAGAGAGTATGAATGTCACCTTTATTGACAGGTGCTGACATTTTTTTTTTGGCTAGAAGTATAAACTGTGCATTACACTTCACATCAGTGAATTATTATTGATCAGGAAATTGTAACTATGAGTGCTGACATTAGGTCAAAGTTTGTTACAATGAAAACAAAAACAAATTCTTTTAAGAAAGAGAAGTTCAAGGCAAGACTCTTCATTATTCAATGCTTGGGTTTAATTACACTCTTGGGATATCAAAACAACACAAGGATAATAATGTACAACAATAAATGTACACTCAAATGAACTTAAAAGAATAAATGAATTAATAAAAGAATGAATGAACGAAGAAAAAAATAGAAAGGAAGAAATGACTGAGTTTATCATGTTAATTATACTGTAGCTTGATTCCAATGCTTTTGAGTCTTTGTGCTATGTCAAGTTGACTCCTGAATGATCTAATGAGTCTGTCCTTCCCTGTATATAGTGTATGTTCTATCAAATCCCCAATCCACAAGTTTTGAGTCCCAGAACCCTACATCCAAATTCCATGCAAATCTGTGTTCCCTGCAACGGTCTGTGATTTTTTAAAGAAAGCGGAGTGGGGGAGAAAATGTAGGTAAAATCATGTACACACTACCATACAAGATTTTACTGCATAATGCAACATTCAGTGACTGATAATTATCAAAGTTCAGTGAAAAATTTACTGAAGTTAAATTTCAGAAAAGAATCAACTTATATCAAAATTCAGTCGTTAATCGACTGATGACAAAATTCAGTAAGCCATTTACTTAGATTGCAATTCAGAGGATAATTCATTAAAGTTAAAAAATTTAGAGAACAAGCGAATTACATTAAAATTCAATACACAATTGATGTAAGTCTAAATTCAATGAACAAAATCATGCTGGTGGTGGTGCTTGGGCATACAAGACTCAATACAAAATAAGAATGTGCATCCACATTTCACACACACACACATACACACAACACACACACACACACACACACACACAGAGCAAAATACATGCACCCATGCACAAGCATACCCCTTGTCCATTACCAGCCAACTCCTTTAATTAATAAACTAAGCACACAAAAAATGTAAAACAGCACAGAGGAGGAAAAAGAGGCCGGTGATGGGAGAACAACACCTGGTGTCTAGCATTCCTGTGATCAAGGACAAAGAAAACAAAGTGCAGGCACAGTCCACCTCAAGCCAGTACTCACTGGAGGTCTCTTTGTTCTTTGTTGAGCCTGAAACCAGCACAATAGCTCACAGTTACATCAACAAAGCCTTTCGTGGCCAGAAATGACAACAGAAATACCTTGAAACCCCATGCACATCTTATCTGCGGATTAGGACAGCAACACCAAAAAGACAGTGAAGAGAAACATGTCTCCTGACACTGCTATACATAACTACAGTATGAATGAGAATACAATGCGCAACCTGCACTGTTGACCTTTAGCTCTGGCACAGGATTTTAATTCCGTCTTGGGATCTTTAACAAGTGCTATACTATAGTGTAAGTGGCTTTAATTCGGAGGTCTTATAGGTTGGTTGGTCTCCTGTTCCATGTGAAGTGGGCTGGTTGTCTCTTGTCTTCTGTGACGTGGATTAGTGGTCTAGTAATAATGCACTTGTTCAGAAAGTGAGATGTTGTAGGGTCAATTACTGTTTGACTGGACTTTTCCTCTCATCCACAAGACACTGAGCAATGATCTGGATAATACTAATAGTCTTTTTGATGAGTTGATAAACCATGGTCCCATGTGCAACATCAGTCAACATGCATTTAGTGCAAAAGAACTCACGCAACAAGAGAGTTGTCCACACTTGTGGTGAAACACTTTGCCAAGGGAGAGCAGCATTACTTTTACTCACAAAAGTCCACTGTGACAGAAAGTGGTATACGATACAATTACAATACAATACAATGTAAGGGCAGCGCAACTGATATCTGAAAGCCATATATCCAGTCTTTCTGTTCGAAGATCACCAGTGCTACTATGACTTTCTACCTAAAGTTGCGTCCTTCAGATGTACAGATTTTTCACTCTTTAAGGATATTTTATGGCAAAAAAGATTGTTTGCTCTGAGAGGTGGGACATGAGCTTCAAAACATGAAGCAGAAAGCACACCCAAAGTTGGCAAATAAACCTCCAGTTCTAATCAACTTCAAGTTCAATTATAGTATTTGTTTCAGATCTTAAGACGAGCATCAAAATCTTGTGCAGGAGCTCAACAACAGTTAAAAAATAACAACATTTCTTTTGGTGACATACAACACAAAATAGTGCACAAGTCTAAGGCATCTTTTAAAATCTCTGCTCAATCTCTTTCACTCTTCTTTACTTCTAAAGGTTTAACAACAAAATTATATTTAGACACATACATCCACAGAGCAAGACTTCCCCCACACATACACACAAATGCACTGAGGCTTCATTCTCAGGTAACACTTTTACAAGAGAATGTTTTCATCTAAAGTGTGTGAGAAACAAACATACATACACCAATCTACTGTCAGCTATGTTTTTCTTACATGCAGATGCAGAAACTAACATAAGACATATCAAAACATGCAGGTAAACATGCACATGTGCGCATATTTACATGCTCTCTTCTCTCTCTTTTTCAGCTCCTCTAACACAAAAGCCTCAGGATAGTCAGAATAAGAAACATGTCTACCTGACAATGACATTGTCAACATCATCACTATGTAGGCAAGCCAAGTCTGAGGGAAAGAAGAAGATGCTTTGGTGGGGAGGGGGGAGTGAGAGACAGGGAGGTTCAGAAAGCACGTCACAAACCACCACTTTAATGGGCAGCACATCAGTTATAGCCCATACATGCATGCTGAATGCACAAGCCACAAAACCGTACACCATACAGCACTGAATAGCAGCCACCATGCCATGAAAAAACCCTAGAAGGCATGAATGACACACACACCGTAACCTGCCAGCCTTATAAGGATCCAAAAACCTGCATGCCAAAGCTTCTATAAACATGAATTATCCTTGTTTGTTGCTGATGCATACCTTAATAGTGAAACTATATCTTGCATAACAAATACTTGCTATTTACACATCAACAACAACAAAATCTGGATGCAGCGGTTAGAGCAGTAGACTCACAGCTGGGAGGTCACATGTTTGAGCTCCAGCAAGTGAAAAATGTTTGTGATTCTTTTTTTCAAATTTCAGACTTGAATGAGCCAAGGGCTCTGTAAAAAAAATGGATCACAGTCAAGTACCACTGGTTTTTATGGCTGGAAATTTGAGCATGGCTCAAACAACCTCACCAATTCTGCAAAGTTCTACAGTCCAAGCTATCAGTGTCTCCTAGGCCTGCATCATTATCTTAAAAGCAGAGTAATGATATTAAAGAAAGAAAAGATAGTCTTGTTCCATAGTCTCAAATTTGGTGAGATATCCACAATATCAATTATATCTTCCTCTTCTCAGTAAGCACTATGTATGTAAGAAAAATGTCTTGGGTTTATTCCCAGGCCAGCCCTGCATGCTCTGGTCTCAAAGTGTCACCTGGCCTGGTTTCTTCCCCACTTTAATGTTGGTGATGGGCTTGCTTCAAAGTATGTGGCTTCATGGCGGACTTACTGAGCAACTAAAAGTCACTGTCAAAGGTATATAATATGAGACTTAGCAGATGATGTCCTGTACATGTTGGATAAGTACAGGAACCTCCATATAATGATATTCCAACAACCCAATGAAGTTTCAATGAAAGCATCACAGGGAAGACACTCTTGAATTTTTTGCTTGTTTTGAAAGCAATACTGGTATTTCTCGAAAAGAAAAAGATTCTGCACAAACAAACAAAAGGGGAACTCCTTACATGGCAGTTTAAAACAGGGTTCTTTCCAAATAAGGGTAAGTGACACACACTAATGCATGCACACATACACATATGCATGCACATGTGTGTGTGTATGTGTGTGTGTGTGTGTGTGGTGTGCCTCTGTGTGTGTGGTTGTGTGTGTGTGTGTGTGTGTGTGTGTGTGTGTGTGTGTGTGTGTGTGTGTGTGTGTGGCCCACTTAATTAGTGAATCCCTGCTGCTTTTGAGTCATCTCTTTACAGATTAGTGCTGGACTCTAGTGGACTAACTAACAAATCAATTAACCCTGGGATATTATTACCTTCCTGGTCTACTCTTCTCAGACCTGCCAATGCCTTTATCCTCTTCGTATGTCAAGGTATGCACACATGATAAATTTAAAAGATCCAATAATGCCAAAGTTTGATGGATTCCAGAAAAAAGATCTATCTAGCAGGTACGTTGGACTTCAAGGCTACACTGGGTTATTGCTCATCAAGTACTTGCTGCAAGGATTTCTTATAAGGTGTAAAACACATAGAATGTAATGCATGCAATTACATTTTCTTGAGAAAAACTGTACACTACATTTCTCTTCCCAATGACCCCCCCACCCCCTCCAAGTTTTCCCCCATACAGTATTGAACACTAACCCTTTCCCTCTTCTGCAAACGCTAACCTTTCCTTCCTCCACTTCCCTCAGTTTTTAATACATCCCCCCCCCCCCCCCCCCCCAATCCCCCAACCATTGCTCTCCACCCACCCACCTCATAGAAAAACACAAACAACCACCCACCCTCAACTGCTATGACTTAATCTTAAGGACTTTGGCCCTGACATTAGTACAGGACTAGAATAGTGATGGAAGAAAGTCTGGCAAATGAATGACTATCTCCCCCCCCCCCCCCCCCCCCCCCCCCCAAAAAAAAGGCTGTAATTCGTGAAAGAATAAAAATGATGTGGGAATCCTACCATACAGAAGACTATGACAGGACTATGTTTTCTTTCCTAATAGTTGACAAGCATCCAGATTATTCTTTTGCTTCCAGAATGTACCAAAATGGCAGTGTTGCTTAATGTCACCCTTCACTTCACTACAGATAACTTACCCTTTTGTCACAAGCCGATCCCACCCCACACAGTCAATTTATCTATTCATTTTGCAATGCAAATTAATTCAGGATGGCTGCCAATGTTGCTTAATGAATGCATGGGAGCAAACCAGGCAAAGATAATTAAAGATTCCCTTTTTTCCAAAGATTTCCTTTTTCATGTCTGACTTTTCTTCGTCTGATTTTCTCTTCAACATGTTTTGTTCATGAATATATGTATGTAAAATGGCAGACACATAATGCTACAGAAGTAGTAAAAGATGTAAACATTGAATTATATGACAGCTATCTCTCTTTTTCATGATTTACATTCTTTTGATTTTTGTTTTCATATTAATTTCATTAAGTGAGATATTGAAAAACCTGGACATTTGTACAGGAATAATGAGAATTATTTACAGCAGTTTGTCAGAATTGGGTTCCCTTTCCACTTACTTATAAAAAAAAATATATATATACATATAAAATCACATTAGACGGTGTGTGATCCTCTGTCTCTTCTCCTCCTCTTCACTCATTGAGTGTGTGTGTGTGTGTATGTGTGTGTGTGTGTGTGTGTGTGTTTTCTTTCTTTAATTTAACGTCTGTTCACTCAAGGTAATATTAGACAAAAGATAGTGTTACAATATATAGAGAACGTGTGTGTGTGTGTGCATACGTGCGCGTGTGTGTGTGTGTGTGTGTGTATGCGTGTGTTTACCTATTAGTGTCTGTGCACGAGATAAAAGAAAAAAATACAAAGAAATTATGGGAGGGATGGGGGTGAGGGGGGGGCATTGAAACAGCTTAAACTGCAGCAAGAACAATTACAAAAGTTTTCCAACAGGGCTTCTAACTAAACAACTAACTATGTGTGTGTGTGTGTGTGTGTGTGTTGTGTGTGTGTGTGTGTGTGTGTGTGTGTGTGTGTGTGTGAGAGCATGAGACAAGTAATGAAGTATACAAACATGCGAACATAAGCATGCAGTGCAAGTGCTTTACAATTACACTGTACTGTGGTCTGAATCATAATCACATAAAACTCAAACAATGTGGCTCTTTGTAATAAACAGCCCATGAACATTCAATACTATCTCTCTCTCTCTCTCTCTCTCTCTCTCTCTCTCTCTCTCTCTCTCTCTCTCTCTCTCTCTCTCTTTCTCTCTCCCATCCCCCCAACCCCTCTCTCTCTCTCTCTTTTAAAATTCAATTTCAACATCAAAACAGCAATACTACACATACAGACTCATTAAAAAAAAAAGGACTTGTAAATGAGCAGTCATTGAGTACTAGAAAAAAAGAAAATCTCAATGATACACAGGAAAAAAGAGCAGTACTTTTAAAAGTGAAGATAAGGCATGCAGCAGAGACATACCCGAAGATAGGCTTTATCCATGTGAATGCACGCAACTCTGTGTGTGTGTGTGTCTGTGTGCATGCGCGTATGTGTGTGTGCATGTATGTGTGTGTGTGCATGCAAGCATCCGTGCTTGTGTGTGTTCACCTGCACATGAGTGCATATGTGAGTGCATATGCATGTGTATATGTGCTTATTATTAGTGTACACATATGCAAAAACCTTGCTAAAATACATTCCACAGCTCAAACTCTGAATACATTAACTATACAACATGTCATATGGAAATTGTAGCATTTACAATTTGAGACAAAAACATTCTGTATTTCAATTACATCTCTCTCTCTCTCTCTCCCCTCTCTCTCTCTCTCTCTCTCTCTCTCTCTCTCTCCACACACACACACACACACACACACACACACACACACACACACACACACACACACACAACCACACAAAACCCTAAATACTTATTTTCCATACACAATCCCCACCTTTCCCCATTACCTTTTTTTCTGCGGGGAGGGGTGGAGACGATAAACATTTAGAACAGTAAACACAATCTTACTTCTTTTTTCTTTTTTTATAAACACAATTAACCCCGAAAAGAGAAAACATCTTTACACTTAATGCCATTTTGATAATAAAAATAATGAGAAGAACAACTCTGAACTTACAGGCAAGCAGTTTTTTTTCTCCATAGCATAAACTTAACTAGAAATCAAGAAAAAAAGGAAAAAATTATAACTTTACACTTCATACCACTTCTCATTAACTGAAAATGAAGGGGGTAAAATCCCAAAATGGCAGAAAAGAACTCTACTCCTCATGGCAAACAAGGTTTTGAAAAAAAAAATTTAAGGACACAAAACATTTTTACTCTCCACACCACTTAAAAAAACAAAAAACTAAACAACTATAGCCCCCCCCCCCCCCCCCCCCCCAAAACAAAAAAACACAAAAAACCACCCAACCCAACAACAACAAAGAAAGAAAACAAACACACCCCAAAAACCCCCAGACCAACCCAAAAAACAAATGAAAAACAACTCAAACCCCCAAAATCTGTAACAAAACTAAAAACAATACAACATATCTTATTTGATATGCCACTTTATAAAAAAAAAAAAAAAAAAAGAAAAACAGAAAGAAGAAAAGGAGAGAGAGAAAAGACAAAAACCAATCTTACTCTTCATGCCGGAACCGTCCCCTGTCCGTCTCCCTGACGTTACTGCCGCTGCTGCTGCTGCTGATGCACACGCAACAGCCATACAGCCACCAACACCAACGGACCACCACCCCCGAGTCACAAGCCCGAGTTGGCAGCGGGAGGGTAGGATAGAGGGGGAGAAGGAGGAGGAGGAGGAGGAAGAGAGCAAGCACAAAAGCTAAGTTGTCAGTCTGGCACCCTTCTCTCTCTAGTCTACCTAACCTTCCCCCCCCCCCCCCCACTTCTATCCCCCCCCCACCCTACGGTCATCATCATCATTACCATCTCCATCACCCACCACCAACAACGCCCCCCCACCCCCCATCACCCCGCCATAACAAGTCAGTGTCACACAAAGTCACACCATCACATCACCTCCAACCACCATCACGTCTCAGACAAATCGGCCAATGACTGAGAGAGAGAGAGAGAGAGAGAGAGAGAGAGAGAGAGAGAAGATGAACTGGAAGGGAGGAGGAAGAGGGGACAGAAAGGGATAGGGGGCGGAGGTGGTGGATGGGGGGTGGGGGGAGGGGGCAGCAGTGGGTAAGGGGACAGGTCAGGAGAGGTCGAGGGAGAGGGGTGATATAAGGTTCGGTCTAAAAAGGGATGAGCGATAGGGGAAGGGGGATGGGGTGGGAGGAGGAACAGTCAGGGGAGTATAAAGGGTGGTGGGGGAGGAGGAAAAATAAAGCTCAGGGTCCTGGTATGACCGGTAGTGGTAGCAGTGGCAGGCGAGGCCGACACAGAGAAGAGAACGAAAAGGGGAGGGGGGGGGGGGGGGGGGGGGGAGGCGAGCGGGGAGGTGATAATAGGTGGTGGGGGAGGAGGAAAATACAGCTGCGGCGCAGGTGGGTAGTGGTAGGGTGGCGGCGGGGGGGGAGCAAGAAAAGGAAGAAGAAAAGGAAGGGGGGGGGGTGGAGGGGGGGGGGGGGGGTGGCGGGCGGGTTTGCCGATTGTGATCGTGGGGAAGGTCCAGAATCAATATGTCTGCACACTGGCCAATCTAATCAATCACTATTACCATGCTGCTGCCCGCAGTGGTGGTAGTGGTAGTGGTGGCGGCGGTGGGGGGAGCAAAGAAAAAGGAAAGAAGGAAAAAGGAAAGGACACATTGGCAGAAAGGGAAGGGGGAAAAAAACGGGGACAAGTCTGCCCCCTCACGGGCTGCAGTACCGCATGCGCTCCACACGCACGCACGCGCACGCGCGCGCGCACGCACACACACACACACACACAGCGGGAATTGGTAAGCTACCGGTAGTACTTGCAACGACCTCAGCATCGAGTGGGAGGGGAAGGTTTTACCCTCCTCTTCTCTCTGTCCTCCCCTCATCACCTTCTTTTCCTGTTCTGTACCAACCTCCCTCCCCCCCCCCCTCCCCCCCCCCCCCCCGCACCCTGTCCCTTCCTATCTACCCAGCATCCCCCTCCCTCCTCCCCCCCCCCTTCCCCCCCTGCCTTGCCCTATTACCTCACTCAACTGTTCCTTGCAACGGCCATCACGCAAAACCTTTCTTCTTCTTCCCCCGTCCCCACCCCTTTACTAATCTCCCCACTCTCCCCCAATTTTGGAGGGGTTGGCGCAAAGCTGTTAAAAAGAAGCGACGGGAACTATCAAGGTTTACCATGGTAAAAAGAAGAAAAAAACAAGAAAAAAAAACCACCAAAAATAAGGAAAGAAAGAAACTACATATGAAATGACTTTATATATCTATCTATCTATAAGGTGGTATCCTTACCACCCCCCAACCCCCCAAACAAATGTACAGACACAGTGTGACGCATGCTTGTCCGTTTGCTTGCGTGATCACACCCTATCACCTCCCCCCGTGGGGATGTCGGGGGCCTATCAGTATAAATAGCATCCCCACATTCTGGAAATTCTGTGCTAGAAATTTCCTCTTTTCTATCACCGTGTTTCTGCCTTGTTCCTTTTCTTCCTTCCTGTCACCTTCTTGTCTATTTTCTGCCTTCTCGGTCCATTCTCCTGGCTTTTTTTCCAGAAAGACTTAAAAGATAACTATTCTCTCTTGTGCCAAAGTCGGTTGCACTGGGCCTGACTTGTCAGGCGCTTAACTGCAGCGTGACGCATTTTCGCTCATATAACAGACAACAATAGTTGCTGTCTGAGCGTTCAAGGAGGAGGAGGAAGAAGAAGAGAAGAAGAAGAAGAAGAAGAAGAAGACCCTATCACCTACACTCCATAAAAAATATCCAATTTCTCCTGACGTGGACATGCCCTATCAATCATTCCAGAAGGTTGTCTGATATCGAATAAAACTGATCAGCCTAATCAATCTACATCATTTACGTTGAATATCTCAGATTCCCCCACAATCTGCACATCATTAACACACACGCACGCACGCACAGAGAGAGAGAGAGAGAGGGGGGGGGGGAGAGAGAGAGACAGACAGACAGAGACAGAGAGACAGACAGACAGAGACAGACAGACAGAGAGAGCAATCAACATTTATTCTTCAGGCCACCAGCCCCTAGAATGGGGTCAAACCAAACATATCAAAACGAAGCCAAAACAAAACATGACATAATATGGTAACTGCCAAAACATAACGAGAGAGAGAGACAGAGACAGAGAGAGACAGACAGAGAAAGAGAGAATGTGAATCCCATCAAGTAATCAAGCAATCCATGACTCAAAACCTCCCAAACAAAATCCCTTTACCTCAACGGGCAATTTCAAAATGAAAAGAATCAATATTCACATCAAAATTTCTCTGCTGTATATATTCCGTTACCACCGACGTTGCTACACTTTTGTTGTTACGAACAGTAATACAGACTAAAGCTGCAATATCTATTAAATGACTGCCAGCAGAATAGTATAGAGCTACTATAGGAATGAGCAGAGAGAGGGTATAGGAGGAGGAGGAGGGGCTAGGATAGGGTAGGGGGAGCTGATATAAAACAGCAGTGGATAAAATCAATACTGAAGTAAGTGATTGACGCAGGCCGGCCAGACAAGAGAAGGGGCCTGAATAATTCAGTCATAAAGTTTTTTTATATTACATATACTGCTGCACATTGCGTGCGTAAGTCCGCACATGCACGCACACATGCACACGCACACATACACACCTACACCACACACACACGCGCGCGCGCGCACATACACACACACAAATGCATGCATACATGCTTGCACACACGCACATACGCACACTTGCAGGCACGAACACGCGCGCGCGCACACACACACACACACACGTGCGTACACGCACACACACGCACATACGCACACTTGCAGGCACGAACACGCGCGCGCGCACGCACACACACACACACACACACACACGTGCATACACGCACACACACACACACGCACGCACGCACGCACGCACGAACGCACACACACACACACACACACATGCGCGCGCATTTCCCGTCTCTTACACTAAAGACAAAGTCTGGTTTAATCTTTGCAAAGAACGGCAATAACGGCACACTCTTCCCTAAAGCCTCTCTTATAACTTATAAAGCTTCAGCACCAAGATTTTAACACACACACACGCGCGCGCGCACGCAAGCAAGCACGCACGCATGCGCGCGCATACACACACACACGCACATACGTGCGCATGCCGGCATGCACATAATTAATAAACACAATGCACACCGCACAAGTTTCATTTGCTTATAAATGATGCTACTAATGATTAATGTTGACATGGCCATGCACATAAACATACATGAATGCGCCTGCACACACACACACACACGCGCGCGCGTTCAAGTGTAAGCACACATTCTCTCTCTCTCTCTCTCTCTCTCTCTCTCTCTCTCTCTCTCTCGTATTTGCGAACCATGAAATGTACGGTTTCCAATGACTGTTACATAACAATCCTTCAGACTCACACACACACACACACACACACTGCGCAACACGCAGCAAAACCGCTCAGCCACATTTCCGACATCGGCGATCCGAGACAAACGCCACAAAAGGAACACAGGACACAACACCCGCACCGAAACTCTTTATCACAGCACATACGTAACACCAAACACAACTTCCCATAATAACTAACCGACTGAAATCTTCTTAACAGATAACCAAAACAAGAAAAATGAAAAAAATACAAAAACCCAGCTTGTTCACCCAACTCTTCGGACCAACCAACCTGTTGTCTGCTTTTTTTTTTTTTAAATAAAAGATTGTCAAGGAAGAAGAAAACGGAACTGCAAAGGGTCAGCAGGAGAGTCTCGCCTCGTCTCTTTGGACACACCGACACTGAATGAAAGAAAACCGTCGTCCGTCCAGTAGCCTACGACCACTACAACACACAGCAACCGGGGAATTTCATTTGTACGGCAAACAGTGGCTAAAGTAAACAGAGCCCGGGAGAGGTCAGCCTGTCAATCTTTTCTTTCTTTCTTTTCCTTTTTTTTGAAACTGAAGTTCCCCTCGAGGCTGTTGAGTGCAGAGGTGTGTGTGTAGTAGGCCTAGTATGATCGCCGCTACCACTGCTGTTAGGTGAAGAATCGCTGTGCATTTGTTAGTTGGACCGGGATCAAAATGTCTGGAAAGAGGGAAGGCTACTACTATTGTTAAACGGGTCAGAGACTGATTTCACTAATCCCCCCCATTGTGGTGGGTATGTGCTGAGCCAGTGAAAAGGCCACTGCTGATGGGGTTGCAGGTGAGGTATTGGTGTGTGTGTGAGAGAGAGTGAGAGATCCATGTGCTCATGTGTGTGTGTGTGTGTGTTCAAGATTTTTCCTTTTATTTCAAGAATAATGGAATAAGCATGTGTGTTTAAAAAAAAAAAAAAATTAACACATCTGTGTGCATGCAGTTTTGTAAATTTTGTAAACTATTCCCACCAGCACAAATGGCTTACTCTTTTGAAAGGCGGAACTAGTTTTAATGTGTGCACATGATGTTCTGTGTTCATTCACACATATGACCTCGATTTTTAGTCTAATCAGGACTTTAGGGGGCATAGATTGGGCACTGATGTTTATGAGAGTGAGTGAGTGAGAGTGTGTGTGAGTGAGTGTGTGACATGTGTACATTTGTATACACAGCACAGAATCTATAGGTGCCAGTACATCTGATCTCTTTTCATGTACCAAGAGATATCTGATTTATATATTCCCTGAGCCAAATAATCTAATAAATATCAGTCATCTTCATATATTCAGAGATGACTCAAGACCACAATTTTGAACAAAATTTCAAATATTGAAAAATTTCTTTTTTTCCATACCAAGTGCTGATAACTTCCATCACTTCAGAGCCAACACAAGCTTCACCAGGAATTCTCCAAGCATTAACCTCTTCATAAGGTCAAGAATGACACAAGGAAGGATATACCTGCACTTCTATATCACACATAAACTTCTCACATACTTTTGGCTCAGCTTCGATGCACAGCATACTGTCCAAGGACAGCAAAGAACATCACATTTTATTTATCCAAATCAAAAGAATGATAGATGCAGCCTTAACCTTGGTTCAGGTTTCAAACAACAAAACCAACAAAAAAGCCACTGTTAGCATGATAAAATGCACTCATTAAAATAAAACTAGCCCCCAAAATGCAAAGCCTAATTGTTAAAATACAAATGCAAAGAGATATTGCCAAGCACTTCGCCACTGCTCCCATTCCACTTGAGTTCTGTACATTCACTTAAAAAAAATTATTTTTTTTACTTCATGCTTTGTTAAAACTATAAAAGCTTTAGTTGACAGTACAAAAAGCAAGCTTTATGCTCTCAAAACCAAACTTCCCCCCCATAAGCTAATTTTCATGCCCTTCATTAGTCAGATTACATTTAGTGTTTTACTGTGTTAAAGATAGTCTATGTCATATGTATACATGAATGTATGCATTCAATGCATTCATGCATGCACACATGCAGTATAAGCAAGCACCAACACACACACACACATGTATGCATACACACACATGTATGCATACACACACATGTATGCATACACACACAAGCACACACACACACAGATCACATCCCATCACACCATACCATACCATACCATGCATGCACACGCACACATGCATGCATGCATGCATACACAGAAGAATAGATGCCACATCATCTTCTTTGTCTGCAGTGTTACCAAGTGCAGTCTATCACACTGACCCAGACACAAACAAGTGAGAAAATAAAACTGACACTCCACACCACCACCCTCCTTCCCTCCAAAGTAAACAAAAATCACCACTAGGCAGATACAGATAGAAACAAGGACACACCAAAAGAAAATGGTAAAATGAGAAAGACAGGACAGAGACAGATATAGCATTTGCAAGATTGAGAAAGACAAAGAGGGAAAAGAGAAGGGGAGAGGTTGGGGGGAAGGCTTTAAAATGAACAAATTTACATAACAGATGGAAGAGACAAGTAAGAGCAAGGCAAAGAGTTGATAGTGACTCAGAGTGAGAGAGAAAGAGAGAGAGAGAGAAAAAAAAAAAAGGGGGGGGGGGGGGGGGGGGGGGGCACACTCACACACACATGGTGGATATAAAATTGAAGACTATTAGTATTACTACCACCACTACCACTGGAGACAGACAGACAGACAGAGACAGAGAGAGAGCACATACTTTCAAACCATTTTCATATTTTTACACAACATATAGCTCTTTACTGTTGGAGAAGATCCGTTTTTGCAATAACTTTTAATATACCCTCTTCCCCTCACCCATAAAACTGACATACACACAGCATGTGTTTCTGTTATGGTGAATACATTAGAGTAAATACTGTGTTTAAATCACATTGCGTGTGTGTATGCGCGTGTGTGCATGTCTCCCCTGCATATGTGTGTGCATGTCTCCCCTGCATACATGTGTGCCTGTGTGCGCACACACGTTTGTTCATGTGTAAGCACATAACAATAAGTGTACGTGTGCACACACATACACACACACACACACACACAGTATGTACGTTTGCATTCATATAAGTTTTACGCAAGCATGCATAATTATGTCTCCATTCACTTACTGAAGTTACTTATGAAACTGGTTATCACAACACAGGTTATAATTCAGTAGTTTTCTTAAGTTATAAACAATCAGATATTTCAGCCTGAGACAAAGATAGGAGGGGGAGTGGGGGAGGCGAGTGAAAGTGAAAACACAGCAGTAAAGGGGAAAAAAAAGCCTCTGGGCACCAGTGATCTTTCTAGATTCTACCTTCAGTGACACAACAGACCAGACCTGGCTCAAGCCAAAAAGCTTTGTCAGCTGCTGATGTAATCAAACTGCCAAGGCCCACATTAAAAAGTTATGCTTTGATATGTTACCTGGGGATTGTCTTCATCCGTAATGAGCTCCTAGCATAACAACCTCTACGTTAAAACTAAAAAAGGTGGAGGCGGGGGGGGGATCCTCTGAAGTCAGAGTATGGTTTTCATAGTTTCAATATATATATATATATATATATATATATAGGTATTTGAAAACTGTATCCTTAAAAAGCTTAATTCTCATCCAGTGTATACTTTTTACACTACGGCAATTTCTAGGTGAGATGAGTGAGGGAAGAGTCCATATTCTCAATGACCCCAGAGTGCTTAAACTGGGGAGCGCTTCACAACAGCAACAAAACGTGTGCATAAACTTGAAATATCTTATATTTTTTTAGGAAAGTTGCATGTGTGTAAATGATTGAGTGCAGGCGCTGCGATTTGTTTCTTTTACAAGATTCAGCGCTATATAAATTCCATATATTATTATTATTATCTTTGGAGGAGAAAAAAAATCAGACCTTCAGCTTCATGAGTGTACCACAAGCTCAAATGCTCTCGCATGATGCATTTTAAATCATAACATGCAACATGCCCAAGATTGTAGTAAATTATGATGGTAGATTAACTCTATACTAGGGCATGCACCAACCAGAAAAGAATTTTAAAAATTCATCTACACAAATCTTGACCTTGTCATCCTTAAAACAAGTAACAGCATTTTATTAGTCTTTTCTTTCACCACTAATTACTTTAAAATGAGAGGAGACATTTTTATCATCAGTAAGAATCATGAAAACATTTGGATTTTTATTTTGTCACTGATGTCCATTTGTGTTATGAAATTTGCAAACAAATATGAAAATTTTTTTTTATACATTCTTAACAGAAGACTCCATAGTCCATAAGTCATGTTGTTCACATGAACCTTTACAAATTATGAGCTTTAATAATTAATAATCAATGGCAGCAATCAAATGATTGAAACTTGAGCAAATGAATCATAATTTCTGTAGTCAATGGGTTAACTTGCACACACAAAAATAATAATAAAAGGGAGAATATTGAGACAATTGAAACAACAAGTCCACTCAAAAGTCCATTTTATGCTGAAATCATAAATTTTTCTCACATTTGGAAAATCTTAATTAAGAATGAAGGGAAGAACAGAAATTGGTGGGGAGGATTAGAAATTGTACCTTTAGACCTATTCTTGATTACAACTGATTGAAAAGTTCAGGACATGAATGGTATCAAAAACATACCAAGAGTTCTGACAGGAGAACTTTCTCTTTTGCTACCATACATATTTGTAAAGAAGATACAAAAGATGCAAGCATGTTTTACAAGGGTCTATACAACATGCTGATGTTCATTTTTTAAACCAACAACTTCGATGTATACACCTTTTAGATGTTCACATCACAGTCTGAAACTATGGCATTCATCAGCTCAACTAGCCCAGTCACACAACAAGATTTTAGCCAGACTATGTCCAGTCCCATAGGACACCACAGTTTGTGCTTCAGAAACTGTTTGCTCTGTTTTCATTTAATGGACACTTGGACTGCACTTTTTTTAAAGTGCACCACAGAATCTTACAGCTGTCACAACTTTGCTTCTTAATTCTACTTCATTGGTTGTCTGTTAAAATCACGCTTTAAAAAGTCCTGACAACTATGTTAGGATACATCACAAATTTCTAAAGCTAAATGGGCTGAACCAAAGAGCTATTTGAAAAAAAAAAGTTCTTAAAAAGAAAAGACCTAATAACAGAAATAAAAATAAGAGAAATGTAAGAGAAATTGAGAACAAAAATGACCAGTATCAAAATGAAATTAAAATGGCACAGTTAAAGAACTCCCCCCCCAAAAAAAAAAAAAAATCACCAAACAAACAAACAAAACACCAACAAAAACAAAAAGATGATGAAAATTTGTTTCTAAAACTTGCCCTTCATCTATTATGAAAGAAGAGCATTCTTCATGTTCTCTGACAGTAACCACTGTAAAATTTCAAAGATGATAACTTAGTAAGTAACTAAAGTACCAACATTTTAATTACAACAGACGTGATTCTGAATGAAATATTGTACCTATCGAATTGTTGCACATAAAAAAAACCATGATTAAAGAGAGGTCTTCACACACACACACACACACACACACACAATGATACATACAAACTAAGTTATCTCTCTGAATCTGCTTCATAAAAGCAGTTTGAAACAAAACAAGTCACAATCAACACAATAGGGAAAAAAAAGAAAGGGAACTAACTCCATAAGGAAGTCATATTTATTTAAACACTCCCAAACCGTATTACCTTTCCTCAAGTTCAAGTATGTAGTCATGTAGACGACCATTTCAGATGGGTTTTAAAAAAATCTTTAAGAGAGCAAAGAAATAATAATGAAATGAAACAATGGATAACATTTACCAGATTTTATTGAAAGTTAGATGGTATCATAATCAGCCCTTTTTATATTTTTCATGGTTACAAAGCATAATTCTAACATCTACCCTGAGCCAATCTTTCAATGTTCTTTTTCTTTTAAAAAAAAAATCAAACAAACAAACAAAAAATGACAGCAGTAATAATAATAACTTGATTTTCACAAAAAGGAGAGGGAAAAAAACCTTTTGTGACAAAAACAAAGCAAACGGTTTCTGCACATTTTTGGTGATCGTTACTGTCTACGATGCTTAGGTTGCTGTGGCAGGCATGTTGTCCATTCCAGAAAGAAAAAAGACTACTACAGATCATTCTTACTTACTCGACCCTTTAGAGCCTGACCCACTAGCCCCTGTGGAACTAGACCCCCCAGTGGAGGTGGAAGCATTGGTGGTAGGAGGGGGAGTGGAAGCAGTGCGAGGGGCTGTGTAATTCATGGTATCATACAGCAGTTATTGTCAGAAATTTCGTTATAATTGTTGATCATATGCAAACTACTCTTGAAGCATAGCACCATGTGTAATGTAATTTCAAACAGAATTTGAAGGAGTAGCTGTTGTATTCTAAATGCGAGTATGTGTGTGTGTGTGTGTGTATGTGTGTGTGTGTGTGTGTGATGCGGTGTGGTGTGGTGTGGTGTGTGTGTGTGTGTGTGTGTGTGTGTGTGTGTGTGTGTGTGGTGTGGTGTGGTGTGGTGTGGTGTGGTGTGTGTGTGTGTGTGTGTGTGTGGTATGGTGTGGTGTGTGTGTGGGAGGGGGTGGGGGGTGTGCATGTGTGTGGGTGTAAGAGTGTGCATGCATATGTGTGTCCAAGTGAACACATGCATGCTAGCAAACAAAGATATGTATACAATGGTATTGTTTGAACTTTTTTTGGGGGGAGGGGGGTTATGTTTGAACTGACATGTAGGTTATATGTGTTCTATTATGTTGCACAAGATTTGTTTAACACAGTAGTGTACACTGTATATTGTTCATAAACCATGTGTTCATCATTCCATCCTCAGTCTGGAGAAAACAAAAGAAAGTTTGAAAAAAGATTAACAAGACACCCCCTTCCCCCCGAAAAACTAAAAACAACAATGAACCAGCTCAATAATTCATTTTAAAAATAAAATAAACACAAACTAACAAACTTAATTTCAAAAGCTTTCATACCTTTTTAAAATGCATCTTATTCAGTTACCTCATCTCACCTTCAAAAGATTTCTTTTAAAGAAGTTGAGAAGAAGAAAAAAAATGAAATAACCAACCAAACTAAAAAGTCCCATAAAGTTAAGGAACTACAAAAGACCTGTTGGTTTAAAGATGACTTATACTGGTCAACAGATCTCCCCATCCCCAAACCCCCTTATACTCTACAATGAGGATATACCTAAAGATTGAAAATAACCCTTCAACATTAGTATGCATTTAAAACAAAACAAAAAAGCAGTAAACCTCTGAAACCACAGAGTGTACAGTTTCCAGAGCTATGTTAGTAGCTGTGGAGAATGACCACCAAATTCAGCATGGAGTGAGCCCTATTCCAAACTTACCGCTGTAGGCATGGTGTGGAGGCATACCAGGCATACCCATTCTGGGCTGTCCTCCCATCGGGGCTCCTGGAGGGTAGGCCGGTCTTGGGCCAGGCTGTTAACAAATACAATAAAATCATTCATGAATAAAAGACAATGTTTTAACTCAGTTAGCTTTTGTGTCCTGTCAAAAACAAACAAACATTAAACACCAATTACTTTTAAAAAATTAATTTTTAAAATGTAAATTTTTTATTATATCTAATGTGTAACCAAACTTGTATGGTACGGCAATAGAACAGAATAATAAGAAAAAGTTTTTGAACATATAAACTTATAAAGATGGGGGGAAAATCTGCTTGCAAGTTACAATAGACTATACAAACACAACACAACACAACACGCACACAGCATTTACTATTGATGAGTGTAACCTATCTTTTTCAAAACAGATACTGAAATAGACTGCCAAAGAACTAAACAAAACTCAGGCTGATGTCTATGGAACAGTTCTTTAACCTCTTAACTACCCAGTGCAAGTGCGCCCTATATGCCAGGGAATAAAATTCTTATGTACCACTGCTATGTTCATATCCCTCTTACTCAGAAACAACTACATGAATATTCCTGATCGTCTACCCAATGACAGTATATATATCGCAGATTACTTTGAGGCAAGCTCAAATTAGTTATCATATTTCACTGCGAAAATATATTTAAAATGTAAAAAATCGACCAAAAAATATGATTTCTTCATCACCACTGTCATTCTGAGTATCCCCAATCTCAATAACGTCAAACATAAGTCTAGGCCAAATCTCATTCATTCAGACACCAACTGAACCCACGACTTCATGGGCCCAAGGGATTAGTTGTTAGTTGAACGGTCTTAACTGTCACTCGGCTATGCCTATGGTGTCCATCATGAACAGATTAAAAACAATGTTCAACAAACAGCTATGCTATGTACTGAAACTAAAAGCACTCTATTAATACACATTAAATTATCATGAATATTATTACTAATAATAGTAGGTTCTTGTAACTTTTTTCTTAACACAAAACCAATTATAAGTAATATAACAGTGCCTAAAATGTCAAACTTTTGGCCTCTTTTACACAGTATTACCTCTTCAGGAAAACTGTCTGAGTGACTTAGTCTTTAAAATTCTTCAGACTTCTCAAATGAAAACGGAACTTATGAGTTATCACTGATTTCCATAATAATTTGGACAACTGATCTGAACACTCTCATGTGAACAATTAAAAATCTCCCCCCGACCTCCCTCCTGATACTCATCGATTAATCTCCCTTGGTACATTTTTTTAAAAAATTTCCTTTGGCCACACAGTATAACTTTGTTCTATAATTATGGAGAGATAGATCTATAGATACAAGAAGCCGCAACCCTATTTACTGCCATACATTTGGTTAGTATACATATAGTAGTAAAGTAAAATTCTGCTTCACTTCAGTGTTTTAATTAATTTCTTAGTAGTTAGTTTTAGTACATGTATACTATACTTCTAAAAAAATTTTGTAAAAATTTTATTTTTTTTAAAAACCAAACAAAGGCCTATACTGTACAATTGTAAATAGTATAGAGTTCTGTAGGTTGCCTTTTTGGTTTCATTGCTTTAATCTGTTCATGACAGACACCATAGCCCAGTGGTTAAGACCATTCAACTTTCTCTACTCTCTAAACACTGTATGCAGACACTGAGACAGAAATCCTTCTTCCCCAGGACCATAAATTATCAGATTGGAATACTGGAATAGCCTTCCTGCTGAAGCTGCTCTGAGCCCAACCCTGCAAGGCTTCAAATCCCAAGTCTGAACCCCCCTTCCCACCCTCTCCCATACTCAAACAACTCCACACCCCCTCTCCTTATACTAGTTATAGTTATACTGTTATACTTATAGTCTACAGAATCTTCACAATGATGGTGGTACTGGTAGAGAAGGGCAAGAAGAAGAATGAACAAATAATTTTTTTTTAAAGCCATATCAAATACACAAAACTGTCTAAGCCAACTAATTGTTTTATACTGAGAAAAATAAACTAAAACAATTTATTTCACAAAATCTGTGACACACACACAGCTTAGTAACACCGAACAACCAAAAGACCCCTGCACATCAAAAGAGCGAAAATGTGAAAAGAAATGCAACGAAACATAACATACCGTCCCATAACCAGCTTGGGAGTAAGGAGGGCGCATCGGCGGCCCTGGAGGTCCGTACCTTTGCGGTGGACCCTGCATAATTTTTGGTAAATTTGATAAATTCTTTGTCCAAATTAACAACGCCGTAAAGTAGGAAGAATCTTTACGGCCTGAGATTGGAAAGTTTTGGGAAAGTTTGGTAGCAAAAGATGTACACACTTTAATGTGACGTCATCAAAAAATGACATCTTCTTAATCAACCGCTGATCCTGGAAATGGGAGGGGATAATTATTCATGATGGCTATGATAAAATAATGAATAAATTCATATCAATATTTTAGAGATTCTCTATCTCTTTTATCCATAATTTTGCTCTGCCATTGTACTGTACAGAACACCGTGACGACAATCAGCATGGCAAAACAGGGGAAATAACACTCCTTCCACGCTGACGTGCATTTCCGCTTTATAACAAGATGCAGAAATATGAAAAGCTGGAAAAGATTGGCGAAGGTAGAGTATAAAATTGAACTGTATTTTCAAAATGTTTGAAATGTTCACATGTTTATATCAGGGGAGAGTTTCATTTACTGCTGTGGTTGCCGAATTGGCTGGTCTTGCTTGAGACGTGAATCCGTGAGTGACTGAGTGAGGCCAACAACTGAACAAATGACTAAATCAGCAAATGCCAGCTGCGTTTACTTTACTTCACAATTTTCTGTCAATATTACTCAAAGAATAACAATGATGATATTGATGATATAAGATTCGTTTGTAACTGTTTTCTGTTTATTGGGCCAACAAGTACAACTGTATAGACAAGTGTATGGTGAGGATTTTCCCCCTCAGTGATGTCAAGTGCTGAATAAATATTAAATAGTACACTAGTTGAGCCTAGTAGAGAGTAGAACTAGAAGAGAATTCTCACTCCAGATCTCAGTTCTCGTTCATCATTTCAGTGCCTACAGTGTTAAGGTAGTTTTCACAAATTTTGGTCTTACCTGGCAAAATTTTTGTTTGGACATAAAAATCTTAGTTTTTGTATCACTAGCCAATACTATGCAATAGCTTTTTCATGCTGGTATGTCATGTGTGTGAAACTTAAATTGCCAAGCATTGTGATGTTTTTGTCTGTGGAAGCAGATGAGTCTAAGAAAAACAACAGCAAAACAGGCCTGTGCCAAGAAATAGAAAAATGTGTCTGTCTGCCTGTCTTTGTCACTGTGTGTGTGACTGTGAGAGACACAGAGAGAGGGAAGGGAAGGGGGGGGGGGGGGGGGGGGATCGAGAGAGAATAATGATAGACAATAACTCTTGGATGCATCTTTCAATTACTTAATGCTGTTTTTTTTTTAAACTTTGTTGGTTAGGTCCTTATTTATTAATACCATTTATTTTCCACTTGAATAAAAATTGTTTCCTCCATGATTAACTGAGATGGAAATATTGAATGAGATTTCAACTTTAACCACTAGACTGCCTTACCCCGGAAATTCTCCGGGGCTAAACGTGCACCCTATACGCCAACAACCTGGAAAATTTCCGGGGTGTCGAACCGAAGTAAACAAGCCTGCTTCCTTGACTACAGTTAAAGGGAAACAACTCCAAAATTAATGGAGGTCACTCTCCTGTTGTTTGGCAACATTGAGCTGAAAAAACCGTGGCAAAAACGATCATTTTTTCACTCGTATTTTGTGTTTTTATGCATGACTGCTTGGGAAGTTCTTGTTCAAAATTGCTGACACTTCTTGTTGAAGGCATAAATAACTTTACACAGCTGTAAAAGTGGCAAATAAAACTCTAGATTTACCTAACATTGATGAAAACGATCGCGTATGATTCAGGAGATCGTGTATTTAAAAAACAATGAATGAGATTTGGCCTAGACATATGTTTGACATTATTGAGATCGTGGGTACTCGAATGACAGTGGTGATGAAGAAATCGTATTTATGGTCGATGTTTTATATTTTAAATATATTTTCGCAGTGAAATATCATGCTAACTAATTTGAGCTTGACTCGAAGTAGTCTACGATATATATACTGTCATTGGGTAGACTATCAGGAATATTCATGTAGTAGTTTCTGAGTAAGAGGGATATGAACATAGCAGTGGTACATAAGAATTTTATTCCCCAGCATATAGGGTGCACTTGCACTGGGCAGTTAAGAGGTTAAATCTTTGGGGAACTATAGTCTATAGAGACAGTATTACTATTATTATTAATATTATTATATTAGGATATCAATTGCCATTTGATAATGATTGTAAAACTTATGTACAAAATTAGAAGAATTTCACTGAATGATGCAGCCATATTCATGAGTCTCTGAAAATCTGTCAGGTAGCATAGATCTCTGAGCGATTATATATTTTTCCTGAGCAAATGTTTTATAGTCACTCAGCAAACACAAACGGGAATAATGGGAGAGCTGGCTGGCTAACATTAGTAACAAACATGACCTCCTTCTTTCACTTCGCCAAAACCCTTCACTTGATACCTTCAAATCCAGCCTCAAAACACACTTATTTCCTACCTGAGACTTTCCCCTCATATCCGTCTCTATCCTTCATCTCCTAAGTATGTTTGGGGGGGGGGGGGGGGGTGGGAGCACGTACACGTGCATAAATATAAATTTGAAATATGTTATTTATTATATTTGAGGAAAGTTGCATGCGCGTAAATGATTTGAGTGCAAGCGCTTCGATTTGTTTGTTTTACAAGATTCAGCGCTATATAAATTCCATATATTATTATTATATTCATGAAGCAGTCCAGCTACACATTTGCCAATTTGGGGACCTCTCTCCCTTTTCTTACTCCTGTTAAAATGTTGTCTGTCATCAAAAAGGACTGCCTTGGTCATGAATAAAAAATGATACTAGTTTTCCTCCTTTTAAAATGCTGTTCAGTTACATTCAATCTCTGTGTCTAAGAAACTGATAAGAAAATTGCTTTTGGTAATGGAAACAACTTATTGTGTTATTGGCTTTACTAATAGTTCAGTGTTGTTTTTTTTCAGGGACCTATGGTACTGTTTTCAAAGCCAAGAACAGAGAAACGCATGAGATCGTTGCCTTGAAGCGTGTTCGTCTGGATGATGATGATGAGGTGTGTCATTGATCACTCTTCGAGGGTCTTCCTCTGTAGTTAAGTTATGATAGATATTTAAAGTGTGTAACTGTAAAGCCTAAAGAGCTCTTTGAAATTACAGAAAAACTATATTTTCCTGCAGAATGTGGTATGAGGTTATGTTCACTTGATCTTGGTTTGTTTGACAACAATATATATATATATATATATATATATATATATATATATATATATATATATATATATATATATATATATATATACATGGGACAATCTGTTTCTCACCAGTAGTTTTCATGTGTATCCTTTTTCAAACAAATTTTTTACAAGTCAAATGTTTTACAATTACAGAGAGAGAGAGAGTGAATGTGTGTGTGTGTGTTTAAAACCTGATTTGTATAAGAATATTTCTTAAACTTTTTGTCAAGCCATATTATATGTCCTATGACAAGTAATGATCAAAGTGGAATAATGGAGATTGCTGTAGCTATTGTGTTAGTTTTTTTTTCATCAGTTGACTCTCACCGTTTTGGGGAAAAAATTAACAGTGGCTCTGTTGAAAAGTAGACATTGATTCTGTCTGTGGGGGGGGGGGGGGGGGGGGGGGGGGGGGGGGGATATCATCAAAGTGGTGTCACACAGCAAAAAGAAATCAACTGAATATCTGATAACTAACAATTTGCAGCTGTGTTGTTGTTTTTTGGGGTTTTTTTCTTAAATGCACAATATTATATAGGCAAACTCATTGGAGGTTAATCATTTTGTCTAGTAGCCAAAGGGTTCATGAGTTAAAATAATTTCAGAAAGTTGATCATAGCTTGTCATCGGTTGATTTATGGGAAAAATAGAATTATTTTGAACTTTAAAAAAAACAAAGTTTTCCTGTATTAATCTATAACTGCATCTGAGAAAGATTGACTGCATATATGTATTGCTGTAAAGCATATATATGAATAAACAGAGTGGGCACTTGCTGTGATGTGTGCAATATTTTATGTGAATCTAAAATGTAATTGATTTTGCAGGGTGTACCAAGTTCAGCCTTGAGAGAGATCTGTCTGCTGAAAGAATTAAAGCACAGAAATATTGTTAGGTAAGAAATTTTTAGAAGAGGTTATGTGGGGGGTTTCTATTGTACATCGCTTTTCTTGAGGGTTTGTGTGTGTGTGTGTGTGTGTGTGTGTGTGTGTGTGTGTGGTGTGTGTGTGTGTGTGTGTGTGTGTGTGTGTGCATGCAGAAAAAGAAGTTCCTGTAGAGTTTGTTGTCATTTTGTAATCTGTCTCTCATGGTTTTATCAGCAGTGTGAATTAGAGGGAAGTGTTTTCCTGTTACTGTGAATACTGTCTGTCAGTGTAAAAGAACAAAGATAGAATTGGGGTGAAGCAGAATCAAGGAATGTCATCAGAAGTAGTAATCAAATTCAAGCTCCTCTACTACCTCCTTTGAAAGCAAAAAAAACAAAAACAAAAATTTTTTTTTACCCTTTCAATACTTTCATCTCTTTGCCTCAGGCTAATATCAGGTATGTTCATAACATGTTAATTGTAAGATCAGAAGTATCCTTAAACACATCTCCTAAATGTTCTTGCATTTTAACAAAACAAAGGTACCAGCAGATCTGCACAAACACAGACATGGTTGACTTGGGGAAAACAAATCTTGACCTATATTCCACCAAACTTTACAGTGGTTTGAACATGTAATTTTAAGAGCATAATAATTTGAAATCTCAACACAATTTTTTTTTTAATTGAGAAAATATGAAATGATGATGATGGAGTCTCCCGTCGGATCGACGGATGAGTAGGCAGGCAGGCTTATCTGTCAGAATGTATCCTCATATGGGAGAAGAGGCTGATTCTGGATGCACAGCACTTCCCACAGGTATTGCAAGGGAAAACGTCTCCAGAAGTTGAGCCCTGCTTCCTTCGCTCACGCTTCTCCTTAATGGCCAGTGTTCTCTTGTTTTCAAACGTCTTTATGCCACTGGAGCACAGTATCCTCCAGCGAGAACGATCAAGGGCATCAGTTTCCCAGGTAGCGATGTCTATGTCACAGGCTTTAAGGTTTGTCTTCAAGGTGTCCTTGAAGCGCTTGTAGGGTCTTCCAAGTTTTCGGAGGCCTTCCTTCAGCTGGCCATACAATAGCATCCTTGGGATCCTGCTGTGTGTCATTCAGACAACGTGAATTGTCTGTTATGTTATATAGCCTAATAGGATTGGTTTCAAAGTTCCTTCTTATGTCTTCTGGAATTCACTGCTTTAGAAATAAAAAAATGAAAAGGTTCCACCACCACCACCACCCAAATTATGATAACAGTAATAGTAACGCTAATTTAGTGGTAGTAGTATCATTAACATCATCATATTATATTATCACCATCATTATTGTAGTTGTGATATAACAATTGTCACATTACTTTTTTTTTGTTCAATGGATTGTCTTTTTTTGTGTTGGGGGTGGGGTGGGGGGGGATTGTTTTTGATTTTTGGTTGAATGGCTTTTAAAAAAATTTCTGGTGTGCTTGTTTTCAGATTGCATGATGTATTACACAGTGAGCGGAAGCTGACCCTTGTGTTTGAATACTGTGACCAGGATCTCAAAAAGTACTTTGATACTTGCAATGGAGAAATTGATCCAGACACTGTCAAGGTAATGTTACATTTTCTGTTATTTTGAGAGGGTTGTTTTAGCTTGTGTATGTATGTGTGTGTTTTGTTTTCTTTCAGAGGTTGTTGTTTTTTAAAATCATTTTCCCATGGCGGTGTTTAATTAAATTATGACAGCCTGCCAGCTCTGCATAGAAAAGATGGCACCTGCCAAAAGTGGTGTATTTACTTTGTAGTATAGCATATTTGTGATATTGTTAGTTTTGTGAATGTATGATAAAAGACAATTTTGAGGAAAAATAGGCTTGGATTATATTCATAGAGCTCTGTATCCAAGACATGTGACAATACTTTTTTTTGTATGAGACATGGATTTTTTTACTAACAAAGTAAAGAGTACTCTCTGCAAATCATGCTTGGCACATTTGAAAGTTGCTTCAGTGCTGATAAATGTCAGATTATAAGGTTGGTTTTGTTTGGAGGGGGGGGTTAAGGGGTTGTTGTTGTTGGGGTTTTTTTTTTTGGGGGGGAGGGTGTCTTTTCTCTCTTAGCTAGAGCTTCAAGGTTCACCAATGATGAAATTTTTGCATATGCGACTGTTTTTGCCCACCATTCCAATAGCCACATTCCAACTTTGCAGGAGATGAGTTATAAAAATTGTGAATCATTATTTTCAATTAGTACTACATGATTGTTTCTGTTTTCAGTCTTTCCTGCATCAGCTGTTGAGAGGACTAGGTTTCTGCCACTCAAACAATGTTCTTCATCGAGATCTCAAACCACAGAACCTCCTCATCAATAAAGTACGTGTGAAGGACTCCATACATGATTCTCTCTTGCTCATTTTTTTCCCACTCTAGTCTTTCCTTTCTGTGTGTGACGCACAGTCTGTCTATCCATTTCTTCCTTTCTTTCGGTCTCTCTTTGTCTTTCTGTCTTCCTGTCTGTTTTTTTTCTCTTTCTGTTCAGGAATCTGTCCTATTGGTTCTGTGTGCAGTGTTTGTGTGTGTGTGTTGTTGTTTTGTCGTTGTTGCTGCTGCTGCTGCAGCTGCGATTTTACGTCTATTCACTCAAAAGTGATATTAGGGAAGGGGAGGGGTCACTTATGTTGATGGTTGTGTGCAATGAAATGTGTATCTATTGCTAAGTAACGTAGACACTACACAGAAAAGGGTTAAACAATGATAACAACAAATGAATACATAAGAAATGCTAACATGACTTGTAACTATAACATATGTCCTATAGGACTGTTCAGTAAAGATTTTGTTAAATGAAACGCCAAATTAAAATTGTGTGAGTGAGTGAGTGAGTGAGTCATAACGGTTCAGTATTTCACTATGAAGTAAAATAGCATCTGTGAAGTGTTGAGTGTTTGATAACATTGTTTTTGTGCGCAAGTTTGTGATCAACCTGTGGTTGTTGTTTGTTTTTTTCAGAATGGAGAGCTGAAGCTGGCTGATTTTGGGTTGGCCAGAGCATTTGGCATTCCCGTCCGCTTTTATTCAGCAGAGGTATTCATCTGTGTTTGATATCACTTTGATATGTTTGATACATATATCTGTTTGAAGAGAGAGAGAGATCGATCAAGCTCAAACTCAAATGATTTAGTTGCAAAAAGGCCATTAGCCCATACATAAAGAGGGTAGCTAACTATTTAGTGTTTTGTGATTTAAAAACTCTGAAGCAAAACAAAAACTAAAGACATGAACAAATAATTTCAAAAAACAAAAGCAGAAAAGAACCCAACAACAACACAGTGTAAGAAAGTTGATTTGTTAACAAGAATCACTAGTTACTAGGACTGTAACTCTGTGTGTGTGTGTTTCAGTTAGTGTGTATGTATGATGTAGAAGTGCTTTGATTTGATTTTACAAGATATACTGCTATATAAATTCCATTTATTGTTGTTATCATCATCATCATCATCATCATCATGCACACACTTACATTTATGCTCTCTCTCTATCTCTCTGTCTTTCTCTCTATCACACACTCCTTCACATACACATATATACACACTCCCTGACACACAAACACACGCATGTTCTCTCTCACTCTCTCTCTCAGTGACACACTCCCTCACATATGCACATACACACACACTGACACACATACACCACTTACACACACACACACACTCGCACAACTCACTCTCAACCCATACTGGATGCAGGTTGTGACACTATGGTACCGACCCCCTGATGTGTTATTTGGAGCCAAGATGTACTCCACCTCCATCGACATGTGGTCAGCTGGATGTATATTTGCTGGTGCGTTTTTAAACTTCTATCTTTTTTTAAAATTGTATTAAGGGGCAGTCTTGTGGACAAAATGAGGATCATATAAAGCATGTGATTGTGTTTGTAGTTTTGTACATGATCAGGTTTGTAGCTTTGTGTTGACTATGAAAAATATTACTATTGGTAGAGAAAGAAAGACTTGAGAAACAAAGCTTTGGATGTATATATGCATACACTATCACCCCTTGTACAAAAGAGTCATGAGCAGGATAAGAATGAACATAGCAATTGATTTGTTAACTATTTATCCAAAAGCTCTATATATACTTTGTTGTATATGCATGCACTCTCCTCTCTTGCCTCTCTGACCCCCACCACCCCACTTTTCATGAACACAAATATGACAGTCAGATAGAAGTACAATTGAAATACATTCTGTTTCTTGAATAACACAAATATGACAGTCAGATAGAAGTACAACTGAAATACATTCTGTTTCTTGAATAACACAAATATGACAGTCAGATAGAAGTACAACTGAAATACATTCTGTTTCTTGAATAACACAAATATGACAGTCAGATAGAAGTACAACTGAAATACATTCTGTTTCTTGAATAACACAAATATGACAGTCAGATAGAAGTACAACTGAAATAACATTCTGTTTCTTGAATGATTTTTAACATTTTTTTTCTTCCTACCATATTGTTGCAGAGTTGGCAAATGCTGGTCGCCCATTGTTCCCTGGCAATGATGATGATGACCAGCTAAAAAGAATTTTCAAGTATCCTTACAAACATATGTTAAGGGTTTTTTTCCATTTTGGCATAATGTATTACCAGAAGGGAACTGTTGAACATGAAACACTGCACATGTGTATGATAATACCCATAACCATTTATTATGATTTCTGATGTTAAGGTTTCATCTCTGTGAAGGGATAGATAAAATTGAGTTAATGTACACAACAAGCAGCTTTCTATAAATGAGGAAGATAGATATTTTCATTTCATTTATTGATCTGTGTAGTAAACTATAGAATATACAGATTTTAAGATGTATGAAAAAAAGAATCAACTTCAGATTGTTTTCTTTTTTTTAACGAAAGGAGGGAATATAAAAGTTATTCATGTAGATATAAAGTAATGTCACAATCTTTCAGTAATATTTTTAAGATTATGGTAACCTGTTCATAGATTGAAGTAACGTCCACACAGCTGTTCTTATCAGTGCAAAGTGTTACAAGGTCCGTTATAGATGCTGCCATTTTATGGTTTACTACTATAAAACATATTGGAATAATTTGATTCAGGCAGCTTGATTTGCTGTCATTATGACTAAAAGGACAGGAGAAGATAGGGTCAAAAATGAAGAAGCTTTCCTTAATGTTACACTGATTGTTGGGCACACCCACAGAAGAACAATGGCCTGGCATGACCCAACTGCCTAATTATAGGGTGAGTCAATACGTGCTGTTTGTGCGTGCGCGTGTGTGTGTGTATGATAGCATACATTTGTATGGTTGTTTGTGTGTGTGGTTTAGAGTCTTCTCTGAAAGACTCAATGTTTAGTTAAATTTTTTGGTCAAAATGGGAAGAAAGGCCAAGGCTAGGAATGAAACATGGAACCTCATGGTTTACTTGTTAGGCAGATGAGCGTCAAAGTCATCCTGCCACCTTCCTTCTTTCATTTAACATATGAAAGAGCCTACAGCAACGAGAAAGTTGTCCCAAGCAAAATTGTGTTTGAAAAAAGCTGTTCTCTTACAAAACGAAATTACACACAAGTGGCTCTGCACATGTGGCTTTGCTCTCTCTCCTGGGGAGAGTAGCATGCTGAGAAATCTACCTGGACTGGAAGTGCTATACATATCAACAATTAAGTGGTATGCATTAGCATAATTGTTCAGTAGCAGGAGTGATGAGATAGTCTGTTCTGTTGCAGATGTTCCCAATGTATCATGTCACGACGACATGGCAACAGGTTGTGCCCAAGCTCAACAGTAAAGGTCGAGATTTACTGCAGGTAAAGGTTGTGTGTGTGTGTGTGTGTGTGTGTGTGTGTGTGTGTGTGTGTGTGTGTTTTGTGTGTACACCTGCATACAAATATATGCATATGAATCTATGTGTGCGTGTGAGTGTGTGTGTGTATATTTGTAAGAATTAGTGAGTTATAGTGTTTGTGTTCGTATATAATGTATGCATGAGCCTGGAAACATATTTGTGTATTCATGTGTGTGTGTGTGCGTGTGTCTGCGAGCATGCCTGGGGGTATATGTCTTGCATGCATGGCTGTGTTTATATGTTAACTGTGTGCACATATTTATACATGCATTATGTCATGAAGTTAACAGACTTTTTGTGTGCGCAGTGTTTGCTGGTATGCTGCCCGTCAGACAGAATGTCGGCAGACGAAGCACTGCAGCACCCCTACTTCACTGACCTGCCCTCATGTACGCGACAACCGTGAATCAAAAAGGATTGATTGATAGTTTGCTTGTCATTTGAATCAAAATTAGTTCAAGGAGGAGGAGGAATATTTGTTGTATCATCATGCTTTTGATTGTTTGTCAATAGTCATGATTTTTTTAAGTATTTGTGGTTGGGTTTTTGTTAAAGAAAAATATATTGAATAATCCCTGAAGTTGGAATGCAGCTACCCTAATGGTGGGCAAAAATGGTCACATACGCAAAACTCTCACCATTAGTGAATCTCGGCGCTCTAGCCGTGGAACCAAAAAAAGATATTGAATGATTTTTTTTTCTTTTGCCAGTAGGAAATAAGAAATCAGGAGTTACAAACTATTCTATAAAGTATGATGAAAATTACATGGCACAGACTGGTATAGCAGAAAAAAAATAATTGGATGGTGTTGTTTTTTTTAAATATGAAAAGAAGGGAAGCAGTAAAATTGAGTTGCTGTAACTAATGATTATGGGCAAAATGAAAAAAAAAGACATGTATACAAAATAGATCATGGTAGTTATATAATAAACACAAACAAAATAGCAGAAATGAATAATCACCACAAAAAAACATGCAATTCAATGAGCTTTAAAGTTGGTGAGTGTTCATGAGACATCTGTTGCCATATTTTCACCTCAGTATACTTGCATTAATCTCTTCATCTATTTTTCATTCAGTGTCATTTTCCTATTCAAATTAAGTACAAAACTTTGAACATTTTAATGCTTTCATTATAATGTTACCAAAATTTGTTCATGTACAAACACAATGCATATGTGAACAAGCATGCAAGAAGACACTTACACACAAATCCATGCATGTGTGTGTGTATGTGAAAGATAGTGAGGCATACAGTGTTGCTTAGCATTTATTTCTGTCAGTATCCGACCTGTGCACTGGTTTGCACTACTTTTTTTTCTTCTTTTTTTTTACATATTTTAATAATCGGTGAATGTCCTGTTTTAGCACCTTATGTTGTGCGGTATTTTAAACTATTGTAGCATATGTTATTGAAGTTTATATGGTGACATAACTGTTAAAATGTTGTTATTTTCATCAAACAAATGGCCTCAGATCATTTGAACTTGTGATATCTGGACTTAAAACATCTTGTAGGAATAACATGAAAGTAAAGAACTGGAGACAGAGATAGCCTAGTATTTAGAGCATTGCGCTCGTGATCTACATCCCAGGTTCAAGGCATCAGTTCAAGGGGATTTTTTCCCCTGGAGTTGACATCAGTGCTGACTCCACTCCCTTGAGAGTTCTTAGGATGAAGCTATAAACTGTAGTCCTATGTGTGAACACACACAGAACATGTTGCGCACATGTTAAAACCCATTCTGCCTTTCGGAAGAGTAGGGTATTGTGTGCCAGTGAGAACGGATTGTAAAATTTACAAAACTCATGCACACTGGTGGTGTGTTCCTGAAGTCGGAATATGGCTATTTTAATGGTGGGTAAACAGTCTAATGTGCGAAATTTCACCTTTGGTGAACCTTGGAGCTTTAGCCAAGGAACAACAACAACAAGAAGTATAGAATATAAACTTCTATGTGTGCACCTCCCCCACCCCATTCCCCTTCCTCAGCAAAGAAAGGTCTCTGAAGATTTGTTGTCTTGATATCATTCTGCCACAACATGTTTTTTAAGCATGTAGTGCTATTTCCCTGGATCATGGTGGTTTGATTTGTATGCCATAGGCCCACCGTGGGACCATTCAACACCGCTCATGAAGAAATGACAATTTCCAGAGATGTGTGCTATATCCGATTTTCTCCCTTCATTCTTATTCATTGTGATAGTAAAATTACAGTGGTCATTAGCATCCAGTCAAATTGTTTGAGTCAGTGTATGTATGTATTGGTGTGGAATCTCAAGACAAAGTGTTTGTATAGTTATAATCTGATTATAAAGAAATCAATGTTAATGATAGTAATGTCACTGAAATTGCATGTGTGATTGTATTTTTTTTTCTGCTTTGTTATTCAAATTCTCAGTGCAATTCTTTAATGATTTTATCATTGCAGTATTTTATCATATCTAATTTGAATAAAAAGACTATTGGTAATATGTTAATGATATGGAGATGACAGGAGAAAAGAGTTATGAATGTTTTTGCATGGGAATCAGCAAGTGTGGGCTTTTGTGATGTTTGAGAAACCTGAACTTTTTCTTAGTTGTGTTTTAATTATGAAACAGAAAGCAGCATTCCACATATGAAGATATTTCTTTTTTTGTGTATGTTGTTGCTTGATATCTACCTTATTTTATAGTGCTGTAGGCCTATGTCATATGTGAGCCATCAGCTATAACCATTTTCGGTGTCTTGGTGTAAAACTGTTTGATAGTTTGTAAGTGAGACGTGTTCTTGAACCTGGTTGTGTGTATGCTGGTTACTGAAGTAAAACTTGCTATAAGAAGGAAATCTCGTGTCATTGAGTCGTGATCATTTGTCTGTTGTTTCTTATTCTGTTTGTCCTTCACATATGCATGCTCTTACATATATACATTTATATGCACATCTACATGTGTGCATCACACACACACGCACACACACACACACACACACACACACACGTTATGTAAATCAGTGGGAAGTACTGTTTTAGAGTCCATTTTTGGTAACTGTTTTTTAGCCTTTTACTCCATTACATTTTCTGTCTGTTATGATTTAACATCTTACATGCCATTAACAAAAATATGTTTATCATAAAGAAGATTATTGGTAAAATGTAGGGTTTGGGTTTTATTCCATTTTAAGTCTGGTTCTGCCACATTGTGGTGATCTTCCAGGACTGCCCCTGAGGCATTCACATTAGGAATGACAGAGTAGTGGGTTTTAATCCTGGTGTTTTAATCTGTGTATAGTTGCAAGGGATCTTTGGAGAACAAAGGGAGTCAATCATAGAAGAAACAAACTGCTCCCAGATAAACACTCTTTTTGTCACTTCCACAAACTTCATAAGGCAGTTGCCACCCGTTGGAATGTTACAAAGATAACCAAATAAAGAGAATTACACTTACAATGACTCCTATGTCAGTCAAGGTAAGGTTGAGGGTGGAAGGAAATGAGGCAGACCACCTACATTGCCTACATTACTGAGATCAGTGGTCTGGGAGAGCTAGGGGAGATCATAGAACAGCAGAGATAGAGAGAAATTGCGAACCCTGGTGTCATTGCATGGAGCTCCTACCGACCACAGCAGCAATGGAGACGGTCAGTAAGGTATGAATTAAATCAGGTGAGGGCTGTGCCAGTCACACCGAACGTTTTTGGAAGACGGGAGAGAAGGATTGAGTGGTCTATAGTATCGAAGGCTGCTGATAAGTCGAGTAGAGTGAGAAGGAAGATTTTCCCTGAGTCAGAAGCGAGTATAAGCGTCTTTAAAGTGTGTACTAGGGTGGTTTCAGTGCTGTGGTTGACGCTATAGGCAGACTGAAACTCGGGAAGAAGATTGTTGGAGAGAAGGTGGTTGTTGAGCTGTTTGAGAACTACTTTTTCAAGGACATTAGAAATAAAAGGTAGATTGGAAACAGGTCTATAATTCTTCAGAATGTTAGGGTCACGGTCATGCTTTTTGAGTAGAGGTGTGACTATAGCAGTTTTGAGAGCTGATGAAACATTTCCTGAAACAAGAGATGAGTTTACCATTTTTGTGATAGCGGGTATAAGTTGTGGTAGGCACTGTGTGAAAAGAGAAGCAGGTATGGGATCAAGATCACATGATTTTATAGTCATTTCTTTCAGAATTGTCATGATTTCTTTCTCACTTGTCCGATGAAAGAAAAGGAGATGAGTGCCAGAGAATTGGGGATCAGGAAGTGCAGGGTGGAAAGGAGTCTGATCCAGTTTAGAGCGAATGTTATAGACTTTTTCAGAAAAGAATGCAGAAAATATAGAAGGTAGTTCAGAGTGGTTGTGGATGGAAGGCACGGGTATGAAATATGGGTTTTCAGTGTCATTTTCAGATGTCAAAATATATTTTTAAAAAAGAATCTTCGGCTTCGCTCTTGGCCCCTACCAGGGAACACCTAGGCCCCCAGACCCCCACCACATTTTCCTCCTTTTTGACTTTGTTCCCTTTCCCACCTCTGGTAATCTCTACAGTAAACCTGAACCAGACTGTAAGAAAAAGAATGACTTAGCTGTTTGTATCTTCTATGGTTGACTTAATTTGTTTCTCCTGTAATGTGTTTGCACTCTCTCATTTCAAAACAAGATTCCGATCTACAAGACCAATGTCAAATCGGTCCTACTTTATGGCTCAGAAACCTGGCGGGTAACAAAAACCAACACCCACAAACTCCAGTCTTTTACCAACAAATGCCTCAGGAACATCCTCAACATCAGGTGGCCGGAAGTCATATCCAACAAACAACTGTGGGACAGGACCAGACAAACCCCAATCAAGTCCATTATTAAACAAAGGAAGTGGGGGTGGATCGGCCATACACTCCGCAAGCCTGCGTCAAATGTCACCAGGCAGGCCCTTGACTGGAATCCACAAGGGAAGCGGAAAGTTGGTCGACCAAAACAGACCTGGCGCAGAAGTGTTGATGAAGAAACGAAGGCAGAGGGAATGACATGGGCCGAGCTGAAGAGGATCTCCCAAAACAGTTCGTTGGAGGGGTGTTGTTGCAGCCCTATGTTCCCCGAGGAACCAAGAGGCATAAGTCAAGTAATGTGTTTGCAACACCACACTGAAACTTTCAGTGTGTGTCTTGAGCTCATTGAAGGTGATGGTCACAAATTGCATGCTTGGCTTATTCTTGGCATCCAAGCTATCAGCCATAGCTGGCCTAGTCTCCTATGAAAGGGGGATAAGTTTCTTCCATGTGTGTGAGGTGTGTTGCATGCTTGGCACAAGAGGCCTCAGTGTACAGTCTCATTATAGCATCTAGCAGGAAAGTGATGTTGGGATCAATGTTGACTCCAGTGGCAGACGAGCGCTATAGCCAGTGGTCAAAACCGTTTGACTGCAATCCCAGGGACCCATGAAGTAGTGGGTTTGAATCTCAGCAGTGTCTGGTGAATTAAAGGTGGGGATTTTTACAACCAACTCCCCCCCCCCCCCCCCCCCCCCCGACTCCTATGTCGACTTCAAGTGCACACCTGCCAGTGCTTTAAATCCCACCGTGTATAAACACTTGCAGAAGATCAAATATGCACATTAAAGATCCTGTAATTCATGTCGGTGCTCAGTGGGTTACAAAAACACGAACATACCCAGCATACATCCCCAAAGGTGGAATGCAGCTTCCCCTGTGGAGATGCCCAGGGGAGGGTAGGGGGGGAGGCTATCAGTATAAATAGCATCCCCACATTCTGGAAATTCTGTGCTAGAAATTTCCTCTTTTCTATCACTCTCTTTGTTTCTGCTTTGTTCCTTTTCTTCTTGTCACCTCCTTCTTGTCTATTTTCTGTCTTCTTGGTCCATTCTCCTGCCTTTTTTTTCCAGAAAGACGTAAAAGATAACAATTCTCTCTTGTGCCGGAGTCGGATGCGCTGGGCCTGACTTGTCAGGCGCTTAACGGCAGCACGACGCATTTTCGCTCATATAACAGATAACCATAGTTGCTGTCTGAGCGTTCGACAAAGAAGAAGAAGGAATGCAACTACTTCATAGTGAGCAAAAACGATCCCATACATAAAATACAATTGGTGACCTTGGAGCTCTAGCCAGGAACAAGAAAACAAAGGCCAAAGTCAAATTTCTGTATCCAGATGGTACTTTGAATAGGCAACACATTGCTATATTTTCATCAAGCCATTCATAAACAAATAAGTTATTGGCAGAATGAAAACAAAACATTTTTTGGGAAAAGAAACATATACAATGCGAACTAACACAAACATACTGCGTTGCAATGTTCCAACCCACGCTAACTATACCTGTTCTCCTTCCTGTACACTTGATTTCACAACACACTCACCCCCCCCCCCCCCCCCTCCCACACACACACATGCACACACGCGCACACAACACACACACACACACACACACACACACACACACACACACAGAGGAAAGCTATATAATAATAATATTATTATTATTATTATTACTAATAGCAATAGAAAAGCAAAGATTTCCACTTCCGTAGTCTTTAGCCTAGGAATGTGATCTCCTCACTTCGTAGATGCACAATGGAAAAACTGAAAATCTGATCTCACAAAAAAAAGAGAGAGAGAAAAATATATATCAATACTATATTATATTTTTGTTTGTTTGTTTGCTGGCTCATATTCTGTGGTGTTCTTGTCTTTGCTGTCCTCACGCCACTCATTTCAATCTCCCCAACCCAGCCATAACCAGATTCCGTTATGCCGCATCCACAGGGTGGTGGGAAAGTCCACAGGGGGGCCTACCAATGTCAGGCTGCCTTAGGGCCACCAGCCAGACAGGCCCTGCACTGTTGCTGGGTCTCTTTAGTGATGTTCAGTGGTGCTCGTTCTGAGGTAACATGTGTAGGATACCTACCACCTTCTATGCTCCCTCCTGACGACAGCTATAGCTCAGTAGCAGAGCAAGAGGAGTGAGACGTCCACCCTGGGTGGCGTCCACCACAACGTGTCCCCCCCCCCCCCCCCCCCCCCCCCCTCTGCAACGACCTTCTCCCGTAAACAAACCTTCTGTGAATCCCCAACGCCGTAGGCTTTGACACAAACTAACCAAAGGCACAGAAGCGAATAGGGAAACTGAAACTGAGGTCACCATGAGACTGGAGCCACCAAATCAGAGGCAGTTTTCTTTTACTGCATGATGATCAATGACTGATGAGGATGATCTAACAATGATGCTATGGAAGTGCGTATGCTTTGGGACTATGTGGCGGAGATGTACTCTAGCCTACACTTCCTATTATAATAAATTCCGGGGTTTACCAGGCCCGAGAGATACAAAGACCTGCAGTGTTGGCTAGGCAGTTTTAGCAAAACTCTCAAAATGGCATTTTATGAACAATTACAGGCTGAAATGGAAAATACACCAAACCACGACATGAGGATAGTGATGGGTGACCTAAATGCAAAAGTCGGAAAAGACAACACAAATCAAGAAAGAGCCATGGGAAAAGAAGGATGTGGCAGCATAAATGACAACGGAGAAAGATTGGTGGAATTCTGCATGACAAACAACCTCGCCATTGGAGGGACATTATTTGCACACCCTGAGATCCACAAGCTTACCTGGTGTTCCCCCAATGGAAGAGACAAAAACCAGATCGACCACCTGATGATCAATGGGACATGGAGGAGATCGCTCCTAGATGTAAAAGTAAGGAGAGGAGCCGATGTTGGCAGTGATCACCACCTTGTTACTGCAACCCTAAAAGTGAAGCTGAGAAAAAATGGACCTGGGAAACCAAGACAACAACATTTTGATGTGGAAAAACTGCGCAACACCAAAGTAAAAAGTGCTTTCACCCTCCAGCTCAAAAACAAGTTCCAAGCACTGGTGGATACTGAAAACTACACACCTCCTGACACGACTAATATAAACACCATGTGGAAACAAGTCAGGACAGCCTACACACAAGCCGAGCGAAACGTGCTTAGGAACAGAGACAGAGAAGAGAAAAAGGTGGATTACAGCAGACACCTGGCAAGCCATTGAGAACAGGAGAGAACTGAAGAAGAAAATCTAGAGACAAAGTCAGAACGGATAAGAGAGAGGTACAAACAACAGTACAGAGAAGCAAACCAAACTGTGAAGAGAATGACAAGAACAGACAAAGCGTACCTACATGATGATATTGCAAGACAAGCAGAGGAGGCCGCCGCAAAGGGGAACAAGGACAGGTGTATAAGATCACTAAGACTGTCAGTGGTAAGTACCGGAGCAACACCGAAACACCCAATCCTAGATAAACAAGGCCAAATACTTACCACAAAAAGAGAACAAGATGCAAGATGGGCAGAACATTTCAGCGAAGTTCTCAACAGACCACCACCAACTGAAGAGGCAGATGTACAAGGTCCTGATGCTGATCTCAATGTGAACAGCTCACCACCAAAGAAGGAAGAGATTATAGCAGCAATCAGCTCTCTCAAGAATGGAAAAGCCCCTGGCCAGGACAACCTCAACGCAGAAACTTTTCAAGGCAGATCCAGAATTTGCATCTAAAGTTCTACAGCCACTCTTGCAGCTATATGGGAGGAGAAAACAGCTACCAGCAGATTGGACAGAAGGAGTCATCGTGAAGATCCCAAAGAAAGGAGCCCTAACAATTGTAACAACTGGAGAGGAATCACTCTGCTATCTGTTCCCAGCAAGATTCTGGCAAAGATCATCATCGGACGGATCTCAGAGGCAGTGGACCAACAACTCAGAAAGGAACAGGCAGGTTTTAGACCAGGAAGAAGATGCATAGACCAGATCTTCACCCTGCGTAACATCATCGAACAGTGCACGGAATGGCAGAGACAGCTGTATATCAACTTCGTAGATTTTGAAAAAGCCTTTGACAGCATTCATCGAGAAAGTGTATGGCGCATACTCCGAGCATATGAAATCCCACAGGAGATTATCCAAGTCATTAAGAGCTTCTACAACAACTTCACGTGCAGAGTAGGAAACAGCAAAACCAGTTTCAGTGTACAAACCGGCGTCAGACAAGGCTGCCCCATGTCAGCACTACTCTTCAACCTGACAATTGATTGGGTGATGAGACAAACAACAGCTGACCAGTCACGGGGCATCAGATGGACCCCCTTCTCAACGCTTGAAGACCTAGATTTTGCCGACGATCTGGCACTGCTCTCACATACCCACATACTCACATATAGAGGTTTAGATATTCATAAGAAATATGCCACTAGTCAAGAAGTTTTATATGACTCTCAGCAATTCATAGTGTCAGTTGCTGAAGTCATATATTCTTCACCTGTAAAACCTTTACTGTAATTACATATATATATATATATATATATATATATATATATATATATATATATATATATATATATATATATATATATATATATATATATGTATATGATATGTATATGTTTATATATATGTATATACATTATATATATATATATATGTATATTAGTATGTATATTTATATGTATGTATATATTTATATACTTATGTGTGTGTGGATGTGGGTGCGTGTAGGGGGAGAGAAAGAGAGAAGAGAGAGAGAGAGAGAGAGAGAGAGAGAGAGAGAGAGAGAGAGAGAGAGAGAGAGATGAGAGAGAGAGAGAGAGATGCGGTGTGTAATAATAGGTACTTTGGTATGAATGCGGGTGTGTCTAAATCACCATGTAGTGAATAGACATTAAACAAAACAAAACAAACATCTCACATACCCACCATCACATTCAAGAGAAGACATCCCGTCTCAGCACTTTCGCACAGCAAGTAGGCCTGAAAATCAGTCAGAAGAAGACAGAGGTAATGACACTGAACGTCCAGAACCCCTCACCGGTCACAGTGAATGGAGAAGTTTTACCAACAACTGAAGAGTTCACGTACCTCGGGAGCACTGTTAGGCATGACGGTAGAGCAGGCAGCGACATCAAGAACCGGATTAGCAAAGCAAGAAATGCTTATAGAAATCTGAACAATGTGTGGAAATCGTCCCCCAGTACAGCACCAGAACCAAACTAAGACTATACGAGCTGTGTACTTTCCACCCTTTTGTACGGCTCGGAGTGCTGGAGGATGACTGAGAGTGACCTCGACAAACTATCCACATTCCACACGAAGAATCTCAGAAGAATCTTGCGCATCTTCTGGCCTGAGACCATCTCCAACCAAGAACTTTTTGCCGTTGCAACCAAGAAAGCATGGACAACATCATCATGCATAGGCGATGGGGATGGATAGGGCATATCTGCCGTCGGGAACATGGAAACATCGCCCGAACAGCCCTCCACTGGACACCAGAGGGAAAACGAAAACGAGGACGACCCAAGAACACTTGGCGTCGGACTGTTGAAGCAGAGCTGAAGACCTTCCAACATACCTGGGGAACCATTCAGAAGCTAGCCCAGGACAGACAGGAGTGGAGAACTTTTGTTGCTGCCCTACGTGCCAATAAGGCACAAAGGCATTGATGATGATGAAAGTGGATGAAACTCAACTGTGTAGTCCCAGTCTTTCCAATGAGCCCCTAGCAAACTCACTCCCGGTAGGAGCTTACTGGGGTCCGAAAAAGCCCAATGCCTCGTATGGAATTCGAACCAGTGACCTTCCAGTTCATTATATATATATATATATATATATATAGATATATATATATATATATATATATATATATATATATATATATATATATATATATATATATATATGAGCGCTTTGATTTGTTGCTTTACAAGATTCAGCGCTATATAAATTCCATACATTATTATGATTATGATTATGATTATATATATATATAATATGTATATATATATGTATATATGTATATATATATATGTATATATATATATAATATGTGTGTGTGTGTGTCTGTGTGTGTGTGTTGGGGGGGGGGGGGGGGGTTCCAATGTTTTGTATTGCATTACATCGTGATGTATTGTAAACTAACTACATTCATTCATAGCAGATTTCTCTGCATAAAATTCAGACTGAACGCGGCACTATAAGTGCAGCACAACTCATTTACAAAAAAATGTAAAAAATCTTTGCATGCGCGTTTGTTTCTCTATGAGAGTGACTTTTACAACAGTGCTTTGCCAGGGACAAGGTTGGTTTTTGTTGTTTGTTTGTTGTTGTTTTTTTATGTGGTTTCTTTTATGTGCACTGAATGCGTGATGTAAATGGGACTTTGGTTTATTGTCTCATCTGCGTGTATGTGTGTGTGTGCACGCGCGTGCGCACGTTTGCATTTATGCGTGTTATGTAAGTATTTTTTGTTTAATAATCTGAATTCTCTGTCCATCTGTTTGTTGCTCTCTCTCTCTTTCACTGTCTCTGTCTGTCTGTCTATCTCATCTCCACTTTTCTGCCCCTCCTCTCCTCCCCCCCCCCCCTAAATTGGTTTTTCTCTCTCTGTTTTTCCCCCTTTCTTTGTTTTTTCTTTCTTTCTGTGGTGTTGCTGTTTTTGTTGTTGTTTTTGTTCGCTTCGTTTTTCTTTTGTGTGGTGTGTGTGTGTGTGTGTGTGTGTGTGTGTGTGTGTGTGTGTGTGTGTGGTGTGTGTGTGTGTGTGTGTGTGTGTGTGTGTGTTGTTTTCGATCCTTGTTTTCACTTCTTCGTTAATAATGTAATCTCTGTATGAAATAGCAAGAGGATTGCGAAAGCATCTAATCTTCAGTGCCGGTATCTTTCTTTCAATGTCCACTGTTATGATACGTTTCACATGCGTACAAAAAATATGGACATGACCAGGGAACGCATCAGTCTGGTCTTGAAACTGATGGCGATGATGTTCTTGTTGTTCCAGACACTGCTAAGTCTCTCTACAGAGTAGCCTACTAAGAAAACTGAAACTGCAGCCACTGCCAGGAATTCTGAAGAAAACTGCATGCTATCATTGAAAAAGTTTATCTTTATGTGATTTTTTCTTATTCATTAGCCTAACAAGTCATTTTCATAATACGGAAGAAGTTGTAACTCCTTACCAGCATTTGGTTTTCACTAGTGTTCTATGTGGATCGGTGGTCTAGAGGTAACGCGCCTGTCTAGAAAGCGAAAAGTCCGGGTCTGAAGTGTGCGGCGGTTCGTACCCCGTTTGGACCGGAAATTTTTCCCCCATCCATTAGACCATGAGTGGTGGTCTGGGCGCTAGTCTTTCGGATGAGACGATAAACCGAGGTCCCGTGTGTTACACGTAATTATTTAGCGCACGTAAAAAATCCCACGGCAACAAGAGAGTTGTCCCTGGCAAAATTCTTAGAAAAAAGCCACTCTGATAGGGAAACAAATACAGCTGCAGAAAAAAAAAAAAAAAAAAAGGGTGAAAGGGTGGCGCAGCGCTAAGTGGCGACGCGTTCTCCCGCTCTCCCCAGGGAGAGCAGCCCGAATTTCACGGAGAGAAATCTGCCGTGACTTAAAGTGGTATGAAATAAAATCTGAGCGCTTTGATTTGTTGCTTTACAAGATTCAGCGCTATAAAAATTCCATACATTATTATTATTATTATTATCTATCTGTCTATCTGTCTGTCTGTCTATCTGTTTGTCTGCCCCCCCCCCCCCCCCCCCTCCCCTCCCCTACCCCGCGCGCGCGCGCGCGTGTGTGTGTGTGTGTGAGACAGAGATATCCCAGACATTCAGACAGAGGATACAGTAGGCTTACACTGACAACTTCTGTGACGGTATTATTGTGTGAAGGAGGCACCGTGGTCGAGTGGTTTAGGCGGTCAACTCGTGATCCAGAGGTCGCGGGTTCGATCCCCGCTCGGCTCGGTGTTGTGTCCTTGGGAAAGACACTTTACTCCTATTTTCCTCACTCCACCCAGGTGTACAAGTGGGTACCAGCTCTGCTGGGGAAGTATCTGGCGACAGACTAGCGTCCTGTCACAGGGGTGGTGAAAAACCATCAGTTCGCTTAACGCTACAGAAACCGGGATAAGCTCCGGCTCTATGGGCCTTCTGGCTCGAAAGAACATACATTATTGTGTGAGCAGTATGACTACGTTTTGTTTTTGTCTTTATGGCTGGATATCACCCTGGGTAGGTTGGCCCAGGCCAAAAGCTGTGTCAGTTATTGATGTCAGCTAATTGCCAAGGCCTATATTAAAATGTTGTTATGTTTAAAATGTTGTGTTGAGATTGCCTTCAGCCATGACAAGCTCTTAACATAACAACCTGCACTCTCCTTTGTTAAAGGAGAAAAAATCCTCTGAAATCGGAGTATGGCTGCCTATGTGGCGAGGTACTTGAAAAGAGTCATACACGCAAACTTCTCACCCGGTGTACTTCCTATCTCACAGTGATTCCCAGGTGGGATGAGTGAGTCAGAGTGCACGTTCTGGGTGACCCCCAGGGTGTAAAGCTGGGGAACGCACAACAACAACCCTGGGTAGCGACCACCCGTAAACCTCCAACCCGAAGGCTTTGACACAAACTCACACAAGGCATCATGGGAAACCTGAAACTGAGGTCACCATGAGACCAGAGCAACCGGAGCCACTGAATCAGAGACAGTTTTCTTTGATTGCATGGCGATGAGGATGTTCTAACAATGCTGCTATGGAAGTGCATGTGCGTTCATATTCTGTGACAGGGTTGTACTCTACACTTTCTATCCCAAAAATATCCCAGTGGGGCAGGGCTGTGGGGTCACTCTTTGTCCTTTTTTTTTAGATGCAGAAATCCCCTGTGGGTATGCCAGCGACCTGTCAGTATAAATAGCATTTCCACCGTCTGGATATTCTGTGATAGGAATTCCCTCCTTTCTATCCCTCTCTTTGTTTCTGCCTTGTTCCTTTTCTTCCCATCACCTTCTTCTAGTCTATTTTCTGCCTTCTTGGTCCATTCTCCTGCCTTTTTTCCTAAAAGACTTCATCATCATCATCATTAGCCATTACACCCAGCGGTGTGTAGGGCAGCAACAAAGCGCTTCCACTCCTGCCTATTCTGGGCCAACCTAGTCACTGATCCCCAAGAGTGCTGCATGGCCTTCATCTCACTTTCTCCTGCTGGTAGCTTCCTCTCGGCTTTGGCCAACAGCATTCATACGAGTCTCACTGGACTCGGGAGGTCCTTCGCACGCAAAAGTATAAGTTTTCTTTGTTGCTGTTTCTGTAACTGCTCTTTTTTTTACGGGACAGGGTTGTTAGCCCTGTGCCCAACCCCCAACCTGGAGGAAGGGTTCCACCTTAGTCGCCTCTTACGACATGCCTGGTTGGAGGGCAGGGATCCTATTCTTGCAATGCTCGCTTTGTAAGCATACCCCGGGAGTCCCACGGGGGTAAAAGACTTAGAAGAGAACAATTCCCTCCCACGCCAAAGTCGGGTACGCTGGTCCTGACTCGTCAGTGGCTTAACGGCACCGCAACGCATTTTCGCTCATATGACAGACAACAATAGGCCTTGCCTAGTTGCTGTCTGAGCATTCGACGACGACAAAGAAGATGCAGGAGTAGGCCTACTGACCTTCACCTTTCCCCCTTCCTCCCTCCTTCGCTTCCTCTCCTCATAGCCTATCCCCCCCCCCCCCTCCCTGGGCCTAAAGGAAAGGATAGGCTGTTTAGTGTCAGAGCCTTTTAGGCTGTACATGGCTGAATAAGTTATTCTCTCCATACATATCATACAGATTGTGCTGTAGTTGTGTGCATTGTGTAGTAACAGATCAACTGAAGATCAGGATTAAAATGTTTTCAGTGTGCTATATGTAATATAGTGTGAGCAGTATGACTAGGCTTAGGCCTACGTTGTCTTTGCTTTAATCATCGCAGCTGGATAGACCTATCACTTCGTCTCCATTCATTCCTGGTGTCTGGGGTTTTTGACATTTTCTTGATTTGTGATTAACTGTATCATGAAAGGAATCTATGTGCAGGTAGGTCCTAATACTTAGGAGTGGGTCAGTTTTCTTCACACACATACACACACACGCCCACACACACGCGCACCCACGCACACGCGCACCCGCACACACGTGCGCGCTCACACGCACACACACGTGCACGCGCGGGCAAGCACACACACACTGATATAATATTTTAGGCTAGTGCTTTCTCAGTTTCTGTCAGTACTTTTTCACATGTAATTATGCACTCGTCATATATTCGCGTGTGTATGTGTGTGTATGTGTGTGTGTGTGTGTGTGTGCGCGCGCGCGCGCGTGCGTGCGTGCGTGTGCGTGTGTGTGTATGTGTGTGGAGCGCGCACACAGAAATTTTATTACAGCAGCTGTTACTTGCAGGCAATAGCGGAAAAAATCAAAATGTTTCAGCATTACATTGAAGGGATTCAGTAACATTACACACTAAATTAAACTAGGCCTAACGGACAGCTGAAGTGCACAGCGAACAAGTAGGCCTGGAAGGATGGCTGACTGACCCCCTTCCTTCTCACACTAGCCTATCTCTTCATTGAATCTTTAACAGCCTTGTGGGCTGGGGGAGGGGTGGGGAGGGTGCTTGTCAAATAAGCAGTGTGTAGTCAAAGAAAAGGCACAATATGGTGCCTCTCTCTCTCTCTCTCTCTCTCTCTCTCTCTCTCCTCTCTCTCTCTCTCTCCTACTACTGGAAAATGGAGCAACTCGCAGAGATAGACTAGCAAGGAAACTGGGAAAGAGAGGGGATGGTTCTCATCAACAGGACCAAGACAGAGGCCTCGTGGGGGGGGGGGGGGGGGGGGGGATACAAAAATATGGTGGCAAGTATACACCGCAACTGTCAGCCCCATTTGGAATACTATGCCTCTAATTCCTGGTCAACTGCTGCTAAGACCAACCTCCCCAACCTGAGGAAGATGCAGAACACCAGCCTCAGACCCATTACCAGAAAATGAAAACATGCAAAATGAAAGCATGAAAACTAGGCTAGTCCAGTGGAGAAAAGAGCAAGCCTCCTTTCACATGAAGACAGGAGTCGAGCAAACTGAGAACCTGAAGAAACTCACGTCCCTCTGGTCTGACTTTTAAACTGTAGTGTCGGCCATCATCTGAATCTCTCTTTTTGGGGCAAGCTGTGCTAATAGTTTTTCATTTCAATGTATTGCTTCCCCCGTGGGGATGCCGGGGGACTGTCAGTATAAACAGTATCCTCCACCTTCTGGAAATACTGTGCTAAGAATTCCCCCTTTTCTATCCTTCTTTTGTTTCTGCTGTGTTCCTTTTCTTCCAGTCACCTTCTGTTCATCTATTTTCTGCTTGCTTGGTCCATTCTTCTGCCTTTTTTCCCCCCAGAAAGACTTACCAGTTCTCTCCCACGCCAAGGTCGGATGCACTGGGCCTGACTTGGGCGCTTAACGGCAGCGCAATGCATTTTCGCATATATGACAGACAATATATGCTGTCTGAGCATTGGAGGAGGAAGAAGAAATAATTTATTGTGTAATAAAGTCCCCCACCCCCACTAATTCAAGTGCACTTTATTCTTTTTCTAACTGAAGAGAAACGTCATTCTGAAAAAAAATATTGCTCACATCGAGCTGTATTGTTTTTGCTTTGTGTCACTGTTATCAGAGAGAGAGAGAGAGAGAGAGACAATGACAATGACAAATTCTTTTATTTCGAGGATAATGAATAAGCACATATGTGCTTTTTTACATCCAGTCCCCGAGAGAGAGAGAGAGAGAGAGAGAAGAGAGAGAGAGAGAGAGAGAGAGAGAGAGAGAGCTGCACGTGCTCTCATTGACAAGTCGAAGAAAACCAGACGCCATGGGGCAGTGGTAAGCGCCTTGGGTTACAGGCTGAAAGGTCGCAGGTTCAAATCCCGTAAGAGTTATAGGGACGCCAGTGGGGATACCAGAGAGGCTCTTCCAGTATAGATAGCATCCCAACCTTCAGGAAATTATGTGCTAAAAGTTTCCTCTTTTCTGTCACTTTCTTTGTTTCTGTCTTTTTTCTTATATAATTTCTGCTTTCCCAGTCTATTCGTCTGCCTTTTTTTTTTTAAAGGAAATCTTTCAAATACTTAAACAAAATTATTTGACATTTTTCCCGTATTGTTTTGTTCTTGCGAACAGATAGTGATATCTGGTTGAACACTCGGATTGTCACATGATTTCCATTCTAATAATAATAATGATAATAAATGGAATTTATATAGTGCTATATCTCACCCCCAAAAAACCCAAATCATAGCTCTTTCATTCATCGTACTCATTCACATGCAACCAGTTATGATGAATAGTTTATTTTTTTCAAATTCAAATGTATACCCACACGCTCGCGCGCACGCACACACACACACACACACACACACACACACACACACACACACACACACACACACACACACACACACGCACACACACACACACTCAAGCACACACACCACACACATAAAGGTTGTACACACCGGCAGGGTGGTGGGGGCAGGGACAAAAATGAAATGGAACAAGAGGGGAGAATCTTAGGTTTGAAATAAATGTGTCTTGAAGCCGGATTTAATGGCCTACTCTTACGAAAAGCGGAACAGGATTTAACATGTGCGCAAGATGTTCTGCGTGCGTTTGCACCCAGGGTCTTGGTTTATAGTCTCATCTGAAGGACTTTTGGGGAGAGTGGAGCCTGCACTGATGTTAACTCCAGGGGAAAATTATCCCCTTGAGCGGGAATCGTACCTAGGTCGTCAGATTGCGAGCGCAATGTTCTAACCACTAGGCTATCCCGCACCCCCCCCCCCCCCCCCCTCCCCTCCCCAGCAGTAGATTAAGATAGAGGGATAGACATATTGCCACATTCTATTGAAGCTGTTGTGATGGAAGGGTTTGTATTTGCTTCCTACAAGCATGGCTTCTGTTTTATCAGCATTTAGCTGTAACTTGTTCTGTATCATCCAATTTTGGATATCTTGAAGGCAGTAGGAAATATTAATCAAGAGAGAAGGCAGATTTTCAGGAGTATCACTGCTAAGAATTTGAGAGTCATCTGCATAAAAATGATGGTTGATCTGATGACGATTTATTATGTGTGAAAGAGGAGCAGTGTAGTGAGTGAAGTATTACTTGCAGTATCATTTGCCCACATGGCATTTTTTATGTGTATTTTTGTACTTTGAAATGTTTGCTATCGTTTTTGCTACCATTTTAACCTCGGGATGGCAAATTAAGCGGAATTGATGGCGTTCTCAGCACAGCTTGGTTTTACTATCCCTAAGGAATGAAAGGATTTAGCTGTCGTGTCATTTAATGGAGTGTGTGTGTGTGTTTCCAGATTGGCAGTGTATATTTGAAGGTATTAGGGGTAGCTGGGTTAGAACGTGAAGTGAAAGTTACGGGATGGACTGAAAATGAATGGGGTGACAGCTCTGATTGGCTATTGTTGTCGGAAGAGCTATAAACAACATATGAAATGAAATGAGTCACAGGGGTGTTTTGGGCTCCGGTTGGCTCCTACTAAGAGTGAGTTTGCTGTGGGCTTATTGGGAAAACTGAACCACACAGTCGAGCTTCATCCACTTTAGGGATCCGATTTTTCTAAAATTATCTGACCAACATTGCAGGTGTCTGTATTTCTAAGGCCCAGATGACGCCGGAACATATCGTGAGAGTAAACATTGTGTACAGTCAGTCCGAGCAAAATAAAAGGAAAAGATTACTTGAGCAATACTTCTTGTGATGATAATAAACAATGTTACCCCCCCCCCCCCCCTTCCCCAGAGAGAGAGACTCAGAGAGAGAGAGAGACTCAGAGAGACTCAAAGAGAGAGAGAGAGAGAGAGAGAGAGAGAGAGAGAGGAGAGAGAGAGAGAGGAGAGAGAGAGAGAGAGAGAGAGAGATAGATGATTATGACAATGACAATAATAATGATGTGATGATGAGTCACGACAACGATGAACGTGGACAACGATGGTGCAGCAGCTGCAACAACGACGACAAAAGACAACAATGACTGTAATAAAAATGACACTGACATCATGATGACGAAAGGGGGACATCACGCACACACACACACACACACACACACACACACACACACACACACACACACCACACACACACACACCACACACACACACACACACATACGGACGCACGCACGCACGCTCGCACGCACGCACGCACGCACAGTGCATCATAAGATCATCGAAACGTAGAGTTAGAAACAAAGAATAAAGAGTGTATGCTTTACTTTCTCCTTCATCTATCCCTAGTTTTTTTTCCCCCTAGTCCTGTAGATCGTGGGGGCATCACTGAAGATTTTGCGACCAGCTTCTTCCACACCCGGTGGTCCTCTGCTTTTCCTAGCAAATCGTGCCAGTCAAGGTCATGCTTACACTACAATTAAAGTCTTGTAATGTAACCTTAATTATTTTGCTCACCATGGTTATATTGTTCATGTGTGTGTGTGTGTGTGTGTGTGTGTGTGTGTGTGCGTGTGTGTGTGTGTGGTGTGTGTGTGTGTGTGTGTGTGTGTGTGTGTGTGATGTGTGTGTGTGGTGTGTGCGCGCGCGCGCGGGCATTAAACCATTTTCGTTCATGTAATTTGCTTTCATATTTAATTCGTTTTGATACAACTTTTTGATGTAATTCAAGGATCTTCCAGGAGTATTCTTTTTCATTGTTACATTCATCCACATATACATCATCGGCATAATGAGCTAGTTCTACATGTTTAGACAATGTTTTTGGCAAGTCATGCATTTAGATGTTGAATAACATAGGAGCAATAACTGACCCCTGTGAAATGCCCATCTGAAGAGATTTTGTAGATGAATATGTAGTCCCTATTCTAGTCCTAATTTGTCTGTGTTCCAGAAAATATTTTTCAAAGTTATACAGATGCCCTGATAACCCAACACCTTGAGTTTATACAATAAGCTAAGTGCCATACTTGATCATAGGCTTTGGTAACATAAAAAAAATGTAACTAAAACACATTTTCGCCTGGCAAACTGATATTTTATTTGAGTGGTCAATTTATCAAGATCAAGTCAAGTCAAGTCAAGTCAAAAACACTTTAATCATCTCATGAAGGGCAATTACAATACTGACAGGCACATTGATACCTATAATTATCTCACAAGACACAAGAAAAATACATTTCGGATTGTTATAAACATTCCAAGATAGCTTAAAAAAATTATCACACACAAACCCAGCACACACACGCACCGGGTACACACGCACACACACACACACACACACACACACACACACACACACACACACACACACACACACACACACACACACACACACACACACCAATGTAGGAATACAATGTTGTAAAAGCCATTGATTGGAAAAGACATATTTTTTTACTTGTGCACGCACGCGCGCACACACACGCGCGCACACCCATACACACACACACCAATATATGAACACAATTTTATAAAGACTATTGACTAGAAAACACACACATACACACACACATGCGCCCACATACCATAATGACCATTGTCTAGTAAAGACATAAACACACACACACATACACACACACACACACACACACACACACACACACACACACACACACACACATACACACACACGCGCGCGCGCGCGCGCACACACACAATTTAGAAATCATTCTTGAAAGCCAAAAGTAAGAGACAGAAGTACTTATTTTCATTACCACACACACACACACACACACACAGAGGCACACAGGTAAATAGTTATCACCTTTGTTGGAATAACACTACTGACACAAAATGAAATATAGGAAGAAACAACATCAGTTAACTCATTCAAATCAGAGCACATATTGTAAAACATATCCCAGTCAGTGCAATCAAAGCAGCCTTGCAGACTAGCTATGCTATCAGCAGTCCATTTTTTTGTTGTCCTGACCATGGGCTGAAGGCCCTGAAACACTGACTGGTACATCACTACATGGGTGCTAGAAGAATACAGTTGTGGTCAGATGAACCCAGGGGAGGCAACGGTAGTGATTTATATGCACCTGCTACAGTCCCATAGCACAAGTCGAGGATCTTATTTCTGTGTGTGGGGCAGGTCACATACTGTTCATAGTTCTTCAGCCTTTTACTGAGTGAACATTTATTACAATCACCCAGGATGAATTTAGGAGCATCAGGGGATATGGAATCTAACACATGCAGGGGATTTAGAATATGTTCGGATGCTCTGGTCACATTAGCTTTGGGATGAATATAGACCAGGGTAAAAAATAGTTGTGGGAATTCCCGCAGTAGGTAGGTAGTACTGTGGGAGTGATATAGACAACAGTTCTATGTCCTCCACACACAAAGAAGCCCAATGGTCACCTCCTTACACAATTTCTCGTTGAGGTAGAAGCAGACGCCCCCACCCTGTTGTTTACCGGTGGCGCGTTTGTCTCTGTCCAGGCGAATAGATGATGGATAGATGATCTGCCTTTTCTGAAGCCAGCTTGATTAAGGGGAATAATATTATTCTTATCGTGTGTGTGTGTGTGTGTGTGTGTGTGTGTGTGTGTGTGTGTGTGTGTGCGCGCGCGCTCGCGCGCACATATGCATGATAACTAACTATGGGCTACATTAAGTTATGGTAACAAGACTCACAATGATTATTTATCCTTTCAATGGAGGATGTGCTGGAAAAATAGTAAAATTCAAAAGGAAGAAAAGGACACCCCACACACACACACACACACACAGAGAGGGGGGGGGGGGGGGGGGTGGAAGGAGGGAATTTGCTGACCACGTTATGAGCTGATATCAAGCAAAGCACAGAAAAAGGCTGTTCACTACTACCAGAAGTCGCTATTGTTGTTTTTCTTTGGTGAGTGACCAACTGACAATGACTACTGTTCAGTGTTTTAAGATTGCAGTCAGCTCTTCATGTACATATCATTTTGACCTGAGGCCATGAACTGAGTAAGTTATAATAGCTGCTAGTATTAATTAACATTATTGATGTTGTTGTTGCTGCGATGGACTTGTTGTTTGCAATGGTTGTGGTAACTGTATTATAATTACATTAAATCAAAATGCAAGCTTTTAGAGGAACTAAATTAAATGGAGAACGCCCATGGAGGTGGTGGAGGATAGAGCTCAGGTGGCAGCAGATGATGAGGTCTGTGAGCCAAAGATTGCCGTTAAAAGAACGGAGGGTGTTGCTGGCACCAAACCCCCCAGTTAATGCATTAATGCTTCATTGGACTGGACACAGACACAGACACACACACACACACACACACACACACACACACACACGTTGGTTTTTATATATAATCCCATTGATCTTTCCAGGGATACTGTCATTAGCTCATTTTTTATTGTTGTTCTTATGATTGCCATACTATTAACCAAAATCAACTGACAGCAACATTGTGTATCACCAATTCTATACCATGAAGAAAACTTGGTCATGTCATTACAATGTTCTAGAGGTGTAAACATTTTGCTGTGGAATGCTCGCAGCATAGCCACCAACGTGTTGCGTTCTACACGGTTTTTAACTACTGATAATTATGCAATATTAGCACTTCAGTCCTTGAATGTGAACACAGCAAAAATGCTTAAATTAACAAATTATTGCTACCTACCACAATGTGACTGTGATACGCATTCTAAAGTAAAATCTGCCATTTATGTCAGGCAGGGTATGATAAACTAGTGTTTTCTCCTATTATGCAAAATACAGCAGACATATATCATGTAGGGGTGGCAGTCAAATTTAACAAAGATGACATTAAGTATAGTCTCTGTATTATTTCCTCAAGGTCCAAAAAATGACAATACTGATTGGTTTAAAAACAGGGACTTAACAAAACATAAATAGATTATTCTGGGCGATTTCAATTCTCATGCTCCTTTGGGGATTCTGGGTGCTCTACCATCACCAGCAATCATTTGGTAGAAAATATCGTGGATTCAAAGCTTTACTTATTGAATGATGGTAGAGTCACCAGAATTCCTGATGTTTCTAGTCATTAATATCTCCAGGTTTAGCTATCAATTGCATTTGGAAAGTTGTGGAAGTGAACATTGTCCTATTATATTGTCATTTGAGGACGTTGCAACATCAGACCTAACACACATGGAGAAAATTCCTAAATTTCGATATAAATTGGCTGACTGGAGTTCTTTTCAATCATTCCCTCAGGCTACTGATATTGAAACGATTGAAGAGGATGATGTAGATAAGTTTTATTCCAATTTTGTGCCAAAGCTCATACATGCAGCTACATTTTCCATTCCCAAACACAAAAGCAACAAGAATTGAAAGCACTCGGGCAATAGATGGTGGACTAAAACATGTGAGGATGCAGTAAACCATAAAAAAGAACGATTCAAAATATGGTTAAAAGATCAATCAAAAGAAAACTTAATGTGTATGAAGTATGCTAAAACTCAATGTAAAAAAATATTTGTTCAGGCAAAAAACAAGTATTGGACAGAAGTCTGTATAAATGAAGTATCAGAATCCAAGGACTTGCATAAAGTTTGGAAGAAAGTTACTGAAATAAAAAATGTATTTCAACTTCCAACATATCCAATCAAATTTGTAAAAGATAGATTTCTAAGCATAATTGAAAAAGCAGAAGCCTTTGTTACAATGTCTTCAGATAATAGTTCATCATTAAAGTTACAATCAAATATCGAATTAGAAAAATCAAACAAATTGTCAGCATATAATGCTGATTATTTAAATGCCCCCATTTAATATGATGGATTTAGTGAAACTTTTGATTCATTTACACATAGCAAGACGGCTGTTGGTTCTGATGATATATCTTATCAAATACTGGCCACATGCCTTTAAAATGGAAAAGGCTACTCTATTCATTTTTTCCAGAACTG